>JAVJGI010000062.1:86978225-87006564 GCA_035590275.1 Ibycter americanus
TGGGAGGCTGCTATAAGGTGTCCCCAGAGCCTTCTCTTCTCCAGGCTGAACACCCCCAGCTCTCTCAGCCTGTCTGCACAGGGTCCATTGATCAGATCAGAGGGCCTGGCGGTTTTTTCTCCACTATAATGACTTATTCAATATCGGTTTTCCAATAAGACTCTTGAGCCAGGATCAGTGGGTGTAGAAATGGGCCTGAAGCTCAAAAAATCAGTAAAGCACAACAATTTTCAGAATGTTTTTATTTAGGGGACTGCCCCTTCTTCCATTTAGGCTCCGTTTGAATCCCTCGTCCTCAGGGCATATTTCCAGGAGGCAGCCCACCTAGCCATACATACTTCATACTGCTTAGAAGTTCCTCCATGTTACCTATAGCAGTTCTATGGCCTTGGGCAAAGTAGGAACTTTGACACCATCCTTGCCGGTATGAGAAATGCACCTGAAATATTTCTTCAAACTAACAATGCCAAGTTGTAAACAACTGTCCTACAGGGTAAGCAAAACACATAATATCCTTCGGTTAACAAAGCACGTAAATACTGATGTATGGAATTCCTCCTAACCTGTTACTTGTTCACTGTGGTATTAACCCTCCCTCCAACATGAAAACATGAGAAATCTTGTCAAATATTGTAAAAGTCATGCAATGACAACAAAAATGCCTTCCAGCAGGTAAAATTCGGGATGCTAGTCGCAGCCTATGCACTGTGTGGATGGAGCTGGTACTTACGCTCTCTCTTTCACAGGTCAGCTGTGCTTGACCATGAGCTGCAAAAGGAATCTCTACCTCTCCAACGTTTGTCACCTGGGAGGAGGTCTGCTCACGACACGTTATCCCAATCCTGTTCTGGGACTGCTCCAGTCCTTTGAGACCCTTGGCCGCTGTCATCCATCATGTTTACGCTACAAATGCACTGGCAGTGCAGCCTGAGCTGCAACAGCAAACACGAACCACACTTTTCAGAAAGGAGAAGGGATGCTTTTTTGGAGTGAACCTAGCCGGTTCTTTCAGGACTTCAGGGACTAACCTGCAGCAGTGCAAAATGCACAGGTGCTCAAATACAGACCTAAGCACTTGTAGCAGTTTGGCCCTTACTATCCCATTTCTTGTATAAGCAGTCCTGCTTGGAAATAAAATAATTGCCCACCTTAAATATTTAAATGAGAAAGGTTTTTGTTATGCTTTGATGATTTGTATTTTAAACACTGTGATTTCATTTATTTATTTATTCATTTATTTGCTTTTTTCAAGTCCTTCATTGACTTTTTAATCTGTATGGCAATTTCACTGTTCCCCTGTTTTTCACTATCTATTTAATACTCTTCTACTGTTATTTTCCACTATAGCTAAAGAAAACAATTGTAAACAGAAAATCATTAAAGAAATATTGCAGTTAGAGGAAAAAATACTAATGAAGAAATGAAAGTCATAAAAGAAAGCTTGCTATGAGAAATCAATTGTAAGTATCCAAAGATCGATCTTGTTAAAATTATTTAGTAGGACATTTCATCTTTTTCCCTCTTATATTGGTTCTGCTTCCTGTAGAAGTTAAAAAAATAGTCTATAAGCTAACTATAAAAAATCCAGATGGCATCTTGGGGTTGGGTATGAGCTCTTTCTCCACTCAACACAGGGTTCAGAACGGGAAATTCAGGCTCTAAATAATACCCGTGCAGCTACAGTCTTCATGAGCTTGAGACAAATTGCACGAAGCGGATGAAAAGAAGGTGTTTCATCAGGATTCAGATCAGACCACAAAAGGAAAGAGTTCTGAAAATTTGGCACAAATACAATCAATCAAAACTGAGGGAACTGATCTATTGATGAGACACCGTGTTGCTGCAGTCTGAACACAAGCGAACAACATTGAAATTGTCTTTAAAGCAAACGGATGTGGCTGACTAAGAACTGCTGAGCAAAAAGCTACCATTTTCCATCATTGATTTTCATTGTAGTGTCATACTTAGAAACAAATTTTTCCCAGACTCTCTGCATTGACTTCAAATCTCTCAAGCATTACTTTTTTTTTTTTTTTTTTTTAAATTAACAAATTTAAAAAAAAAAAAAAAAAAAAAAAGAAAAAAAGGAGGGAGAAAATTGCCCTAATAGAGGACTAACTTACAAGCTTCTCAGCGGGAAGCCAAACTGTTTAGTCATTCAGCTGATTGCATCCTTGTCAGCAGAAAGACCCGTCTCCCCGTTCAGGATGACACTTTTCAAGGTGATGCTAATGGGAGCGACTTCCAGCCCGGTCTCAGAGGGGCTCCTGCGCTCGGAGCTCAGGTGCATTCATAATCTGCCTGCGTGGCAGGAGCCTGACGCCAAGGTACCCCGATTAAAAATTCACAAGTGCTGTGTAAACCCCTGTGTGTGTATCTGCAGTGGATGTGTGTATATTTACACGCTTGTGTAAAAACCCTCTCCTTTTAGTCTCTGGTAGATTTTCCTTCTCTTTTTCATTCCATCCTCATTCCTATTTATTGCCTGTTCGTGTTCTTTTCTTCCTCCTTCTGAGATATTTTCTTTTTTTTTTTTTTTTTCTTCCTCCTTTATAAGTTCAGTACCTTTATAAAATACAGCCCTTAGGATCTTTTTTTCCCATGCTGGTAGTTATGGAAGCACCACAAGACAAATGTTAACAAGGTCACTGCGGTTCCTCTATGCCCTACTTTAGCTACAATCTCAGGAAGGAGTTTCATGAAATGCTTTGGGATCTGTGAATGAGACAGTGCTACACATATCCCAAATAGTAATATCCTGCGATTTTTTTTTTTTTTTTTCAGTTTCACCTATTTAATATTTGAAGTCAGCCCGCTTTCTGTCCCTGTCAGCACTGATTTACAACTCATGCCAATTGGTGCTATTTTTTTGCTCTCGATGATAGTGGTGTCTGTCCTCTTACCTTTGGAACGCGATGACTCTTTTGGCCTTGCTCAGATTATATACCACCTAATTCTAACAATTTATGGCTTTTCTCAAGGAAATGGATCCGTGTGGAAGGATCCATTTTCTTGGGGAGGGCTTTTTGATTTCGATTACGTAGATGCAAATACCCTCACGCGCGTTTCCACCCGCAGATGTTTGCCTTCATCTGCTTGCAATTATTTGCGGATATTGATCTTGATGCACACTGATATTCACACTGATCTTAGGGACAAGGTCTGTAATTTTGCACAGACTGTATAGATACATTTCATTCTGTGCCGGTACACTGAGGAGATGGGGTTTTGCATCCCACTGCAATAAAAGCCTGATTTTCCAGCTCATACGGACAGATACCTCTTCAGTCCTGGGGTTGTGGGTTTGTTTCCCGTTGTATCAGTCAAGAGATGCTTGACACCAGGCGTCGACACAGCACTGTGAGCAGACATTCAAGTAGCGAGTTAGCTCTGATACGACTTACGTGATCAATTTAAAACTCAGAAAGGCAACTTGTTCTAGGGTTGGGGTTTTTTTGCTTATTTTTCTTTTTCTATTATGTTGGGATAAACCTAATCTGAGCATCAATAGACTAACTCAGATTTTCATGAGCTGAGGTGAGAGAAGAAGTCAAACCGGATTCTCTGAGGTATTTACGGAAAATGGAGGTATTTACAGAGAATTGTTCCATTGACAATTGGTTTTTATTCTGTATCTTCCTAACAGGAGATGTATGCTGTTTCAGGTATTTTGGAGTACAGATTTTCATGGAAGCGAGAGCCTCTGCAAGAGTTAAACCCCTAAGCAGACCTTGGAGGGTCTGGGCCCTTGCTCTCTATCTCCTCCATTAAACCCCTTATTGCTATGCGGAAAAGTTCAAGAGTTTACTGTGACTGAGGTAATCGTTTTTGGCCGGGAATCCTTTGTGAAGACAGATGGCCATTGCTCATCATGTTAGTAAGAAGGCTAATATTTCTGGTCCTCAGCTGTTAACGGTAGTGTATTTGGAGTAGTTCGAACTTCAGGTAGCAACTCTATTTCTCCTGTCTTTTTGTACCCGACAATTTATAATAACATACGGAATTCAGGAATGTAAGGTATAACACAAAGCATAATTGTAAATGTTCTTGCTTTAGCATGAGAAAGGAATAAACGAGGCACTACAGATCATATGATTTTATTAAGATGAAAATTCAAGAATACTGTCCTTTCCACAAAACATGGTATCTCCAAAATAATTTTTATGAGACTGGGGAGCTACCAGTAGATTTTTAATGATTTTTCTCAAGGTTTTAAGAAGAATTAATTCCTTGCTTATTCCAGGTTACTTGTTAACACATTCCTAAAACCGTTGCTGTCTTTTATTTCCATCTTTTCATCCAAAGACAAAAGAAATTGCCGCTCCTTTAATTTGTGGTACAACCTTTCAAATTTGTGCATAATTGTTTGCAATTTTGACAAGCTCCAAAAACACTTCTGCACAAGGAGCTGGAGACAATAGGCCTCGCTCTCTTCAATATGTTCTTCAGCATCAACAAGAGGGACTTAGCAAAGTGTGATAGTTTACATTTAGCCCAAGAAAAAGCAACACGCTTACTCCAGCTTGCGATGACAGCTCACGGAAACCATTTTAATATGCTAAACTGAAGTTTTAGGAAGAAAGAAAAATGAAGAATCTGTTAAGAAGTGGAAAGTTATGCGATGCCACGAGAGTGCCGCTAGCCCACCGAGCAAAGTTCAGGTTGACAATGTTCTTGTTAGTGCAAACCTGCTCATTGCTGCTTGCTACAATACACATAAGCAAACGGCTTGCCAAGTTATTTTGGGTATCACCTGTGTTTTTCTGTTGCAGGTTGTGCAGAAGTGAAAGAAAATTACAAATAACTTCGTGCATGCTGGCTGCAGATTACTGGCGCTCACAAAGAGAGGATTATTACTTTAAGTGGAGAATGAGGGTTATTCCGTTGATAATGCACTACAGTAACCTCTGTTCATTCCTTTCATTCCTTTGAAGAAGCTCAAAATATGATCGCGCACCATCACAACCCCTGCCAAGCGACATCGGCTGGAGCAGCCACAGGCATCCCACACCTGCTGCCTGCTAAGCCTCTCGCTGAACAGCAGTGTGGAGTGGCCCTTACGAGCAAAGGCTCAGACAATCCCTCTCCTGGCTCAACCACCTTCTGGAAGTTCACCAAACATCTCTTCATTTTACCCCTTTAAGACCGTTCTGTCACTTGAGGCAGTGTCTTCAGCGTACCGATGCGCTGAGGGCTCTACTCTGATCTTTCTGCCTGTAACACTCTGGCCAAAGCGGTAAACACTCACATATTTTCCTTGATTAAAAGAGAGGAGCTAGATCTCTGAAGTTCAGAGAGACACTTTTAAATATACCGAACAAGTACAGCAACAGATGTTTCTCTTACAGTGGATGGTACTTATCTCAGTCACTGGCTTACCAAGTCACGGCGTTCACATATCTTTGAGAAATTATTCTTTGACCTTACAAATAGTAGGTGTCTCAGTACCATAGCTTGCCACAACCCCGATTTCTCTTTACAGCTCTTTTTACTCACACAAAACTCCCCGTGATTCATCCCTGATGTTTGTTTTCCCTTTAGGATTTCTGCTGCAGTTCCCAGGGAAAAAAATAGAAACTGAATTTTGGAGACATTGATAATCCAGCCTTGGTGATCAGACACCGTGCCTGTCCAAGAGAATTGCAATGGGGTAAGCCTCCAGCAAGCGCTGAAATCAGTGGCGGCAGTTTAAGATGTTAAAGGTGTGTTAGAGCTGCGAAGTCAAATAATCGCCGTCGGGAAGGAGGAACTGTACTGTCACCCATGCAACTTTCGTTCGCCCCCCTTGTAGTGTGAATCAAACTCTGCACTGAATATCAGATTGTTAATCTCACTGTTTTCTCCACAGGGCTCTAACCACGGATCCTGATCACTGTCCTGTGCAACACCCCTACAACCACAAGCGGTTGGATTATAGAGAGGGACCGACACCTTATACTGTCTATTTGTTTAGAGCTCCCAGCTTAGAATATTCAGCTCTGGTTTTCAAAGATACGCAGCATTCTTGGCATTCCCCAGTTTTTGCCACCCTTCCTATACGTTCCAAGCAGGGGCTGTGCAGACAGCAAGCTGATAGAAGGAAAGCCAGTTGCTCCCAGACCACCTGGACACATGGTACCCTGAGGGAAGCTCTGCTAGCAGACGTGATGCTACCCAGCACTCAGAGGTTGCAGAAGCCACTGAAATGCTAACACGGGTCATGGATTTGCAGGACGTAGGACTTAGTATTTACACAGCATCCAAAATTCTGGTTGTGTCTACAGCACTGTGACCAAGAACCCTCTCAAAGGTAAAGGACCAAGGACCAGCACCTGGCACTGCTGTGGACTGGACTGAAGGCCCTCTGAAGCCATTTCAGCCTCCAGCAGATCTCATCCACCTGTCGGGTTAGCTGGTGGAGCCTGGTCACACCCAGGGAACCATCGCAGAGCAAGGTGGGACTCATGAGGTTGTGCTCGGCGTAAGAGCAGCACAGCCTGGTAAGTGCTGGGCATTTCAGTTTTGCAGGTGACCCAGCTTGCCTCCTGGTCAAGAAACTGGGCAGCAGAGAGCCCAGTCTGCCACCCTGCAAAGTTTCTTCAAAGTTGTACAGCACTGATCAGAGAAATGATCAATACCAAGATCAAGAAATTGCTGCACTTCCCAAACCCCAACCATTTCCAAGGATGGAATTGTGATACTATTTCCTGTTGCAGCACTGCAAAACTACCAGGCTGCAACAAGGCTTTTACCGTCCCATTCCACCATCAGTCTCATACAAGGTTCCAAAAGTTCATCTACTGTCTGTACTGTTTCTTCATCCTCTTCAGGCCAGTCCACCCTGCTTCTGGCTTATGCTGCGTCCGGGTTCCTGGCTTCTCCTCCAGCCAGCCTTTCCTCATCTGGTCACCCTTTTTGTCTCAGCTTCTCCTGGGGCCTCTCCTCATCTCTCCTACTCCTAGGTTCTTCTTCACCCAGTCTCCTCTCTCTTCACCCAGTGCTCCTCTTCCACCAGTGCTCCTTCTCTTCCAGGCTTCTCAGTGCTATTTAGCTACTTAGCAGGAACAAGCCACAGCTGTACATTATCCACATCAGCCAACCCACCGCCCCCGAAGCAAGCCCACAACTGTATATTATCAATGTTAATTAACCTTCTACAATTTCCCCTTTAGTGGAGCTATGCAAAGGCAGGTTATATTTGTTTAGCATCTGCTAAATTTCTAGAAAATTGGTTCTGAACTTGGAGCTACTAACAGAAGGGTTTGCATCACCACCCCTTCCTCTGCACCTGCGCTACAGTCACATCTGCTGTGGCCATCACATCCCTCGCACTAGGGAGGCCAGTGGAACCAGTGGCAGAGAATGCAGGTCGTCTCCACTGGGACAAGAGGTGTGGGAGCAGTATTTCAGCAAAGGAAAGTCAAACGATAATCCAGCAATCTGGTTTATAAATACTAAAATGGTACCCGTGGTCACGTCTTCTCATGTAAGACCCTTGTGATGTCCCTGTGGAGAAACAAGGATCTTTCCAGTTTATTGACAGAGTCAGCCCTGTGAAACCTGATTTCTTATGTCCCCTCCTTGACTCTTCCATGTTCTCTTTAGCTTCTCATCAGATGACAAGCTGTGAGCTTTCCTGGTCAAACTGAGCCTCTAAAGATCCAAGCCTTCTGCCAGCATTTCTCCATACCTGACTTTCTTTGTCGCTTGGTTGTCTTCTTTCTTGCCACCCCAGGCCACCCAGGCTCTTTTTTCTTAAAGACAACCTGGTTAGGTATCACTGCTTACTTGAACTTGTTAAACAATACGGGGTACCATCGAGATGTCCCTACCGGGGGAAGAAGAAGCATTCAACACGAACTCCAGGATATTTCCTACGTTAGAGAACAGTCTCATTTATGTTCAGCTTCCAAGAGGATCATGATCATCGGTAAATGACAACTTCATTGTCATTTTGTAGAAAGCAGCACGGCGTATGGCAAGCAACATTTCAAGGATACTCCTATTTGTAAAACCCTGGTGACACAGCCTGGCTCCCATACACAGTCACTGCAAATATTTTCCTTTAATTTCTGTTCATTTACAAATTTTATTGAAGCTGGTGCTTGCATATTAAAACCCTTTTTAAAAATAGTGGAAAACTGAAGAACGAAATATCTTAAATACATACAACAAAAATAGAACAGAATCAATGTATTTTAAAAAACCTGGCATATTAAATATAGTCATAAATATGCACTTCTGACCTAATCTTTCTTTCATTTAGGAAAAAATTATCCTTCTATAATATGAACAGCATGAGTCCTATGTACCATGACAACCCCACTGATAAAGTGATCAAGGACTTTAAACTCCATTTGACTTGTGCTGGTCTTCTGCATCAGGATAGCTTTCTTTGACGGTGCATAATTATATACAGCTTCAGTGTTTCAGCCTTCAGAAATTTCTTTGGTGATGAATAGTTTTGATATCAGAATCTTTCTTGATCTTTCTTGAGCTTTGTTATTACAAAGCCGACATTTAATTCAGGAGATAAAGTCTCTTCTCTAGGTCTGGACGAAAGCATGTGTTTGAATGGATTAAGGAATTCAGTAACTGTCTCTGGTTGTGCCCCTCATTAGGCAATCACGCCTCTGATTCTCGGATGAAATGGAGAAGACCCAACACCAGCACCGAATGTGTGTCACCATGTATCTTACCTTACTCCCACATGAGCGAAGAACTTAAACTCGTTTCAGATTTGCACCATCCCTACAGTTAAAATACTTTTGAAGGAACGATTTAGATGTGGTTGCACATTTGTGCTTTAATGTTGACAGACCTCTCCTCTTACAACCACGCTGGTTCTTCTGTTGCCTCCTTCTCTCACCATTTGACTTCAGTGGATGTCTAATGTCACCGCACCGGTGACAGCACAAGCCTAGAAATATGAAGAGTCCCAAACAGGAGGGCAGATCCACTGCGCAAACCGTTTCTTCTCTGTTGTCTGTATTCTGCAACCCACAGTAAGTGCTGCACTACCCTTCCACTTTAGTCCCATCAAGCCAGTAAATTGCTGCTCACCCTGAGTGCAGGCTGAGGCATTTGGCCCTGAATGACTGGAGACAGAGCAGATCAATGACTAGTGTCAATCCGGCAGCGCTCTCGCTGCAGGGGTACCTCCTTCCCGATAACAGACACTGTGGCTTTCCAGCCAGGCAGCTGGCCGGGAGCAATGGCAAGAGGGAACGGTCTTGCCCAAACACGGAGGCACCCATCAGAGCCCCACATGGACTCAGACGATGGGTTGTGAAGGGCAAAACACAATGATACACATAATTCCAGTTGCACAGGAGCTTCTAATGACCCACTTAGTGCTGACAGGTGCTATCCTGAACCAGATAAGAGTAAAAAGCAACGGGGTGAAAACAAAACCAGGCTTTTTCATGCCTACTTCTGGCATCTACAATGTACTTTTTCGGAGAAGAGAGTTCTCCAAACCACTTTTTCTTTCTATTTCATCCTGAAGTGGATTTGTACTTCTGTTTTTATGTGGCTTGCTGAGACGATAAAATTGAAGAGTCACTGGCTCATCATTACGACTTTATTGTAAAGTCAAACAGAAAGGAAAGACAACTGGTGAGGATGCAAGTCCTCACTTTCACACCAAACAACTGTAGTGCTTTGCAAGAAAAAGGAAAAATCAGGGAAGACAGATTAATAATCTGGCAAAGGCAGTAAAAGCTTTCTGGCTAATTTGTAAAGGTACAGACTCAAAGCTATGTCAGAAAATACCTGTCAGTCCAGTACACCTGTGATCATGCTCCACAGAGCTCTAAATAATAAAAACCTGCTGCTATCACATTTCAAAGGGATCTGTTGGTTTTACAGTCACTTATTGTTTTGTCATTTCAGTTTATAGCACCTTCAAGAAATGAAAAGTAGTAGAAAACCAAATAAATGCATACAAATCTAAACAGACGTTTCATATCCATAAATTGAGTTATGCTCATAAATCAAGTTTTGCTGGTATTTAAAAGAAGCTTAGGATTTAAAATGAATTGGATGTCCAAAGGGAGCTGGTGGGTCTTGGGAGGGACTATATCTTGCACAGCTTAGAAAATCCAAGCCCTAATAAATATATATTAAGCACAAATGAGCTATTGGATTAACATTTATTGAGTACTGAGAAAGCCAAACAAAAATGGATTTGTCTGAGTTCTATATTTAGGACAAATTATAACTATCCACAACAAAAAGCTTTAAAACAGTTTTTAAAGACTCTCCAAACTGCAAATTACAAAATCCAAAATCAGAGACTAGAGCATCTGGGAAAACATACTTCAAGGTAGTCACTATCGGTAAGTAAATGTATATGTCCATGTGTGTGTGTATATATATACATATATATATATAAAAATAAGACATGCACAGCTAAATCTAACAGGAAAAATATAACATAGAACACATGTAAGTTTAATTTTATTTTCCCGTGTAGTTTAAACTGGAGGTCACAATGACTGTAGGCAAAATGAACAAAAAATCATATTGTTTTATACTTTCTGGTTCTTGAAATCTAAGGCACCGTATCTGAGAATGTTTTAAGTTTACGGACACATGCAAAGAGCATAGGGAGACTGGCACTCGCTTGTTCCTACTAGGGGAAATTTCATTTTATTAACATACAAAGGAATGGCAAAATAAATATTATCAACAAAAGTTTTAATGAAATGCATCTAGGTTAAGTAACTTCAATGTAACAATAATATCTCCAGACATTGGCAAAAGCGGTGGAATTAAATGAATAGAGTTGGAGGGAGTTTGCTGTTCCCCATGTCATCACATCAGACAATTAGAGGACGAAGGCAAACTTTTCATCAGGAATACTGAGCAGATGCTTATAGAGTGTGAGCCTTCTTGTACTGTCTTTTTTTTTTTTTTTTCCTTCCCATTACAGATGGGCTACTAATAAAGACTGAAATACATTTACTTGATTTTAATCAGGTGTTATCTTTCCTCATCAACCCCTGCCACAGTGTCCAGCAAGTGTAGTTTTGAAGTATTTTTACCAGCGTGAAAAACTTTATAGGGATAAATGTGCACTTGGAAACAGGTAAGAAAATAGTGGAAGTTACGAGCTGGCTGTAGGAGGAATGAGAACGCCAATCAGTATTTGTGAGTTCACTGCCTCCAAGAAACAGGGGATTCAGTGTGGATTAATGATCCCCAAGCGGCTACATACGACACGCAGGCAACCCTGCCTGACCCGTGGCCTGAAAGAGGGAGCACTCATCGCTCAAGGCTCCAGCCACTTCTTTCCAGTGACCTTCCAACAACAGTTCTGTCCTGAAATAATTTCTCTCTCTTACAATTTCGTGCTTTAGCTGCATTTGACATAAAATGCCAAGTACCGTGACTGAGATTTACTCATGCTTGCAAACATTGCTTTTATTTGCATTGACTGAATCCCCTTGGGCATCTCTTATTTTGTCTGTAACAGGACAAAGTACAGTCATAAATATTCATGCTGCTGAAAGGTATACCGAGAGTAGTGCATGAGACCCCAAACAGCCCCGTCCACATTTTTCGATTGCTTTTGGTTGTACCATCTCTCGAGTTGAAAAGATAATTCAATCTTTTGCTCCTTGGTTCCTGCCTAACAAGACTGCCACGGGAGCGTGCCAGTGACGGTGATTTGCTTTAGCACGTGGACACTTGTCCAATGGAAGTGCCGTGAAATCACCAGCACATTTTCCATAAGCCGCTGAACAGTCATCAGCGAGTAGGGAAAGGATGCTGCGACATGATCAGTAAATAAGTAGGTGAAATTCTGTCTTGTCTGTAGAGATGTTGGAAGTGAAATCTGCTGCACAGCTTGCGGGTTTATATGAACAGTTTGCTAATTAGAGTTGTATAAAATGACAATTTTTCAAGAAAATTTCCACCCTTCATAGCAGCCCAGTGTGAAATCTGATATTTTTTGAAAGCCCAACAAATGAGCTATTCTCATATTTTTAAAAAAGTTTCTACAGGCAATCCAATGCCACTGCTCAATGCTGCAATTTTTTCAGTACCACCTAAATGTTTTTTGCTGCATAGATATTCGCCAGTTTTTGGCACCCTTCAGCTGCTTTCCTCCTCTCTCCCCTGCCTATTTCTGTTGCCCACCAGGATAATGAAAAAAGTGTCAGGAGAGCTCACACAAACTCACTCTCATTTTTTTAAGCTGCAAGTAATGACATTCGTTAAATGAATGCAATAAAAACTAAAAATACCGAAGTGGGTTCATTCTTTTCGAAAGCCTGGGTGTTTGCTGCTGCAAGAAAAAAAATCCTTTCCAGTCACACCCATTGGGCTGTTCATGTGCAGGGTTTGCTGTGGAAATTCCTTTTCTGAGGAACTCTTCTGGAGGGTTTTAAAGAGGATGCCTCTGTCTTTGTTACCGTCACCCAGATGAAACCAGAAAGGTGCAAAAAAGCTGAGAAAGAACAGGAGCCCTCCAAAATCCTTTAAAACCATCCCCGTTCTGATTACGTCCCTTTTCCATCACTTTGTTGAGCTCTGCTAACTGGGAATTTCCCGTGGGGGCAGCCAGAGTAGGAGAGTCTTTTAATGAAGCATCCCCCTCCATAGGGAGAGCTGCCAAGGGTGGATGTGGGATGAGGACCGCTTTTGACCTGCAGCCAGTCCCAAGATCAGGCCAGCCAGAGACGCTGATCGGGATGGAGCACGTTGCTCCCGCCCAGTGTGCAATCCCTCCCCCTAACTCAATCTGGATAGTCCCCCTGTCTAGAGAATGGAAAATAAAATATTTTTAATTCCCCATACTTGTAATTCTTTTATTTATTTTTAAAATGCTATTAAAAAAAAAAAACACAACAAAACCAACAAGACATCCTAAAGGTGATTTATGCTCAGTGAACTCAAGAGTTGGACTTTCAAAGAGGCAATCACCTGGAGGGGTGTGGATGTGATGTGTGCTCATTCACGTTAGTGTTAGTGGTAAAGGCGGCAAGGAGCAAAGTATTTTTAAATAACTTGTGCTCCACAGTGCCAGGTTATAACACGTAGCCCTCTCGGCCATGTTCTTTTTCCTTTTAAGCATACAAGCTACACTGAGCTCTGTATTCCCAGTCTTGTATTTTTATTTTTTCCTTAATGAACAAGTGATGTGCCTTTGCTAGCTAGGTGCAAACAGAGTGATTACAGGGTCAGCTGTGCTGCTTGGAGCAAGGGGCGGGGGGGGAGTCATGTAACTCAAGAAGACTTGAAAGGGAAGGAAGCAATGGCCTTTAGGGAATAAGGGAATAAATCTTTTTAGGACACAACTGAAAGCTCTGCCACAATTCCTTCTCTTAAAGGAAAGGCTGATTCTCTGTCTCCCTTGGCCTCCAAAACTTCCCCTTAATTTTTAAATTGAAATACAGAAAGAATCCCGTATGTGACCTGTTACCAAGGGCAACATGAAACGATGGGGGTGACAAGTCCTTTGTCACTGCCCTTCCCTGAGGGAACAGGTCACAGGGGCCAGTGGAGATGCCGGAGACACCCTGTGGGATGGTGCCGCTGGCAGGGACTGCCTGCACTGCTGGGGCCGGAGCAGGGACCAGTCAGGAGATAACCAGCTCCTGCCACCGGCAGCACTGGTCACCAAACGCAGCCCAGTGCCCTCTGGCAAACTGGGGGTCTGAGGTAAGCACCGAAGAGCCAGCAGAAGGCCACCAGAGCGGGAGAGAGAAGCTGTTCCACTTCTCTGGGCTACCAGCAAATCTCCCTGGTGGCTGCAGGAAGCAGAGAGTGTGACAGAAAGAGGCAAAAACTCCCCTAAAGGTTCTGGCCAACATAACCTGGAGGAAAAAAGTTGGGGTTTATGCCCAGGACAAAATCTTTTCAACTCAGCTGTTGAGGAAGACAGCCTCTGAAATGCTTTCCCAGGACTCCTCCAGCAGCCCTGCTAGGGATGCAGGGATGGGCAGCGCCGTGATGGGATAGCCTACGCGGGTGACCGTGGAGCAGGTGTTGGGTTATACCATCAGACGGTGTTCTGCAGCCGTCAGAGTGAAGACCAGGGACCCGCTGGCGTAAACACCATAGAAATGAATGGTTCACCTCTCAGGGCATTTGCTGTATGAGTAAAGACAACGCCTGGCAGGTGGTCGCTGACCACAGTGGCAGAGCTCGCAGGCCGAGGGACGGGGTGTCCTCCAGTTACACGAAATGCAAGGAATTTCTAAAGTAATGAATCACAGATTTCAGCCGGAGTTTTACCTGAGAAACTGCAGGAGCTATGTTTTAATTAGAAATCTCTCCCTCTCATTGGCTGCCAATTCAGTTACCCAAACCAGACGCAGAAAAACATTTCTTTCTTATTTTCTCTGTTTTCTCCCCATTTCTTAATCCCGTGGAGGAAAGGGATAAACAGATCAGACAGGACTGCACTTCGGAGCTCTTGCGTGCAGTAACCTCCCCGAGATCAAGGAGCTTTGAAGATGAAATTTGTTGTGACAGCTGCAGGACAGGACCGAGGTGGTCTGCAGCATCACTGGGATCCTCTCCCACCATGGTCCCCGCCGCCAGTGGGAGAGGTTCCTAGCACGCACATCTCCAGGGCACTGCCGGACCTCCAGCATCCCTCTGCGCCTACTGCCTTCCTCTCCGTGAAATGCCTCTTTTCCCTCCGCCTCAGTCCCCTTTCCTAAATTAACTGACTCGCTATTTTTTAATCGTTACCTTCCTTTGACGGCTTGCTGTCAGCTCTGCTCATTTCAATAGCTCGGAGCGGCAGACTGAGTTTACGCAAACCCGTTTTTCTGCCTCCCCACATGGCAGAGCCACGTGTCTCCAGTGCCACACTGCTGTCTGATGGTGGGGATGAGTAATTCTGCCACGATGGGATGTTGCAGATGGGACCACAGGTGACACCTTCAGCACTGCATGTTCAGGATGCCAGGATGCCCCGTACGGCTCCCAAGCTGCCAAGTGCACTCGTGCCCACGCAGGGCTATAGGCACCAGTTGGACCATGGTGCCAAGAGCTCACGTCGGAGCCACTGGGTCAGACCTGGGACCCACAGGGATACGGTTTGTGGTCATCACTTGTGCTGAACGTGTGCCCATCAGTTGCAGTCACCTGCAGACCCTGGGCCAGCACAGTACACCATCTACATCCTACCTACGTTTCATTGTGAAGGTTGTTTTGAGTGGGATTAGACAGGGATGCAAAACCTGGGCTCATTCTCTTATGCAGGAATGAACTTTATTTTGAGATACCTGACAGTGGCAAATTTTGATGTTCCTTACTGGTCCAGAGCGCCAAATCCCCAAGGGTATGACGCACCCAGAAGTCCCATCACCTTCAATGAACATCGTGTGATCCTTCAGGATGTGGCCAAGGACACAAACTGGGACAGTCCTGTGAGTAAATGATGAATCCAAATAAATAGTGACTCATGGATTTGGCTTTCCGATATTCTGTCATTAGTGAGGCACAGAAAAGGCAGCCCATGTGTCACCCAAATCAATACAGGTTACACTTGCCAATGGAAAAGCTATGGAGAGCGGGTGAGGCACGGGGTGGCTGCGGAGGGGCGGTGACAGCCCAAAGGCTCCCTCTCTCCTGGGCAGGATGGTCATGAAAAGCTTTTAGCACAGCCCTGGTGAACACACCCACAGTCAGATGTCCAGAGCTTCATTTTCCTCTGTCCCTTGCAGCTTAATGTACTCAGTGCAACTAAACCGACATTGGATGGGCTTCTCCCGATCTGCAGTGGTGGAATAAGGGATCGGGACCAGGACTTTCTCAGTCGGTGTATCCACGTGTGGGCAATTTTTCCTGTAGCCACAGGAATGATTTACAGCCTGGATACCATGACCCGTATCTTTTTCTGTTCGTTTCTCTGCAGCTACATCCTCTACAGGAAAAAAAAAAAAAATCTTGTCATTAAGACAGAACTTGTATCATCGCGCACAATTTAATAAGATCGAAATAATTTTGACCAAACACGGGATGACAAACAAAGTTCTGTTTATGGCGAGATAGATGTAAAGCAGTTGTAGTGGTGATTTAGAATTGATTCGATCTAAGTGCATCTCAAAAAATTGTGAAATAGAATCTACCAGCTAAAACTAATGAGCACAAAACTACATTGATTTGGCCCAGGGTGGACAAATAGAACATCTGGCATATTTGGCACCGATGACACAGCTGGCATTGTTGGACCCGTTTCTGCAGAAGGTACAGATGCAGAAATGGGAGAATTGGTACAAACAGTGCAGATGGAACAGTTGGAACAGATGACAGTGGGCAGAGCTGGCGATGCTGGCACAGGTGTCATAACCTCAACAGCTGGCACAAGTTGTGACAATCCTGGGATTTCTTAGTGCAAGGCACATGTTCATTTTGGCTTTGGCTGCAGAGAGATAAGAGCATTTTATAATTAGTAAATGTGCCATTTAAAAAAGAACTTTTTTTCCCATCCTTAAGGACATCCACCTCCAACTGTTACAGCCTGGAATGTGGAGCATTTCTGCAAATTACAATTTCCCAGAGAAAGCCACAATTGATAAATACAGATTTAATATAAGGTAATTAGACATTTTTATTCTCATATAGATAATAATCATGAATAGGATTTCTTCATAAGAGGTTTGTTAAAAAACATGGTCAGATCTGTAGCCTGATCATGGAGATTAAAACAAGCTTTGTCTTAAAGCCAAGGCTTGTTTACCACCAAATTGGTGGGCTATATTTTCCAAAAGTGCAATGCTTCACAATAAAACGGAGTTTGATAGAAGCCACCAGGAAGAGCAGGGCACCGGGTGAGCACCGCAGAAACGGTTAACTCTTTGGCTGGAAAACGATCCATACTCAGGGCAAGAGTGAAAAAATGGAGAAGCCACGACATCGCCTTTTCTTTAGCAATGCAGCTTTGTTAACCGTTATGGAAAATGCCACCAGTCAGGCTCTGAGAAAGCAGATACCTTGCTCTCCCTCAAGCCCCTGCTCCGCCAGGAGCTGTAACGAGGCAGGATCCTTTGATTCCCACGAAAAGATAAGCAACGAGATGAAGTTGCTTGCCAAGGATTTAAACCAGAAATTAATTCCTTCTTTTATTTCGGCTGTTAAACGCTGCGGAGAGCCCAGAGGAAGTAAATTTTGCTGAACTCTGGGGCCTGATCCTGCAAAACCTTATTCACGGTCGCTCTTCAATAGCAGCGCAAGCCTGCGATGGAAGGGCTTGCAGGATTCGGCTTCCCTTTTCAGAAGACTTACACCCTGCAGAGAGCTTACTTGTTGGATATATTTCTGAATGCACCTTTTATCATGCTGCTTGCACAAAACCAGTTTTCACCAACCTGATTTTGCTGCACAAAGAGACCGTTGGTTGGTATTTTTAGTAAAGTGAATTCACAGGAAAGAGGATTAATAAAAAAAAAAAAAAAAAAAGGACAAGACCCAGGACAAACTAATAAAAATACTGAATTGAAAAATATTTAAAGGCTTGAAAAACCTCAAATGAGTGCGTACTGTCGTGGCTGGAGAGGTTTTTAGTACTCAGTCATTTTAAGCGATTCTTTGTCCTCTGTTTAGTCATGTCCTCCCCTACCTTGTGCTGTATAGTGCAAACCCACTGGTTAGTCAGCCACACTTTATATCAAGCAAAAACTACAATTTAAACCCTCATAAAACAAAAAAGGGAATAGTTTGGAGTAGAGGAAGCCGAGGCTGTGTTGCCCAGCTGTAGCCCCAGCTATGCCACAAGGAAGGGTGATATTCAAAGCAAAACTCACATTTCCCATCCCTCCATTTCAATAGCTGTCGGTCTTAGCGGGTCACTACAAAACCCACCCTGTAAATGCCCATAAAATTCAGAGCAGGTCCTTTATACCAGCATAGCTGCAGTAACTTGGCTTTTCCAGGTTGCCCAGCTGATGAGCTGACCCGGGCAATTTAACCCAGCTCTGTTTCCTTCGAGCCAAGCTCAGGTAACAGCTATAGCTATCCTGGTTTCCCGGACGTGGCTAAGCAGCAGGCAGCACCGCCTGCTCCCGCCGGAGCTGGTGACAGCCATCCCTCCGTAGCCACCAGTCACCACCGGCTGGTCACTACCTGCCCCATACCAACGGTGGATCCACGGCAGAGGCCAACCCAAATGCTCGGCACAAGGGGAGGGAGATGAGGACATTGCCTGGGCTGCTGCCTTACCGCTCGCCGGGCTCCTTGAGCAGAAATAAACATGTGGTTTCCTGTGTTTCATGAGTGCTTTGCTCTCTGCCTTTTATTTAATAGCTGTCTGCACACCCAGCACTTCATAACCTACGGATGTCTCATGAAAACATTCCTCTCTCGCTTCTGGCCGCGAGCTTTTACGACGTGCTTTAATCCCCCCTTCAAACAGTTGCTGCACATGCTGGCTCGCTGCTGTCCCCGGGGAGCTACCGCCGGGGTGTGATATTCCAGCTGGGGTGGCAACTGGGGGGGGCGGCAGCTAATCCCCCCTTGTACGCCCGCAGACACACCCCGAAGAAAATTTCTATCGACCTTGGGGTGATCTTCCTGCTCCTGGCGTGTCCTGCAGTAAAATGCGGCCATTTGTTCGCGGAAAAAAGGTAATGATGGATGTCTTTTTTTCCTTCTGCTTTGTCTATGCAGTGAGCGTCCCTTCGTGACACGCGACGACCTTTTGCTTTTGTATGATGTTGCATTTTTATTTAATGTTCCCAAATTTCTGACTTCAGTCCACCGTGTTCTAAAAAGACCAAAGCCTACCCGTCAAATTAACTCCTATGCACCGTTTCTCTTCCACTTAAACCTTCAAAATAAAGGTCCTGTGGGATTTAATTACCATCGATGACAGGTGCCGCCTCTCTGCGCATAGACCATATTTCACCCATCCCCCCGGAAAGGAAGCCTGTTAATCATTCTCAAGATGCTGCTCAGTCATCACAGCTCAACATTTTCTCTTATCTCAACACTCCGTGATTGAGGATCAGTTCCCCAGCAGATATGAATCATTACATCTTCTCCAAAGTCAACACAACTCCGCTGATTGCCTTATTCAGGATCTGGCCCTGTATATTATGGAGGCAACATCTCCATGAAATTGATTTTGGAAGCAGAAGTGCAATTTTTCTAATATGATTAAAGCACACGCTGTTGCGACAGCAGGTACAGGTTGAACATTGAGTTAGTAAATAATGAGTAATGGCCCTTTGTACGCTCAGGCACCAGCCTTGATGATCCCCTCCTTTAGCCAACCCACGTGCTGCCCGCCGTGCATGGCGTGCTCCCCCAGCACCACGTCAATCCAGTTGTCTGGGCACTGGTTTAGGGTCAAGAAGCCTGCTCCACCACAGACTTCTTGTGCATCCTGGAGTAAGTCTTTTACCTCCCTGCTATTCTTGGTCTGTGAAACTGGGAAAACTTCTGAATTCCTGGGTCTTCCTGGGTATCCCAACCCACTGGGACAGGACACCAATACCCACACATCTTCTTGCCTTTGCTGCTCTTCTGCAAAGCAGAAGTTGGGTGTAGCAGCCATGAGGAGCAATAGTGTGCCCTGGCTGGGTGGCTCACCCCGCCTGCCTCAACAGCTAGGGAGACCAGCTTTCCAATTTCCAAAAAAACCCCATGTATATCTTTTATTAAACCATCCAAATAGCCCTGTGCTGCCACTGGGTAACCCCATCATCTTACTACTCCTACCTCCTCCTCATACCCTTGCTACACCAAGTCTAACACCCAGAATCAGAGAAGCAGCATCTCCATTTACTGCCTATGAGGTGCCCAGAGCCCCAGCATCACTGCAGTCGCAGTAACCAGAACAGTCACCAGCTTAGGTGATTTAGGTGATTTAGGAACAGGGTGGCGTTAGTTTTTGCTGTAATTCCATACTTTATCTTCAATCGATTCCTATATTGATGGAGATAATCCAACTTTCTAAATGAATTTTTAACCTGATTTCTGTTCATTGAAATGATGAGCACTCTTTCATCTAGCAGCGTAACTTCTTTGCTACATCAGAAAATTATCTACACACACACACACACACACACCGCCTCTGTATTTTATGTAGATCTTAAATTCAAATCTGGACAAGGCTGTTGCAGGCTTTGATCCAAAACTCAATTAGGTCAATGGAAGTCTCTCCTTGGGCTCTGAATCGGGGTATTTTCAAGATTACCTGCTCCCCACATCATCTCCCCAGGACTGGTGCTTATGTGCTTACGCCGGGGATCTTCTTGGGGCCCTGGAGAGAGGAAGGTGGCTCATTTCTCTTAGTCCAACACTAATCCACAGTGTTTGCACTTTCATCCAGAGGCACCTTTGGTTTCCTCTCTGACCAGTGTAGAGAGTTAAATAATCAGGAATTAAGACTGTGCCCTGAAACACACTCCCCCACCCCACAGGGCAGGTGTGTCTTTGCAGCAAATTCCCAACTTTCGGAGGTCACTTGCTGACTGTTTCTACTGCAGGCTTCAAGCGGGAGTCGGAGAGGCAGCTCTGCCTCTTTCCTTGCCTCGGGTCACCAGTGAGGTCTGTCAGCAGCCTGCGCATCCGAACAAGCTCCAGCGGCGAGTCCCATCGTTGGAGTCAGGACCGTGCCAGTGTTGGGGAAAAAAATGCTGGTGCCTTTGCACTGCGCAAATGCAACTCCATAAATCGCCTCCGAGGCTTCGCCAGTGCTGCTGGCTGAGCAGAGTGCTGTTCTGCTGCGTGCTGTCAGAATACGGCCCTAAGTGCTTTCCTGGACTAGCGCCCAATACCTGTACATTTGCCTTGGAAGATAAAATAAGTAATGATATACAGGGTTGGGTGAGAGTCATCTCATTACATCGTCTGCTTTTTCTTGGCTACTGCAGGTTTTCTGATGTGGCTGTGGCTGAGAGAGGATGAAGGTCTCTGCAGGATCTGTCTCTGGGATTTACTGGGCTTTGCACACTCAAGAACTGTACGGTGCTTTTTCCAGTCTAGACTGGACCACCCTTTCCCATCCAAATATGAAATTTTGGTATTGGGTCTGTCCATGTACCCAGCAGAACTGCATGTCCCGGATCTTCACGGGTCTGATTCCGTCCCCCAGTAGCTGCAATCGCTATGGAAAAGAGCCTCACTTTTGTCTCAGCGTTGGCTCATCTTTGTCATCTTAAGCCTGTGCGACCAGACTCCACTTTCCTTCCAGGTGGCCCTTTTCACTTGTACCTAAGAATAACACTTGCAAAGTGCAAAGCCAGCTGCAGCGCTCGCTCGCTCGCTCTGTTCAGCCACTAGGCACGGCTCTGTAGTTCAATT
Organism: Ibycter americanus; assembly: GCA_035590275.1. Lineage (NCBI taxonomy): Eukaryota > Metazoa > Chordata > Aves > Falconiformes > Falconidae > Ibycter > Ibycter americanus. The sequence continues at coordinate 86,999,475 of JAVJGI010000062.1, forward strand.
CAGCTGACGAGCCTGGGCAGGGAGTGCACAGCCTCTCCTCCCTGGACCCCACAGAGGAACCTTCTCCAATGAAGAACGGCACTCACTGGTATAAATGGCAGCACAGAGCACGATAAAAACTGATGATGCTTGTTTCGTCTCGCTGGGATATTCTTTTCTTCACTTTCTGGTACCCGGCACACCAGGATCTTGGATGAAGCACAGTTTTATTGAGATTTCTGGCACCGATATTGCTGAATTATGTTTAATTCAGCTCTACCGCCACAAACCCTCAGTGCTGAAGGGCTACACATCAAGCTTTGCTGCCTTCCAGTAGGTTTCTGCATTCTTCCATCTTTTCATCTGCAACGCTCCCTTAAAAGCAGCCGACGTTCAGGCAGTGTGTAAACCATTGGAATAATCTCTTTGTGGCTACTCATCTTCGGTGGTTTGGTAGCCAACCCTGCTGTGGAGTTGCTTCTTACTTGTGTTTTCAGGTGTTTATGTACTTTTAAGCAATTCCAGCCTCAAGTGGAGTCCTGATTCTGGGCCCAATACTTCTGCAACGCGTTACTACAAACACCACTAATGGCAATACTAATAGCGTGCTGCCGAAGGGTGCATGAGTTACACACACCGTCGGTCTTAGCAAATGGGGCCACTCGTTTCCTCTAGCTGCTGCAATGATTTTGTACCTATAACCAGCATAAAAGAGTAGGTTTCCTGGAAGTGAAAGGTGGAAAAAAAATCAGTGGGGCACTGAGGGGATCTAGAATCTAACAGGAGAGCTTGGGGGGAAGCCTTTCCTTGTCTGACAGAAAATAGCTGGAAATCACTTCTGCTTTGAGGGAGAGGGAGGGGGAGGAGAAGGGGGAGAGAGAGAGGGAAAGGAAAAAAGAAGCAGAAAGGGAAAGGAAAAGGGAAAGTGAAAAGGAGAAAATAGGAAGAGCGGCTCGCTGACAAAAAATGTGTTTTGCACCAACTTTTGCAGGATTGCTCTTGGAAATCCGTGACACTGACCGCTCCAGGAGACAGCTATTTCACAGGACCGCAACCCAGAAGCTGGTAGTTCAAGAAACCAAAGGTTAAAGGGAAGCAAGCGTTTGGATGAGAAGGAGAAGGAACAGCTGTCTCCTACGTGGGAGGTGATCAGGACATAAAAATGTTTGGTGAAGAGGCAGAACACCAGCACCTGGCAGGGGCACAGCCTCCTAATCCCCGCCAGCAGCTGGCCGCACGCATCGCCCCGCACCCCGGGGAGGCTTCGCTGCGGCCGGGGCTTCCTGGCGCTGCCCACCGGGAAATTGAAAAGAAGCTTGTGACCCTACCAAGGGGCCCATGGAAACGTTTGCCCCTGCAGCCTGAAGCCCCGCAAACTTTCCCTATGCAGGTGAGCTATTCCTACCAGCTTTTGCTATGAGTAGAGGCCGCAGCATTTGGCTTTGTCATACCTTTTGGTAATTATGTAAATAGACCATCTAATTTACTTCTGTCACAACCACCCACTAATCAGTATGTGTGCCAGTCTTGGAGACACAATTCGTGAGGCTGGAGGACAAATGAAAGGACAAAGCTGCACTCCCCCTGCCAGTGCCTCGTTCTTCCACTTGCGCCTGTCGTGCATCACTTGCTTGCTGTGCAGGACGTACCCTTCCATCCACTGCCCTGGCAGCCGCCTTGATTTGCACCACCATAAGGCAGGACTTTTCTCATGGCAAACACAAAATTATGTGATTTTGTATCTTCAGATACCTCACCAGCCAAAGTTTCTAAGTTCCTATATACTTAAACACCAGGAGACAAGGACTGCACAGAAGAGGCACTTGGTGTTGATTAACACTTTCTCTCTCTTATCATCCCCGCCTGTTTTCACAGAACGGGAGCTTTCTCCCCAGCTTCCATGTGTGACCACATCCAGTGCTGTACCCTGACTCCATATTCAGCAAACCTGACAAAAACCTGTGCGCTGATCCCAGATTTTCATTGCAGTCTGTGCATATCCCACGCCCCCACCCACGGGATCTCCGGAGCCCTCACCAAGTTTATGCAATGCTTTCCTTCATCACACGTGGAAACCACAGAGATGTCTCCTGTGAGGCATCTCCGCTCATGGAGGATAACGGAGGTGAGATGTTGTAGGAAAAAGAAAGGGTCTTCTCTGAATCCAGCCGAAGTATCCAGGGCATCACCCACTAGCCATCAGAAAAAAAAAAAAACAACAAACAAACAAACAAACCCTAACAATAAACTAGTATCTGTGCAGCTTCTGCCACTTGTAGTATATAAGAAGAAACACAAAACTTCATGTTTTTTTAGACCTGGTTGAGCTTAGAGTGTAATAAGTAGCTAGAGAAAAGCTCAGCAAGTCTGATACGGTTGTTACAGAAGAAAAGCCTGTACAGAACCCCGTGAATTGTTGAGGCAATTCTGTATCCATAACCAATGCCATCATGCTGGCAGGCACATTTTTGTTAGGCTGTCACGTCTACGTCAGTTCAGAAGTGGTGTCAGATATTGCCACAACAAATTCTCTTGTTACAAAAAATCGGGGTGCATATTTTTATAACATTAATATATAATACATAAAATGGCTGGAATTCATACCAGTTGGCACTCGGTATAAAAGTCTTGTTTTGGCTGATATATACAGCATATTGGGAGAGGAGGAAATTTGCTTTCTTTGCAAACACGATGACTTTCCACAAATCAGAATCCTTCCCCTCCTGTTGAATATTGCGGGGGCTTTTCACAATTGAGCGGAACAAATTTAGGGCTGTAAGTAATTGAGAGTTGGCTGCTTGCACACAGGAAAAAAGGAAGACAAACAAAATGTCACAGCGATTATTTTTATCTCTGTAAAGTGTGTGAAATTAATTTATGAAAGCAACATTTTTGCCCTTTTGAAAGTATACGTACACAAGTTAGAAGTCTGGGTGGTTCTCTCCAGGCTACCAGGAAAGCAAAACATGTACTGTATATCTGCCCTTTAATCTAGCAGATCTTTATTTGCAGATCTGGCTGTGCATCATGTTTCTGTATCTGTGCTTCTGCCAAGTGCAGAACCAGATTTGGTTCTTAGATGTACTGGTTCAAAGCTGGAGGAATCTCACTGGCTTCGGCATGCACTGCTGAAGGAGGAGAGGAGAAGTGGCCATCCTCTCTCTTTCACCCCAGCCTTTTCTGTCTGTAGGGATGTCCCTCTCTACATGGAGGTTTGCTGCTTAGCTGTTACATATTTTAGGTATTATGCCTGTGGTGGGACAGATGGGAAGAAATGAGGTAATGCTCGTGGGAGCTGAATCCCATCGCCTTGAACAGGGGCTCATCCCTGGTGTAAGACGATTCGCGTTACCTAGTCTCTTCACTTCGATAAAGCTGCGAAAGCAGAATTGTTGCCCGATGCCACGTCAGCACAGCATGTTACCAGCCATCATATTAAACCATCCTAGCCAAGGTCATTAAGAGGACCTTAAAATCAGGGATCAAACTGAGTAAAACTGCTCAAAGTAGAGGATCCATCAGTCTATATGAGCTTGTAAAATTAAGTTGTATGTAAAATTAAGTTGACACTGGTTATCCAGGGAGGGAAATGTTCTGAAAACCAGTTTTCACAGCATGAAACCCAGAAAGGGTCACGATGGACAACGGTGAGGAGGCAAGGAAGCTGCTTGTTGGGAACACTGAGCTTCCTTCTGTCCTCCTTGGAGATTGCCCCAAGCTGCTGACAGCTTTAAATACTCCTCTGGGGATTGTTGTTGGAATAATGTAGCCTTTTAAGGTCAAACACAGGTAGAACTGTTAGCAGAGAGATTTTAGTTTGGGTTTTTAAAAGACTTAAAGATTCTCTGTCACAGGGGCTGGGTGGGAGAAGGGGTTGCATCTTTAGGTGAAGCTCAAGCGGTTCAGCTCACAGAGAGTGCCAGATGTGCTCCTCTGGGGAAGAAAAACTGAATCACAGTGCAGAGGGTGACCCAGCATTATACCCCTCTTCCTCTTTCCCCTACCCCAGCTGCTTTGCAGCTTTGCTTAATTATTTTCCTTTATCCTTAAAATTTCCTCTAGTCACTCATCTTTCTCCAGACATATATGGATCTTTCACCTTCCCCTGACCCTCGAAAAGATCTTTTTTTTTTAATTATTCCTACCCTGCCCCCAATGCTATCAGCTATTCATTCACATCACTTGTAAAAGAGTGCTCCAAACTCCCACAGAAACCCCATTTTATACCTTGTTGTATTGGTGCAGTCGGTGGTGGCTCTAACACTTTTTTGCCAGTAGGGAATCTCAGCAGAAGATTTGGTGATAGCCTTGGGTATGCGTGTGTGAGCGTGTGTACATACGTTAAAGGTTCAGGAGAGCAATGCCCTACAACACAAGAACAGCACAGAGTATTCGTTACCAATATAACACTATCAAGGTGAGAACGTCTAGTCACTCATCTTTCTCCAGACATATATGGATCTTTCACCTTCCCCTGACCCTCGAAAAGATCTTTTTTTTTTTAATTATTCCTACCCTGCCTCCAATGCTATCAGCTATTCATTCACATCACTTGTAAAAGAGTGCTCCAAACTCCCACAGAAACCCCATTTTATACCTTGTTGTATTGGTGCAGTCGGTGGTGGCTCTAACACTTTTTTGCCAGTAGGGAATCTCAGCAGAAGATTTGGTGATAGCCTTGGGTATGCGTGTGTGAGCGTGTGTACATACGTTAAAGGTTCAGGAGAGCAATGCCCTACAACACAAGAACAGCACAGAGTATTCGTTACCAATATAACACTATCAAGGTGAGAACGTTTAGTTGTCGTAGGATAGAAAACAGAAAAAGTGGACATTGTTTTGTAAAGGACATTGTAGTTTTCTCCTGCCTGCCCCTTTTCAGGCTCGCCCCGTCGCTGTGAGCTCAGGGATAGGCAGGGAAACCCGCTCTGAGGGCTACTATGCAGGTACCCTGTGCCTCCTCTGCCAGGGTGCACAGCCGCTCCTGGTGGGCCACCACGCTGGGCTTGGCTCTAGCAGGGGCCACAGCTGCGCTTCATGCATAAGGGAAACGAGTTTCAGAAAGATTTCACCAAAGGCTGTGAAATTCTGGTAGGGATGGACCGACTGTCCCCATGGTAAGAGCACAGATACTTGTCTGTTTAAAAAGTGGGATAAGGAGCATAAGACGGACCCAAAGGCAGCATCAGCTGCAGGCAAGGGATGAAGATGGTGGTCACCAAGGTGCTGGAAAGCAGCCTTAATCCTTGCAAGATCCATGAGCCGCACTTGCCAGCAGTTAGAAACTCAGAGAGGTGAGGATGGGGTGGGGACAGATTCAGGAGAACCACCAAGCCTGCGTACTCTGGGTGGCAAAGCCACATTGCTCTGCACAGCGACCTCCAGACCCCCTCCCTCACTGTAGTTAGTGCTCCCGCCACGAGCATCTCCACTGAGACCAGCTCACCAAGCTGTTACTCCAAGTGGTTCAGGGTACCAGAAGCCAGCCCGTCAGGAGGTCAGCGTGACCACTTACTCGTGCCTCTGCCAGGAAGCTTTCTTGCCCTCAGTATTTTAAGAAAGCATGAGCTTTGCAAGAGTAGTCATCTTTCAGGGCTCCTGGTTGGAAAACTGTTCTCGTACCACCATTGTCACCGATTTGCACCCTGACGTTGGTCACATTTCCTAAGCCTTTTCCATGCTCATTCCACCACCGGTAAAGTGAAACCACCGGTACTCGCCCATCGGCTCTACCAATAGGCACAAGAAACAGTAAAAACATGAAAACTGTGACATAAATCCAAGTCCTCATGCGAAAGCTCTCTAAACATTAGCTACTACTGTCTAAAAAGATTAACCAAAGAAATGTAATCCAAGTGCTAACAGGGATAAATCTATCTAGGCATGGAGATGCTGCAAAGTTTCCTAAGATTTTTCTACATATGGATAAAACGTAGAGTTTTGTTACCAGTTTGCTGTCTTAATTAACTAGTCTATTGAGCAATAAAAGGCAGGAAAGTCTTGCCAGGAACAACCAGCAGTTACCGAAGGGCATGTTACTTTGGGGAATCAGATGAGGAAGTTGGGTGCCCTGGAAGCACTCCTGCGTGCCATGGCACTTGATCAAAGCAGGTTGTAAATGTTCTGCTTCATCAAGTGATAGCTTCAACTGAAAGCAATCAGCACAGCAGGAGAGACAACCAGTATAGATTTCTGTATTTGTTATTTCTTTCTTTATATTTGTTATTTTTTTTCATGTTTATTTTTGAGAGCAAGGGGTTGAGAAAGCCTTTAATAGGAAATGGACTTGATGGTATGGTTTCTGAACTGTAATTTAGATTTTGGCTACTTGTTTTCTGAGTGTATCAGTGAATTCTCTCTTCATTCCCCCTTCTTTCAGCTAGAGGCATCTCCAAAACTTACTAGGAGAAGAGATGCTCCTTAAATAAGGTAACCTATTATTAGCAACATGTTTCCAAATGTAATATCCCTATTGTCTTAATTATGTTACTACGGTGGCCAATTTGGAATGGGATGGAAAAGCCTTTGGAGGTTTTCCATGCCAGATTCCCTGCCTTGAGTGTGGAGCAATAATTATAACTGAGGGCTTTTCTAGACACCATGGCCCTTCCAGTCAGAATGGGTACAATGTCATAATTTTGATGGGCATGAACCTCATCTTGCCTGATGCCACACATTCCTTCCAAGGTGAATCAATCTTCACATTCCTGGATGCAAGCAGCATGTGAACTAGTTTATGCCAATGCCATGGACACATGCTCCAACAACAATGCTATGCCCTAACAATTATTAAATCTGATACATTTCCCCTGGTATGAGTCAACTCATTCTTAGAATAATAAGTGAAGTTGAAGTATTGACAGTACTCACATAGACCAGGTGAGCCCATATATGATTTTGGGTTGTTGGCTTTGGGTTTGGTTGTTGGGGTTTTGGTTTTTTTTCGTATCAAGAATGTAATTTAACTTAGCCTTCATGAATGTACCTATGTTGCTGCACTACCAAACTATCAAGCTGCAACAAGGCTTTTATCGTCCCATACCAGCCCTCTCATGCCTCAGCACCACCACCAGTCCCACACAAGGTTCCAAAAGTTCATCTACTGTCCGTG
>JAVJGI010000062.1:87006664-87037267 GCA_035590275.1 Ibycter americanus
CCGTGCTGTTTCTTCATCCTCTTCAGGCCAGTCCACCCTGCTGCTTGCCTCTGCTGCATCCAGGTTCCTGGCTTCTCCTCCAGCCAGCCTCTCCTCATCTGGTCTCTCTTCTTCTCACTGCTCCTCCCAGGGCCTCTCCTACATCCCTGGGCTCTTCTTCACCCAGTCTCCTCTCTCTTCACCTGGTGCTCCTCTTCTACCAGTGCTCTTTCCCTTCCAGCCTCCCCAGTGCTATTTAGCTACCTAGCAGGAACAAGCCACAGCTCTACATTACCCACATCAGCCAACCCACCGCCCCAGAAGCAAGCCCACAACTGTATATTAGCAATGTTAATTAACCTTCTACATACCTGTTACACTCTCCCACAGCCCAAGCCCTGCCATCCGTACTTGCAAGACCTCTGTCTGGTCCCAGGTCTCTACCGAACCCAAGATGCCAGTTGTTCTGCACAACTAATCTGTGCTCCGCGCAAGCCAGGGTTACACTCGCAGGAATAGAGGGACTGATACCTTCTTCTGGATCCCAGTGGCATTTTGAAGAGTCAGACTACAAGCAAACGTAAAGCCACGGACCTCAATTCCACAAGCATTGTGCACCTAAAGCCATTACTGCCTCTTGGACACTTGCCACCACTCATGGCTTTGGGATTACCCCAGATTGCTTCAATGCAGAGTTAAGTCACGTCAGCCAAAGCCACCACCAGTGTTGCTTTGTGCTCACCTGCTGCCAGGGGAGGAGCACCAGCTTTTCCACCCCTCGCAGAAGACAGGCAGAAGCAACCAGCAAGGACTGGTGATACTTCTGACCTTTTGCAAGGTAGATGTGTGGCTGTGGTCTCCCCGCTGTTGGTAACCTCAGCTTTAGCAGGCAGACAGCTTCCCGCATAGCTCCCCACTGAAAACAGCAGGCAAGATTAAGGCTTAGTTTGATACATGCGACTTAGCACCATTATTAAGACCTTTCTCAAAAGAATCTACAGAGTTTTGCTCCAAGATAATAATCCCAACAGAGAGACTTAAAAATATCCATCATCCCTGAAAGAATGTTTAATTGAAACACTGGATTTTTGTTGCAGAAAATAAGGATGATGTTATCGAAGCTACTAAAGAATACATACAACATATGGACTGTGGGGGTTTTTTCCTTTGCTTTTTGTTTTTTTGGGGGGTTGTTTTGTTGGTGTGTTTGTTTTTTTTTTTAAGTGGTGTTTGAACCTACAGTAGCAACTATGTCCTTTGGAATACATAATGTAATGTGTTGCTGCAGAAGCCCTGATACTTCAGTAATTTTAGGGCAGTTGTGTCAGAATGAAAGGAAAAAAAAACAAACCCCACAACCTTCTCAGTGCTTTACATTTAAAAACTACTGGCATGACATGTGCTAATTCATTAAAAAAAAATCTCATTCATCAAAACAATTCATTTTTTGTTTGAACAGGCTGAATAAACAATTTCTTACTGATTTAATCCTGGCAGCCTTTCTAGCGACAAGTGGCTCCAGTTCATGTACAAGCACCACAGTGTCCTTAAGTATCAAGAACAAATTGGGTACATAAAGGACATTTAGTGATCACCTCTGCATGACTGCCCAGCATTCCCACTCGCCTTTCTCTCCCCCTTTTTTCATTATTTTTCTATTGTAGAAAATGCCAGTAAAATCTTGAGTTTATCGGAACATTCTGAAAAACATCTGGGTTGAATCCTTTCTTTGCTTTCTCCTGCCAATGATGGGCTGACATGGCACGAAACGTTGTCCTGAATCAGCACTAGATTGTGTACTTTCAAAAAAGGTCACAGAATAGTGCTGGAACAGTGAACAGCCACTTGGAAATGTGCTTACTGTAGAGCTCACTCTTGTGAAAACAGAGGAAAACTTACAATATTTACAATACTTTGAAATATATAAATTTGTTTTCATTAGTAGTTCCTTTTCCAGTCAGCCAGTAAGCGTAAAGGCAAAATCTTTGTGCAGCGTCATGAAGAATACATGCTAATATCCAACAGCTACATAGTATGTGGCAAACAAAATAAATACATTAAAAATAGATTAACATCTACTCCACTTGCCCTGAAGCTGTCAGGCAGTTGCACTAGATGATCATTGTAGGTCCCTTCCAGCTGAACTAGTCTAGTTCTGTTCTATTTATTCTACTTTATTCTATTCTATTCTACTCTGTTACAAGCCACTTGGTTCTTCTCTGAGTCAATCCGAGATGAACCCCTCTCACATGAAGTGCCTGTCTGCCTCCATACTCCACTCCTGCATGGGTTCCTCAGTCCGGCACTATTTGGCTACTCCCTGCTCCATCTTTCAGGACATTTTTGCCTTGAAACTGCTCAGAAAAAATGGCACCCTCTTATACTTAAGATCTGTTACTTTTGCCACTACAGTCATGCTACCATTTTAACAACGAACATCAATTTTCCTGGTTTTGTTTTTGGGTTTGTTTTTTTTGTGTTTTTTTTTTTTTTGTGGGGTAAGTTCTGAAGAGCAACAGCTTTCATGTAACGGGCACCTGGGCTGTTTTCCTTTGGGTGCACCAGCCACACCACCATTCACCCTCAAACCCCACATGCAGCGCCTAATTCTCTCTGTGAAATGCACACAGCCTATTCCACGGTGACTGGGAGCCAGCACAGGGAGAAGCAAGGAGGCTCGGTCTACTTGGTCAGTAGTAGCCACAACGAAATGGGAGCCAGCAGAGGCTGAGATGGAAAGGCAACTTATTTCAGCCAACAAGAGCCAGGGAAATAAATAATGTCTTCTTTCATATTCTAGGCTATTTTTCAGGCTTGACCATTAACAATGGCCTTTTTTTTATCTTGTCAACTACATTTTATCAGTAGGGATAAATACAAGAATTTTTCATAGCCATCTTACTAAATTTTCATCAGAAGATTTCACGTAGCAGCTTATGAGGACACTGGCAGGTAGAAATATCAACCTTTCAGTGTCACCCAGCCCTTAACACTCCCCTCACAGACCAGGATTTGGGACTTTCTCAACTAGAAACATATCAGCTTAAACATGGGTTTGCCAGCCCCAGCAAAAACTAAGTTACAATCTCGAGAATAAAAATAATTTTCCTACAAAATCATGCATAGAAGTAAGGTTCTAAAACTTCTCCATGTGTCCTTGCTGCACATGTCCTTAGAAACTACATGACCTTGAGCTGAGCAGTTGGTACTTGCTCTAGTTGGTACTTCCAACTATAATTCTCATCTTCAAGAAGAAATCCCACCCTGTTTTAATGGGAACAAACTGAAAAACAAAGCAACAAAAAAATACCTTGAAAAAGCTCAGCTCTGTCCTTCCTGGGTATGCTCCAAGCTTAGATGTCCCCCTCTCCTCCTCTTCCAAGCACACACAAGGAAAGAAGGGAGCCTGGCAGTTAGGGAGCCATTTACAGAAAATCAAATCCACACTTGAGAGTTTCCAGAGACTTTTAAAAACATTTAGTTGCGTATGTTCAAATGAAAGCCCGTGCAGGTTTGTTGGTTTGTTTTGTTTTGTTTGGCTGATTGTTTTTTTCCATGAAAGTCATTTAAAGCTGATGGTTGGAGCCACTTTTATTTTTTAATTAAAGCTTAATGATAGTAGAAGGCAGGGAGGACTCTGCCAGCCTGATAAAAGTAGTATGGATGAGGCTTTCTGGAAGATACTCATCACAACCTGCAAGCCGTGTGCGCCGGGCAGCCTGCAGTACACGCTGGGTAGTTGCCACCGTTACGTTGCTGTAAATGTCATATGGGGAAAAGCCCCAGGACTAATTTTGACCTGGTGGTCTCCAACGGTCTCCAAGTAGGAATTCAACCAGCAGAGAAAAGAAGAGCAAAGTGGCCAAGGCAGAGTGGGGAATGGAGCCAAGCAGCCCAGGTTCTTCTTACACCCAGGAAGGAAAGTCCTAAGCTTCAGACCTCATGCCTTACAGACTCATGGCACAAACCCATATTTCCAGGGAATATGATGGGGGACTGGCTGCAGCACTTTGAACTCTTGTGAAAAGCCAATGTTAGGAGAGAGATTTGACCAGACACTGCTCTCTTTAGGGTCCCCAGTCAGAAGATGAATGTGCTACACCTTTACACCTTCTAGGGGATCCGCAAGCAGAAGGGAAGCAAGACTTTGGAGTACTGCTTTCTCAGAGTATTAGGAGGACATTTATAATGCAGTCAGAGAGCTTCCACCATTTCAGAATTAAAAAGTGGGTCCCGCAACTGGATGGGATAAGGTTTGCATTCCTGTGTTTCTCCCTCTTTTTCCTCTCTGCCATTCCTCCTCGGAGCAGACTCAATTCCTTCTTATCTCACTCACAGCCAGCTTTGCACACAACTTCTTCCAACTTGCATCTTTTTGCCCTCCTTTTACTGTCAAGCTTCCCCTTCAGCCCCAGCTTGCTTTCTGCCCTGCATCGCCTTCCTCCATCTCCCCCATCCTCCATGCAGACCCCAGCTCCTGCTTCTGCGGGACCAAGCGGTGCTGGAAAATGTCCTTCTCTGCCATGGGAGGAGGTGGTAGGTTCCAGAGGGCTGATGGTCCCTGGGGGGATTTGCAGCAGTGACTCCTGCCCGCCTGCCTGTGGTGCAAAGAGACCCAGCGCTATCGATCTGTACTCCCTTTGCGTCTGGAAGATTTTTGGGGGGTAATAGCGGGAGGAATGAATTCCTTAGGAAACATCTGTTGCCATATAATATTGGAATAGAGCAGCAAAAAGGGAAGCTCCTCACCTCAAATTGTGTCGCTTTAAAAGCCGCCACTCCCAGTTTTTGCAGCAAAACAAAGAAGGTCTTGTTGGGGTAGTGGGCACCACTTCCCCTGCAGCTGGTGCTGGAGGTGGAATAGCTTTCCTTGCCAGTTGTGGGCTACTTCACAGATGTCCTTTTGTTCCCCTTTCACACTAGCCACAATTTCCTCTTAAACTTTAATCCTCTCTCCGTTTCTAATGTATGCAAATATATGCCAAAAATCAAGTCAGAGATACAAGACAGAGCAAGTTATTGGGGTGGGGGCAGGAGGGAGGGAGACACAGAGGCAGTGGAATTTCTTTGTTAGTATAAATGTTTCAAGGACCAAAACTGTTTAGAAAAATATCTGAAAGCAGAGAGTGAAGCGCCTTTATTATCCATGCTAACCTGCAGGAATGGGGAACAGCTGAATTTTCTGTACTGCACAGTTTACGTGAAAAGGGCTCTCAGCAAGGAAGAAAGCGTCCGCTTGTCCTCCCCATATGCCGGGTTTGAGCCAATGTGCTGATGGAGGCGAGGTTTTCCCCTCCTGGAATTCCTCAGGATTCCCATTTTGGCTGCTCCTCGGTCCGAGCCAGCGGCGCACCTCACCTCCCACACCTGCTCAAGTCGCACCAGCAACTGCTTGGAGGAACTAGTTCTCCAAAGATGCAGATACGCATGGTCATCTCCTGCAACAGATGAAGAGCATGGAGAAATGCCTGAAATGTAAGCAAAAAAAATCCAAACTGAACCTAAAAAACCCAACAAACCCCAGGCTGAACACAAAAAAAAGATAGAAGTGTTAACTGCTACTCAAGTGGGAAAACCTCTCTGATGGTTCATCCAAGGGCGATGTGGGAGCAGGTCAGGAGATGAGAGACTTGTTCCATTGCTGGCTGCCATCACCCTGGGTCAAACAAGGCTTTGGATGCTGGAAACTGTAAAGTAGTTGAAGATCTATTCAGAAAAATTCGGAGATTTGTATGTTACCAACCCTGCGGGAACAAAAGGAAATACAGTTCTGTTGGGTGCCCACAACCTCTACCTTTCCATCTTCTGAATGGAAAGTTTCCCAGTGCTGCAGCACACCAGCCACAACTCACTGCCACCAGAAGCGGGTGCAAACCAGCTGCATTCGATGCGTTTCTGTCCCCTCATGTGGTGCTTAGTTTTCATCACAAAACAGAGAACTAAGGTAACTGCTGAGCTTTGAAGCTCTTGGAAAGGAAGCTTACTGTGCAGTTCACACGCATCTGCTCTGCTCTTTGTCTCCTCATTTCCTTTTAATGACGCCCGCTTCTCTCTGTCCTCACCTTCCTCTCACCTCCTGCCATACCTTCCGTCAATCTTCTCAGCTCCACTTCTCCTGCCATCATGTCCTACCATTCTACTGTCTACCAGGGTCCTTCTCTTTCCTTCAGTCCCTCAAGTCTTCCACATTTGAAATATCACCATAAAAAAACACCCGACCTGTGCAACCTGACTTGTAATTTTAAAACCTCAGTAGTGACCTTTTGATAGAAAGGGATCTTCGGGTCCCAGAAACCCTGGGTTCTGCTGAAGAACAGGGAAGAAGAGGGGGAGATGAAAAGCCTGGTTTAAATTGGTTGCTGCTTGGTTCAAACCGAAAAACACACACCAGGAGGTCTTTCGAGCCCTGTGTGCAGAAGTTGGCATGGCAGGGGAGTTTTCTGGCTGAAAGAGGTGCAGACCTCTACGAAGAAATCCACATGTGCAACCAAGGCACGATGCTGCTGTGGTCTCACTGGGTGTTAGGTGTCCCCCTCTAGCTCCATCACATGTAGGTCTGCTACAGTTCCCTCCTGTTACTCTGCTGCTGCTCCCTCGGGCTGTGAGGTTGCAGCATGACCACCCACCGCCAGCAGCCCAGGGTGCTGCTCAGCCCCTGCGGGGCTGGCACAGCAGTGGTCACTGGCATGGGATCACCTGAAATGTGAAGTGCTGTGGGCCTCAGGCATTTAGCACATTTTTGCTGGCCAAAGGAAACATGAAGCCTGGTGGCCAGGGTATATCTACTAATCTCCTTTTAACACATGTATGGATAGCGATCTCATGAAGGTTTTCACTAGCCTAACCTATGAACCTGTGAAGCTACACTTTTCAATCCAAGGATCCGCATTATATAAAGTTTTTTACGTAGGTCCATCAGATGATATCTAAATGTCGCAGCATCTTCAGCGTAGTCATTCAGCACAAGTGTCTCCGTGAGGTAAACCGGTGCTACCATTGCTCATTTTCAGAAATGGGGAATGAAGGTATGGAAAGTTAAATTGCTCGCCTGGCTTAATCCCTCCCCTCCACACCCCAAAAAAAGTCTGTGACAAAGCCTGAAGTAAGAGATAGCTCCCCAAACTGCCCCAGCATCCCCACCTCTTCCATGCGTCCATTCTGATTTCACAGACAGACCTTGTGGATGCAAAACTAAAATGATGCTTTTTGAAAAACTACAGATAGGAAAAATGCTTTAGGTAATGATAAGCAAAGAAAAGGGTCTGAGCCTGACTGTCAATGCCAGATGTAGGAGACAAACTGACAGAAATTAAAAAAATAAGACCAAGACTGATAATCAATTTCAAATGCATGTCTCTTGTGTCTACAGGCATCAAAGTGCTGGTGTGTAAGACCTCTCCAATTTCACACACTATGTAACTTCTGATTTGGGGTCACTCCCTTGTTCTGAGTGACCAGAGTTTGTCAGAAGATGTTGCTGAGGAAGACCAGGGTAAGAAGACGGCCACGGTCACTGGTTTGGATGTTCCTGACTCCTGCTCTGATGTTCCCCTAGCCCTGTCATGGGCTAATGCCAGTCAGAGCAGTCGTAGTATTACCTGGTCTTGTGAAAACCATCTTCACTCTGTTCATGGAGGAAAACTATGGATCCAAGATTTCTATAAAGAAGCCTACAAAAGAGTTTATTAAAGGTTTGGTAGCTGCAAGGTCCACCTGAGTTACATTCGCATTTAAAGGCATAAACAAAGCCAAGTCCCCCAAATGGATGTTCTCATCTTGAAACTCACTCATGAAGAAATTCAAACTCTTGAGTGAGATTTCTGATGCTGGTACAAAACCCTCTGAGCCCAGTTCTTTGCTGGAAGAACTCCAGACCCCTGTCTAAAACCCAGAAAACAACTCAGAAGAAACAAAGGTAAGTGGAGTAGACCTTGAAACTATTCTTGATGGGCAGCGGAGCCCTTTCGAAGGTAGCTGTTGCACGGAGTTTAAGATCAGTTAACTGCATTCATTAGTGGCACCCCTTGTGAGCCATGGATATGTTCTGCAGACCGGAGAGAGACGACTGCAATGGACTTATGTACACACATGGAGCAAGGTATAGAGTTCAAGCTACAGGCGCAGTATACATGCATGCCTGCTGTTCCAAAAGTTCTGCCACTTGACCCACACAGAATATTTTTAAACTTTATTTTTTGGCTGATAAGTATTTCAATTTTGGTTTTTTGCTGAGAGAACCTCTTTTTTTATTTTATTTTTCAGCAGGAAGGCAAATCATCTTTGAATACTGCCAAATATAACAAACATCTACAGATGGGTTGGTCTGCAGCTGGAGGCTTTAACTTTGTAGTATTTATTTGAAATATCAAAGCCAGCAGAGCAAGGCTAAAACATAGTGGGCACAATTCACAGTGTTTTGGCTCTTGAGCAAATAGCAGTTGAACTTAGAGGTTGGGTTTTTTTCCTGCTGAAATGGAATTTATGCAGATGTGCTTTGCACTAAATTCATTAACAATTACATCCTGGTGCGGTTTTCACATTTTTGTAAGGGATCTGCATAAGCACTAATTAGATCTAAAACAATGTTACTGTGCAAATTACAGTGCTGATTGTTCAAGTCGCCTTACATTCTGCATCTGCTTTGCGACGATGATAACATAGGTGCATGCAGTACAAATGCCAGCTTTTCACATTTAGTAGGACGCTTTATTTAAAAGATAGCATCGAACAGATAAAGCTGCAGTTTAAATTTCTCAGAGCTGCTTTTAGGTAATATTGTAAAGTAAAATAAATACTAATGCTAATAAGTTGCATAAACTAATTGCCATTTCATTAGTCAAGAGTGATCTTCTCCGCGGCACATCCACGTTCCATTTGGCAACAAGTACCAACTGGGTATAGCTAAATGAAAGCAGTACTTTGCAAAGATTGCATTCTCGCTTGAATGGGAGAAGGAGGAGAGCGAACATCTCGAATCTATTGCTTCAAACCATGGAAATGAAATCATTGACTCCCTTATTCAGCTTCAGTTCCAGATAACACGTGGCAGTGGAAGGTCTCTAGGAATGCAATCTATTTTGAAGGAAACACTAGTGCTTCGGTATCTCGGTCCCCACTCCATCCATGGGGTCCATCAGCCCCCAGGTGTGATAAGACAGTGTTAAGCTTTAAAGCCACTTTAAAGACAAAGTTTTAAATTCCGTCATTGTGCTGCCCTCATTAATTCTAGTGCGAGCTGGAAAAGCGGGACGATAGGATGGGGTCCGAGATATCATGACAACATGGATGTCTGCCATGAACGATACTGTCAGCCCATATTCACTTTCAGGAGGGGACATCCATAAAGATCTTCTTGCCTCCCAGCCAGCCACACCTTCCCTTGGGATACTAACCAAGCCCACAGACATGCTGGCAGTGTCCGGGTGTGTGTCTTCCCCAGCCTTCTTCACCGGTGGAAGCAGGGCCACGAGGTCAGTGCACGGGCAAGAACATATGGGCACCATACTCACGTTCACCCTCTTAAGCATCATTTGCAGAGAGAGCAACCGTTCTTCCCTGGTCAACTGAAGCCTTTGGGAGGGGCAGGGTAATCTTCAAGAAATTTTCCATTTTAGCTCCCTTGTAGAAGCCAGGAGGAAACCATGTCTTAGGAGAACAAAGGGCTTCCTGGCACTGCTACTAGAGCATGGAGGATGTCTCTTTTTCCTGGGCTTTCCACAGCTGTGATGGCAAAATAAGGTAAAAGGAAAACAGGAGGTTTTGCTTTTTCTGGTAGATACTGGAGGAACGTCAGCAGCCCAAGAGAACCAACTGCAGGGACTGAGACAGGAGTTCCAGCCGCCTTTCCCTGGGGGAGTCACAGGCTAGAAGTACCACATCTGCTGAAGCCTAATCCTTTCCCTGGTTCCCTCTTTACTTCTGCTTAAGCATTTCTGTTCATCTACCCGCTCTAGCTCTTCTTGAACAAAACAATTTCATTTTCTTCTAACTTGTAGATTCATGCACATCGTATCAGGAATAACAACGTAGACCACGATTCTTCTGCTTGGAAAAGAAGGGGAGATGACAAGAGTCTAAAAAAATGAGTGGTGTAAAAAGGGTGACTAGGGATGGATCGGTTATTTTCTCTTCTGATACCAGAACTAGACTGTCAGATGGCAGGTCCAAAATAGATGAAAGATTCACCACCTTGACACAGAGCATGGGGTGTAGCTAGAGATGGTCTGCTGCAAGAGGCTGAAAGTTGATATAAGCTTAAGAAACAGCTGGACAAACTCATAGAAGAAAAGAAAATCCACCGAGGACAGTCAAACACCAAGGTACCACCTCTGGCTCAGGCCACTGAGCTGGGATTGCTATGGGGGGATGTGTCTCAGATGCTTCTCTTGCTCTTATATTTCAGTCACTGTTCAGTGCAGAATATTTGACTAGACGGACACTTGATCTGACACAGCATGGCTCTTCTCATGTCCTTCATACCCTCTGCCAACCATTGAACCTGCACTCCTGAACTTCAGCCACTCAGCTTTGTTTCCTGCTCGTCGGGACTCCTGACTCGCCTCTACGGAGAAATGCTTTAGGCATCACAAGCAGGCATTGTTTTGAACACGCCATGGAGAGGATTCGTGCTAGCCTATTCCAAATGCCTGTGTTAGAGACGCTGCCCAGCAGCTCTTCTCTGCTCTACATTTCCCTTAGGGCAACGGAGAGAGGGCAGGTCCTGTCCCGGAGCCCGAGCTGGGCAGGGCTCTGGAGCCCAGGTCTGATGAAGAGACCTCAGGGGATTACCTTCCTCTTCACTGATTAGAGAGTCCGGGCAGCCTGTCCTTAACAAATTAAAGTTAATATTCATGAATAGCCCTCTGTCTTACATTCAGAACTGTCTTAAATGCCTAAATCCTGCAGACTTTCATGAGCAGGGCTATCAACATGCCTAATCTCTTTGGGTTTAGGCTCTGCAGTCACTCACGTGCAAATCTTGTATGTATGTTTGAAATAAAACAGGAAGTTGGAACAATACTAAAAATAAAATTAAATATTGTAGTATGTTTAAATGGTCGGCACTTTTCTGCTTAGTTTATAAAAGCGCAGTAGTCTCCTAAATTTAATTAAGCCAGTCTGAGGACACGATGAAAGGGTTCTTTAGCATAAAAGTCTTTGAAGTTTCTAGAAAAGAGTGAGGTATATAACTGCATAAGGGAATCCCACAAGATTTCTCTGCGCTGAAATTAAAGTGCAAGCTCTTACCTCAAGGACGTATTTCCATCATCTCTAGGGTATTATTAGCTTTTGGAGCACGTGCCGCTATGGCTTACACTGCATTGCCCACACAGGCCAAAAGGACGGAGAAAGAGAGAGGATCCAAATCATCCGTAGGAACACGCTGAAGTAAAGGCTGGGGTATGGATGTGCACCCTGGTCCCTCTCTACCCATGCACTGGAGGAGGTTTTTACTGTGTGGTCTCACCTCCTACCTTAAACACAAGCCAGCTATTCTCTCCTTCATTTCACAATTTACACCAGGTCAGCCCTAGCAGAGGTGGGAGCCGAATCCTGGTTTCTCACTTGGCACATTTAGCCACTTTTTCTAGCTCTGAGACTCCAGCAGCTGCTTTCCTTTAATCAAGAAGAGACTCGGGAGTCTGGTTCTCCAGTACGTTATTGATGCATTGCCAAATACTTGCGGAATCTATCACTTAATTTTCTGTCAGCTCCTCTTCAGTAGCTGGCTATCATAAAATACATTAGTTGCTTCCCTAAGTAGTATTTATCTGATAAGGTAACTGGAAGTTTATGGTTTAAATCTGCATGACGATACGTGCTCCTGCCTTCTTTGCGGTTTTCCTTTTTTAAACCCTCCCGCTCACACAACGAAATTGCATCCTTCGCAGAATTTTTGCCACTAACCCCCCGCAAACCTATGAGTTTGGCTAGTTGGGGAGGAGAACCGAAGCCGGTTGCGGTTCCTTCGTCGCATGGTTCGATTGCTGGCGTCACACCTTGACAAACCTGGAAGGGGAGAAGCAGATGCCTTCCCACATCGTGGGGCACATTTATGCTCGGCGTCTCCTGCCGTTGCTCCTGACTCCTGCTTTACGTAAAACATAACGATTTCTGGAGGATTATCCTAGCTCAATAAATCTTCTTGAGACCTAATTACTGTAACGGCATCGGGGTGCTTTCACTGGCTCCCTGGAAAAATCCAGTTATTACCATCAAGCAGCGACAGCGCGCACATATTGCGAGGTGGCAGAACTCTTGTGTCATGAATGTAATACAGAAACATTTGCCTCCAGCTCAGACACATTCTGTCAGAGCATCCTCGACGCATCTCTCCCGAGGAGTCAGATCTGACACTTGGGATGGCTGGCTGTCTATTCATCCACCCACTTCTTCTCAGGGTTTCTTTTTGCCTAGCAGGAGTGGGTACAGGGTTCACAGAGAACCCTGAAAGTAGGCTATTAAGTGACCTAGATTATTGCAGGGGGGGGGTTCTATTTCTGTGTTTCTCGGCCTATGTGCTCATGTTAGTCACTTTGTCTCTGGGGCAGCCTCTACCCAGCAGGAAATCTGGTAGGGGGAGTGGAAGATGTATTAGAGAGAGCAGGCTGCCTAGGGAGAGGAGAGAAGATGATGGTGAATAAAAAGAATGGACCCGAGGAATAACTGGAAGACAAAAAAATGCAGTTGAAATCCTTTCTTATGTTTGTGGCTTAACATGTGTCAGTTGGCACATTAACAGTAGCATATGGGTTGCTCTGATGTGAGTTACTGCATACAGTATGTTATGTTCAGGCCTAAAATGTGTAATTCTTTTGGATTAGTGTTGGCAGATTTCAGTGTACAGCGTACAGTAAATGTTCATAAATTTAATATATTTATAAGCTTTTCTGTGGAGCTCATTGCCGTCTGAGCTGAGAACCTCCCAAGTAGCTCTGAGAGCACAGCACCGGGAGCTCCCACCTCCTGTCCCGAGGTAGGGGATGCCACGGGGAGCCTGCTGCAGGGCTGAGCCCACCTCCCCACTCCCAGCCCGGTGACCCAAACCACCTGATCTCTCTTCTCGAGGTTCCTACAGGGAAACCCCCACGTCACTGAAGAAGACTTAGGTTTGCTGGTGGGCTGGTGGCAGGTAACGCAGGTTCAGTGTTTTGCACCCTGGGTACCATAGTTGGAACCGTGCACCTTCCAGATGACTCCTTGCCACTCATCTCGCCATTCCTACAAAACCCAGCCTGAACGCAGAGGATGCTGTCGGAGAGTGTCCATTTTTGGGGGGAGCACATCAACAAAGAAGCGCACTCCGCACAAGCTCCATCCAGCAGGACAGGAGTCAGTGCTTCTCCAGAAAAGAAGTGGCCAGGTTCCTGGCTCCCACCCCACTGGTGGGTGGTGGGTGGTAGGGCGAGGGTGCAACCACCTGCCCTGACCCACCCCGAGGTTGAGTGAGGTCTCAAAGCAAGAAACAGCAATGCTCCAGTACCTAATGCCTCTGAAAAAAAGGAACAGAGGCAAATAATGTATCTCTTTAAAGCTGATTTCAGTGGAGTCTCTTGGTTCATTCCCTTCCCTGAAATTATTGCTAGCCCCAAGCTCTCGGTGAAGTGGGAAAGCTCTGTCTGCTGACGGTTCCCAGAGGTCTTTGTCCCATCAGCAGAAAGCTTAAGTATCATCAGGAGAACAAAATCCTTGGCAGAGAATATCTTGAAAGCACAACACTATTGCTCAGCCTTGCGAAATGTTTGTTCATTTGGCTGGGGCAAGGAATATTTTCTAGAGATGTGCATAATGTGTTTTCAGCGTCTTGCTAAAACTGGTCAAATTGAGTTTTGCGCTTGGAGAAAGCATGTGACTCCGTGTCGAGCTGGCTACTAGTAGGGACTGATGCACAAGAAACTTTTGCATCGCGGTACTTCTAGCACTTTATGATGACTAGAGACAAAACAAGACCAACCAGTGGAAAAGAAGCCTGGAAATCATTTTTGTTAGCAAGAAAATGCAACTTAACAATGAAAAGCCACCACAAATGTAGATGAAAAACTAAAATCAAGCATTTTGTCCTGGCTCTGGGCCACAGTCCAGCCTCTCCCCTAAGAGCTGCCTCGATGGATGTGAGCTCCCTGGGTCATATGGGAGACCTGGAAGGTTTTCCCGACCTGCCCTGGTGCCAGGCGTGTAATCCCAGAACAGTGCTGGAGTCTTGAGGAGCGTAAGCAGAGGGAGAAAATGGCCCATCT
Organism: Ibycter americanus; assembly: GCA_035590275.1. Taxonomy (NCBI): domain Eukaryota; kingdom Metazoa; phylum Chordata; class Aves; order Falconiformes; family Falconidae; genus Ibycter; species Ibycter americanus. The sequence goes on from JAVJGI010000062.1 coordinate 87,020,881, forward strand.
CCCACATGGGCTGCTGGGGACCCCTGCACCCAGGGGCTACAGCTGGCACCCACTCCCTGAGGGTGACCCAGGTTAGGCTGGGGGCTCATCAGGCATCTGCCCATTTCCAAGATGCCCATGACTTGGAGCAGGCTGGCATGCAGCCACCCCTCTGCATCCTCACCTACACCTACGGAGCAAGCACAGCCCTGCGGCAGTGTGGTAAATATACATGGCAAAAGGGGGAAAAAAACATAGAGTTTCTGAAAAGTGGGGAGAAAACGTGGTTTGTCATCAATATTTTCAGTACTGGTTTGAATCCTGTACATCAGGTATGAAGATGGCAGTGGACAAGGTTATGCAGCTTGACAGCCTGCTTGCTTTCCCCCAGTACTCTGATTTTTGGCAGAGTTTGTTTATTTTTTTACAGTGATGAAATGCATACTTTTTTTTTTTCTGAAGCCCACTTGTACCTGTTTATCCTCAAAGCCTCACTGTGACTGTCTTAACAGCTCTGAAGACAGATTTCTCAGTTTTCGTTTGTTTTCATTTTGGTTGTTTTTTTTTTTTAACAAAGGTACTGGCAATGAGTTTTTAACAATGAAAACTTGGGGTTTCTTGGGATTTTTTAAGAAAGAGGAAGAAGGTCTTTTTTGTTGGTCTTACTAGTGGGAAACTAAAACCTACTTATCCGTATCAAGACAGGCAAATGTACAGCCAATGACTGACATGTATAATGTTGACGATGCCCAGATTTTCAACCCGTGGCCCACCAGCTAGCTGTCACTCCCCTTTATAACAGGAACCGAACTATAGCATCTCCAAAGAAGTGGGTGCTGGGGGTGTGACGGAAGGGGAGAAGAAGTATTACCCCAAAACAGCCAAGTGCTACGGAAAGGAGAAGGTGTCCCTGCCGAGCTGCAGTGTGTAGCATGGCATAAGACGGCTTTACTAAGCAGGGAGTTACTCCAGCTTTACTCCTTCCTTGAAGGAAGGAGAGGCAGGGCATAGTGAAGGCAACTGGGGAGATGGGGGAAGAGCATCTGTGGGGCAGCTCGGCTCCCTGCCTGGACACAGGAACGATGTGGACCCCCCTGGGCTGAGGAAGCTTTTGTTTGTCACTCTTGTTGCTTGCTTTACCTAGTTTGATTTGCAAAGGGTCTCCCCAGGCAAACACATCTCCTGCCTGCTGATGCAGCTTGCTCCTGCTCAGTTATCTCCTCATCTGAGACCCGCCGTATGCCCAGGAGCGGGTGGAAGATGCTGGGCATGGAGGAAGCCACCCCAGCACCCTCTTAGAAGCCAGGATACAACCAGCTACCTGGAAACGGGCAGCCCGTGCTTCCCGATAGTTGGTTTTGCTACTGCTCATTGCTATGTGGACTTCAGTACCGCTAGCTAGCTCCTGAGTCCCCCAAAGCAACGCGGTGTATTTGTAGCAGAAGCACAAGCGTAACGAGTTGGCACCCGTTCTCACTGACCAGTTTTGTCCCTACTTCCAAGGGGAGGCTTCTCCTGCCCCTCTCTGATGGCATTTGCTAAGCTCACTCCTTCCATCGCTTCTCACTGGATTTGAAACCAAAACCTACCCAGGCATGGAGCGGGCTCACGAGGCACAGGGCTGGCACCCATATAAACCACACCAGGGGAACTGGTGTGGCTGGTGGGGCTCTGGTGGCTACGGCACCAGGCACCCTTGCACTGCACCCCCTGAGCTGGGGGAAGGAGCTGTGAAGGTGGCACCCAAAAGCCTCTGCACACCTACAAACTCACCCTTCAGTGGGGCTGTGTAAAAGGATGATGGGCAAAGCCAACAGCGGCCGTCGGCTCTCGCATGCGTGGGAAGGGCTCTCCTCCTTCCTTGTAGTCCTTGGCCAGGACAGACCAGATAAACCGCTGGTGGCTCTGGAGTAGGCTCCAGGAACTCCAGGTACATAACTGAGGCTAAACATCAAAGAGCTGATAAACCAGAGGAGAATCTACAACTGCTCACAGGCTTGGGAGGTTCGAGGGAAACACCAAGGGGAAAAGTGGAAAAGTGCTACGTGCCAATTAAATTTCAGGCATAAACCTGCCAATGTTTGAAAAATATATGGGTAAGAGAAAAGGGAAAAGGGATTCTTGACTCAGCAAGCCCCAGACTAATGACATGACACTACCAGAAAGCAGTGTTTTCCCAGAGAAACTGGTTATTTTTACTTAAGGAATCACCCAGCAAAGACCCATCAACTCAGATTGGCCAAACCGCTCAACGTGGAATAATCCTCCATCTGTAGCAGGATGGATGGACAGGGATGGGAGGATTTAATACATCTTTCTAGGTCCATTTTATTACTCAAACAGTAGAAAACCAAATTAACTTTTTTATATATATTTATTTTTTATTTTTATTGCTAAAGTAGTTATTTGAATCACGATGTTCTGTTTCCATTACTTTTGGCTTTTCAGAAATTTCCCCTCCAGATTGAAACTCTTTGTGCTGAGCATTAAATCAAACCAATTTATTTAAAAATTTGAGCGAAGCCTCTTTTTTTCAGTGAGGAAAATGGAGTGAAACAGACACTTTTGCTGGTACACGTATACCTGCACCCGTAGTGACAGTGGTTGGAATGGCAGCTAAAAAGGTCTCCTGATGTGCAAACTTCAGAGCGTTTTTGTGTGTGTGTGTGTGCGTGTCTGTAGCCAGAAGAAAGAGCTGTGTGCCTGTTTAAAGATCCCAGCTGATGCAGCAGGTATATTTGCAGGGCATTAAAACCTGTGTGGATGTGATGTGGAAAAAAGGGTAACCATTTTTATGGGGTGATTTCCCATATATAGGGGAGTGGGTAGCACTGACACAGCAGACTCGAGTATCTGATGAAGCGGGCGCCTGTTCACAGACACACGGGCACGTTCACGGGGCAGAATAAGCATTTGGGGGTGAGGATGCAAAATGTACAGCTATTGCTCACAGTATCAAGCTTTCAGGATTTTAGCCTTTAAGTCAGAACTTAGGCAGGGTATGTGTCATCGTCCCTCCCTTAAAAGAAGGGAAGAAACTTGGGTCAATTTGTGATGAGGTAAGGGAACAGATTAAGTTTGCAGTGGGTTTTCTCTCCCCTCCTTTTCTCCTGAGTGGCATAAAAAGGAGCCTCTATATTCCTCTCCCACATGCTGTCCTGAATTTCTCTCCTTTCCTCAACACTTAACTTTTTCTTGGAATGCCTTTACATGCCAGATGACAGCGAGTTACTGTGCTAATTGCTTTATTCTTCAATAAGGACATTTACTATACCGAACTCCTACAATACTTATGTGTAAATTAGAATTTGGCCTTGGAACAGCCCTCTTTCAACAAATAAAAGGCTTTCTTGAATGGATAGCTTCCTAGATTTAAAAGGCTTTGTCTTGGATAGATTTTTTTTCCTTTGTTCTTTCTTTTTTCAGCATTAGGGGCTGTTTCCATGCTTACGTACCCTCAACAGCCAAGAGAAGACTGTGTCTCACCAAATTGCTCTTGTTTATTAATAAATCTGCATTCAGACCTATTCCACGATATAGAATTATGGAGCCCCGGGTACCAAAGCCTTTCTTTAAATAACAGTGATCTTCAAATTCATAAGCTGAAGTTTAAACAAATGTTTATCGACGTGTCAGCTGTGCCGAACGGAGCTGCAGCTGCACGGCGAGCAGAGCGAGCCATGGGGAGTAAAAGAGGAACTCACCACTTAGTTCTTTTTGCCCAGGGAAGAAATGATAATTTTAGTTATACTTTGCTCGCTTGCAACAATAAAAACAAAACGAAGCCACAGAAGAAAACTGTCATGTTACACCCCTTCCATCTGGCCTGTGCTACACACCCACATATCCCGTCATTCTACAAATTAATCTTTCACACATTTTTTAACAAAAAAAAGTGTTAATGTTATAGAAGAGAAAATAAGGTAAACAGAGAGCTGTGTAAAAATACATTAACATTAAAATATGGTGGCAGTTATGGATTTTCTTAATTGAATAGGAGAGTAAATATTCACATCAAATCAATGCCAATGGCATGCAAATTAAAGCTACATTAGGGCAGCCTTGATATAGGCATTACCATTTTTGACACTTCTGTGATTTAAAATAATGTGCAGACTTTATTCGTTAATTTTTTCCTCCCTTCTTTATGTTATTTTTGAGTGGGTAATTTGCCATTACAGAGCAAAATCTTTCTCCTGTGCCCTCTTATGCTACGCTACCTTATTTTCTTCTTCTGCCTGGAAGGCCCCGTGTACGCCAGCTCCGTTTCATTTAGGGTTAATGTTGAAGCCTCCCTGTTGCAGGACAGACCCCTTTGAGCAGCTGCCTTGGTGTCATACCTGGCCCCAGCATGAAGCCAAAGAACCTGTTGAAAGAGGTGGAGGAAAGGTGCCTTGGATTCACCATGCCGGGTCCTACAGGCATCCCCCTTTCCCAGTGCTGCGCCCACATCCCCCCCTAGATCTTCCTTCCATCTTCCATTCAAAAACTGCTTAAAAAAAAAAAAAAAAAGAGAAAGAACAAAAGCGAGGGCCCTAGCACCTCAAGGAGGAGAAATGTGGCAGGGGCTCTCAGAAGCTGTATGGTTCCAGATGTAAAAGTAGGAGGTATGAAACCCGCTGCCTGACATGAAAATCAGCTCCACTGTGCAGGGAAGCAAGACCGATGGATCTATATGGGGCAGAGAAGGAGTACGCAGTCGATGTGATGCCGGCAGCTGAGTAGAAGTTGTACCACGGTGGGGATTATGCAGATATTTCCTCCTGGGTGACCAGGGGGAAAGTCCAGCCCCCACCCTGCCAGGCAGCAGCAGTCATTCAGGCACAGCCTGCGCTCCAATGGCATTTCATTTTCTTTAGAAGCTTCTCTCTGCCCTAGCACTTTTTCAGTTGTCATCAATCACTAATGCCTCTGCACGCCATCTCCAGATTTTACGAAGATGGGTTCACAATCCCCCCACCGTGCCCCCAGGTGCAGCCACCCACAGGGACAAGCCCACGCAGAGCCAGCAGGGCTGGGGTGGTCACAGGGGCTGGGGAAGGCAAGCGCAGGAGGAGGAAGATGAAGAGTAACACTACGACCCCAACTTGACCATTCACACAGACTCAGGAGGTGGCTCTAGCTTCTTCTAGAGCACACGTGCACAGCTAAAAGCTCTAAAGGTTAACACAGACTTGACGGAAGGAAAATTTGAATTTTTCTAAACACAAAGTCCCGCTAAAGAGAGTACACACTGGAACTCGTGCAGCTGAGTCCTACCCAAAGCGAAGAGCCAGCATTGAGGGGGTTTTTCTGCTCTTCAATATGCCCCAAGAAAATTGGGTACAAATCAGCTGCAGGGTCCCACTACTGGCGTTGGCATCTTGGAGGTCGCTCCTCAGAGTCCACACAAAAGGTAAGCAGGGCTCTTGGCTAAGCCACCGATTAGGAGGTTCTCGGGCCAAAGAGAGTCTGTGAACTTTTGCTTCAGAGGCCACCGCGCTAAACTGGGTGCCCAGCAAGGTCAGGAGGGAGAAGCCTGCGAGAAGCCTTTTCTGGCGAGCTGCCGTGGCTGGGGAGCGGGGGCAGAGGGGCTGCGAGGGCGCGCCCTCTGTGTCAGCGAGCGCCCTGCACCAAAGCGGAGAGCTCAGAAGATGCTCTCAACATCTCTCACAGGCACTGAAGGCTATGTTCATACACATCAACCAATTTCTTTCCCTATACCGACAAATTTCTTCTAACCTTAGCTTTACCTCTGACTCCCATTCTCCTTTTCTTCCTCCTCAGCTCTTCTTTCCACCTCCCTCCCTTACCTTTTACTCCCTCTTTTACTTTTGCTTCTTCCCCATACACTCCCAGGTGGGTGGCATTGTCGTTTGGGGTTTTTTTCTTTCTTTGTCACAGGAAAATAAGGGGACTTTTGAGTTAGGAAGCCAGGATGCGGAGTTCTAATAGCAGCCTGACACCTATTTACCGCCTGGGAGAAAAAAAAAAAATCCACCTCCCGGTCCATCTCCACTTTCTCATCTGCAGAGTTGAGATGATAAATGCCAACCGCAAAGACAGTTGGCTGTAATAGTTAATGTTTGTGCAACGCTTCACATGTCTAACCATTGTATCCCATCTCCACCATCAGAAACAGGCGGAGCTGCTGCCACTGCCACCCAGGCTGTCTCCGAGCGTGATGATTAATGAGCTCGCAGCCCTATTTTGCTGTTGAAGTTAATGTTGCTTCCTGAGGGCAACGCGCCTGATGAGAGAATTTGCAGCAGTCCATACGCTATATTGATTCAAAATGCCACTGTATGTTTTAATTAGCTTTTAACCATTAAAAAATGGGGCTGGAAATGAAAATGGCACATATGCTTATGCAGCACATGCCTGTACCAAAAACGTGAGCGCTAGGTCCAGTTACGGACCTGTGTGCTGAGCTGCCACTGGCACTTAAACCCCATCTTTGTACCAGTTAATACATTTCCATGGCTTTTCTTTTTGTTAGCTTTATGCCAAATATCCACTTACATCTATTTTCAAGCCTTGAGGGATGTATTTTTTTCACCCACCCACGCTATCTTTTGAGAGTTATAACGTGCTAGAAAAGTTTAATTTTGCGGAGTTGTGGTTTAGGAGCTAACGTGAGGGAGTGGGCTCCCTTGGGGCCGGGAAGAAAGTGGTGTGCTGGGATGAAAGGCTGCACCCGGACCCCTCCTTTGCACCACCAAATGATGGTGGCACCATTGATAAGATGCTCATTATTTCCTAACCTGTATCGTACTTATCCTTCAGCATCTGCATAGCAAAGGGTTGGCTGAAGCAATCTCCTGATGGGGAACAAGTCATTCCTGAGAACGCCTGGAGGACAAGGCAGGGTATTTTATACTTCAAAGAGAATGAAAAGAGGATTATGGGCCATTAACCAAACTTAATTTCTCACACCAATACAGGAGCAAACAACCTAACATTTAAAAACCACCTGGAAGGCCATGAGCATCAGTCCACGCTGATTTATCACGAATGGAGCGTGTTAAATCCAGCTCCGCTCTGAGACAGGTCAAAAAGCCTGGAGAGATGGGTAGGTAATGGACTCCATGCCTTGCCTTCAGCCAGGCTGTTTACCTTGCCCTGGCTGATGCTCTTGTGGCTAAACCAGGGAACACGGCTAAGCCAAAACTAACCGGTTGTAGCAGGACTGGCTGAAAAGCCACCAAGCAAGGGATCATTACCAAAAAATTCCCTGCCAAACTGAAGGGCGACCCTGAGTCCAGTTCTCTAGGTAGCTGTCCTAGATTTGAGACAACTCAATTTTTTTCGTTAACAATACAGATAAACAGATTAAAAGTACAACTCTTAAATCTGCAGATGACACCAGCTTGGAATGAGCTGCAAGCACACCAGAGGAAAGATTATAATTCGAAATGGTTCTGGAAGATTGGAAAATAGCCCAAAAAAGCTGGGTGCATGGCAGAGAGGAGGAAAGCAAAGTTTTCCGCTTTGGTAGGGATAAGAAAATGTGTAAGGGCAGGATTCACAGCCAGGGCATGGCCAAGAAGGATGTGGATCAAATAGAAGGAGAAAACAACAAAACAAAATGTGAGAAACATGACCTACATGGAACACGTAGGGCTGTTTAATCTAAAGAAGACCAGGCTGGACGAGGTACGATGGCTGACCGCCGGCACATGAGCTATTCGGGTACGGACGAAACAAACTCTTCTGCGTGGCCACTCCAGGTAGGACAAGAAGTAACAGGCTTCTTACGGTACTTGCAAGAAGACACCAGGAAAAACTGTATCTCTGGAAAGGCTGATGGAGCAGTGGGAAGGATTGCCTGGGTAGACGGTGGGGTCTCCTTTACCGGAGATTTCCCAGAACAGGACGGCCCAGCATTTCTCAGAAACAGCCCAGATACAGATGATCCTGACAGTGATCCAGGCAGGGAGATGAACTAAGTGATGTCTTGAAATTCATTCAATTTTTTTTTTAATTTTTTTTTTTTTAATAATTTCTATGTTACCCGTGGGAGGTGCAGAACTACTCTGTGCCTCAACTCCAGACCAGTGAAACAGAAGTATCGGGGGCCAAATTAAACAAATCAATGAAAATTACTTGCATTGAGCTTGGCTGTCTCAAACTGGTTAATCACTTGGGGTTTGCAACTCACACAATTTATCATCTGTGCCTGCTTTATCACCAAAAGCAGATATTTGCCAATCACAGTATGGAGGAAATCAGATATTGTCATGACTGAATGCTCTTAAATGCATTTAAAGCTTTACAGACTAGTTAGACGTAATGTATATTTAAAATTCTTGAAACCAGCAAAAGATCAGATTGAGGAAGGAGAGAAAGATGGTAGAACAGTGACACTGTGCAAGTTAGTTTAAATAAAGAATCTTATCAAATCCACTGACTACTTGTTCACATCTGTCCAAATATAACTTCTGCCATATGTCCTACTATATAAGTCAGCTTGGAGGCAGGACACTTCCCTAAGCAGCAATTCACTTCCTGAGTCTGCTCTATCTTCTGGAGAATAGAGGGGGGGGGAATGATACATCACAGAAAAATCTGAGAAACAAACAAAATAACCTTCTAAAAGCCTCTGGGAAATAAAAAATGCTTTCTCTACCCTAACAGTATGCGTAGCTGAATCTTTTGTCTTCTTGTGCATTAGGAAGAGCAATCAGAGAGATGCTGTTCTTACCACCAGCTGCCTTTGAGGAAACCAGGTGCCTGTTTTATTCCAGCTTTTTCAGTTTGCCAAAGTGGTAAATAACATCCCACCGGTCACCTCAGCGACCATCCTCCCATCATGGAAACACAGCTTACGGCTGCAACCTCTCAGAGGTCAGACTCCCAGCTATGGCCAGTCCATCGTTCTACCAGTTTGGGATCTGCAGGGGCTCTGGTGCCACCCAGGCAGCACCCAGAGGGTGCACCCAGAGGGGACATTCAGCCCTGCCCAGCCGCGATGCTTCCCAGTGCAATGCTTCCCAATGGGAGCCTTCAGCAGGTAGCGCCGGATCAAAATATCGGCATCAAAATCCCGTTTCAGATACCAAAAGCCTCCTTATGGCTCTAAGAGTTTAATTTTCATTTAAACATCAATAAATAGAGGCATAAAGGTTTAAGATGAATTATGTAAGCCCCTTAGCCATAGCCATTACATTCTGCCACAAAAATGAGCTGCTGTTCTCACTTTGTTTTATGGGCTCACTGTAGCCTGTTGTTATTGTAGCTGCCAAATAAAAACCAGCAAACCATGCAAATGAAAATATAATATTTTATGCTTTCATAGTCTTAGGATAAACCGGCATGTGCAGTTTTAGACAAGGGTGGTGGGGTTTTTTTTTTTTTGCAGTCTGGAGTGTTACGCCCCTGTCCTGGGAGCCTCTGCGAGCGGAGAGCAGCAGCGGCTTCTCGGTGGAGACTCCTCTGTCAGCTGCAATCCTGTCTCCAACCGCAGCACCGTCACAAGCTCCCAGGCAAGGAAACACGCACCAGCTTCCTGACAGTACGAAAAAAGGGTGGACTACGGGTCCTTTCACAAAACTGGAAAGTCCCCTTGCTTTAAAAATAATCAGATTTTCCTCCTCTAACTTCTCCCAAGCCCCCTCGTTCCCTGAAGGGAACACACCCCCCACAATTTGCTCCGAGCCACGTGTTTCCCGAGGGTCTGTCACCCAGAAAACACGCCCAGAGAGAAAGCCACGCAAAGTGATCGTGGTAGGGAATTGCCGAAGCCAAGTGGTAAAAGCGCACGACTGCGCACAAGAAATAACCTGGGACAAAATGTGCACCAGTACACGGAGAGGGGGAAAAAGAAGAGCCAGGAGGGAACCAAGTCAGAGACAGGGTCTTATTCATGCAGTGTAAAAAACGGGGCTGTTAGCGTGAGTTAATGCGCTTTCAAGCTAATTACAGCAGAGCACAGCAACTATGTTAATGGCAGAACACTGGGAATACGAGCACACGGGTTAACATGTAACATCTAGTCCGTAACTTTTCTACCCAGAACTGAGATTCAAAGATTGCCTCCTTCACCTTTGCAACATCTTGTCTCTTTCTTTTGTCTGTCTCGGTTTATTTTCGTAGTCACATTCACTGGTGATAACATTTTATATTTTGTGCTTCCTAGTGGGAGCTATGCTGGATGCTGACACCCACTCTTGTGCAGAGATTTTTGCATATTTTTTTTTTCTCTCTTCCACCCGTTTTACACAAGATGGTAACATATGGCCTTGGGTGATTAAATGATTTAGTGAATGAACTGAGCAGAAAGAGCAGGCTGATTGGAAGGAGACAGCTTCCGTTTAGGCATAAATGTCTTTGTAATCTGTAATGATAGGAAAGAAATTACAGAAAAAGCATAAGACAATTTAATTGGGTTTTGGTTAAATATTGTATTTTTCAGGTCTGCTTTAAATATAGTGAATTAATAGTATAGCGGCTATTACTTATTTTCTTTCTGCAGCATGTCCTTGTGGAAGGGGCGCCCCTCAAACGTACACAGATGCGTACACCCACACAAGCATATAAAGAGAGAAAAATTAAGCAAACGGTTTTGTAAAACTAAGTTGGCATTTTATTTATTAACTTCTGAACAAGGCAATCCTACAGAACTTGGTGTTGGCCACCACACCAGCTGAAAAAGCTTCACACCTTCAAGTTTTCTCAGAATGACTCTGACGACAACACCCGGGCACAGCTACGTGACCTCAGCAGGAACCGCAGAAGGTTTTGTGGAAGATATCTAGATACCTCCTGGGCAGTCCCACCCAGCACACCTCTGCCACTGCAGGGGCTCGTGGGCACAAATTAGCAACCACTCCCGCTCTCTTCCTTCCTGGGCATCACGGTTTGTGTCTCCTGTCTTTTCGAACTCCAGGTTTTGCATTTGTTATAAGAGTTTGGGGAAATACTTGTGTGTTCTCAGGAGCGTGCCGTGGCGCACGGCGTAGGTCTGTCCTGGACCAAGCATCTGCTCGTGGTTGGCCAGGGTTGTGGGAGACTGCACTCCAGCAGCCAGGTGCTTCTAGGCTGGAAATCTGAAGCCAATTCCTTTGTATCCGAAACAAGCTGCCTTTTGAGAGAAAACATTTTTATTCTGGTTCCAGTGACGGTGTGCATATCATTAGTACCTAACAAACAACTCCAACTCAATTCCAGTTCACGTCTCCACCCACGAGGCTAATTCCATTCTTTATGATCAAATTTTTACGCAGAGCCTTGAAATTGTTTTGGGACATCACAAAGAAGTCACTGATCTCGGTAATTACCCCCGTGTGAAGCAGAAGCTGTAGCTTAAAGCTAGGCAAATCTTAAGCTCCAGAAAAGGACAGCTGGACCTAAAGAAAGTGTACCATCGGCGGTGCCCGTCCTCAGCTCGCGGCGTGAATGCTAGCAGCCACCTCGGTGATAAATCTTGGTGCACGGTGCTCCTTCTTTACGTGACAGTATTTGAGAGGAGAGAGAAAATTTTGGCCCACGTGCTAAGAAAAGCTCTTAGCTGAGCACATCCTGGTGGCTTACCCAGCATAGCTAGGGCCGAGAAGAATTACTGATCCAGTCAGACTCTGGCACAATAAGATGCACATTTAGCCAATTCATGCAAAGGCTGTATTATATTATCTTGGCACTTCCTCAGCACTGGTTCTCCAGAGAGAAAACTCAGTTCCATGGTGACATCAGCTGAACTTTAAGTGTGATGGCAGCTCCAAAACTACTTAACTTTTAAATTTTCTGAAAACCAGACTGCCATTAATTAAGTTTCACTACAATTAAAAAGGATACATATATTAAAAAAAAATAATAAATCAAGAGTGTCACGATCACAAGTCTTAATTTTCACTTTTCCGGGATTCATAACCCTGGAGATACTTGCTGCTACACCTCCAGTCCTGTCAGTCAAAGCATTCTGGGAGAGTTTTAATTTACCAAGGAGGGGTACCCATTTTCCATTGTCCTAGTGATGAAAACAGCAGTCATGCATATGGGTGACAGTATCTGGTCCAAAAGAACCCGCAGAGCATAAACCTGGGATAATTGACTACAGACGAGCAGTTTTCGTGGTCGATTTCTTTTTTTTCCATGGAGAACAAAATGGATGGTATGTATGGTAATTAGCACAGCACTGCTCTACAATTTGAAGGGAATGTAGAAAATTGTGTTATAGCAGGTGTAAAAAAGAAATATTAAGGGCCAAGTTTGCAGCTGGTTCCACGGCATAGCTGTGTTGTGTTAGCATCTAAATCTATGGCTCTGGACATGAACATCATGCAGGCACCTTTGACCTTTGTCAGCTCAGGTTCTTCTGCTGGACCATCCTCAAGAAGAGTTTCCAAGAGCCTATAGCACCACTCAAGCTCCAGAAACAAATGCACCGAAGACATTTTGAGGCTTGCGGGCAAAGCTGGCATCTGCAAAGCAGCTTGCCACGTATTAATCAATCTTGAGCAGCAACAAACAATACTGGGAGATTCACCACACAAACCATTTTAGAAGAGACGCCAGGAAACCTCGATCTTCTCAGATCAGAGGCGAGCAGAGGGGGGGCCTCTACCAGAGCTGCAGGCGCTCCTGTAGCACCACATTGCAACGTCAGCATTGGTTATGAGCCAAAGGCCTTCAGGCTTGCTTGTTGCCTGGAGGATATAAATGAAAGTCAGCAGGTGCAAAGGTGCAAGAAGTGCAAATTGCATCATGTCTTTCTAAACTGTGTTTGTGCAGTAAATGAGACTCATTTCTTTCCACACTATATCAAGAACATTTTTATTTTCTTTGGCTTATGGATGTTCTTAGTTCAACTTTCGTGTGTGTTCTCTACGGTACCTTGGGATGCCTGAGGTGATTTATAAATATGTGGAGAGACCAGGTGTATTGCCAGATGTTTCTGTCCCTTTACAACAAGGCTTCACCATCCCTTCCAACAGAACGCCCGTCTCATATTATTTTTTCTAATAGAGGATCAACTGGACTGCAGGGTATTTGTGAGTTTTCCCTCTGTAGGATTTTTTCCTAATTCACTTTTCTATCATCTCGTTTCCATATTTAAAATAATGCTAAGTCTTTAAACCTCTCTAAGTACTCTTTAAAAAAATTAGAGTTCCTTTCACATAAAGAAAATCGCAGACAAACGTCAACGGTTCCAGGTTTAAATCAATGAAGTCTGACTCACTGCCAAAAAAGATTTTTAATCTTAAAGTGTTACCTACACTCACTTTTTTTCCCCCCCTGTTTCACTCTATCTCCTATTTAGAAACAGTAAAAAGTTGGTTTATTATAATAGCTGTATAAACAGTAATTGCAGATCATTCTCTTAAATATCACCGTAGTAAGGAATAACCTGTAGCCCCGAGGGCGAAGCAGTCTGAAGAGGCAAAAAGGACAAAGTGATTCACCCAAGGTCATATAGTCAAACAATAGAATGGAAGAGAAAATACAACCTGATCTAATTAGGAGCCAGCACTGTAAATATTAGGTGAGGGGCAGTAAGATTTTTTCTCAGTACATCTTAAAACATGAGGAGGTAAGTTTGCATGTATGAGGAAGAAATAATAAGTGAAGAGAATGTATAAAGAGTAATGCACCGTGAAATTTTATTTTAGGATTATTTTTAAATTGTGGGTCCTGTAAAAGTCTGTAAGGACCTGAGAAAGTCCATTTGCTAAATGTCCTCTTTATCAAATAAAGTCTTTGAATTTTTTCACATTAAGCAACCTCGTTTTCCCCAGAGTTCTGTACCATGAGAATGACTAAACTGCCTCCCTCAGTAAAGCTGCACTTGCATAAGTAAATATTCACAAACCGAGGTCTTAGTAACCGACCCCGAGCAGTTGGTGAGATGGCTTACACAAGGAAGCACCAGGCAGGATGCAGTTTAAAGATCTTGGACAACACAGTTAATGTTATCATTTCAGGCATGTTCACTGACAGTTCAAACATATATATCTGCATAAGTTATTTGTATGTTTTTAGATTAGAAAAACTTCAGAACAACTATCAACAGTACTTCCCATTAAAATACTTTCAACATTTATTTTTGCAATTCAAAGAAAAAGCAGTGCAGTAGTTATAGGGAAGACGTTCAAGAAATGACAGGCAACAGGGAATAGAGTACTGATTTTTCTCAGATGAAGTGATTATTAGCCCTGAGGAGACAATCAGGAAACATGAAGAGTCAGCATCTTAGCTGCTGTATCTTGAAGACAAGGACAAAACCCCATCGAGTTCCAGGTATAATGGAATATAGAACATGATGCCAATGGAAAAAAAAAAAACAAACACCAAACCTTAAAGATGGAATTGTATCAGTACTTAAGATGGACTGAAACACTGTGATGCTAATAATTAAAAATTCTCACACTGGGTCTGCATGAGCAATCAGTTCACCAAAGGAGAGAGAGAAAAGTAGTTTCTTTTGTACATATATTTATTTATTTATATATATATATATGGATGTAACATTTGAAGCATATGGACACCTAGATGCTAGCTGCTGTGTGATATACATAGCAGTGCTGTCAAATAAATTAGGCACAGCTAGAATTCAGTATGCTTCTTTGTAACGGTTTCATATTACTGAAGGAGACTAAGTACGTGTCTTCATCTTGTCTATCTACTCAGTTTTGGTTATCTTTTTCTTTAAACTCTGAGACTCTGTTGGTGAGCCTTGTTTTTTCAAAATACTTCCCAGTGTTAACTGTTTACCCAAAACTGAAGGGGCAATAGCGAAATACCCAACTCCTCAAATTAGTCTTTGCCTAAGGAAGACCTTAGCTCTTCAAACCCAACCTCCACTTCCCTATCCTAACCCACCATTAAGCTGTGGTATTCCCCAAAGCTGCTCTGCTGTCCTCAATCTGCCCATGAATCACCACAAGGTCCTCTAGAGAGCTCTTTTTCTCCCCAGGCACTATCCTTCCTACTACTGCCCAGGAGCGGGCAGGCATGGGCACATCCCAAACGGCAGCAGCCTGCTGGCGCTGCTCCTCGCAACCTGCCCTGCCATGGTGGGAAGAACAAAGATTACTGAGAGAAACCCAATGCTAGAGGTGGAAACTCTCATTAAAAGAGAGAGGAGCCAAAGCACACTCCCATTGCACTCTTGTTACGAATTCCTAACTGGCCTGTGCCAGCTGTGGAGAACCTAGCATATAAACTACGGCATTGCAAAGGTAAATATTTATTCACGCACATGAAGTGCCCCAGCCGAACTGGGCATACCCCAGGGATTTTTCTTTAGGGGTTTTATACAAGGGCATGATATGAATCACCTAATTACCTACTAATGCATACTTCTAATTATCCACTCACAAACGCGGTAGGGCAAAGCAACTGTATTTTTGTACAGTTGCAGCATCATCATCCATCAGCATCCTTGTGGCTTATCTGTTAACCCAGATATTTCTGTTGTCAACTTCTGGAAAGTTATCAGGCATCAGCAACTTGTTTCTCTTAGATACGGATCCCTCAGTGAATTTTGTGAAAAGATTCCTTATCTTAGTCGATCCCTTGCTCTTCTTAAAAGGGACAGGTCTTGGGTCTTGAGATAGTAACACAGCAATTATATGCTAATAATGTTCTCAGCTCCTAATGACTGCCCTATCTCAGTAACTACATCACACTCTCCATCCTCAACAGCCCTGAGGAAGCACAGGGAGTGCGATGGCCTGGCGGTGGGCCTGCCTGCTGCCCAACACGTGCGGGTGGCAACTGCAGGCAAACCCTTTGCAAAGCGAGAGAGGACAGGGCTGGGCAGCCCCCCGAGGGCATGCCAGCCTGGCTGCCAAGGCCTCCCCAGCCCAGCTGGGCATGAACCACGCAAACCCACCGTGCATGGCCTACAGGCACAGGTGGCCCCACCGCCGGGATGGCCAGTCAAGGGTGCAGGGGCACACCAGAGGTGGCCGGCCTCACCCCTGCGGGGACAGGGGCCCAGCCTGGCCTGCCACACCAGGACATGGCCTGAGGGCTGGGACATGGCCTCAGGGCTGGGACCTCAGCCTCGGAGCCAAGACCTCAGCCTTGGAGCCTGAACTCTGGCCTCAGGGCTGGGACTTTGGCCTCGGAGCTGGAACCCCGGCCTCAGGGCTGGGACTTTGGCCTCGGAGCTGGGACCCTGGCCTCGGAGCCAAGACCTCAGCCTTGCAGCTGGGGCCTTGGCCTCAGGGCTGGAACTCTGGCCTCAGAGCTGCGACCCTGGCCTCAGAGCTGCGACCCTGGCCTCAGGGCCGGGACACGGCCTCAGGACTGGAACTTTAGCCTCGGAGCTGGGACCTCGGCCTCAGGGCCGGGACATGGCCTCAGGACTGCACCCCAGCCTCTGCGCCGGATCCCGGCCTCGGCCGCACCTGCCGGCCCGCCACCCCTCCGCCGGCCCGCCATCCACCGCGCCCCCCTCCCCGCCCCCGCCCCAGCGACCGGCGAG
>JAVJGI010000062.1:87040958-87068289 GCA_035590275.1 Ibycter americanus
GTTCACTAAAAAAAAAAAAAAAAACCCCAACCAAAAAACTGTTGAACAGATTTTATGAACAGCAGTGAGACTTGAAAAAAATTACAAGTGTACCTATGCACTTATTAGAACAGCTTATTTACCACGGAAAGGGAATCGTAACATCAGTGATTGATCGGGGAAAGAGTTGCCATCCTACATGCGTGTTAAATAATCTTTGCGTGGTGCCAGTACCAGCATTCTGGCGCTATAAGTACGAGGCTTTTAGAGTGGAATAACTTGGATTCGTAAGTTCTGTGATTCCGACCTACGTTTAATTTTTAAAAATCTCATTGCTTATAGGTTATGAAGACAGTATGGAGTTTCCTGACCACAGCAGACATTTGCTACAGTGTCTGAGTGAGCAGAGACATCAGGGTTTTCTTTGTGATTGCACTGTTCTGGTAGGAGATGCCCAGTTCCGAGCGCACAGAGCTGTACTGGCTTCATGCAGCATGTATTTCCACCTCTTTTACAAGGACCAGCTGGACAAAAGGGACATTGTTCATCTGAACAGCGACATTGTTACAGCCCCAGCTTTCGCTCTCCTGCTTGAATTCATGTACGAAGGAAAGCTCCAGTTCAAAGACTTGCCCATTGAAGACGTGCTAGCAGCTGCCAGTTATCTCCACATGTATGACATTGTCAAAGTCTGCAAAAAGAAGCTGAAAGAGAAAGCAACCACGGAGGCAGACAGTACAAAAAAGGAGGAAGACGCCTCAAGTTGTTCAGACAAAGTGGAGAGCCTCTCCGACGGCAGCAGCCACATGCCAGGAGACTTGCCCAGCGATGAAGACGATGGAGAAGATGAAAAATTGAACATCCTGCCTAGCAAAAGGGACTTGGCGGCTGAGCCTGGGAACATGTGGATGAGATTGCCCTCAGACTCAGCAGGCATTCCCCAGACTGGCGGAGAGGCAGAGACGCACACAGCAGCAGCTGGAAAAACAGTAGCCAGCCCCTGCAGCTCAACAGAGTCTTTGTCCCAGAGGTCTGTCACCTCCGTGAGGGATTCAGCAGATGTTGACTGCGTGCTGGACCTGTCTGTCAAGTCCAGCCTTTCAGGAGTTGAAAATTTGAACAGTTCTTATTTCTCTTCACAGGACATGCTTAGAAGCAGCCTGGTTCAGGTGAAGGTGGAGAAAGAGGCTTCCTGTGATGAGAGTGATGTTGGCACTAATGACTATGATATGGAACATAGCACTGTGAAAGAAAGTGTGAGCACTAATAACAGGGTACAGTACGAGCCGGCCCACCTGGCTCCGATGAGGGAAGATTCGGTCTTGAGGGAGCTAGATAGAGAGGACAAGGCAAGCGATGATGAAATGATAACTCCAGAGAACGAGAGAGTCCAGGTGGAAGGAAACATGGACAGCAGCTTGCTCCCTTACGTGTCAAACATACTTAGCCCCGCTGGCCAAATTTTCATGTGTCCTCTCTGCAACAAGGTCTTTCCTAGCCCCCACATCCTGCAGATCCATTTAAGCACGCACTTTCGAGAGCAGGACGGGATCCGCAGCAAGCCTGCTACCGATGTCAATGTCCCGACCTGCTCGTTGTGTGGTAAGACTTTTTCTTGCATGTACACCTTGAAACGTCATGAGAGGACTCATTCAGGTGAAAAGCCCTACACTTGCACCCAGTGTGGGAAGAGCTTCCAGTACTCCCACAACCTGAGCCGCCACGCGGTGGTTCACACGCGGGAGAAGCCTCATGCTTGTAAGTGGTGTGAACGCAGGTTCACGCAGTCCGGAGACCTTTACAGACACATTCGGAAGTTTCACTGTGAGTTGGTGAACTCATTGTCTGTCAAAAGCGAAGCACTGAGCTTACCTACTGTCAGAGACTGGACCTTAGAAGATAGCTCACAAGAACTTTGGAAATAAAATTTTTATATATATAAATAATATATATATAAATCTATATAGTTGTGGTACAGTCTAAAAGCAATCTTGTTTCCTTGAACTGAAAGTTTGGCTATTAGCTTGTTTTTGCACTTTAAGGCAGCATGAATATTTCACTAATTTAGCACTCCGATAAAAAATGAACTGTAGAGGTAATCCGACAAAGTAACAAATTACGGAGCGTTTTTTTTCCCCCTTTTTGGAATAGAAGCCAGCGGATACTTTACTTCTAAGGAATCTCCAATTCAAAAAATTTGGACGTGGCTTGATTTTCCCCAAAACACTGCGTTCTTTTAAGCTCTTGATCTGTTTCCTCTTAAAATCTGAATGTAGAAGTCCTCTCCCAATTTTGTCAGTTCCTTTACATTTCTATAATTGCATGAGTCCTTTCTAGCTGTTGGAAACCTGAATGCTTTTAGACCCAAATGGAAAATTTCTGAAATGCTGGATTATCTATTTTTAAACAAGCGGTTGACTTAAAACTTATTATGGCAACTTCTGGATTTCTGACAGTTCCCACTGGAAAAACAAAAAAACAAAAACAAAAACAAAAAACAACACAAAAACATAAAACAAAAACCCTGAGAGTACACTGGGATCACTGGGACTCTGTCTTACGTGAAGGTTTGCTTGGGATGAAAAAGGATATTGCAGCTTCAGCAGTGATGAACTGTGTGTTTAAAAAATGTGAATTACTGTTATTGTATACTGTAATTGATTACATGGGCCGGGGGGAGGTATCAAAGAACTTGGCAGGTTGTGTTGATGCTCTTAGTTGAGTCTTGAAAAGTAAATATTAACGCTACAGAAATGCATGATTTTCAGTATATTTTTGTCTTTGTTTGCATTGTATAACTTTAACGAGTGAGTTGAAAATTATTTAATTTCCTTAGGAAAAAAAACCGACACCGTTGAAAATGCCAGTGTTACGAAGAAGAGAAATGCACTGTTTTTATTTTATCTAATTTAAATTTACTTTCCCACTGTCTTTAAGTTGAGAAGAACTTAAGCTACGAGTCGCCGATTTAGCTACGTTAACAAGGAAAAAAAAAAAAATAATGAATGTTTACAACCAGGCTTCGAGATTTGCATGTGCGGTGTGCATTTACTAACCCCAGACCCCTTCTAATTGCACAGACCCCACGCCAGCTCCAACTGAGGTGCGTCCATTTCCCCAGATGAGCATTTGTAGGATTCCTGCTGCACCACTCCACCACAATAGGTCGTTCTTTTTTTTCCCCCCCGTTGAAAAGAGGCTGTGGACTGAAAAAAAAAAGGAAAAAAAAGCCCCGGGCTGAAAGGCCTGGGAAGGCCTGAGTGGCAGGGGGGCCGGGGGAGGGCAGGGGAAGGACTATGCGTATCCAAGCAGCAGAGACTGCAGCCTGACGTGTGGTTTTAATGACCAACACGCAGGTCAAAAGCATTTTGCACAGTGTTTGTTTTCCTGTCTTGCACTTACAAATAAGGTCTATGGGAGTAGCATGGAAAACGTTTGGTGTTTTTTCCTTTTTTTTTTTTTCCTTTTTTTTTTTTTTCTCTCTGCTTTTGTTTAAAATTTGATCGCCTTAACTACTGTAAACATAGCCTATTTTTGTGCTTAAGATACTGAATGGAAAACTCCATTGTGTATTGCTGGACTGTTTTGGAAATATTTGGTCAAATGTGTGTTAATTTGGCTGTAATGGCATTTAAAACAAAAAAAAAAAAAGCTGTGAAAATGGCCTTGGAGCGTTATCTTTAGTTACTTGAATAGTTTCTAGGTTTTAAAACTACATTCTTTTCTTAAGTTAGAGAAGACAATCAGTGTCTGAGGAAAATGGACTTTCTCTTGGATTTTTTTGTGGTCCTCGTGAGTGATTGCTTTTTTCCTTTCCTTAGTTTCACATTCTTCTTTTGTTCTAAAACTTAGACTGACATCTAGCTTTGACAATCATAGTATGTTTTATTTTCCTGAGGGGGGAATAACTTATAATGCTGTTTAGTTTTGTACTATTGGTGTGTTGGTGAATTTTTAAACTGTGTGCTAACTGCAATAAATTATATGAACTGAGAAATCAATTCCCTTGTCTTTTTTCCCTCTTTTAAATTATAGTTACGGAGTATTTTTTATAATGTGTAACTTTATTACTTTTGTACAGACTTCTATTGCTAACTGTGTATGGAATATGTTTTCAGTATGCTTTTGAGCACTTTGTTGCTAACGTACATATTTACATCTCACTTAACATTTAAAAAAAATTAAATGCTTGTGTTTTGAAAGCATTTCTGTGTGTGTAGCTCTTGATCATTCTGTAGAGGTATTTTTTTATTATTAATTTTTTCTTCCCCAAAGACTTTTGCAGAAGCGGTCTATTAAATTCCTGAAATGTTGCTGCCATGCAAATATCTGTGCAGACGCCCAGTTCCTTTTCTAATTTCGCCCCAAGGAGCTCTCTCGGGCTCGCTCTTTTGTATTCAGTCTCTTATCAGAACAGTAGGGCAGAAGGCAACAACTTAATCCGAAGCGCTGGCTGGGTACTGACTGCCCGTCAACGCTACGGTAGGCAGTCAAAATGTCCAAAAGACAGGTAATACATCCAAACTGTCTGGACTACAGAGAAAAATGAAAATAATCCTGAGTCCGTTTGGGGATTTCTCTTACAGACTAAACGTTTCTTTAAAAAAAAATAAAATAAAATGAAGCTTAGCGAGACCTTTGAAAAAGACCTGCTTTAGATGCTTGTTGCAGGATATACCCAGAATTCTTGTTTGAGGCCGCTCCATCCTAGGAACGAGACCAGCACTGCAGAGCCCGATGGGAATACGAAAGTAGAACTAAATTAGATGTCTGGAACGGGAACAGCAGGACCAGTCTGAAGGGGAAAAAAAATACCTTAATTTAAACATTTCATTACATTTGTCATCTGCCTAGGTACAGCTGAAGTTGTGCCTTGACCAAGTGAATCTCAACGCCTAATGCTATTCTGCTCGTCTTCCTACATCTACGGTAATTTGTACCTAGCCAAAATGATCTTTCTCACTGGTTTTATAACTATTTTCAACCATCGTTTGCTGTGTTTGGGGGTATTTTTTGGAGTTACTACAGCTATTTTGAAAACGTTTCCTTTTGTCAATGTTAGCCTCTTCGGCCGCCTAGGTTTCTCTTTTTCTAGCAGCAGCCCTTTCCTGTAGGCTTTCATATGGTGGAGTATTACGTGTAGTTAAGACGCTTTAAAGTATCGTCAAGACTGGAAAACGGCTAATACTGCAGTCCCGAAATCTGTGCAGCTGATGAGCTGTGGATGTGACTCTAGGCACATTCACCATTTGTTCCCCAACATTAAGATTTCCAAGGACTGTAGCTTCCCGAATGAAAACTAGACGTAGAAGGAGCCCTTCTTCAGGAGGGTAACAGAGAACATAACTTAGCCATTAACGACAAAATAGTACAAAATAGCCTTGATACTTTAATCTGGATGGTCTATACATGTGCAGCACACGCTTGTGGCTATCAAAGTGTTTCTGCAATGGAAAGGCGAAACGTGCTGCTGGTGTTGCTTCTCTCCACAAGCTTTAATGTACTGACATACCTGAGTAGCTGTAACGTTTTTATCTTTCCTTTTTTTTATATAATTTTTTGATTTTCTTAATACCGTCCCTAGATAACGAAGCGTGAGAGAACATTTTATTTGGCTTGAGGGTACGTGGTAACACAATCCTCACCGTTCGTGTTGCCATGATGGTCAAAGGCAAATTGCGGGGATGGGAACTACGCTCCGAACTTCACAGGTTCAGGAGAGTTTCTCTGACCGGTGATAGCCATCGCTAACTGTGAGTACTTCTAGGCCAGGACTCACAGGGAACATGCTAAATATTATCATTCGGTTATTTTTTTAACCACTGTGATAGCTTAATATTCTTTATTTATGAATGATTTCTCTAAACTCAAGCTTTGGGCGTTGGTGTGACAGAGGCTTTTGAGTCAGGTGTAGCATTCTGTAGACACCTGCTTACCGAGACCTTTGCATGTTTTAGGTGCAATTTGAAGAAGAACTTGGTAGGAGTTTAAAACAAAACTTTCTGGCCAAGGAAGGGAAGGGATCCTCATCACTCCTCCTGGTTCTTCCGCGTGAGGGTGAAGGCAGGTACCAAACAATCCCATACACTTCTGCCGCGCCAAAGCGAAACCGGCATATCCCTTGAAAACCTGCGTCGCCTTGTCGGAAGCCTAAATAAAATTTTTAAATTAATTTGCTAAGGGACAGATTCCCTGTTCCCCCCGGTGCCACCTCACACCAGCGGCCGTGCTGGCTCACCTGCTCGGGATGGACATCACCCTGCTACCTCCCCGCCGCCGCGTACCCTCTGCTGTCCTTCTGCGGATAACGGATCAAGGGATTTGTCAGCAGCGGACTGACTCCCTCCCCTCCTAATTAATTCTACAATAATGAAGTGTTCTAACTTTTTAATGGGCTCCTAACATACAACTTTTAAAATCCAGTTTTTTCCACCCTACTTTCAAAATTGGAACCCTGCGCTCCCCTTTTTATGATCGATGATGCTGCAGCCATTTGTAGCTAGGGAGAACTTAGAAGGGGAGAAAATTTTACCTGCTCCCTCCCCTCGCTTCGAAACAATGCAAATTCCTTCAGGACAAAGGTGAAATACTTTTCAAGTCTGAAAAAATACCCTAAAATTAGAAAACTGATTCTAAAATACTGTCATGTAGTCCTCTGTAGCAGGGTTCTCAAACATATACATTATTAACGCTATTTGTCCATGTGATTTCCAAACTGAAATATTTCCAGGGAGTATGGTCTTTTATTAAACAAATGCAACCAAAGCATTGAGGTGTGGGGTTTTTTTAGTGGGAGGGTAAATGTGAATTTTAACAGAACCGTCTGATATTTTTAAAGGGAGGAAAAAGTGACGCACAAATCTTCTGGGGTCTTTCAACATATCCCAGTTCAGGAGCCCTTGCTTAATTTTTGCTGCGCTTGGCTCTTATTTTAATAGTGTCGTTAAATACAGTCAGTTTGGTAATAAAAAATATTTCCTCGATGGTAAGAGGGGAGTTTTTCTGTATTTGTGTGAATGCTTTTGGGCAGAAGGTGGAAATGTTCCCTTTTGCCGGCAAATGAAGACAGTCACAGCAAGGAGACCCTGCTTATTAAAACCTACAGCCAGCAGCTCCTGCTAGCGTGATAAAATTCAGCTAAACCTGTTAATGGATCTTACCAACGAGCGATTATGTCCTTTTCGGAAAGATTATCCATTTTAGTCTTGGAGGCTCCAAAAGCAGCATTAATTTGAACCGATTGTCAAATCGAGATGCTCTCGGTGCAAATAGCAGGCTGCTCAGCCAGCCCTGCCGGAGCAGGAGAGGGGTGAACCTCCCGCGCAGCCGGGCAGCGCTGCAGCCAGCGGGGCTACGGGCTGTGCTGTAGCAGCGACAGCAAACTCCGCAGAGGGTTCCAGTGGCAGAGATGTTAGCCAAAAAAAAAAAAAAAAAAAAAAAAGTTGGGTTTCGTTTTTTTTTTCCCCCCGAAAGAATCCACGTTTGACCCCGAGTATGTCTCTTACATTGGAATTCCTTGGGTTGGTTAATATTTCAGGCGAACAGAACTTGCCTGGGCTGTCTGCTTATTAACCTGCAGGTCCATTTTGCTCTAATTTCGTTTTTTCCCCAGTTTTTTTTCCTTAGAAGACAGTCACACCGTCCTCTTTGCGTGGAACACACAGAGTTGTCACTCTCGATAACTCCTGAACATTAACCATTTGTAGCGGGGGGGCCACGAGCGCTCGCCCCTGTGCGAAGCCGCTGCCCTCGCCGGGGCAGCCCTTGTGCCACCCCTGCGCCGCGGCTGTCACCCTGGGGCCAAATTTTCTTTCCTTTCTGAGATTTTACAGCCTGGCTCTGACAAGCTGGTGCTTGGGGCGACAGGGGAGAACGTATGCAGCCTAGCCTTGTAGCCTTGGAGCTGAAATTTCCATGTGACTGGGGATTTGGGGGATCGTAGGGAACAAATAAATGATTAATTGCAAAATACAGCTGGTGATTGTTTTTTAGGACATTTTCATGTGCAGCGTTTGGGTGTTTCTTAAACTCAGCGTTGCGCTTTAAAATGCACGTTGTGTATGAACGTATGTGTGTGCATGTGAGGAAGCAGTTTAAAATAACTTGCTAATTTTTATTTAGGTGTGCATCGACACCGCAGCCCCGGTTATCCCTTATAGATCTTTAAGAAGATGCATTTCGCGCTTGTACGTAGCAGCCAACGTGATGCGGGCTTGTGCGACCTATTGCTTGTGATTCCTGCAGTTATCAGCACTAATCTGAGCACCAAGAAGAATTATTATTTTTTTGATGCCACGGCCGGCACATGCCAGATAGGGATTTACGCAGCACATCCCCAGCCATTACAACCCAGTGCGTGAAACCCAGCTTGAAATTAGTAAAATATTTAGAGAGCAAGTTACATGTACATCATGACTTCCGAAAGCATTTAACTGGTAAAGCAATATGTTACTGCCTCAGTACTACAGGAGGGATATTAAAAGGCTTAACTGTCTCAAAACAGCTCCATGGCATGGTGTACGCTGTATCTGGATGTAAATCTAGAGAGAGATTTAAATATTTCTTTCACAACCTTCCCCGAAATACATTTTGCTTAAGTCTTATTTACAGCTATTAAGAAAATAAAAACTAGCCTCAATGCTACATTTTAGGCTTTTGTCAAATTGTCTTCAATTTTAGCATTAAAGCTACTTTTTATAAACTTTTGGATGTGTTCCCAATATACATTTTACAATTTTAAAAATGTACTTTATCTATAAATAAAACCCCTTGAAACTGATAGAGGTTTATCATACAAGATACGATTTATTTTCAACTGCATTTGCCACGTATTCGCACTTAGTAAGGATTCATGTCGAGATAATTTTGGAAATTCGTACCGAGATAAAATATAGTTAAAATCTTAATGAAACATATCCTATCTTCATAGCCTGTAGCTACCAGGTCTTAGTTTTCTGTAGCTTATTCTCTCTTTTTAAAGGAGTTTGACTGGCACCGTCTATCCACAATCTGATTTCTCTTCGTAGATGATTTTCAGGCTCCTAGATGTGACAGCTTGAAAACACTATAAATACCAATATTTCATTATTTTCAAATGACTGAGTGACTTCTAAGAAAGATCTGTGTCTTAACGAGCTGAGACTAACTAGGCGATTCCTAATTTTGGGGGAAATGGAGAGTTGTACATCTCTATATTAATTACGAGGACGTAATTGAATGAACACATGAATGCTGGGCTCCCTGCTGACAGACAGACCAACATACCTCTGCAAGTGCCGGATAACTCATTGGGACTTACTTCCAAGGAATTCTCAAGACGGTTACTCTATGCTTAAAAGAAAAGGCTCCCGAGGCACAAGGTGATGGCAAAGTGGTGCATTGCCCAGTTCAGGGTGAGCAGGATAAATGTATTTCTTTTTCGTTAATGATCAGAAAAGTGTCACGGAGAGAAAATTTCCAAAAAAGTGAGGGCAAACAATGGCATAAAGCAGTACTTCACTTCAGAAATTTGTTATTCTTAGCCTAAATTTGCATCGAGAAACCCATGCATTTTAAAATCTCAGCGAGGAGACCTTTTAAAGCCCATAACCAGTAGTTAAAAAATGAGAGTGGATCAAGCTTTTTTCTTTTCTTTCTTTTTTTTTTTTTTTTTTTTTTTACCAGACTGCTGATTTTAATGTGCTCTTTTATTCTTTCTAATACATAACATAAATTTGCAGCTGGGAGCAAAAAGTGGCATTCCTGCCAAGCAGACAAACCACAGCAGAGCCACATCCACCTTGCAGCCCCAGGGTGCTGGGCGGGGGTGAGGGTGCCAAGCCAACACCAGGGTGTCCGCAGGGCCAAGCTGGAGGACTCCCCACTCTCGCCGGATGCTGGAGGTGAGCATCTTGCGGCAAGCACTCCTCTCATCCCCAAACGCCAGCAGGTTTGTAGGCACGCTTCTGCTGGAGGGATTGAAAACGACTGAAGCGCTGCTTCTGGAAAGACGTTGGGTAACGTGGGGTGATTGAAACCAGGCGTTAAAACAACCGTGCTCACCCTTTCTCAGCAGGGAATGGAGACGGGAGCGCTGGATGCGCGTCCCGGGCCGAGGGATGGGCAAGTCGCAGGAGCACCTGATGGTATAAACTGATTTTAAAGTGTTACGAACACTGCTTCTGGATGGTCTGGAGCTGGGTGTCCGGGTGCTGGATTGCAATGCTATTTAATAAAAATACATAATAAATGTAAAGGTCTGATCTCTCAACCCTTCTTGGTGGAACAGGAGCCCCAGGGTGAGCAGAGATGTGAAGATTTGGGACCCACCTGACGTGAACTACATGTGAGTCACTCTCAAGACAGCCAGTAGATGACTAGCGCTCGTCCTAATGTTAGCCTTCTATTTTAGGTTGATGCTCTTCAGATTCAGGGCTCCCCCACATGAAAGCACGACCATTTAATGTCTTGGTGGTTTGTGGTGTTTTTTTTTTTTTTTTTTAACAAGAGCCTTTGATAGGTCTTACAGTCGTTCATGGCTGTACAAAGCCGGATTCCTTCGCTCGGGAACTGCCCGTATTAACGGCAGGAAAGAGTTTGCTTTTGGAAATACCCAGCTCCTTTGGGTAGCTGTTGTTACTTCCAGAACAGGACAGGAGTACATCTGGAGCGGAAAAAAATGATTTACAAAGACATCAGCTTAGCATATACTGCTAAAATTTAATATCAGTGCTCACCTTTTGAAATGATCTTATCTCCAGTCTTATCTCCTTTTATTTAGGAAGAGGAGCCTGTGCTTTGGACTGTGGTGAGAAGAGAGGGAACATCTGTAAATAATGGCTTTTTTTTTTTAGGAGAGGGATAAGCACATTGTTAAAAGTATGAAGGAAATTACAGAAAAATGAGGTTTAAGGGAAAGCACATGTTGAAAGACAGAGCACATTAATCAGGCTATGGGAATGGGAGGTATAAAGCCTCTTTTCTACACCCCTTTGATTCTTATTAAGGACAAAAATCATTATAAGGGTTTTTTTCCTTTTTTTTTGCTGGCTCTTAGGAAGGAAGCAATATACCATGGCAAGGTTGTGAGCCTCGCTCCTGGTGCAGTCCTGGAGGATGAAGCATTTTTAATTCATCTCAAGGGTGGCTTCCCCCCTTCCCCCCTCCCCCCGTTTTTTTTTTTGAACAAAGGAAAGTCTCCTCCTCATGACTTTACAGATAGCAGAAGGCCGATTTTGAAGCCCACACTTGAAGTCTCATTGTTGGATGAGCGCTAGATGCCCTCTGCGGAGCAGAGGTCCCTGGCTTTCTCCTGCCCTCCTGCTGAACCAGGCGTTGGGGATGGGGAGTTGGTGGCCAATGTTGCTTGGTGAAATAACGTGGGGCTCATTCAAAGCCACTGAACTTCTTGAAGAAGGATGGAAAAAAAAAATAATAATGGAAATGAAAGCCATGTTTATCCTGGGGCTGGATGGAGGGTTTGATATTTTGGAGTGTTTTCATCACATCTCCTGTGCTATCTCTCCAGCCCCTTTGTGCACCACATTTGATGCCTGATGTTGGGCTTGGCTTCGTGCCTTTCTGCTGTGGGCAGAGCCCAGCTGAACGTGTTCTCCCAGAGTTATTTGTTGGTGAGAGAAAATCATTTTCCAGGCCTCTGGAGAACACCGAAGGTGTATGGTTAAATAAAAGTTCATCCCTGGGTTCTGGACAGATATTAAGCTAATTATGGAAGTGTTTGTTCTATCACGAATCCTCCTGAGATATTTGCTGGTCTCCAGAGGGCACTTGCTGGAATCCCTGGTTTATGTCCACGCTATTTCTTTAGAAAAATAAGAAGAGGCAAATGACTTCAGCCATAGCATTTTTCCAGGTTACATGGATACTCCTGCGGCTGCCCCGTTTTCCCAAGGAGACCCTTTTGCCATCCCGGGCACGGGCCACGAACAAGGCGCTTGCCCATCGTGCCGCTCAGAAGCGGGCTGTGGGTTTCGGCAGGTGGCCCGTGGCTGCGAGCGCGCAGCCTGGTGCCTCTTTGAGCATCTTCTTAGCACAACATCCGCAAGGCAACTACTCCAAGAAGTACAACACGGGGCTGGAAATCACTGCAAACCCCCCTCGCGGATTTTAAGCACAGCTCTTCTGGGTGGCTGGTGTGGGGGGTGAGGAGAAGGAGGGAACAGAGGGGAGCGGAGCCTCCTAAAATTGGGGTTTGCTCCCTGTTACAGCCCTGTGGAAAGCCCCGCCGCTGCCCGAGGGTCGGCGTGGCCAGGCAGGGCACAGGCTGGTGGCATCTTCGTGGCCCCATCACACTTCCCACGGGCAGGGAGGTCCCTTCGCCACACCCTTGCCCAGCCCTTTGGTGAAGGACGGGGATGCTGATGGGGATGCAGTGCCGCTGGGCTTTGACATACCATAGCAAATACTTAAATAAAATATTTTAATTTCTCCAGGCCATGCACCGCTGCGGGGTGAAGTTTCCCCCTCCACAGCCAGCTCCACGTGCCGGGTCCTAACCTACGCCTCGGCCAGGCAGAGGGACACGGCAGCCTTCATCTTTTTGTTTTCTTGAGTTTTGGGGTGTGTTTGAATATTTTGGAAGCTCTTGCCTGATGAAGGTCCCGAAGCGATCCTGGGCTCCAGCCGTCCATCCTCCTGGGGCCTCGGCTCAGGCACATTTGCGAGGCAACCAACGCCACAAAAACATCCGAGTGCGATCTATTTTTTCCTTCTGCTTTGTTGCTTAATGGATGACTCAACTTTCTTTTGTGACTGGATAGCTTTAATTTATAGTTTTTAGGCGAGCGATCGTTCCTCTCATTATTTTGGGTTAAATATTCTTATTTGTTGATTATTTAATAGTTTGTTTGGATAAAGATGGAAAAAAAAAAAACCAGCTTGGTGCCATAGACCGAGTCCAAAAGAAATTAACTGCTCTGCTGCACATATTGGAGCAGGGAGTTTGCGGAGAATGCAGCCCCACTAATGGACTGGCAAACTGATAAAGGCTTTAAAGATTCCATATAACCCCACGCTGCCTCGTTTTATTAATTAACTCTCCTTGCTTTGTAGCAAGGTTGTTCCGGCTATGGAATAAATGAGTGAAAGGGCTGGCCAGTATACGTTAAACATCATTTTATGGTCAGCCTTGCGGAGGATTAGGGCTTACGGAGGTTTTGGGGTGGGTTGTTGTGTTGGGGGTTTTTTTTCCCAGTCATCCTTCCTCTGCCAGGGTTTTTCCCTGGGCTGGAGGGGGCACAGGGTGAGGGATTGCATCCGTGGCCCCTCGGCGCCGTCCCACAAGTGGTGGCGATGCCGTGGCTTGGGCGCTGGGAGGGTTGAGCGCGGGGGGTCAGCAGGGAACCCGCGGGCAGAGGGGGAGATGGGGGCTGGGGCAGCGGCGAGGCGGCCGCGGTCCTCACGGCGCGGGGAGGGGAAGGAGCCGCCACCGCCCAGGCACCGCGCTCGGCAGCGGGAAGCGTTCGCGGGCGACGATTGACTTCCCAGTTCTGCGTCCTGGAGAACAGGCGCTGTTTTGATGGACTGCTTTATTTAATCACTGTTTAGCTGGAGAACGGCTCGGCTAAGGCATTAAATATTTCCATGAAATAAAGGTCATTGTGATTTAAGTTTTTCAATGATTCACCAAATATTAAAGCTGATTTTTCTTTTGCTGCATTAATTTTCTAATATCCCCTCTATGTTTTCTTTTAGAGGACCTACAGATTATTGCAAAGCCTGTCAACCAAAAAGGGGCGATAGCTGAGATGAAAATTATTCACTTATTTATTTATTTATTTAAATCTCCGTGATTCATGGGACAAAGTTCAGCGATGCATCACACCATCCACTCTCTGTCTGGACCGATGCAGGGTTTTTTTGTGGGCTGGTTTTTGGGTTTTTTTTTAATGGTGGTGGTTTTCTTTCTTTTTTTTTTTTTCTTTTCTAAAACATTACTTCTTGGCAAACTAGATATGCAAATGCCAGAATACACTAAAACCACATTTAATTGGACCCACTTGCCAACTTCTTGAACACAGCTTGGATTATTTCACTGGAGGCTGCTTCTGTTAAAAGATGGGGGAGGAGGAAGTGGCATATTGACAGGGCTTCAGATAATTTTTTTTCCACTAGAAGTACAATGATGCCATGAGCCAAGTTTGGAAGTATTTTACTATGTTTAATAATTATTATTATTAAAGGATATTGTAAACATATGCATTTCAGTGGAATGTAATGGGAATACGATCATGTCACTTATTTAGCTTTGGATTAATTCTCAACTTTTTTTTTTTTTTTTTTTTTTTTTTTTTTGAGGGGTAACCGACTCCAGCAATAACTGGAACCTGTGCGGCGCTGTGAAATGCTGGTTTGGGGAGAGGACGCCTATCCTTTCCCTTAGCTAAATGAGCTGATTAAAAATATTCATTCTTTCAGAAGATCTGTGAAATTTCCATCTCTGACTAGCAACCAATTAAATATAAACCGTGTAATAGGATTAAAATTACAAGGTTTACGGAGTTCCCAGAAATTTCAAGCGTACGTATGGATGCATAAGTTACACGTCGGTGTTTCAAAGAGAAATAGGAAACCTCAATAAATTATTGCCCTAATAACACTGATGCCAGGAAAAGCTAATAGAAGGGGGTTACGGTCTCTCTCCAGAGCCCCTTTTGTACGCTGACAGCCACCTGCAAATGTGGGCGAGCTGTGGGACGCCAATAGCCGCGTCGCTGGTGCCGGTGGGAGCCGGGAGCCTGGATAAAGGTGGGAGACACAAACACTTTTGGGGGGCTCGGTGCAAACTTTGCCACCTATTGCCCCGAGGTGACGGGAGCAGGGCCCTGGGGTGCTGCGGCCACCCTGCTCACGGCAATTTGGTGGTGGGTGCCCTTTTGGCCCCTGGGACTAATTACGCCTGGCACACCCGGGCAAGAAAGATGCTTTGTTTCCACCTTTATCCCTACGGGAAGGAAAGCCTCCGGCACAGGCACGCTGCTCCCCTGCCTGCTGCGGTCCCTGGGCAGGGATGCTTTTCAGTTGCACCGAACTTCTCGCGGCGATGGCAAACCTCCTGGTTTTCCCCAGCCGTTGAATTATTGTGTCGGCCGGCTGCCGGCAAGTGGGGGCTGCGGGTGCTCCCCCTTCGGCACGGTGCCTTGTCCCGCCGGGATGTGTGGCCAGGCCCTGGCACAGCACCAAGGGCTGAATGAAGGCAAGGGAGCAGGAGGCGAAGCAAACAAACAAACATTTCTCCGTGCGTGCAAGTTGTCGGAGATGTCGGTCCGGGCTGTCGTGGTTTTCAGTGTCAGCCTCAGGTTTGCGGTGGGTTGGTTGTTTTTTTTTTTTGCAACCGCCTCCCAGTTGAGGGTTTCGAGCTCCTTTTTATTGCCGTTTGTGATCTGGGGCAGCAGATTGGATGTGGCGGGGTGACGCGAGGACAGGAGCAGAGCGGTCCTCGCAGCACGGCACAGGCAGCCATTGGGGGGGGACCCACACCTGCCCCCACCTCCGTTAGCAAACACGACCTCTCTGAGTGGGGCTCGCTCCTGAGTCCAAAACGTGGGGGTTTTACCATCTATGAGGGTTTGGGGGAAAAAATTAATCTCGCATAATAGTGGCACTGCAATTAGGGAAGAGGCGTCACTTTAGATAATGAGCATCTTTTTAAGGTACTTATGCAATGTGAAAAATCGTAGCTGGGCTGGGTGTTCTTTAATCTTGCCATCCACCCAAAGCGAATTTGCAAAAGAGGGGGTTTATTGTCATTAGAGGAATTCTTTCCGCTATCAGAGGAGAGAACAATTTCTTTGTCATTAGCGAAATCCCTGGCTTTCCTTCAGCACATAAACAGTTTACACGATGCGGTTTTAAAATGTGCTTGTCTGTAAGCCTTCGCAGGAGTCTGAATTGTGAACATTTCAGCGTTTGGATGTAAAATCTGGGATCTCGATTTAGCCTTCTGTAAATGCAAGGATGAAGGGCAAAGCACAGATCTGGGCATGAATTTTTAAATTAAGGGTATTCAGTTTCACAGTTTTAGGATGGCACCTATATGCAGTCGACAACCAAGATGTCTGAGCAGCTCACAGTCTGGAGTTTATTCTTAAATAGTCTGTGAGGCCTGGATTGCCTATTGTCCCTTGTACATAAGGTTCGGAGATGCATTGGCCCGGGCTACGCCAGCAAAACTTCTCCACACAAACCTGGCAAGCGGCGGCGGTAAAAAAGGATTGCAATAGTTGGGGTACCTTGCCACCGTACCTGTGCTAATTGCAGCCTAATTGCCTTTAGAGGGGTAAAACCTTCTTCTCCTGGGTTAGATCGTGGTGCTCCGGGCACAGGGTTTTTTAAGGATGTCTGAGGAAAAGCTGTTGCCTGCTGCAGTGGGCTGTGGCTGTGTTTGGGTGGTGGAGCTGTGCTGGCGAGCCCTTCCTGGGGCACTCGGAGCCAGAGACCAAGCCACCATTCCAAGCCTTGCGGGAAGCCGCTGCCGGAACAGAAATCGCAGCATGGTCCCTTGTGTTGCCGCTCGGTGTCCCGAGCACTGAACCATCTCCTCTCTAGTCCTAACTCTGTTTAAAAGCAGCGAAGGGATGGCGTTCAACCAGAGCTTTGTATTAGAGCTCAATGACCAGCCCCCCAGAAGAGAGATCAAAACCTTTTAATACAATACAAATCAGTTGCCCGATCATGCAGACAACCCTAGACCAGGGACTGTGGCAAGCTGTGGCCAGTAGAAACGAATGCAATTTATTTTAATTAATAGAGAAGTCTTTTTTTCTAAAAGAGCGAATGGGTTTCTCAGACGGAGCTGGAGGACTGGTGCGTGAGGAAGGTGGAGATGCTCAGTGTGAGCAGGGTGCAGGGCTAAGACAAGCGGGAAATAAACCCACTGGTGTGTGAAATGTAAAAAGAGCCAGCAGGCTCTCAAGGGGATGACATGATACCAGGGACATTTTGCATCGAAGCTGCACGAAAGGCGGGATGGGTTACACTGCAGAGTAGCTGGAGGACTGGCATGTAGGAAACCTCCTGGGTTTGGATGGATTTGGTCAGATGCTCATCTGAGCGTCGGGGTCACAGGGAACCACTGGAGGGTGATGAACCTGCACCCTTGGTGCAGCAGGGGCACAACCCCTCGCCGTTAATGTTACAAGTAAAGCGAGTGAGATGTGAAATTGTTCAGGGAATTGCAGGGTGGAAAAGATAGGGATGGGGGCTCTGGGCCAAGACCTTCTGCATTTCCAACGTCCAGACTGAGCCGCGGAGGCTCAGCACCACGAGCAGGGATGGGTCAGTGAAATGCCGCTGCGGACCCAGTTCGATCGGGGTCTGACCATGGTGCCGGGGGGTGTGGGGACCCAGGCAAAGCCACGCTCATGACGGCTTTGCTTTTTCACCTGTGCGTAACGCTGGAGCGCAGCAGGTTCAGCTAAAGTTGTTTTTCAGCAGAGGATGTGACAGATGAGTTATTCCATTCCAGCCCAGGCGTGCTGACCTGCAGTAAATCCTGCGGGGCAGGAGGTGCCCTCCTCGGCCCCAGGAGGGACCTGCTGTCCCAGCAACCCTGCTGGGGTGCGACTAGGGGCAGAGCCTGAGCCCACCCACGGCGGGACCCAAGCCGCAGCTCTCCTCCCTGTGGCGAGCCTGGGCTGCAGACCCACGCCAGCCCTGCAGCGCACACAGCTCTACAGCGTCGGTCGTTAATTAAGCTGCTGTGACCAGCCGAGTCACAGAGGCAGATGTGTTATCACAGAGCCACAGATCACAGAAGGGTTGAGGTTGGAAGGGACCTCCGGAGGTCATCTGGTCCAGCCCCCTGCTCAGACAGGGTCACCTAGAGCAGGCTGCGCAGGACCGTGCCCAGACAGCTTTTAAACAGCTCCAATCGCAAACATTAAGCAAGACAGATGCCATTTTGCTAGGCCAGTTTTCTACAGAGTTGAGGTTTTGCATAGGACTGGAAATGACTTACCTCCACGTGCTCTGAATGCCGAGGTAATGGAAGCCCAGCCCCAGCGAGGATGCCCCGGCTGCCCGCCTCCGCACCACCACATCTCCTGTGCCGCCTAACGGGGGGCTGTCGATAGCTCTTCTGATGCTGCGAGGCAATGGCTTTGCACTGCAGAAGCGTGATGTCTGCGGGGCTGAAGTGGTTTTGGAAACATCTGAGGGCACAGCAGCTCTTGGCTACGAAGGTGGTATTTCAGAAGGGGCAGCGGCTGGTTTGTCTGTGTTCAGATGAGCTATGATCCAGGGTAATGGCAAGACATTTCTGAGTTGCAAACACGGCAGGGGTATATTTATCTGCCTTTTAAAGAGCTGAACAAAGTTGCTGGTTTTAATAAACTTGAGTTTGGACCAAACGTGAAATCTGGAAGTCAAATCTGACTTGAAATCAACGCTACAACCCCTGATTAAGAGAGGTGGTCAGATAACATTTGACAAGTCAAAACCTGAGCCAGGTTTTTAAAACTGCAGGCAGATTTCAAAGTCTAGGTCATTACAGAACGTGAGATTTCTGTGAATCAGCATGTTCCATGGTCTGATGTATTGAGACTCAAACAAATGTTAGGCATATGGAAAGACCTCTATATAATAAGAGATGTGAAAAACAGGATGACTGTTTAATTTAGAAATAGGATAAGGAAGAGGGGCACATTAGAGGTATATAAGGCAGTGAATAGCACAGCGGAGATAAGCCTGTGCTTCTGTTCGCTCTGTACGAGACTGTAATTTCTATTTACTTACACATGATCAGCACTAGAAAATTTTCTCCAGCCACAGGTAATATACGACTGGAACTCTGTGCCACAAGGTACCTGTCCTTGGAAGAGCATAAAAAGGTTACAGAAAGAAAAAAAAAAAGTATATTTACATGGATAGTAAACTATAAATCATGCTTTAGGAAGTAAACTGGAAAGAAATGTTCCCCGTGGGCCGCATGTTTCCCAAACTGCCCAATATGGGATTTTTGTACCTTGCTTCCAAGGACCTGTGGCTGTCAACAGAGTAGCAGGTGAAACAGATTATTTATCTGCCCTGTGGTCTGAAAAATTATGGGTTTTTTTCAGTAGTAACTGCATCCCAGATGTTCTTCTGCACGCCACTCAGAGCGTGGCCCGAGGGGACTGGACACGCAGCGCCCAGGGCCCCAGCAAACACGGAGTCACCAGCAGCTGGAACAACCCTCCTGCCCTGGAGGTTGCGTTCGGTGTTGCTTGCAAAGTGACTAGGGACAGCCCATGCTAAGTGTACGGTGGCACTTCAATTGGTGGCCACCTGACCGCTTCCCATGCCTGGTTTGGCTGGTGACCAGTGTCCGACCGTCCGTTGGCACTGGCTGAGGGGCTGGGTCTCACCCACAAGCTGTGTGTTTCGGTGGGTTTTGGTCAATGCTGCTCTAATTCTTCGCATCCTTCCCAAGGCTGGTAAGGACCAGCGCTTTCACTCACAAGTGGGAACGCAATTGGGCCCCTCCTTGCTGGATGGGAACTGTGTTAGTTGCTGGGCTGGCTCCACGAGACTGGTACATGCCCAGACAAAATGGCAGCAAACTTATGGTAAAGCCCCTGCATATAATCTATATTCTAATTAATACTCTGCATCGTCTAATCAACAGAAATCTTCTGGCATGCACAGTCCAGTTTGCAAACTATTCAACAGAGAGGCTTTTCTAGCCTCTCCACAGATCAGGGTAATTAAGCGAAGCTGCTGGAGGGGCTTCACTCTGCAGCTTCTTGAATACTGGGAAGGGGGAATGGCGCTTGAAAAAAAAAAACAGGCAACCTCTGGCAACCTCCCTTAGCCCTGGAAGGCTCTCTGGAACAGAAAGGGGAAAAAAAAAAAATCGCCTTCCTTTGCTGCTGCTGTTGAGCTGGTCTCGCTCCCGTTGTCCTGGTGCCAGCGCTGAAAGCCCATCCTGCTTCCCTCGCGTGGAGCGTACTGTCCGTCCTAGAGCAGATGCAAAGGCGGCAGTGGGACCGCTCAACTTCAGAGCCTCTCCAGCAGCCTCCGAAGTAGAAGAGCACAGCTCTCCTCACAATATGCTGTGGGGGAGGAGGAAGGAAGGACTTTGGCCCTGTTTGCTTGTGCTAATTGATGGCTTCTGTTGCAGCTATTCACACTTTTAAAAAATGGTAACACGTCTTCTGATTTAGAAGCAAAGAATAAAAACCCAGCAGCCTCACCAGCACGTCGGGCGCAGACAAAGCTGCGTTGAAAAGTGCTCGGCAGAGGCGTAGCGAGCGGCTGGGCAGAAGAAACGACCCACCTGCAAACACCGAGCTCTGCACAGATGCGCAAAATTCCTAAAATATGCCGTTTTGCTGGGATACGCAAGGACAGCCTCCTTGGCAGCGGTGGGTTTGTGAGTCGGGGCTCTGCGGTGCACCCCGCTGCCTCACCTTGTCCAGCTGTAGTGGCTTCTGCCACCTTTATAAATGAGTTTTGTGCCTCTGACTTCAGTGCTCTCCGAGCGAGCATCATTTTTCTTGATGCAGCCCTTGCTCCATGTGCCAGGTCTCCGGTGCCGGTGCGGACAGGTGCCTGGGAGCCGCTGGGAGAAGGACTCTGCATCCCTGCTCCCCCGCCCCGAGCCCCTTTTCCTTGCAAGCAGACATTGTCTTCTCCTGCTGGGAGAGCACTGTACCTTGCTTAGCAGTTTACATGGTAAGTCTATATTGCAAGTTGGAGGTGTGATCACAACATGCCTGGGTGAAACCCTGCTTGCTTTAATTTAGCTAGCTGAGATATTAATTTCGGAGGAAAAGGCAGCAGTATGCACTTTGGAGCCTATGGTCTGGGTGGGCTTGCAGAGCCTGCGGTGTTTCAGCTTCCCTGGCATCGGTACCCAGGCAGCTAGACGGAGCGAGCTGGGATGTGTGAATAAGCAGCACAGCAAGAGACGACTGCGCCGAGCGGAGGAAGCTGGGCTGCAGCCACGCGCCAGGAACGCCACGGACTGAGCGGGGTGAGCCTGGGTGCTTGGCAAAGCGCTGCCACCCTCAGCTCCCCTCCTTCCTGGGGACCCACTAAATGCACCTCCCTACCCAGCGAGTCCCTGGATGCGGAGGTCAGGAATTCTGCTTTAAGGAAGGCAGACCTGCTCCTCATGAGGAATTTCTCTCTGTCAGAGAGACCCCTGGCACCCACTGCCGAGGGGATGCAGCTGCGGCTGGTGCTGCTGCAGCGGCCGGGGATGGGGAGATGCAGCATCCTCCCACCCCGCATCCCTCAGCAGCATCCGCGCGGGGCCCTTCGCCTCTTCTCTCAGCCCTCCGCATGCTCCTTGTGATTCACATCTGGGTGTATTCAGCCTGGTAATTTCTTTTTCTGAGAAGGTCACATGAAATACGTGTTTAACAGAAGCGTCCTCTATTTTTAACTTAGAGAAACCTCATAAAAAGTCAGAAGACTAATGCAAAATAATAAATGAGATATTTAGTCATAGGTCTCCATCACATTCACGTTATAAACAGCTCAGAAATGATTTCCACTTCTGAGATAAGATTTAATTGTAAATCACGGGAAATGGTGAGATATATATCGCCTGGAGCAGGGTGGTAAACGTATTTCTGGGTCTGGAGGGAGAAAATAAAGCAAAGCGTGTGTCGTAGCCAGGGTGGGCCCTGAGCACATTTAAACCAAACTGTGTTTCAGCCCAGGCGGCGGCTGCCGTTCTCTAGAGGAGGACCACTGGCTTTCTGCTGAAGGCTCTTTCTTCTTAGCTATGCTGAGGGGCCCTTTGCTGCTGCAATTTCGTGGTACCCAGAGCCTTTGTTACTGGTTGCTTCCACTGAAGCTGCTTTTATTCCAACTTAATCTGTTCCTTAAGCAGCATGAGACCAGCTCACAACTTAAATGGCAAATGCACGGCAGTAACTTTCCTAGCTGCAGAAGGTGATATAGACAAATCTGTTGCTGATACCAGCAAGCACTGAGCCGAGCCCCTGTTTCTCATTTGGAGTGCATTGCTGTGTCTCCTCTGACATGTTTCTTCATAGCACCGAAAAAGAGGCAGCTCTTTGGAGAAACAGCTTTTCTGCTCGGAGAAAGCTTTGACTCCAGGGTTGTAAATCGAGTGCTATAGTAGGTAATCGGCAGAAATCAGAGTTCACGTGTTTTTCCAATGTAGAAAGAGGACAGATCGATTTATTTAAAGTAGCGGAAACTGATTTTTCAGTTGGCTAACCTCTTAGCCAGCCTCTATAGGATGAAACCTAAGTAGGGTGAATTTCTTGAGCATTTATTTTATGGGTTTCAACAATCCAGTCGAGTCAGGACTGCTGGCGGAGCGGCCAGTGGTCCTCCTGCTCATGCCTCTCCTTGCCGGCTGCCCACCCCGAGACTTAGCCACCGTCCTTCAGCAAACGATGCTGTGGCTGTGTCTCCTC
The DNA here is from genome assembly GCA_035590275.1 of Ibycter americanus. NCBI lineage: Eukaryota > Metazoa > Chordata > Aves > Falconiformes > Falconidae > Ibycter > Ibycter americanus. The sequence continues at coordinate 87,063,314 of JAVJGI010000062.1, forward strand.
TTCTGTCTGATCGCCTGAGTAAGGAAACGGTCTGCTTCAATCGGTGACCTGCTTACCCAGTGATTAAAACAGGGAGGAAACAGCAACAGCTTGGAAAGGGGGGCAGCCCCAGCCCGGCAGCAAGCAGCTCTCCCAGTGCTTGAAAACAAATAGGATGAGGAGAGGAGAGAGAAGCTGTTGGGTTGTGCCTAGCCATGGAGAGGCTCGAGAGTCTGCCTGATCAAAAGCATTAAAGGTGATAAGAAACAGGCACTTCTCAGACCTTTTACCTTGCTTTTCCAGGGTAGTTTGCTGTTCTTCACATGCTGCCACATGCTGCGGTTGCCTGTGGGTTCACGTATATAATAGCTCACAGCTGAAACACTACTATATCGCAACTTAGAGCAAGGCTAAAGCTGAGTGTTTACGACACAATACACCTGCCTTCCGACATTCGGGAAATTTTAACACTGAAGCGGAGTGGCTGTGACCTAACCATGTCCATCGGAACAGCCAAGCGGTGCCGCAGAACCGCATCCCCCCTCGCCGCCCTCCTGCCTCCCCTCTCCCGGGCTTACCCGGCTCCAGACAACGTTGCCTTGTGATGCACATAACTTTTTCACTAACTGGAAATAGGAATCTTGCTCTATCCATTAGTTACTGTATATGCAGTTTGTATATATAATATTTATATTTTTCCCCCAAAGTTGTGAAATATATAAAATATAATTCCTCTAGCTGAGAGCTCATCATTCCCATGACAAGGTGCAATCAATAAATTATGCACCACTTGTGGTTATTCTGCATGTCAACTCATATTTCCATGTCGCTGTCCTGACTGTTACTGAGTGTTTGTGTTGTTGTACCTTTCCACCTCCTCAGTGTTGATTTAGGAGTTATTATTCTGGGCTCATAGTAACTGCAAGAAAATCAAGTTCCAAGTGTTTCTGCCAAAAGAAGGAAATGAAATGAGCAAGTCAACAGAAAATTCCACTTGTCAAACACCATTTGCTTACGACTACGGCTTTGTTAAGGAAACTTGCGTTCGGACAAGTTGCCCGAAGGAAACAATTCGCCTTTGCGGCGGGATAACCCCCGTGCCCGGCAAGGACTCCTGGTCGCAACAGCTGTGGTCCTCAAACGAGCGAACAGGAAAAAAAACCAAAGCCACTTCTGACACTTACAAATTATATCTCCTGAATAATGCATGACGCATCCAGATTGGCTACAGGAGGGGGGGACGGGGGGAGATGCTTTTTCAATGGACAACCAGACGGATAAGGATTGTATTATAAGAAGAGTTTGACATACCAAGAAGGGAAAAAAAAAAAAAAAGAAAAAAAAAAAGCCCAACTACTCGCACACACTTTGAGATTGACTGTCAAATCATTTCACATCTGTACCTAAAGCAAACAGACATAATGCTAACAGCTTGCTGGAGCTCAGAAATGCCACCCACTAATCAGTCCACCTGTGGAATTCTCAGTCCATCTTGCAAGTCGTGTACCCGATTGCCAAGACGCCTGACAAGAAAATGTATATTAAAACGTTGAGTAAGACTGGAAATACAATGTGGTGTAGTATAAACAGAATGCACTCGCTGGGCGGGAAAGCAGAGATGCCTTTTAATTCCTCTCGCCGTGACCCGGCGCCGCTCGCTCCTGCGTTTGCCGGCGCTGGATGGCAGGGACGGCTCCCCGACCAAAAGGCACGTTCACCTCCCTTGCATGATCCTGTCTCTCTCTGCTTTTGCACAAAAATAAGTAAATAAATAAATAAATGCCCCCTCCCGAAGCTTCTGTCCCTCTTAATTACCTTCTTTTTTTTTTTTTTTTTTTTTTTTTTTTTGCACATGGGTATAATTAACAATCGCTTAAATATAGGCGTTGGCAAGATAAGTCTCAGGGAAAAAAAAAAAAAAAATTAGAGAGAAATAATCTCTCCTGCGTAATGAATGCGCCCTTTGGGGTAAGACAAAGAGGTAATTCAAAGGAATGGTTTGTTGAGAGGGTGCGTTGCGGGAGCACAATTCTTCCAGGCTAAATTACAGCGAGGATTACAGCATCGGATTGCCAGTCGCTGTTTAACGTGCTGGCAAAATGATCATTTTGCTCTTTTCATCTCCAAAAGGAATATAAGGGAATGAAAGGAGAAAGTTTACTGGGATTGTAAGAGGAGGCAAGAAGGGCTGGGGAATGCCCCAGGGAGGATAATTATTCTGTACAAGGCACCATCCGAAGGTTACGGGGTTTGTGGTGTAGCGGGAGGCGGTGTGGCACAATTAGATGCTTTAGATACTCTTTTCTATACGTCCTGAGCTTTTACATTTGCACAGTAGCCGTTTTCTCTCTCCGAGTACAAAATGCTATTTTAACATCTGTTCTTTTAAGGCTATTTGCTCTGGGAAGGCAGTGTGTTTTGCCATAAATTTAGGTCATTAATTTGTATCTGTTCTTTGTTTATTTAAGAAACAGGACAAAAGGGCAGCTGCCGAAACATTTGGCTGTGCCGAGGGGTAGTGGGCTCGGCATGCTGGAGTTGTGCGCCCGACCAGCTTGAGTTTGTATCCGCAGCTAGAGGACAGAACTTTATGGGAAGCTTTTGCCAAGGCATGTGGCGTTCCCCGCTCCGCCGCAGCCCTGCTCTCCTCATTACCTGCTTTTGGAGGGGCAGCCAAGCGCAGGGATGGGGGTGGGGGGGTGGGGTGGGGGACGACAAGGGATGTGGATGGGGGCCACATGCTGGTGGCAAAGCAAAAACCTAGAAAGCTGTATGGGAACACTGGTGTTGCTGTTTTGGTTGTTTGGGGTTTTTTAGGAGAGGTTTATAAAGCAATTGGTTTTTACTGTGTTGAGTCGGAGGGCTGCAGTTGGCTACCAAAGGGTACAGGCTACGAGCAATTCGACCTATATAATTAGACATGTATAAAGAGAAGCACAATAATACCTAGTAACTTGATTGTTAACGGCATTTAATGCTCTTAAATTGGTCATTACGTGTGGAATAATTTCTGGGGTATTATTGATATTATGAAGCATTAAGAGAGGTTTTATTTATTCTTGTAAGCCTAATGGACTCAAACAAATGTGTTTGAAAAGATCATTTTTTGCTTGTTGATTCTGGGACATCTTCTAATCAGTTTAATTAGATCAAACTGAAACAATCACACAACTATATTGAAGCATCTTCCGTTTCCAACTTCCCATTAGAAACAAACGGATGTATCTCAGAGACCCCGGCATTACCAGCTGGGCATGAAAAGCCCAGGCTCACGAAGTCAAACGCCGAAGAAGTGCTGGTGTGTGCACCGCCTTCCACAGAGCCCCGGGGGCCAGCTGGGATCCAGTGCTCCGCTCCTCGGTGGGCACGGGGTCTTACTTATCCCCAGACCCCACGGAAACCAGAGAAGATAAGTGTCAAATAAGGTCCGATTCAATGGGAGAAATGTCATGGCGATGTGCCACCCAGTAAGTCATTTATATCTCCTCTGACTTGCGCTGGAGACAACCGTTGGTCTCGCGGCAGCAGCATCAGTCCCAATTTGCAGAACAGGTCCCCAAACCCAGACTCAGTATATCCTTCGTTGACACTGATCTTTAGAAAAGAAAATTAAAGGCAGTACTTCTGACGGTTCAAAGTACGTCTCATTGCCATTTCTGTTTGGCAAGGAGTTTCTCTGATCTTCACTGGGTCTTTAGATGCAGTAAATCTTCAAGTGCTTCGGGTGCCCAGACACACATGGCAGCTCCCTAGGGCAAATTTTTAAACCAATTTAGGCTTTTACTTCCTTAATCAGTGGGACGGAGCACCTAAATGTCTTTATAAATCTGGCTTTGAATCACGCACCTCCAAGGAGCGTATCATTTAGCAAAATCCCAGTGTAACTATTATAAAGGGGATGAAACCAAGTGTCTCACAGAAGTGTCTGGAGCTAATCCAGCAGTTTGCAGTAGATCCACCATTTTAAATACTGAGACTTAGCAACACTTTTTTGTTTGCTCATATCACAACCTTAATCTTATCATGGTTTGACTCATGACCTCTAGTACCAAGGTGCTTCTGATTGCCACGAGACTCGAGGTGAGGGTCATGCCTCTTTTCTGCTCTCCCTGACCATGCTACCACCCAGCCTTTGGAAGATCTTTCTTCTCCTGTGCCCATAGGGCAGGCCTCTTTAGCTGTTCCATCTTTCCAAGGCTCCAGCTGTGTTCATCCCAGATGTGGACATGACTTGGGACAGGTGCGCTGGGAGACGGAAGGAAGAAGAGCTGACTGGGAGACAGAGCTTGGAAAGCAAGAGTGGGCAGCAGTGAAGAAAACGTGGTGGAGGACTGAGGTTAACAGGAGGCTACAGGGATAAGCATCCCAGGCTGAAGTCCCTGGGAGCAAGCAGCAGAGAGAGGGACAGGTTGGCGGGCTGAAGGGGTTGGGCTCAGGGGAGCCAAGACCTTAGCTTGGTCCTTAGTGGATCTTGAGGTCCACCACAGACCTTAGTGTGCACCCTGCCCTGCCTCAGCCACCCCAGCCAGGAGGCAAGTGAAGCTCAGCGTGGCCCTGGAGCCCAGGGCAGTGGCTACTCAGCTCCAGGAGCTGGGCTACTGCTGGGCTGTGAGCAGTAGCTCGTCCAGCACAGAGATCTGCAGCAGCGTGGGCTTCACAACGCGATGAAGAAACAGTTAAAATTAAATTTCTCCAAGAGCATTTTTGGTGTGAAAGAGGAAGAAGGGAGAGGGAGAGAGGGGGCTTTGCCAGGGTTTTACACTCTACAGCGAAGGCAGCCCATATGGGTAGTGGAGAGATTTTCCTTTATCGTTCTTCCCCAGCCATTGCTGGCAGAGAATGTGCGACCTTGCGTCTTAAAATCGGACACCTCAGCAGACCCCTGGGCAGATCGGCCATAAGAAAATGTCTGGATCCAATGTATAAAAGCTTGGGGCGGTGTGGGGGGTGGGGGGTGGGGGGTGCCAGCCCTGCAGTCCTGGGATTTCGGAGGGCTT
>JAVJGI010000062.1:87068389-87134129 GCA_035590275.1 Ibycter americanus
CCCCCCCCCCCCCCCCCCCCCCCCCCCCCCCCGGGCCAGCACTGCAGTCCTGGGATTTCGGAGGGCTTCTTGTTATATACACGCTCCAGAACAGACCATCTATGTGGGACAGCTCATTTTCATCTGTCCGTGTCATTTGATAAAACAGAGTAAGAGGCAAAACAGATCAGAGAGAGAAGAGTAAATGAACAGTCCAGGGAATCAGACTAAAATTGTCCAACCTTTGTGAAATCAGGGCCTTCGGGAACATGCAAGTGTTTTGTGAAAGATGTGGCCGATTGTAGTCATATGTTTTAAATTGAATTTTCACAAAGAAAAATTATTTCCCCGTTTCAAATAATACAACATATTGTGAACGCAAGCTATTCTGTCTCTGTAACTCAAAGGCTAAAGCCTACAGCTCTTGCTCATTCCTTACTCAGACAACACTCCTACTTACTTGTGGATAAAGAAGGGGCTTAGAAAGTGAATTAAATGCTGCACGGGTGAGAAGCAGGACTTAGGTCCGGATCTGGGAAATGAATGGTGCGTACCACGTGAGGTTGGGCTCGTGTTTTTTTTAAGAACGAGCTGGTCTGTTTGAAACGTGTCAAAACTTCTTTGTGGCTTTCCATGCTTTCTTCAGGTAGAGTGAAAACCAGCAGCTGGAGTGGGAAGATGAAATGCCTGGACCAAAATGGCTAATTCTTCATTCAAAAGCAACAGGTGGCTTGCTGAAGGTGGCAGAGGCAGTTCTGCTAGCTGGAAACTCATTTACTGGTTATTACATTCAAGAAAGCAATGTGCTTTGCACATGTAACCTCTCTGCACTTTAACGTCCCCATCTGTAAAATAAGAGCAGTAAAACGCAATGCGCAGCTTTGTGAAACCTTTTGGAGTCTTCAGATGAAAATGTTGTAGAGCTACATCGGTGTGTGTGCATTGAAATATACACATCTATATGTGCAACTACACACACGAGATTTTTTTCTCTGAATGACATGCATTACCTCCTTCATATTTATATTTATATTTAATACAATTGTATTTCTATTCCAAATCCAGTTTTACTCATGTCATCTCCGTACAAATACTCCTTTCTACCTATATCTCACCATCTTTTCTAGATAATTTTAAAGAACTGAAATGTCTGAGATTATTCATTACATTCAAAAGTCATTGCCTCTTTGATTACAAAACCTAAAAATGCCTAGCTGGAAAATGCTTAAAGGAAGGATTACAGAATAGCAATAACAACCAATTTTACTAAATTCTCTGTCATTCTGATTACAAAACTGCTATTACAGAAGAAATACACTTGCAGAAAGTATCCTGCTCTTTTTATTTTCTGCTAACACTGAACTTTCTTGCAGGAGCATCGGGAGATTATTCTGTAGGAGCTGTTTCATGTTTCCTTACTATTTTAAATCAATTTAATTGTATTTGAAGAAGGGTCCCTTATTATATTTACATACCCAGCTCCCCCCGAAACAAGAATGAATTTGGCTAGCTGCTTTGGGAATAGGTCATGCTCCTACGTAATTATCTTTTTTTCTTCAAACTAGTATATTTTTCATCAACGACACTTCACAACAGGGAAGAACGGGTGTCAGGTTTCAGTCTCATATGTTCTGTAATTTTACATTCTGTGGCAATGCCCACGGTGCTGGAATAATTTGAAACAGAACTACAATCTTTCCAAGTTTTGTAGAATAAATGTTTAGAATTGGTAAGAGTTTTGAAATGCAAATGTCAAATTTTTTTTTGAACAGTATGTGATTAATTCTTAAAGTACTAACAATGCTTGCCTGTGCATGGAATTAGTGATGTGGATGGAGACAAGATACTTGCAGGTAAAAGAAATGTGGGTGCAATTCTGGACAGTGAACCTGCAGTGCTCATTATTTAAAAGCAGAGACCCAGTCCTCTGAGAAAGGGATGTCGAGTCTTGATACTTAAGAAATGTCCCCACGCCCCTGAACTCCCCAGCAAAATGCTCCCCAGGACCATCTCCCCACCTCCCTAAGCCCAGCTCTGCTTGACCTCCATGGGGTGGCTCCAGCAGGCAGGGAGCCCACAGAAACCAGCCTGGCATGGGTCTGCCCAAGAGGACACCCAGGGACCACCTTACTGCTAAACTGCAAGTCAAATGGGGTTGTTGCCACCAGAACCACTGTGGTCCCGGCTTCAGCCAGGGCTGTGGAAGGAAGGGGAGGAGCAGGCAAGGTGAGGTCCCACCTTGTCAAGTGCTTTGACTCACACCATTGCAGACGATCCCAGCAATGGGTGAATTGCCACTTAGGGTCTTGATCCACATGAAGACCAGAGAGGCCCCAACCTCCTCCTCTTGCTTAATTAGTAGTTCCGCTGGTACCTGCAAGCAGCCTCAGATGGTCTGGCAGTAACGAGCTGGACCAAGAGCACCCAGCATTGCACTGAAGATGTCTTTCTGACCTGGTAGACTTGAGGAGAATCACCACATAGGCGAGGAGCTTGATAGCCCTTGCTAAACTCCCCTGCACCCCCTGGATTTGCTTGCCAAGACTCCAGGAAAAGGAGGAGTGCCCTGGCCCCAGCTGCCTTGCGGGCAGCCAGGGAAGCGAGCTATGTGCTAAGGGCCGGTGACACACGCACTGCATGTGACAGAAAGTGGGGAGATGACACGTGAAGGGCGATCAGACTTCCCGGGCATGAAGCATCGGAGAGGAGTCCCTGCTGTCCATGTCTTGTGCCAGATCCAACCACAGGACTGGGAAGGCCATGTTCTAACACAGGCAACGCTCAGCAAGTTCAGAGTTGGAAGCCTGAGGAGCAACCAGAATTGGCACCAGGGATCACAAGAGGCTTCAATATGTTTTTTAGTTGGATTGCTGCCGTCAGTCTTTGTAGGGCACAAGGAGTCATGGGCATGGCTTTCATGCCTGGACTCCATTTAACTTTCCTTCCTTCTACTGGAACAGAAGAAAGTCTCTCCTGCTGTTGGCCAAACACTCCCACTATGGTTTTTCTAGCAGCTGCCACTCCAAAGAGTACCTTGTTACATCTTCTTGGGAAGAGTGTTCAGCCTCCAAAAGCCATTTGCTCGCAACGTCCAAGCAGCCGAAGGGGTTGTGCTCCCTGCAGATGCTGCTGGGGCAGCTTGCTCTCCTGAGTGACCACAGCAGACTGTTAGAAAGCGCAGGAACGCTCCAGTTCCTTCACCGTGCCAAATCACCTTCCCATTCCTGTCCCCTCTCCCGTCCCTCACACCTGGGGATCATGCTTAAAACAGGGACAGGCCTGAGTTTGAAAACTTGCACCTGGCCCTCCCATTGGGGTTTGTCGGTTTGCAGAAACAGAGGGCGGACCGCAAAAATTGTATACGAATTTCCACCAAATGTAGTGGGATTGGGATTGCAGAATTTGTTTTAATACTAATTCTATTTTAGCCTGACAGCTTCTCCATTTAATACTTACCATGGCTGTGAAAAAAAAGGGTCTATGGCAGACAGAAATGTGACCTTTTATGCTTTCTTCCGCAATGTTTAAATAAAAATATCCGATCATGTCAATGCAGACTGCAAGCTAGCGATGGGTCTCGCTGTGGCTAATCCACCCAGTTGTACCAGCGGCTCGGAGTATTGACTCCAGTGGTCAGGGCTGGAGTCCCTCCTTTGGAATCGACCTGCTCCCTAACACTAAGCTCGGCTCTGCCTGAACGTTTCCACTCAGAGATGATGCGAGTTAATGCAGCTTTCAAATACAGAGATCATCATCTGCAAATATAACACTTGTCATCTAAAGACTTCAAAAACCCTTTTTATTTCTTATGAAGAGTGTTCAGTGTAAGAATAAAAAGAGATACATTAAAGCTAACTTGGTATTATTATCTACAAACACTAGCTTAAATGACTAATCTTGTAAGCTGCTCGCAGTTTACTTTATTGAAATCCACTGCAAATGTGCTCCAACTCATGGTATCTATATGCAGAAGATTATAAACTGATTTTTTTTATGTTTAAGTTGGAAATGGTAAATTTCATATTTTTGAGTCCTTCAACTCATTATATGGGGATTTTTCTTGATTACTCTCTTGATATTTGCAAGGGCTTTTCAGGAGTAAAGAGTCTGTCTCTCTGACTATAAAGAGAAAACAGTTCATGTGACATGAAGCTTTGTCAAATGCATGAAAAAGCTGCCTGGATTAATTACTCTACTTTTGCTAACATTGAAAGCAAAATCAGTGATTTCTACTCTTTCTGTAAAGTACAAAGAGGCGGGGGGAAAAGGTTCAAATATAATACCACTGTAATTCTATATCTGCATGACTACAGTGTCATAGAGCAGGTTTTAAGCAAAACAACGACGTGTTCTAACTATAACTACAGACATTACTTCAATGAAGACATTTTCAGCAGTACAGGTTATTTCCAACCATAATATAAGTGCAGGATAATTTAAATTAATATAAAAGATCCTTTGGGGGGTTATATTTTTTAATTGCAATTACACAATGAATATTTGATACCTATATTTGGCATATAATGAGGATTAAAATTATACTCCCCAAACAGAGGTTTAATAACAATGTAAACTACTGAGAACTTCATTAAAGGGGCTAAGGGATTAGAAATGAGATTTAAAGGTGGCCAAGGGGAAAATCAGAAACTTCAAACACCTCTCCTAATATAAATTGTAATATTTAATATAAAACATCTAGAATTGGTGTGGGCCTCAATCAAAGTGCTAAAAAGCTGTCTTTGAAACCCAGCCATCCCCAAACGAAAACCGCGTAGCTGAAGACCCTGCCCTCACCCCGAGGATCAGCGTGCTAAAGCCCAGCTCCAGCGGGAGCCGCGCTCAGCGCCGCACGGGGACGTGTCGCCGGCTCCGTGGCCAGGCTCCTGCCCGCAGCTGGGGAGCACGCAGGGCAGCTGGGGGTGGCATTGGTGCTGCCAGGTGTCCCCACCAAGGCTGGGGATTGCACCACAGACCTTCACGGCGTAAGCCTCTACAGCTTTCGCTAAAGAGCATATGTCTCTTGGGTTGAGAACAAGAGCAGGCTCCTACTTTGCAGCGCAGCCGTAGAGCAGGATGCGCAATGCTCACTGACCTGTGGGTATATTATGTATTATGCAGCACATTTGCATTTGCTCCTTCTCCCCGAGCCAGCTGTGAGCTGAAAGTCTGCTCTGACCCAATGGTGACACTACCTGCCCAGGGTAGAAAGCCCAGCTGTGACCTCCCTGTCTCTGTGAGCATCCTGTGTACGTCAGACCATGCAAAGGTGCCAAACTGTCTCCGTGGTGGGAAAGCACAATCTCCCTTCTGCCTCACCCCATCTTGCAGAGGTGGTTGTGGTGCCTATGGCACTGGTGCTGCAGCTGGGGCAAGGAGCTGGGAGGTCCTCATGTTTTATTCTAGGGTTTCAGACATTCAAAATGAACAGGCAAGATTTTCAAAAAAGGGTCCTCACACAAGGCTCCTGAGTCAGTCTTTGGGTATCTAGACAGGTATCAGAAAGCACAAAATAATCAGCAGCTCCCTTAAGGTTCAGCAGCCTTTCCAAACTCAGGCTACATATTTTCATAAATCTGCGTGTCCAGTGTCAGATGCCTTCTTCACCCATCCAGGTCAAACAGGTAGGGCAGCTCACCTCCTTCCAACCCAAAAAGTCTTCCCCAGCACACACTGGGGACTCCCGCACAGCATGATGAGGCTGTGGGGCACACATTCCCACCTGCCTGAATCCCATCCCGCAGCAGGAGGTCCCCTTTCGGGTATTTCACTGCAGGATCACTCTTACAGTAAATAATTATTCCCAGAACCCAAATGCAGCCAAGGTGTCTCGCAGGTTGTTCCTCTCTCCTACTGACAAAGGCTTTGAGGCAGCTCACATCCCTTGAACATATTTTCTACCACATAAATAAGTCTAAGTACACGCCTGTCTTTTCATGAGCAGACAGTGTTATTTCCAGCTGCAGCAGTTTGCGTCACTTGACTAAGAAGCTATATATACATATCTATACATCTATATGTATAGATGTGTGCATGTATGTGAGTACATACATATGCTATATATGGGTGCATATAGATCTATATGTATGTATCGGTGTATATTTCTGTATACGTGTATCTGTGTGCATTCACCTGGGTGTTTGGCAGGGCAGGCAGCCTGTCCTACCTTGGCAAATGTCATCATCTGGGCACCGCCGGTAACGGTTCACAGCTAGGAATGAATGATATAACTGCAACGTGCAAAGTAGTGCCTCCCCTCAGCTCCGACTGCTTTTGTTTTTACTTCTTTCTTAATCATCTCTCACTGATATGTGGGAGGAGATTCTGATGATGAATATGCGTTAAATAATTTGCAAGCATTCATTTTTTTGTCCTGGTTTTCCAACGTACCAAACTGGCATAAATATTGGCAGAATTTCCTTTAATCCTCCCAGGGATCCTTGCCTCGCTCACCATCCCGAGTCCTAATCTCTCTAATATGTTGTTGGGTCAGTTATCCAAGATGGAGTGTGTACATCCTTTCCAGACTAATTTTCTTTCTCTTTCGCTTTTGCTAACATTGGCTTTGATGGGAGATTTGCCCCCTCCCTCTCTACTCATCGGATAAATCTGTGCCCCACCCTACGCAGAGGGGAGAATGGATGGAGTAGCTAGATTTTTTTGGACATTAAGTGGTACCTATGTGGGTCCCTAATTCACCCTTCCAAGTCTCATAATTGCCAACAGAGGTCTTTTTCCCTTCTCATAATGTACAAAATGATCTGCCCTTTTATGATTGCCTTGAGAATATCCCACAAAGCTGACGGTGAGGGAGCAGATGCCTCATTCAATTCCAAATAGAAGGAAATCTGTTGTCTCAAATAATCCCTAAATTCAGACACTTTCAGCCAGCTATTATCAAGAGACCACATTTTAAGAGCAGATGTGTTATTAAGGCTGAGAAATGTTATGAGTACTTCGTGATCTGACAAATGAATTCAGGCTATCCAGCATTCCAACATTTGATCTTTTAATAATTCAAAAAATGAAATAGAAACCGCTGGGAGGGGAAGGAGGACTCCCACAAGACACTGACCTGGAATTTTAGGCTTCGCTTACATTTTCTGGAGAATATTGCCAGTGGAGATTTGGGCACCTGCTGCCTACACCGATATTAACATTTCTTCCCTGTGATGGCTAGACCTCTGCCTTACGAGCCAGTCTCACGTTTTCGCCACCCGGACTTGTGCTGTGCGCCCGTCTAATGAAAAGGTTCATTTGGATACAGCGGCATTTCGAGGCTATTAAAGAGACGAGTCTGGTTCTCATCTCACTTAGGCGTGTGTGACCGCGCTGCCTGCCACGAAGAACTTCTGCTTTGCACGTGTGAGGGAGGTTAGACGCGTGGCCGGGGTCATGCCTAAAGGGCGTGAACAGTCCGTAAAAGTTTGCCTTGCCAATGTAACAGCTAACTTGCCTTTCACTGGGCAGCACATAAAAATTGCTGCAACTCGCTTTAAGCAGGGGACTGGAGAAATGGGTTGTTTTCTCTCCTGCCATCAAGTTCCTCCCTCCAGCTGATGCTTGAGCTGGTGTCCTCAGGGGAAAACGGAGCCTGGCTGCCTAAGCGGGCAGCAGGCGAGAAGCGAGCAGTGCCGCAGCCCCGCGCGATGGGGAAGTCCACGAGCAAACGTGTGCAAGAAGGGCAGGAAGGCACCGCGGTAGGCGGTGCCGGAGCACTGCCGTCTAGACAGCAACCAAATGAGCAGTCTGGGTGTGCAGAGGAGCGTACGTGGCCGTTTACCTGGCTGCCGTGAGTTATCTTGCTCGCCGCTGGTGCTGCCTGCAGGGCAGCTTGCTGTGGGTTCCTTGGCTACAGGCGGACACCAGGAGTGCTTTGTCCTACTCACAGCCACAAAAGTGAGGAAGCCTCTCCCTCATCACTTCATTGGTGGGTTTGGTAGCGTTGCCTTCACAGGTTCCCCCTTCCCCTTCTGCATTGTTTGAGCTTCCAGTACGCTATAGCTGCTATCTGGGGAGACAAGCAAGCTGTGACAGGCGTACTGAGCCTTTTCAGCACCCACAAACTCTCTGCTCCTATTTGTGCAGCTGCAAGACAATGAAAAAAAAGGAAAAAATTTAACATTTTCTCCAACTCTTCTGGGGTCAGTTTATCTGATCTTTACAGGGGAGGGTGAGTACATACCACCATTCTCAGCGTGCAGACCAGGAAAGCATGGCACCGAGAGGGTTAGTGATTTCTCCACATAAGAAGTACCAGTGTCGGAAATCAGAGGCACTGTTGCATCACCTGGGTTGCACTGCCACTCCACAAAACCACAGCATACGCAGGGTCCTTTCTCATCACTTGTCTTGAGCTACACACACCTCTAGGTAATTGCAACAGGAATCCTTGGAGATGAAGGCAGACAAATCCCTGCAAAGAAAATTCCAGTTAGAAACTGCATCAGCAGGGACCAGCCCTAGAGCAGGAAAGCTGCAGATGAAGCTTTGATGCCTAAGTGAGACAGGTGCTCAGACTGAAAACTCTTTCGTGTGCTTCTGGGCTTTCTGCTCAGCATTCCCACAGAAAACCTTTCAGGTTTTTCTCCACGCCCCCTTCAGTGTTTCCTATTAACTTTGACACTTGCAGATTTGAGATTGGAGAAGAGTCCCCATGACCCCAAGTGAGGCAGGGCTGCAGTAATCCCAGGGAGCCTTTAGGAGTGTCTTGCAGCACCCCCATCCCCTAGTAAGCTGGATTTGCCACTACCAGCAGCAAGAACATGCTGCATTGGTCCAGGAACCAAAGCCAAACGCTGCTCAGACATGCCATCTGTAAAAAATAATGATACCCTCCTCCCCACCATTCTGGGATTTGTACTTCAATTTGGTCATTCTGAGCTTTTCTGATCATTAGAGAAAACCTCCTGCCTCTGAGCAGGTTTCTTCAAAAAGCATATTTTGACATCTTTTACTTCTGAGCTGAAAAAGCAGCAGCCTGCATAGAAACCTAGTTTTCCTCACTCAGATGTACCACATTTTAAATTCAGAAACAAAGAGATGCACATGGGTAAGTGAAAGCACATCTTGCAGAGATCATCCAAGAGCTCCTACATCTTTCAGACTACTACCATAAGCACAACTTGTCGACCACTCCATCCGAGGGAAGAAATGAGAAATTATGAGGGTCACTGAGCACTCGGTGTATCTCCAAGTGCTGCAGTTATTTAACGAGCCGGCTATTGTAGCAGTGACACCAGGAGAAGGGCCGCGCTCCTCAGTGGGCTCCACATGCTCCACTGCCTGTGCACTGAGGTGGCTCGGCCACCACAGAGAGGACGAGTTTGCAAACCCCCCCAAATGGAGACTGTTTCCCGACAGCCGGGGCTGGGGTGTTATCCTCATGTTTGTGATTCTTTTTCACAGGAAGATTGCAATGTGTGGGTTTTGTTTTTTTTTTTTTTTTTCTTTCTTTCTTTTTAAATGCACATTTAGTCTGAGCAGTAATGCAGGAGATCTGAGGTGCTAATATATGATGTGAGGAAGGACTGAAGTCTCCTGGGGGAGGGGGGGATGGGGGGGTCTTTTTGGCAATGACTTGCCTCAGTGAGAGATTTGAATGAGGAATGCTACGTGCACTGAAAATCACTCACAGGACACATACACACAGAGGTGAAAGCTTGGTTGGTGCAGGGGGATAGCTTCCCCTCCTCACGGTGCTCCCCTCATGCCCCTTTTTCTCCATCCCTGGGATACTCATTCCACCCTGGTCTCTCCATTTCCCCCTTCTCAGCAGCCACGTGATGCTTCCCCAGCAAATTCTTCTGCGGGTCAGACCTGCTGGTACACATGGTGCTGCAGGGACAGGACTGGCTCATTTCCAGGTCATCTCTAAAACGGATGGGATTTAATATGCACAAGAGGCTGCATTTGTGGGTAGAGGTTAGAAAAGCTACTGTTTTCCAAACTGGATTCCTTACTCCTCAGGACAAGCAGTGATGCCAGGTTTTCTGCTGCAGACGTAACCGTCATGCTGTTGGCACAAGCAGCCCCACCAGGTTGCACCGGTTCTAAATCAGTTACTAAAATAAATAGCAGTACTAGTTAAATTAGTTATTTCTGGTCAGAAAATGAAGATGAATTAGCAAAAACAGATCAAATACTGAGAAAAAACCCTGACATTTTAAATTAAGACTTTTTTTGAAGTCAAGATTTTGAAATGGAAAATAAAGGTTTTAAAAAAGCAAGCAGTAGACATTTTAAAGAGTGATACCCCACACTAACTTTTCGCCTATATTCTACCATAATAAAAGACATCTCTGGCATCAAAGCTGATCCCATCAGCAGTTGCAATAGGAGTCCTAATAGCATTCTTTACAACATGAAAGATCAAAATCTTTCCAATTCCTTTAGAGGCTTATAAATGCTAGACTGTTTGGTCAGTATTTGTTTAAAAGGTAAAATCAGGACAGTGGTTTAATTGCAAGGTCAGGTATTTGACAAAGAGAAGTTGCTTTCAGCGTGGTACACAATGCCTAGAGGTATCTGGAAAGAAAGGGATCTGTGGAAAGGGCACCTCTAGTCAGTAGGCTTATATTTGCCACTCAGGATATTTAATAGTATCACAGAATCACCGAACAGTTGAGGTTGGAAGTGACCTCTGGATGTCATCTCATCCAACCTCCCTGCTCAAGCAGAAACACCTGCAGCTGGTTGCCCAGGACCGTGTCCAGACAGCTTTTGAGTATCTCAAAATATCAGTCCAGTATCTTGGATGGAGACTCCACAACATCTCTGGGCAACCTGTGCCGGTGCTTGATCACCCTCATAGTGAAATAGTGCCTCCTGATGTCCAGACAGAACCACCCATATTTCAGTTTGTGCCCATTGCCTCTGGTCCTGTCGCTGGACACCACTGGAAATAACCTGGCTCCATCTTCTTTACAGCCTCCCTTCACTTATTTGTATACGTTGATGAGACCACCTCTGAGCCTTCTCTTCTCCAGGCTGAACTGTTCCAGCTCTTTCAGCCTTTTCTCATAGGAGAGATACTCCAGTCCCTTAATCATCTTTATGGCTATTTGCTTGACCATCTCCAGTAACTCCATCCCTCTATTACACTGGGGAGCCCAGACCTGGACACAGCACTCCAGGTATGGCCTCACCAGTGCTGAGTAGAAGAAGGACCACCTCCCCTGACCTGATGGCAACACTCCTCCTAATGCAGCCCAGGGTGTCATCAACTGCCTTTGCTGCAGGGGCACACAGCTGGGTCATGTTCAGCTTGGTGTCCACCAGCTCCCCCAGATCCTTTTCTGCAAAGCCACCTGCCAGCCAGCCGGCCCACGTATGATACACACGGTATGTTGTCAAGTGCAAATCTAGGAGGCAGTTTGCTGTAATTAGAAAGGTTTTGTCAGCCCTGATGTTCCATGATACCTCGAATAGGTACTGTCCTCAGCAGTAAGTATACAGGGTATACTTCTCTCTTTAGTGATACATAGGGCATACTGCCATCAGTAGTGGGCAGAGTTAAGGTTCACAGAGCTCTAAGGCTGAATCTTTCAAGTATATTTTGAAATATCTTGAAAACTTTGTCTTAGCTTAGAATTTCCAAATTGAATATGAAATAGACTCAACATAGGAGACTATTTTTTTCCTTATAGTACATATCTGCATTTACAGCCCAAGTGTGTTAATTAAGCATTTGATATACGATTTTTTAGGGATTCCTTCCTCTACATTTTCTTCAAAAATGTCTTGGGTAAATCTTGCTTGTGAAGGGAGACCGTCATTATTCTAAGCAAAAAAATAAGGGAAAAAAGTCTGTTCTGTGCAAAGCTTGTGTGCTCTGCAGGAGTTTATTTGTGGCAGTTATGATCACAGAAGGAGTTCTGGGTGATAAATACGTCCAAGCCTTCAGTGGCAGATCTTTATCAGTGCTGTAACGCTATATGGTACTAATGCCATATTGTCAAAGCGTCTGGGTTTTCCCATGGACGGTGTTTCTTCCTCTGTGAACTCCAAGTTACACAAATCCTGTGGTCACTTGTTTCAATATGTAATAAAATCTGGCTACTTTAAGATACACTCAAGGTATATGCTTTCCTGAAATTTCAGACTTAAGCATCACTACAGTACCATCCAAAAGTCGGAGTGCTGGTGGGCGAGAAGGCCAGTGTAAATAAGATTGTATCTAACTCTTAGGGCAAGAAGAAATTTAGATAAGGTATCGGCAGGGATGGGGGGAAGTCGTTACTTTTTACACTTCCATGTTGTCAGGAAGGCAGGTCTTCTCAACCTATTTTGAGAAACAAAGCAAAACACCTAGCAAAAGAGTAAATCTATAAACCCATAAACCTATGATTATTCAGGTCAGTCATTTTAGGTTAGATGATGCCAGGGAGATAGAAATTGCTTTTTTACCAGCAATCCAAGTACATCATTCTCTACAGAGTATTTACCATCTTCCCATAATAATATCCCATCTCTAGAAATACACTTATCCCTTAAAAGCAATCAGCTGCAAATTTGAATATAACCAAATTCCTTAGGAAAACATTTTAGCTATGCATATTTTCCAGTGTTGCTCCCTTCTCTCTTTCTCTTTGTTCCTGTTGGTGATGGGCAAATCGGTGTAAAATCACGCCAGGCAGCAGGACCTTTCTGCACTTTACCACAGCCTCCTTATTACACTGGGCTTAGGTAACAGGTTTGCACCTTTTTTTGTGTGAAGAGGAGAACTTGCCTTCGCAGCCTTGCATGCAGAAAGGCCTGTCTACAGCAAATCAAGTTACAATTTTGAGCCACATTCTGCTTTCCATGTTTGCATAAAACTCCCACTGACATGAATAAGAGTTCTGTGTATATCATGCTGTGTAATAAATAGCATTCAAAACAGAACCTATGCAAAGCTTTCTCACTGTTTTGGGCTACCAATTTATCCTTGTATTTACAGAATATTGATGTAAGCAGATGCCCAAACTGCCTGTCATTTTTAAAATATGCAGAGATGAGTGCGACAGTGGCTACTGACTACAAAACCACCGCAAACTTTCTGGGGCTACAATCTTGCTGCACTTTCCCAGCGAAAGATGCCCTCACCCTGACTCAGCTCCGTGCACACAGGCACACTCACCCTCTTGGCAACTGGTATGCAGCTGAGCTCACCCTTGCCTTCACTGGCATATCGGCGTCCTTGCAGCTATGTTGAGGACGGGGGAGGAAAAAGAAGTACGACTCCTGATCCACCAGGTTTTATGTGGACGGGTTTTGTACAGCTCTATCTGCCTATTAAAAGGAGCGGATCCTTTGCGATCCCTTGGGCTGTGAACTGAAAGCAAAGCAGCAGCTTCCACAGCCATCAGAGACCGGTTCCCGCTTCCCATAACACACAGACCTCTGACTCTTCCTTATTTCCAACATCAGAGGGAAGACTTTCCTCTCCTGTCTCCCATCTATGACGTTCTCTCAAAGTTTCTGGGTTTTAATAAGGCAATTGACAAATAACATCAACACAGCATAAATCAAAATGCTAAATATTTATGTGCCACATAAATCTCAGAAAATGCTGTCATCTTTTGTCTACCCGTTTCAGAGCCTCAGCATGCTCATTACTCGTGCTAAGGGGGCCAGGGAGAAAACGAGTAACTAAGCTGGTTATGACTGTAACTTTCCTCAGTGAAAGTCTAATATAAGCATAATGAGAGGCAAGCGGGGCACACCACATCGGTGTATGGAGATTGCCGTCAGCAAGCACCACCCTTGGAAATGTTGGGATGGCTCTGCTAGGTATGATACCCAGTTTCCTGAATTTTCGTGAATATTATCCTTTGATTAAAGCTCTTCCCAACCAGTTTTGGCCCAGGGCTCCTGCCATCCATTGCTTTCCTCTCCCGGCGACCAGCACAAGCCCCAGCGTGTTGCTGGCACCTTCCTGAGCCGTGTCTCCCCTGATGGATGCCGGTCTTGGCCATCCTTGTCCTGCCTGCGCTGCTGGGGAGTGGCAGGGGAGCAGAGGGCAGGCCAGGGCTGCTCTTCCCAGCTGTGACCCATCTCCAGAACAGAAAAATTGAGAAACACTATTCAGCCTGGCAGCGCGCAGCAGCTCATTGACTAGTGTCCTCCAACACTTGACTTCTTCCAAGCCAGCAAAATAGCTCTGTGCCTGCAGCCTCTGTGTGTGTGTGTGTGTGTGTGCTTGCATGCCTGGGTGCATGCAAATCAGCTTTCCAAAAGCACCCTGTCCTTACTGAGTGTGCTTTGGAGATGTGCCACTCCACAAATATTGGAAAAGCCCTGTGGAGCTATTTTATTTTATTTTTGAGCATTGCTAATATATGACAACATCGTTTCCACCCTTTGCAATTTTCCACAGATGATTTCTACGTTATTTCATGTTGATTCTAAAACCATTTAATAGGGTTTCCACGGAGCTCAGCCATCTTGTGAAGGAAAATAAGTGGTTCTGCTGCCCTGGAGAAGCCAGAGGAGACAACTCTCAAAAAGATATCTGAATGCATGCTTTGTATTGAGGAAGAAGAGTCACTCCGACAAGAGCAAAAAGCTGTAGCTAGTAAATCAGAAATTAAAATTCAGTTCTCTGCACAGGAAAAGCCACTTGCAGGTCAAAGAAGTTGTGGCTATACAACATCTGCAGCAAGGTACCAAGCAGTAACACCCTGTATTGTGATAGGAAAGATACAGTGACACAGTTGTAATGCTGTCGCTGGTGACACTTATTTTAAGAGCTGGACACTTTCAATTAGTGACTACTGAGTGAGAATGGGCCCTCCGCTGTCTGCACAAAACTGGTTCCCATAAAACTTTTTCATATTCAAAATTTTTCATTTTTAGCTGTCTGGGATGTGGCAATTAATTTTGGAGCCAAGGAGACACTCCTGTGCATTTCCATGAAAATAAGTCACTGTTTGTATGTTTACTCAGAAGGGGATGAAAAATATTTAGTGATTTTCTACACCTCACTTATTGATTGTACAGCTAAGAAATTTGACATTTGTGAGGTGTGCTGGTGGAAAGAAAAACAGCAGATTCCCAGTCTGATTTTTTCTTTTTGTAATTTTGATTTTGGTTTTTGAAAGTAAGAGCACGGTATCTATTTCTATCGCATATTTTAATGGGAAGTGTTGGCCTTGCAAGATCTTTTAGGATGCATGAAAATCCACTTTAACTTGTAAACAACAGGGAAAGACAGAAGCATACAAAATAATTAAAGGGGGGTTAATAATGATTACAAGTGATTTGGGGCTGCTGTTTATTATAAAAACTGCCCACCGCTTTGTATTATGAGGCCATGGGTTTGGCAGCTTACACCTGTGCCAAACATTAACGATTTGAATTTAATTTACCATACAATTCAGGTTGATTTTTTTTTCTTTTTCTTTTTTTGTTTTTTTTTGTTTTGTTTTGTTTTTTGGGGTTTTTTTGTTTTGTTTTGTTTTAATTTCTGATCCATCAGCTTTGGCCTTTCCAAGAATGAGATTTGGGAAAAATACGTTGTTTTGCCCAAATTTAAACGTTCTGGCAACTTTTTCTTGGAACCATTGCAGCATTCCCATGCTTCGAGGCAGGGCTTGAAATCTGGCAGGGGATTGGCCTCAACTTCAGGGCTATGCCTTGTACCATCCTTTTGAAAATCCACCTAATTTGGCCAATGCATGCTTTTGGGGGGAAAAAAAAAGATCTTACTTCATAGCCGCTCGGTGGAGACTCTACGGATGTTAACAGATAAAGCCCCGAGAATACCACCATCAAGAAGCATGCTCCATCTCATCATTATCTCCAAGAGACAATAGGGACCGAACATGTACCTCTCTGCAAAATAACAGAGCGTGCCTGAGGCCAGCGTTACGGGAGAGGAGCCAGCCTTTCCCTGTAATAGCTGCTCCAGGCTGAGTTAGAGCCAGCACCGAGAAGAGGGGCCATATCTGCTGCATACAACGCTGTATCTGCATGGTACCCTCAGGTTATGTTCATGCTGACGGACCTGCAAGCACGTCCAAACTCTTGTAGGTGGGTATTCATCAGGCTGCCACTCAACTGGCTTCCAGAGGGTTGGGCAGAGGCTCTGTTGAGGTCTCTGATGCAGATGACCAGGGAATCAGGACTGCAGGTCACAGAACCTTGAGTACCTTCTGCTCAGTCAACTTACTGCCTCTGTGACGCTCCTTAAAGGGGCTGTTTAAGTTGGAGGCTTCAAATGCAGAGGAGACAGCAAGTGGAATGAGGATGGGAAAAGGAATGGAAAGACTGAAGCAAGGGGTCTGTTGACACCGCAGCTAGGAGAGCAAGATCAACCAGGTTTGGGATTATCTGGACAAGTAGGCTGCGAATGGGAGCCGGTGACTGGAAGCAACGGAGAATTGAAGTGAGCCCCCAAGGGGCTGGAGGCAGACAACGGGATCATCTGTGGAGCTGGGGCAGGAGGAAGGCTGGGTCCCAGGGGATGATTAGACTGGGAGGGGCAAAGAACAGATCTGGGGAAGGAAGACAAATGTGGTAAGGAAACAGTTGCAGAGGATGGCCTGGGAACAAGAAGTAAAAGTGCCAATGCAGAGATGGAGAGGAGCACCAGGACTGGACAGAAAGCTCAGGAAATCTTAGCTAGGCCTGTTGGCCAGTATGAGCAAAGAAGTGTAGACCATAAATCAGAGAGCAAGCTGTCAGGGAGAGACTGGATGTAGTGAGGTAAGGAGCCTGGGCGAAATAAGTGTGCAGTCTAAAAGGCAAGAGAAATGAGAAGGCAAAAATAGGGAGCAGAGAGGTTGGGGCATAAATTATTTAGAGGACAGGAGACAGAACAGGCCAAAGCATGAAGAGGAACTGGTATGACCAGCAGAGTGCATTTCTTTGTGATTTTCCTACAGTGTCTGGAAAGAACTGTACTGTTATGGGGGATCCCAATGGATTTCCAATTTGGAGAAATGTGTTCACAGGAGAGCACTGTAGATGAGACTTCTTTGACACAAGAGACATGGCAGCCAGCATGAGGAAATTCCAGTTTGGACTTTATTACAGTGTGTGAAGATCAATGAGCTGGAAGTTGGTGGCTGCTTAGGGACATGTTTCGTGACCTGACTACACTTACTACAGCAAAGACAGCAACCCCAGTGGTATGTATATTTGACTTTTGAGAAGGGCTAATACCTCAAGGTGATGAGAAACTGGAGGAAAACTGGGAGTAAAAATTTGCAAAGACACCAAGAAAGGTGTGTAAGAACACTCAAGTCATAAGGTCAAGAGGTCAAGCTTTCACAATTAAGAAAAAGGGCAGATTTGAGTCTAACAACTTACACTGTTTGCAAGGCAAAGAGGAGCCATAGCTTAGGGGAAAAAAATGCAAATGGAAGGGCAAGAGAGACCAAACAAGAGGCATATAAATTTTTGCAAAAACGAAGTAGGTTCAAAGAGCAGGGGAAACAGCAGACTGAGAAGGTCAAGAACGATTTATTTAATATAGTCGAATCAAAAGGAATTGGCATCAGCCTAGTATTGGTGGGGGTGATGCCAACATTGTTAATGATGCAGAAATACTCAGTGCATATTTTTGTTCTACTTGGAAAGAAGTGGGGCAACATATCAGTATCAAATGAAGATGTGAAAGTTCTTTCCAATCTACAAATAACTGAAGGGCATATATTAAATGACTCCTAGAGAGATGAATATTTTAAAATTAGCTGTTTTGGATAAGTAGCGTGCAAGAGCTGTAAAAGTTTTGCTGAGAAAATCTCTTTCCCACTATTATTTCTGGCAAATATTTGTATATGAAGGAAATCCTGGAAGACTCCAGAAGATCCTACATGATATAAGGCAAACCATTGAAAGCAGATTTTCCACAGTGGATACTAACATTACCTACTACAGTCTTTGGTGTGGAAGTTCTGATCTCCCACATGCAGGTGGGAGCCCATGTGTGGAGCACAGAAAGCCCAGGAGCCCTGCAGGTGTCACCTCCAACAACTGGACCCTCCTCACCTCCCTGTGTGATTCACCATCTACAAATAGGAATAATTCCACCCCTCATCTCCGAAAGGTGTTGTGAAAGTAAAGCTCACCAGTGCAAGAGCCTGAAGGAAACGGAATCACTCCGTCTTTACATCAGGGTCTGAACAGTGGTCAGTGAACAAGGCAGGGGGTCTTGTGCTGAGCACAGACCCAATATAAATAGCTGCTCATTAAGTGAGCACTGCCTGCTCCATGAGCTGAGTGAGGCAGGGACTCTGGGACAAAGAGCACAGGATTATACTCGTGTAATTAAAGACTGCCGCAATGCACGTATGCACAGAGGGGCCAAACTGAAGCTCCGCAAGCCAGCTTAGCAACGGCCTCTTGTAGCTTCTCAGCACTTGATTTTGCCACCCTTAGTAATGACCTTTCACTGCAGTTTGTGTATAATGTCATTACATAGTCTTTGATAAGGGACCGAAGCTGATGTGGCATTGCGGAACTCAGTGGAACCTCTTTTAATTCCCTCCGAGACATCACTGGTGTGAAACAAGACAAACGGTGGTACAGGGAGTAGACAAAAGGAGCTATGAGACTGTTTGTATTGCAGAACACATCCAGTGAGCAAGTGGGAAGGAAAAGAGAAAGGACAAATGTCGAACGTGATGCTTGCATGACAACTGCCAACAAACCCCTCTTTGTCTCCCTAAGACCCCAAACCTGGGGGAAGTTTGCCTTCTGATCCCAGTTCCAGCTCTGTGACTCAAGCTTCACTCTCTAGATCTGCAGTGTATCTTCCCATTTATCTCTTAACTAAGATAATTTCTGAGTCCTATATGAGTCATCAGTGGGTTTTATATAGAAACCAAAGAAGGTTCTTCCAGTCTCTCAGTAAGATATGCCGTGCTGCCAGGGAAGCACTTTTGGTTGTTCTGACGAGCAATTGTAACTGCTCTGAATTGCCAGAAATACCGTCTGAAGAGCAAAAGGATCACTTGCCATCTAAATCCAAAAGGGTTTATAATGCAATCTTTGTGTCGCCTGAATGCGTTGATCCCACCTTGCAATCGCTGATATTAGGCTTTGCAAACTGGCCAGATCCCAGTGGGTATAATTTTCAGGCTGGCTAACTCACAGGGTTCGAGTGATGCCACTCGGGGGCTCGGAGCCAGCAGAGGGGAGGGGGTGGCGTGCGACACACGGGAAGGGGTCTGAGTCAGGGCTCCTGAGAGCAAGGAGACCTGCCTCCTCTCTCCTTCCTGCTTCTGGAAACCACTCCTTGCAAGCCGGGTCCGCTCGCTGACAGCCACCTACCCTGCAGTTAGGTCCTGTCCTTTCTCAGCTGAGACAGGAGGGACAGGTGGCCCATGCCGGAAGCAGTGGCTGCGGCACAGGAGCAGGGGGGGGATCCTGGTCGAGAGCCCAGAGCTGCCATGTGACAAACAGGAGGCCAGGTATTAACAGGTGGGTGAGAAGACAGGGGCTGGCTGCCTGCTCAGGGAAGCGGCCGTTTTAAAACCAAGGCGGCAAGGATCACAGGGAGAGCGTGCACGGTGGGGAGGGCATATTTTGAAGAGGAGGAGGAAGGAGCTGTTTTGGAATTGGGTGTAAAGCCATTTGTTTGGAGGGATGCCAGGGTAACAGTAGGTGCCCAGAACAAATGCGCGCAGCCATCCCAGCACTCAGAGCCCGCATGCTCGTCCTTCGCAGTACCTAAGTAGGTCAGCCCATTTCTTCAACCTTTCCTCTTCCCTTTCTCACTTGCTCTCTTTGTGGGAGGTGGCGGTGGCGGTAGCAGAGGGGCTACACCCGTTTTCACTGATTTCCAACACTGTCTACGTGTGAACAAGAGAAGCGGAGAGAAGCTAAAGCTGCTTTCTTATTAACAGCTGGTGACAGTCCCTTTACACAGTGTGTGTCGCATTTCTTAGCCGAGGTAGAAAGGAGTGAAAGAGGAAGGCAGTTATTTAAAGTTTAACATTACAGATGAATTACAAGGATATTCTGAGGCTCACAGTCCCCCTCAGCAATTCTGCGAGCCCCGAGGCTGGCCTCGCCACACCTTTGCAAGCAACTATTTTAGGCAAGTGCGCTCATCGGGTTCGGGAGGACGACAGCTCCAAGTAATTCTGGGATGCAGGTTTCGCACCACAGGATGCCAGCGGGATCCAGTGAAGGTTATGGACTGTCTAGCCTGAACTCCATCTGTGCCCTGAAGTTTCCTCTTGGCTGGGCACCGCTGAAGGACCAGAAGCAGCCAGTAGGAAGCAGTAGGCACAGGGGCTCATGGGGAATTTAAGCCATCTGAACGTGGCACTCAGTTTTTTAAGACAACATTTTTTTAAATGCTGTGAACATATTGCACCCAATTATAATTGCGTTATGTACTCCGTGCCATGCTATGAGTGCATGCCTCCTCCTAGCTATGGAGGGGCAAATCTGACATACATACAACAAGTGTGCTGTTTTCTCCTATGTAGCTTCTCCCAGCCCGCGTATCACGATAGTATTTGCATGCCTCCCAGTAGGGCACTGAACTGTGTGGCTAACATCTGCCACGTGTTGTTTGTTCTGTCCTCCTCTCCCAAGGAAGGAGGTGAGTGTAGTGAAGCATCTTGTTTTTGCAGCACATTTGTTCAGCTTTTGCTTTCGCTGCATACGGAACTATGTATTTGCGTTAGCGAAAGTAAGGGCACAGAAACGTGTCCTGCAATTGGAAATGCCTTTATTTCAGTAAGGGGAATTATGGCTAATTAAGTCAAATTAAAAAGGGAAGGGAGACTTGATTTTCTTTATTCTCAGCATACTCTGTTTGACAAATGGGTCTTAACCACAGATGACAGTATTAGCTTCAGCCTCTCAGACAAGGAAATCTTGGCTGCTATTCCCTCTGCCCATTTATCTATGATAAATTTAAAGACACATGTTCTCCCTTCCTAGACAAACACTCTTCAGCTCCTTTTTTTAATCCAACAGTAAAATAGGTTTGAAATCTCTTTATATGTGTCCTTTTTCCCTTTCTTGGAATGGGCAGCTTTCTACACGATACCCTCCGTGGACCCTGCCAAACAATAACACTGGCTCTGGACACAGCTCTGGTCCGTGGCAGTGCGGGTCTGCACCCGGTTTGGTGGCAGGGGCACTTCCGAAGCTGAGGAGCGTGGCCTATATGCACTTCTATCCCGAAAGCTGTATTTTAAGTATTTTCACCTTCATGTTATGCTGGGGTTTATTAACAATCCTTAATCAAGCAAATAACCAGTATCATTCAAAAAACAATTCTGGTATTCTAGGGGGCACTGAAATGTAGAACAGATTGACTTTTCAAGAGCGGAGACAAAATCTGTATTTTAGCCAGAAACTGAAGCATCGTTACTTGAGCCCAGAGGTAACATCCTATGCAGTGGGGGTGTGTTTTTTCAGCTCTTATGGTTTGGGGTTGGTGGTTTTTTTTCAGTCAGCATCCTTTCAGAGATTTTCTTGCTATCAGTATGAAAACAAAAACACATCTATGTTGCTTTTAACAATAAGTTGATTTAAACTTTTTCCATGTGTATTTTGAGATGTCCATATTTTAAAGGGTCCAAGTGAGAATTTCTTTGCTTTATGCCGTAGTAAAATGCTCAGTTTCTTACTATCTATGCCACTGCCTTCCAGGCACTCTGTCCCATCCTGCACTTGCTGGGTGGCGTTATGACAAAAAGCAAACACAGGTTCATGAAAGCATTACAGGAAGCAAATAGTGCCTTTAATCCTGGAGGTGTGCCATTCCAGCAACATCAAAGCCGAGACTTTCCTGATGTCCATGACGGGGCTCCAAGGCAGGTCAGTGCCCAGCCTGCGCCGGTAGGCCTGGACTGGGATCGCTTCGGAGATGGATGCTGGCGAGGTCTGTGCCATGTCTCCAAGGTCCAGCATGGTGTGTAGTGTTTCTGGGTATTCAACACCCACTAAAAGACTCAGTCCCTGGGCTTTGCAACAACATAAGACTGCAGTTTCTTCTCTGTGACTGTTCTTCTGATGTTAAAGCAATTCTAGAGGAGGAAAAACATAACACTAACAGCGCATACACTGAACACCAGGCCAGGGCAATATGAAGCCTGGTCTACAGTTAACCTATGGGCTGATGGAGGAGTGGCTGCCGAGCCCGGCCCCGGGCACGCTGCAGGGTGGAGAGATGGCCTCCTGTGCTGGCCCCAGGCACCTTGGGCAGACCTCCATTGCCAGACACCCCCTCACCACAGCTGGGCCTGCCCCTGGCCCGAAGCACGCTGCCATGGCCCCCCCACCACCCGCCAGGCCTCGGCCCCACTGAGGCCAGGAGTCAGCACCGGGCCTGGAAGAGCTGGCGGGTGTCCGCTCCTCCCTGCCTCCCCCACAAACATTTGTTTGCCTTAAATACAGCTTTTTTTTTTTCCCCCTTGGGCTGCCGCAGATTTTCCACCTCAGCCGCCAACCAACGGCCGGCGGGGGACGTTCGTTAGCGGCCATGAGGAAGGCCGCCTCTCCCGCTGCCAGGCCTTTCTGGTGAGGGAGGCAGGCAGCGGCTTTGCGTAAAGAGCCGAACAACCTTCCTTGTTTTCCTTGGTTGCCAGGGTAGGAGCTGACAGTGTCCCCGAAGGACTCCCCGTGACATGGCGGGGACAATGGGAAGGTATGTTTTCTTGACCCGCTGCAGGAAATCCTGTGCGTCTTGCCGGGGAACGCAGCATTTTCCTGCCCAGGCTGCGGCCGGGCTGCAGCTCAGGGGGCGCGCGGCAGCCACCTTCAACATGCTGTCTTTCGAACCTCTCTTAAATTTTAACAGAATTGGCTCTATTAGGTGCCCAGGCACCTACTGGGGGCCTGGTGTGCTGTG
This sequence comes from Ibycter americanus, assembly GCA_035590275.1. Lineage (NCBI taxonomy): Eukaryota > Metazoa > Chordata > Aves > Falconiformes > Falconidae > Ibycter > Ibycter americanus. The sequence continues at coordinate 87,091,170 of JAVJGI010000062.1, forward strand.
GAGGTGCTGGGTGCTGGTCAGGGGGACCAGCATCCTCCCTGCGGCGCTGAGGGGGGACAGTACGTGCCGAAAACAACGCTGAGCCTCCCAGCTATCACCTGCTATCAGTCACAGGGGCGATGCTGTCTCTCCTGGCTGGAGCCGAGCTGACCATTTCCACTCGGCATTACCACTGCTGTTGATTAACAGATTTTTATTTTTTTTTAAGAAAGAAACAATTCGGAAAGTGACGCATTACTTCTGCCTGTGGACAGAGGGAACAGCTGAAACGTGGGAGTCCAGACTACAGCTGTGTGACTACAGCTTTTAAAAAAAAATAAAAAAAAACATGCATATTTTAGTGAATAAAAACTACTGATTCCCTCTGCTGGTGTTAGGGACCTTATTTACTTACCATGGTTGTGGTAGTGAGGGTTCTAGTCACCAGCCTGTCTGTGAAGGGAAAAGTGAGACAAGCAGGAGAAGCCGTGACCTGTTCACAACTAAGGAGTGTTTAAAGCACAGCGGTCACCCTGCCTGGCCTGCTTCCTCCGTTCCACCCATACCTCTGTACCTTCTTCTCTTGGTCATCACTTAGGGTCCTGTCATGCAAAGCAGCCTGACTGGCATAGGTGATTGTGTCCATCAGGGGAATGGTGTCATGCCTAGGAAATAAATATTCACACAGATAAATTAGCCTCAGAAAGGCTTCTGCAGCCATTTGGAAAAGCCTCACACTCTAAGACCCGTCAAATATTTAAGGAATGTGTGTGGATAATTTCTGAACAGGAAAAAATAGAACAAAACGAGTTTTTCCTTACAGTGGCCATGCACAGAGACAATGCCATTAAGGCTGGGTGATAGATCCATCAGAGAAAACGATTAGCAAAGACTCCAAAAAACCTATTTATTGACAAATCCAGGATGGCATTTTTATGTGTTTCTCTTTTTTTGCCCGAATTCCTTGCCAGGCAGCTATGAACAGGGGCATGCCCATGAACTTGGTGCACCCTGTGTGCCAAATTCATGCTGCGTGGACAAGGTTGCGTTTCTTAGAGAATTCATTTGCAAAACTAATGGGGCTGGCTGAAAGCTTCCCTCTACCTTTACCCTTCTCCCCTTCGGAAAAGATGCAGGAAGAGCAACACCTCCTGGAAACATTTGTGCTGGAATTGTGCAACTCCTTGCATTTCCAAAATAACTTCCCTTACACAAATGCCTCCAATGGCTACATGCCATTAGAGCACGAGGGACACCTCCTTGCTAATATGCTGTCTCCCAGCAGCTACCACAAGCAAAATCTTATCATTAATCTGTGCACTAGGGACAAACGCAGAGACAGGCTGCTTGAGAAGGAGAAGGACCTCATGTAAACAGCTCCACAAAACAGATGTGATACGTAATGTGCCAGGGGACCTCAACATGGGAAACTTTCACCCTGCCCTAGATGGGGCTGGCTTCTGGTCCCATCGTCAGTGGGCAAGGAAATGGGTGCTGCTTTCCTGGAAATCAGGCTTTAAACCTAGCAGCTGGAGAGTGAGAGAACACAGGAATCGGGACTTTCCTCCAGCATTTCTGCCAGTGTGGTGTACAGGGGCACATCCTTTGACATATCAACATTTAAGCATCTACCTCTCCAGCTGTCCTTCCTACTGATGCTGCACCCATCCCTGTAACCAGGAGATTAAGTATCTCTGGGAAGAAACGTTTGCACAGGGAACATATACATACATTGGGGTAGAGTTACAAATGCTGAGAGATTTTGTCATCTGGCTTTTTGCCCCCCATCTGGGGGTTCCTCCCCGCTCTGCATCTCCTCACCTGCTCTCTTTCCTCATCTGTGATTTGTCTCCCTCCTCACTGTGTGTCTTTGTCCCCCCCTCGGCCCTTGCCCTCCCTTTCCCCTCTCAGCTCTTCTGCCTTCTTCTGAGGTCCCGTAGCCTCTTCCTAGTGCTTGGAAAATGAATATAAAATCTGCAATCTTAATGGGAAAAGAAAGCAAACAGTTGCAATAAGCAACTCTTCTTCTTAGGAGCAGTCTGACCAGTGAGTCACTTCCAGGGCTTTTGAAATGACAACAGGCATCTTCTCCTTTCTTTGCTGTTGCTGCCGTTGTGTTCCTCACAGCAATGCTTACCAGCCAGTGGAGAGTGGGGCCCCCTTATGCTTGGTGCTGCATAAATCATTTTCTTTAGCCTGGGGAAAAAAGGAGAAAAAAAAAAAAGAAAAAAAAAGAACAACTAAAGAAGATGAATGCATGATTCAAGGATTTACTGCTTAGATTGCTTTGGGGGTCTTTTATTCCTCACCCTTTCCTGTGTTTCCCTCCCAGGCTGCATCTCCTGCTGGCCTAGCCCTTCACCCCACCCCATCATTCTCTCTCATGTCTGGCTGCCCCCATCTGATTTACCTTCCATTTCACTTTGTTCCCTGCTTTGTCCACCCGCATGCTTCTCTCGCTGTCACTTACTCCCTCTCCCGTGTGGCCAGACCCCCTGGTTGCCTTCTCCATTCTGCAGTACTGGGTAGCTTTTCATCACCTTGCTGGTGGAATCAAGAGATGCAAAATATTCAGTGTGAGGTAGACACTGAATGGTTAAAACTTGGCAAAGTTATAGAAAACTGAAAACAGGCTCTCATAGCAGAAAGTGTCAGGTACCACCAGCTCCAGCTAAATTAAATTCTGTCCCTGTAGTGTGTATGCACAGAGACATTTATATTCATATTTTTAACAGCCTTCTAAACTCTGCAGTTCACTGACAAACCCTTCATGAAGCTATCATTCCTTTTTTAACACCTGAACTTTAAAATGTCACATATAGCATTTAAAAGGACAGGCAAATAACCAAGGAAACATCCTAGCGTGCATTTTGCTTCCTCTCCTTATGGTTGATCTAAAGTCCATGGAAATCAATGGCAGTCTTTCCATCTAGTTCAGCAGAGTTCGCAATCCGGTAGGTTGGTTCCTTCTATAATTTCCGACGAAAAAGACCCCACACAAATGTGGGGTTTTGAGTTTCCTTTTACTCACATATCTGGCAAGACTGATGTGCTGTCAAATGATCTTTTCAGTGCTAAATATACACCATTAACTACTAATAAAAAAACAGGCTTTAAAAATTCAGCTCTTTTTGGCATCTGTACAGAGCATTCCACTTGATCTCACAAGATGTATGGTTTGCACTAGGATTGCAGTCGCAGTTTTCTTGTTAAAGCTGTCAACCGTTCCAGTGTCTATCTTTACAATGCAATTCAAACCTTGGTTAGGAAAATAAGCGTTTTTGCTTGAACTATGATATTAAGATCCTTTGCCAGCCCTTTTCTGTATCCATTTGCAGGCTACAGCTCCTCTTAAAACTAGGTTGCAATGTGAAAACCAGGGAGGGAAGAAGCTGATCCCTTCTGTTTGAGACACTTTCTCTCAGTGGCAGAGATGCCATGGACATTAAATGCTTCCTTAAACATGCTAGTTTTTGGAAAAATATTTTGTTAGAACCACTTACAAGGCAAAACTTCACTGTCTTATCTTGTTAGAGTTACAAAGGTAATTCCAGGACAGAACACTTCCTTTTGGCTCTCGTAAAATCAGCAAAGAAATTCTCCTGAACATTAGACGATTTGCCATAGCATTGCATTGGTATCCGATTGGATTCATTAGCAGGTACTTGTTAATGGCAGAATCAGGTTGATCATTGTTTTCTTGTGAAAACTGATCATCTTCTAAAGGCAAACGCCTGGAGCATTTTTGACAAGCCAGCGTAAATCTTCAGTCAATATTGAACTAATCGACTTTAATGTAATGACATAAAGCAAAGGGAGAATACAGGTACGGGATAAACATATGTCTTCTGACACTTAGGCACAATGGGGAGCCCCCTTATCTGCTTCCATAATGCGCCTTATTATGCTTAAGTAATGGGTATTAGAAGCCAAGCAGTATGTTACATCTCCTCCTACATGGTACATTCCCATACTGCCTAGATACATATGAATCCTGCATGTCACATGTCATTACATTTTCTGAGACTATATCTCCATCCATGCTAAAAATACACAGAGAGAAAGAGAGAGAGAGAACTTGAGTGTAAGCAACAGATACTTCTGCACAGACCCTTGGCAATACCAAAGACTGAGAGATTTATACATGTGTTTATTATTCATCATTGTTTGAAGAAGAGCATTTGTGAAAATAACTGGCCCTAGGGGTTTTTGTGGCAAGCGCCTGCTAGGTGCTGACACTCATCCATTTCCAAGCTGGATACGCTCAAGCGAAGCCCTCTCCACCTGCCTTTTCATCTACATGGTGGCCTGATTTTTTCTGAAGTGCTTAGTTACAGAGTCATTCCCGTAAAAATAACTCCAGAGCTATCCATAAATACTCTCGCTCAGAAATTCCAAGCAGTGAACGAATCTGTGAAACTCGTGACCTGCTGGTGTCCCGCTCCTTCCTCTGCTATCGAAATACAGGGACCGCAGAGCCCTGAGCCTGCTGTGGGGACGAGCCACCTTCCAGCAGTCTCTGCCCTGCCACCTCTCCCCGCTCCCAGCGAGGGTCCCCACTGCGGGGCCACCCACCAGCAGCGCGGGGTGGCCTCCGGGTGCCCACATTGCAATAGGGATGCAAGGCAGATGTTTTGGACCAGACCTGACTCCCCTCCCCCTCAAAAAAAACAGGAAAATCATTAGTGGCCTTAAAACCTCACTCTGGCGGCTTCATCGCTGGCACTCCGGAGCTGGATTTGGTCTTACGTATGAGAGACAGGGGAGGAGCAGCGGTCCCCTGGTGACATGTGTCAGGCAGGAACATGGCACATGTTCCAAGTACCCCTGGTGTCCCGGGCTTTTGCACTTCTGCGTGAACAGCCGAATGGGCAGACCCCTCCTGCTCGGCTGCAGCAGATGGAGCGGTGAGGCAGGCTGCGTGTCTGCAGGGCTGGGCAGCGGAGCTGTGCTCTCGAGCTCCAACTAATGAAGCTGATTTGATGAGCTGATTATTCTTGTGTATTAGTGCGTCGCTGACATGGTGCTCCACGCTGTACCAGACACAGAAGGAAGGGTACAACATGGGCCCCCTACCGAGCTTTCCACCTAGGCAAATGGACCAGACGATCCAGAAAGACGGCGTTCTGGATGCCGAGGAGGAGATGGAGCCCCTCTTTGTAACAGAGCGCTGCAGCTTTCTGAGCTGGAATGTAGCAGCATTCCTAATTTAGATACTCTGGTTGAATTTTAAGTGGAAGTGAACAAAACATTTGAAAAGCTGTCCCTGTTCTCTCAGCAGGGAGACTTCGAGAATTTTCTGGGTTTGGGGAAGAAATACTGGCACAAAACCAGCCAGAGTTTTCCCAGGTAGAGATGTGATTCCTGGAAGCAAGCACAGGTTTTCTAGATGTGATGGATGTAAACAAAGAGGGGTTGGTTATCAGGAGGTGATTCATGATGGGAGGGATAATGATGAATAGGTGTTATGACAACAACTGCTCTGCAGCTGTAGCTCTCTCCTCTGCCACAAACTGCCAAAAACTCACCAGCTTTCTCCTGGGACCTTCTAATGACAGTAAACAAGGCTTGACAGTGTCCAACACAGAAGGTACATGGCTGTTGACCTCCTCGTGGCAGGAGAAAATTGGCTAAATAACATCAAGATGTGGAATTGCAGGTACCTGTTAGGTCTCTGGGTTTTTGCAGAGAGCAAAACATCCCCCAGACAACATTATTCCTTGTTTACATAAGCCATTAATTATGGTAATAATGTTTATACCTGTGAAATTTCTCCAATTTTAGCTCAATATTCCTCCCTCAAAATGCAGAAAAGTACCCTCTGGGAGCAACAGGATGGCTTTTTATATATTTTTGTTCGTTTCCACTCCAAATTGAACAAGAGCAAGCTCCGGCAGATCTTTTTTTTTCAGGCAGAGTGGCAGTTCTGCTCTTGCTGAATCATCTGTGACAATGATTAGGCAAGAACACAAAAATAAACATTCCTTGGCAGCCAGGCTCCAGGCTCCCCTACAAAGTATCAAACCCACCATTTAGAGATCAGCCGCAGAGTTTGAAAAATACTGCACTAGGTGGCTTGGTCCATGCTTGGCACAGAGAACAAGCTGTACCGACCGGGGAGAAGCTCAGCACAGTCCAGAGGAGGGACCAGCCATACACTGGTGATCAGGTGCTCAAACAGAGCTACCGTGTAGTGTCCATCACGGTATCTGGACACACGCAGAATAAACAGGAGAGATTTCCTAGAGGGTCCAATGTGAGGCTGAATGCACACAGAGGTCTGCTTGAAAGCGGGGCTGACATATGATAGTGTTGCTCATAATATTTATGTATTCATACGTATTTGAATATCTTTCCAGATTCCCTTGCTTCAAGTGCCTTATTCATGCGAGTCCCACGCTTCACCCGATCCGGGAAGTTTCTGCTCATCAGCTCCTCGGCTCTGTCATTCCTCATTACAACAGTCACCTATGAGAATAGGTAGAGAAACAAAAGGCCAGATGCACAGCTGCACAGATGAGCGGAGCACACCGTAACAAAGGAGAGCAACTCTCTTTGGACATAACTAACATGTGTGAACTTGCTTGACTGTTTGTAATCCCATTTCTTGTTGACTGTTCTCACAGCTAAGCTGAATTTAAACATACAGCGTTTTTCCAGTCACAGGGGTCCTCTTTTTCATATGATAAGGCCTATTGAAGCTCTATGTTGAGGCATTAAGAAGAATGGGGATTCAGGGAGAAGGCAGAAGGGGAAGGAGGAGTGAGGGTTAAGGCAGAGAACTTCAAGTCAGAGTCACCGAGTTCCTTCCTCAGTTCTACCAGAAATTTTCCTGCATGCTGCTGGACAAGCTGCTTCGCCAACATGTGCCTCAACTGGGAAATCTGTCAAACGGAGACACCAGACAGCCCACACCATGAGGTCTTGCTGGGTGTCCTTGACGCATGTTTGTGAGTTTCTGAGCTCCCACTTAGGCTAGCACCATAGAGAAGCTTTTAACTAACCAGGCAGAAAAGGAAGCGGAGGCTCTGAGATCTGGAAACATCAGTTGGAGGATTCATGCCTGGCAAAGAATGTCAATACTATTGCCAAGCGTATTCTGCTGAACTTTCTGTGAGATGACTTTTCTTGTTTCTACACAACAGCAAATATCCCATGAGGTAGTAAGACCACTGCCATATACCAGCACCACATTTCCACTGCAAACCAAAGTACTCGTGGATTAAAATTTCAGAGAAATCATGGGATGGTGCAAGGAGTGGTGAGTTCAGGGACCGATAGTGAGGGAAAATTCCAGTTTCCCATGCTATTCTCAATCACTTCTACGGCCATTGTAGATCCAGCACCTTTATAGCTGGAAAGTTGTGTTGCACAGAAAGGCTGAGTTTCCCCCCCAGAATCTACAAACCAGAATCATGTTCATGGCAGAGAATCACTGGGCACCCCCTGCCTAACTTGTGCCTTGGGAAGCTGAGGTGAGGAGGAGGAGGTGCTCAGGCAGAAGATGGCATCTGCCATCCAGGGGCCCCTCTGCTTCATAGTGGGATGGGATTGGGTTAGACATGCAGCTGGTCTGTACAACTTCATGGTGCAGGCCTTTCTGGGTCTCTGACCTTCAGAAGCAGAAGTCTGGATTGCACAGACAGTCCTCTGGCTCAAGAGCTCTGCTGCCAGTCCTAAGCTATTGGCCCAGCACAGGACCTGTATGGGGGAATCACAGAGGCAGAGCACACCTCTCCTGCAGAGCCATCGTCACCACCTACCTGCAAGCTGCTCCAGGAGCTCCTGCTCCACTCAGCTTCTCACTACGTATTTTGTGATTGTCAGTCTCACGAAGATTTTGATAAGAAGCTTCCTGAGCCAAGGAAGTTGGCTGCCTGCTCTGTATCTGTGCTGTCGTGACAGTGTAGGACCCCACATTTCAAGGTTGGACAGAAAGCGATGGATAGCTCCAGAAGACACTCTTAGCCAAGGTTTGTTGAATTGTATTATTAAATTGCTGCTTTCCAGTCTATCTTTCCATTGACTACATAGGTTACCTAAGGTATGCCTCAGGGAGGTGCCTCAGGTCTGCTCCCAAAGCTTTGGTGAGATCAAACCAGGCCTGAATGGGCAATGACCTCCACAGTGGTTAATAAGCTGGGTGTGCTGTATCTGCCTGCTTGCACCTTCGGCTGTGTATTTCTGTTTGCCATGCATCCCTCCTCCCCTCCTTCTCCCTCTCTAGTTCTGGGGTTTTTCCTCCCTTTTTTCAGGGGTGGATACCTAACTCCACATCTTTTTATAAAGAGGTTATACAACACCTAGAACAGCACCCAGACGAGCAATGCTCTGGTCTATGCTGGAGACCTCCCAGTGCTCCTGCAGTCCTTTAAATCTGACCATCCAGAAGCACCTGTCACCAACAGCTCACTCCAAGTCAGCTTCCTCCACCATCATGTGCATGCAAATTAAACATAATTTTCTGCACAGGCCACTGAGAATAGTATGAGTGCTAATTTTCTGAGCCATGCCATAGCTGTCTTCTTGGTAAAACAGACAAAATTTAAAAAAACCCAATCATGCTCACTTTAAATAACTACTCAGGGAATGCCTAATGGATAAATTAGGCATTTCTTGGCTGTGAAGGTGGCACCTCTCAGTGGCATCCCATGAGGAAAGCTTTGGGAGTGATGACCTGGTATAGTGGAATTTTAATGTGAACAGTCTCTCTCAGCTACACATTTTATGACAGGGTCTGAAGAGTGAAGGATTAAGAATATATTAGTTATCAACTGCTCTTCAGATGAGTTTCTTAATACAATAAGGCTTAAAGGCAAGCTGGTAGGGTGCTGTGAAATCTACAGATACTTATGGAACAGTGAGCAAACCTAAAAGGCTGCGCTTTTTGAATGTGACTTGGTAATTTTCTAGCGGAGTTACAAAACGGAAAAGATTTGCATTTGGATGATTGTTTTGAAGACTTGTTGCTTGCCTAAATCTTGAGTCAACTGTGTCTGACATGGAAGTTGGGTGGGAGAAAATTCTCCTACACCCTGTTTGCACCCCATGTGCCCTGTGCTAGAGGTGAGGTGTTGGTGAGAGTTGCTGAGAAAACTAGTGGCGATGTTTGGGGATGGAGAGGCAGAAACCTAAGCCAGGACAGCTGGGAGATGCTCTGATCCAGCACATGCATCTCCCCGCCAGGGTAAACCAACATATCAGGAATGTACTTGTGCCTCATCTCTCCCTCCTCTTCTTCCTCCCAAACCCAAGTTTTGTCTTAAGGGTACAACCAAGCCCTAGAAAAGTTTCCTCTGACACCCTAATTCTGAATGTTGGGGGTTTTCCTAGGAAAGAAGGGTAAATGTGACGGAGCATGAAAGAGACCACAGCTTAAGTGGGGCAGCAGCTTGCGTACGAGAAGATTAACACTGGAGAGCTGGCTAGGAAGGGGCCAGAATAAATCATTTCTCCTCCTCAGAAAATTAAGTGTATGCAAGGAGTAGCAGACAGTGACTATGGGAAAACCTGTCAGAACAAAGTAGCAGTCTTCCATTCTCTCCTACCTACAGACACAGCCAAACACACAAGAATGGGGTTGGGGGTTGTTCATAAATAGTCTGGCTGCTGTTTGTCAGAGGCAACAGTTGAAATGTCCATGCACAATTGCTACTTTAGCAAGTGCTAAAAATGACAATGGCATCCAGTCGCAATGGCCCCACTGAGAACTGTCGTTCCAAGTCACAGTCATAAAACTACTGGTGGGTGGTCTTCATCTCCGCTTGTCCTCATTATCATTTCATTGTGTTTCTGTGGCCCACTGCACCATGGCACTCCCTGCATTTTAAAGCATTTCATTGACGGGGCAGTTTGACATTCATATTTATATGTCCTTGTTGTATTGCAGTGGTTTCTCCTATTCTTGGGATCCAAGCCTTTTGTGAAATGGTGCGAGGAAGATGTGTATTCAAATCTTGGCCCAATGAATTGGGTATTGTCAGGAAATAACAGAAAGTGTTGAGGATTTAAACATCCTGGACCCTATCCTGCTGCTGTGGAATGTAATGGAAGGGTTTTTCTTGCAAGGGACTGAAAGCCAGGCAGTGGAAGAGGTCAGATGGGCAGTACGTACCTGGTTTGGGGTTCAAGAGCAAACTTACCAGGTTACCATGTTAACAGGAGGCAGTCTGCTCTCTGTCCTCCTCCACCAGGAGTGGACAACAAAGCTCCTGGTGACTCCAAAGCCAGAAAGTCCAAACTTTAATAATATCTCTTTTATTTCCTAATTCTTGTTTAGCATGCAAGTCAAAAGCTAAGCAAAGCCTATATACAGCTCAGTGACTGGGCAAAGTTGGAGCTGTAAAAGCAAAATGTTTGCCAAACCTGTGGAAAATAAAACCAAGTCAGCTTACACAGTAGAAAATGGAGAGGAAAAAAAAAAAACCACCCACAAACAAAAAAGACCAAACCAAAACAAAACCAACAGTTCTTGAATCCTGAAGATTTACTTCGATTGTTTTACTCGTGCTCTTCTCCTCTGCTTCAGGAACTGGGGCCAGAGCAGAGGATTTGTCCCCTCCCTCTGTTCCTTGGGCAGGACAGCCGGGGGGCACAGCAGAGACTTGAGGTACGCTGGGCTGCCTTGCCCTAGCTGGAAAGCAGAGTAAAATGGGCAGGCATAGGAGGCACGTAGGGCTTCTGCCATTTTGCAGGGCCAACATGTACATAGCTGGCTTGCTGTGCGGCAAATACCCCGGTTCTGCATACATCGGGCTGCACTACACGGCTCTTCCGACTTTCCAAGTTTTGCTTGTTCCAGGCACATAAAGGAGCAGCTGCTGCTCATGTGTGCATGCGTTGTTGCCCAGTGAGGAGCTGAGGATGTGTCTTGGCAAATGGCAAGAGCCTTAAGTTTGCAGGTAAAATGCCACAGAAGGGAAATGAAAAGATAGGCCCAACTAAAAACATAAGAAGGTGTTTGTTTAAATGCTCTACAGATGGCTGTTCAAAGCAGGGCAAAGCACGGCTTGCAAATCAAACTATAGAATGAATAAAATTTCTGATACAGGCCTTCTCCAAATTTTCCTTAAAAAAATTACCTGTGGACAAAAAGTCAAGGGGCTGCTTTTAGCCCAAAGACCAATCCGCTCCAGAAGTGCCCTTTCCTGGCGTATAGCTTTTAAACCTGACCACCTTCCCGCACCTTTAGTGAGAATGCCAGAATCGTTAGAAGAGCCCTTAGCCCCGTGGGATAGTAATTTCCTTCACCCAGAGAACAGGACCGTGCAAGAGGGAGGTGTGCAGGCATCTCGTGTTGCTCTTCCAACATGCCTCAATCCTGCTCTGCAAGCTTTCGGAGCAGGATTCATCCCCTGTGCTTATTCAGTCCTTGGCCTCAGCTGTTGGTGCCAAAAACGAGAGCGATGAGAGCCAAGTGGGATGACAGCTTTTGTGCTGTGCTCCTTGGCCCACTAGAAACTGGACAGCGAGGCAGCAATAAAGATGCTTTTCTCAACCATTGTGCCTAGATCCACAGCACACCACCAGCGGCAATAACCGGATCCTGTACTTTTATGCTTATATAGCAACGAGCTGAGATGGAAGAGGTGGCTCTGGGCACACAGCGTGGGCTGGTACGCATCTCTGTGCAGCACCTCTGACATGCTCGAAACTCAGGGCAGGAGATCCCTGCCTAATCCTCCTCTGAGACAGGAGTCACGCACAACAGCTAGCGACAGTAATACTATTTGTTTCAATATTATTTGCCATGGTTGTAGCACTTCTGTTGGTGAATGATTGATGGACCAGCTGGAACTGCACGGAGCACATTCGTGAAGTTTTTGGTATATTTTTGCTTTTGGCTGTCAATGGTTCAGACTCACGATTTTCATCTTGTGCCTTATTTATGAGCTGTTTGAGTTGACAGCTTCCTATTTGCCGTTTACCTCTCATAGTATTGAGCTGATCACCTAAACCACACAGTACCACTTCTGTTTCCCTCTGGGTAGGTGAAATTTGTCAAAGAGAACAGTAAACAAGGAAATACCACTGCGAACACATAAACATTCGTGGGTTTTATGTGAATAAAGACATTACAAAGAGCAAGCAACCACTCCAACACTAGTCAACCCTCACTTCCTTAAGGAAATATCCAGAAGACACAGCATGGAATGAGAATTCAAATAGAATTTAAACAAATATTCACCATTCTTGTTTTTTAGCGCTTAACCTGCTCTGTTATTTGGACCCTCAGTCTTCGTCATGTTGGACTCTTTCTTGGAGATAATATTAGCCTTTTTTTTAGCTTATTTAGCATTATTTTTAATGCTAGCGTGTGATTTCCTTATGAATTCTCTTACTACTCATGCAGGAGAGAGGAGAGGTTCACCTTAAGGAACCTAACCAATTATTTGGTTATTATTTTGATCTGTAACATGTGCTCTTACCAGCCTAAAAAAAAATGAACTTTAGACAAGGTTCTGACCTACATGCAAAAATGTGACCTGACATTTGAAACTTATTAAGTGCTTCAATTTAAAAGGCAAGTAATTTCATCAAATGCATGTAGCTTCCTCCCATACTTGTTACTGCACGAGTGCTCCAGTCTTTCACCAAACAGGGAGCATCACTCGTTTTAAAGGTGAATCGCTTCCCCTCCCCAAATAACCTGCAAAAGACAATCTGTAACGATTTTGTTGTGATTTAACATTTTTCCCCACGTTGTTAACAAGAAGGGGGTGGGGGGATGGGGGATAGAAAGGCACCAGTTATTAGAACAATGTATTTGACATCCTGCCTTGATTCATTTAAGAAAGACTGCAAGAACATAAGATTGTAAGAAAGATTGTTACAAAGGATTGTGAAAAGATGAATCTTGGAAGAGACTGCGCAAGGAAGATTGTTATAAATCATGTGCAGAGACTGTCTACAGATTGCAGGGAAACATGGAAAGGAAAGAAATCTTTATCCTAAATGCAGAAAAGACAGGTTTAAAAAAGAAAGCAAGGGACACCAAGACACTGCTGCTTTGAATGTTGCATTATGTTTAGTTGGATTTCGTGTAACAGTATGTGCCACTGACGTGACTCCTTCAGCATGTACATAGGGATACAATTTTTTACATCATGTGTAGCAAAGAGAAAAATAGAAATACCCTTTTGAAAAAGTGGGTTTATGTTTTTCTCTTTAATTTTCTTTTGTTGTTATCGGTACTGGAACTTCTGCCTGTGGAGCCTGTTGTAATTAGGAGAGGTTTTGCCGTGCATTGTCTCCGGTGCCTGGCTGGCTGCTCAGAGGCTGCTTTGCTCACTTAGAAGCACCCAGCAGGGAAACAGGGTCATGTTGGGAATCAGCACGGACAGCTGTGGCCCAGCATTGCCCAGTTATCCAGCATTACCAAAAGGGCCCATCATAGGTGAGGGAAGTGCTCCCATCCCCAAGCACCGTCACCTCTATCACTGTATGCACACTCTGATAGAGTGCCAACAGGCTCCTCAGGTTCCCCTGCTCCCTCCAGCCCCATCCCACCCACTTCTCTGGGACTCCAGGTCCTCACACCTCCCCTGGCTCAGCAGGAATGTTGCTTCCCAAAAAATCGAGCTGCCCCAAAGGCACCCATCCAAAGATGACTGAAAGCAGCCGTTCCTGGTCCGGCTGGGCATGTGGTGGTGCAGACACAGGGGTCCAGGGTCCAGAAAGGTTCCTTCCAAAATGCTAAGAGTCACATTGTGTTTTGAAGGCTTAATTTGGTAATTGGGCAGCCCCCCCCCCCCAGCCATCTGTGCCGAGCAGTATCCGCAGTTGCTGGCTGGGCAGAGGCACTTGGCTCCCCCCAGATAACAGCCTGACACCTCCGATTAGGGAGCACAGCCTCCCCGCACCCTGCTCTCCCCCCATCCTCTCCGGGAAGGGCAGCTCCTGCCAGGAGGATGTCTGGGTGCCCAAATCCAGGCAGAAAGGTGGCTGAACTGGGTCTCACCAGCAACACCTCTAGCGCGGCAGGAGCTGAGAGCAGGTGCTGAAGCAGGAGGCAGGTACAGCGCTTCCCTGCTGCACCCTGCCAGCCTGCGAGGTCTGCGGGTCGGAGAGGCAGGAGGGCTGTGTTCACAGCCACAGCTCCCTCGGTGTCCACCGAGTCTCTGATTTGAAGCTTTTCTTCCAGGCCTAGGCACTGTCCCTGTCAGTGGCTCCAAACCCATATCGAACCTCAGTATCCAGAAGCATCAACAAGGAGGCTTTTCTTGTCGCGCAGATGTTTTTGGACACACGTGCAATGTTAGACTGTCACATCTTCAAAATGATCCCCCTTGAAGGACGGGCGAGTGTGGGAATGCCTAGGTGGTCTGAACAAACCTTTGGTGCTGTTTTGATACAAGCGGCGGCATTGCATTTCATTCTGGGAGGAATATTCATGGCTAAGCTCTAAGCCTCTGATTTATAATGGAAATACTGATAGATCCAGATCCATTTGCAGATGCTATTATAATGTTTCATCCTGGGGAGGGGAGGGGGAAGGGAAACAGCCTCCTTCCCTTTTCATTTTAAATATCGGTACACTCTGATATTGGTTTCATGAAGCATTTGGATGGGTCCTTATTCACAAATGAATAAAAATGAGTAAAGTCCTCAGAATCAAAGGTAAGCCAAAACTGGCACCCATAAGCACAAGGCAACCCAGAGAGCCCATCTGCAGCCAAACCATGCAGCAGACCCAGACACAGCTTAAAGGCTGGCAACAAGACCGCCTGCAGAATCTGCCAAGGAGCCAGATGCTGTTGCTTCCCAAGCTTGGCATGAGGGTTCCTGATTGCCATCCAACAAAGAGGAAAAAGAGGAATGATATAATGTGGTGGGATAAAACACATCCCACCTCAACCTCCTTTATTGCTCATTGAAAAAAAATCGTGGAAGATACTATTGGAAATGTATCATTGTTTTCAGAAATACATACATTAGCCACAACAATGGCCTTGCCAAATGGGAAAAGTAGGAGCTATTTAAATGTATGTGCCATTTAAAAAAAAAAAATTAAATCTTCATATGCTGTGTTTTGGGTATGGATGTCTTTGTGTCTTTTGTTAACTGTTACAGTGATAACCACTAAAATGAATACAAGTGTGGCAAAAAGCTTCCAGTTTTTTACAGTAATATTTCAAAATCTCCTGTCTCGGCACAGCTGTCTAGATCAGATAGATCACAGTGATGGCTACCAAATGTAAAGAAGCCAGGTTTGTAAAATGAGGTGCAGAGAAATAAAAAAGGAAACTGTAAATAAAGATATGTGCTGAGAAAGGCATTACCAAAGAAAAAAAAAAACCAAAAACCCACATATATATATATCAAGGTATTATATAGATAAGGGCTCTGCTTTTTCCGCAGTTACACAACTCTGTGTTGATGCAACTTGATTTCTTTGGCATCATAACTGAGGGAAACTGGGGTAATGCTGTGAAGGATTTGGCCCAGGCAATATAAAAAGAAGTCATGGGACTGTGCCCCTGAGGATATATAAAGCCATGAGGGCACGATCACATATGGCAGTGGAAAGGGCGAAGCAAAGTAAGTAGGAAAATGTATGTAAAATAATATGCTGCAGGTAGGTGAAGAAATAGGAAGCAGTAAAAAAGTGATGTAAAAGAAGAAAATATTGGTAGAGTTACCTGAATAATAACAGCTGTTATCATTACTCTGATCATCATCATCACCATATCATATTTTGGAAAATACCAGGTGCTTCCATAGATGATATTTCAGGGCAGCTCAAACATATTTGCAAATTCAAGTCAATTTTGCCAGAGACTTTCAGCTGAAAGAAATACATCAGAACATGGTAGACAAACCAGTCCCATAATTTCCATTGCTAGCTGTTTTAGCATAGTCAAAAGATTCAGGCACCTGTTAAAAAAGGGAAGGCTTCCTATAAAATCAAGGACAAGGCATCCCCTCTTATTCAATAGCACAGTGGTTAGAGCAGTTGCCTAGGACAAGGAGACCCAGCTTCAATGAAACCTGCAGTCCCGTGTCCAGGCTGTTGTCTGAGCAGGGCTGTGGCACGGCTTCACATCCCTTCTGGGCACGAGAATATTGAATATTAAACCTGAGCCCTCCACGTTAACAAAACTGCTCTGGCTGCTGCGATACTGGCTCACAGGAGCGCTTCTTCTCCCATTCTGTCATCCCAGCTTTTACATCCCGTGACTTTCATTAATATTTTTAATTGTAATTATTTTATTCTAATTGTTTTGGCTTAGGAAGATGTTTCGTTTTCTTTACCTGAATCAAATCACTTGTAGATTTTCTTTCTTAATCCTTGCCTGGTTTTGGTCAGTCTAACTCATTTTAATTCTTTATCAAATCCAATTAGTCATACTTTCAATACACACATTCAATAACCCAGTTAGTTGCACAGTCCTTCTTACAACATTTTCAACAGGTTAAGTTGAAAATACTTGGTGAAATATGAGATATGGAAACATGTTTATTGGAAAGAAAGAATATAAAATAGAAGTATATTGTAAAGTGTTACATACTGAAAGATATAAGGCTGCTCTTGGTGCAGCTCTCTCAGTTTCAAATGCATATTTATATTTACAGAGCACTATATGTGATAAATTTATTGTATGTGTAAAATCCCCACTGTTAAGAATTTCAGTGACAACCACATTGATGCACTGGGACCTGAAGATGTGTGATACCATGAGAAGGTGTATCTCAAATCAAAAAAAAAGAAGGTGTATCGTCTTTGCAAGCCACCAGGAAATGTTTCCCTCCCTGGACCTGGATGTTTAAGACTAGTACTAAGGAAGGCTTCAGTGTGAAAGGCTGCTACGTGTTTTTATAGCTGACCACTCCAGAGTACGTAGCCTAATAACTGTGTATGATGATACATTTCTTTCTTGTTCAGTATAACTCTTCTCAGTGGACAACGTTGCCTACCGCAGCAATATCATATCACAATATCGCATTATAGAACAAATTACAGTATTACAGAAAACACAGGCACTAATGAGCACTGAAGACTATAAGCAGGATTGCCCAAGATCTTCTATTCTAAAATCTTGCTTTGTTATATCCTAGCTTGGCTGAACATTCACCACTTGAGGTAAAATTTTCCGTGATGCTTGGCTGTCTCAGGCTGATAATTACAGTTCTTGTTTTGCTAAGTTTTAGAAAAAAAAGCTCCTTCCTTAAATAGGGCCCTTTTCTCATGTGAAATGAGTTCTTACATTAATTGACTGGCTTAGGGCTCTGTTCCTTGATGGAAGGAATAGGAAAAAACATCAGCTCTCCGATATTTTATAACAATATGGTGCTATCAGCAAAATGCCACTGAGTCTGACCATGTCACAGCTTTGAAGAAGCCAGGATAGCTGTGTGTGACAAGGATGGGCTGGAGGCAAGCGCTGAAATCCTCTGGGCAGACCTGAGCAGACGTCACTTTGGGGTGCTGTGCCTACATCCCGCTCCCTCACCCTGGCCGCCCCTGGGTGCTGCAACACCCTGCCATGCTTTTCCCACTTGGCAGAGTGGGAGCCACCCTCACCCACCCCGGCTCCAGCACTATCCTGAAATAATAGGAAATGTCCTTTGTGGGATGCTGAGGCTACAGTGGCTGTCACGACGTGACCGCTTGTGCATCTCCAGCTGCTTGGACCACTGCACAGGGCTGGTGGCGAGCGCCCTGATGCTGCACTGAGCAGCATTCCTGGCATCGGGAAGCACCCTGCCCGTCTCCTGCAGCCGGCAAGAAGTTGCAAGAGGGGTAGCACAAATCCCGGACCCCAGCCCCAGCCCGCCCTGAGACAGTCTACTGCCGCGGCAGAGCAAATGTGATGGTGCAAGTCCCTCCACCGAGGACTTCTTGGCCATCGGGGCGTCTGCGGCCGGTGGAGCACCTGGGGAGCTGGCACCCGCCGGCAGCAGCTGTGGCGAAGGGGGGCTGGTGGGCCAGCAGGCTGGGCAGCGAGCGGCAGGGGGGCACCCCGAGGGGCCCCATCCCTGCTAGCAGAGGGGAAAGCAGGCTCCGAGTTATTAACGGCTTCCCTGGAAGCCGAGCCGCAGCCAGGGCCAGGGCAGGCAGCCAGCTCAGCATCCCTGGAGGCTTCCTCGGCTTTCTTCGCCCACCTCTTTTGCTCCATCCAGTGGTGACGAGCCACCTTGGAGCCTCCAGGCTTTGTGGATGAGGCTGAGGGGCACAGGGTGCCTCAGCCACCCTGCCTGGGTTTCCTGCAGCCCTCCAAGGGGATGCCCTCGCCTGCCCCAGCTCCTCCCCAGGTAGCGGGGTGCCAGGGGCGCACACCATCGCCCCACAGAGAGCCCCCCCAGCACCCCTCCGGCTGCAAGACACCATCACTGCCTTACAGCCCCGGCCGCTGAGGAAGCAGCAGCAGCCAGGGACCCTTGCCTTTGGGCACCAGCAGTGCCTTACGGCCGGCATGGCCGGCTGCCTGTCCAAGCCCTCCCTGGGGGAGGCGGAGGGGGCGGTGAGGAAGGGGCAGCTGATTTCCCCATCGCTTCTGGGAAGAGGCAGAGCAAGGGGGAGCCAGGCCAGGGGGGGTCCGGTACTTCAGCCTGAGCCGGGGGGGAGTGCTGGCTGCTGGAGTGAGCCCTCAGCCCCAGGTTTCCAGCCATACCCAAGGCAAAGGCAGCCTAAAGGGCCCCCCCACTACAGCCAGAGCAGCTCCTCAGGTGCTCAGCACCGAGGGCAGGGTTCGGCCCCCTGTGATTTGTTTGGGATTTTATTTTTTCCCTTGTTCTTCTTGTTGTTTTTTTTTTTTTTTTTTCCGCCTTTGATATTCACATCTATTTTGTCAACGCTCAAGCCAGAAAACCTGCATTCTCACAATAATTTACTTGTTGTCTAAAAGAAACACACGTTGTCTCAGCAGCAGGGACCCAGAAGTGAAGAACGAGAACCTTCAACACCCCCCTCCCCATTCTGTCCTCTCTTACCTGGGGTGTTTCGATGCCACAGGATAAAAATAAATAAAAGAAGTACTTCCACTTCCTCGGAGCAGAGCTGATACGGCAGTAGCTCACTGGATGAGAGCAGCTCAGACCTGAAACGCTTTCTTCTCTGTTGGGATCACAGCTTGAGCGTAGGCTTGTTGTGTCGGAATGGGCCTACTGTACCCAAACATCTGAGCTTTCTCCAGCTCCTAGAGGAACATTTTATACTCATTATACATGCAGCAGAATTTCAAAATATGTCCCTGGGACCAGAATGCAGGAGGAGGACATTAAAGGTTAGGAGGTAGTAGGGGAAAAGCAAAAGGAATGAGTAATCTGGAGTTGCCTGATAACCCTTCGAGGCTTAGCCAAAATTAACCATATCGAGCTGTCATGAAAGGGGGAGATGTGCTACCTGACGTATTGTTAACAAAGAGAGGATTTTATTGCTTTAGGTACCTTTTAGAAGTAAAAAGCAAAGGATCAGCTCCACATCCCAGGTTTCAAAATGTTATGATCTAAGCGCAGAATTCATCACTGCCACCACTAAGAGATCATACATCCTGGAGTGTCATGAGCCATCCGTGATTTGTGTCATTGCAGAGGATGATAAATCACTGCTAAAGACATAACAAGCAGCATCATCGCTGCAACACAATAGATCATGATGCATCAAGATCGTTGCTAAAATATTATTTACAGTTAGCAGGGGCTTGGAATGGCAAAGCAGAAGCTGATATTAATCTTCCCTGCATTGTGCCTTTGTGCACACTAAGGTCCCTGCCCTGGGAAAAATGGGATCTGTAACATTCACTGATGCAATAACCACTGGTTGTATTCACTGGGCCTGAGAGGGATTAAGTGTATATATATATATATTTTTATATATTTATGGAGAAAAGGAGTGACAGAGAGAGGAGAGCAAGTGAAGTCCCATTCTTCAGACCACTGAGAATCCGGTGATTACGCTGTTTGAAGCCCATCTGCAAATGCAGACATGTAAAGGTCTCTGTTCCTTATAGCAACGCTGGGGAGAGAATTTAGTGGCAAAGCTTCAGGGGAAAAGGGACTTACTGGTTTTCAAAAAAGCTCTAAAGGTCTGGAAAAGTCTTAGGAGTTCTTCCAGCCCCAACCCCCCTACCCCACCCCCCAGCACGTGCAAAGACAAACAAATTAAGCTTTACTCCCAAAACTACTTTAGGAATCACTTTAATGGAGGTGCTGACTCAAAAACAACACTGCTAACATAATGATTTGGGGGTTTTGCCTTAAAAATAAAAGTATCTAGAAAAAAAACCCTACCCCCCAAAACCCCCAAAACCTCAAAGACCCCACACCCAGACAATTCAAACTTCTGGAAACTGCTACCAGCTATTTTTGTAGGAGACTCTCTGGAAACAGACTCTCTCTCTGTCAATCCAGGCAAGTGTTCCTGAGGCACTGGGGACTGCGAGTTATTTCTCTTTCTTATGCAGGACATTGCTGATTTAGGTCACATCAACAGGACTAACAGTTCCATTTAAAGAAATGCTGAGATGGGTAGAAAGTTTTTTTTTTACAAAAAAAAAAAAAAAAAGACTTCCTGCTGGAAGGAAATCTGCATTTCCAAGCTGCTGATGACCTTTTTGACAACAAAAAACCCGTAATGCTTTACAAGAGTCTGCCCAGCTCCAGCCTTACCCTGTCAGCACAGGAATATTATCCACCTTCTGCCATCCAAAAGACAAAAGAGAAGTAGAGTGCCTTTCAGTTTTATATCAGTTACTCATCCTGTGTTTGCTTCATGATGTGAAGCTGAACCCTCCCACGGACTTTAATTGAGTTAAATCATTGCCAGAACCTTTTAGGCTCCCCCTCGTGCACCCTTCAACGCGAGCATCTCTGATGAGGCATGTGAGCAAGGACACGCTCCCAGGACATCTGGGCAGCAAGCCACCTACCTGTGGGCTCCAAATATTTCCATCAACTGTATTTCACTTGAACATTTCTTTCCTGTTTAGACAATCGTCAAAGTTGGGGATGGGAATAGGGAGGAGCCATGAGCAATTTACTGGAATATATACAGGCATTCCCCAGATTTCCCATCCTCCTCCTTAATTGGATATTATCCCTCATTAATGACTCTGTCAGAGCGTGTAGAGTACTAATTGTCTGTGGTTCCTCTCTCTTTCCCTCCCCTCTCCCCTCGCAGAGATCAGTCTTTTGTTCAAGTTCAAGAAGTTTAATTTCTGTTTCTCTCACTGAGATGGGCAGCGCATCCAACCTTTGTTCCACCAGAGCCCTCGGAGCCTGGCATCACCTCCCTGGGATGGTGCTTCAGGGTAAGGGGAAGACCCAAAACCTCCTGCCTGCGACATTACCAGTCACCAAAGCCCAGCTATGCCAACACCCTCGCCATAGTCCGGCGTAGCAGTGAGCCTGTTGCCACCTTGTGCACCCATGGAGCTCCTGTTTCACGTCTCGGGCAGGTGGAAACACAGAAGAGTCCAAAGTCATCCAAGCCTTTCAAAAAAAGCAGAGGGCGGGTGGACATTTGCTGCATGCCACCTCCATTTATCTTTTGAGGGGCTTGTTTTCTTTCGAAGAGAAACAGCTAATCCCTGAAGAACAAACAAACAAAACTTAATTTAAGCGCCAATTAATCAAGGACTGATGTGAAAAACGTCTGAGTTTGAATGGCTGAACTATTTTGCGTTGCTGGCTGCCTTGGTAAGCTTTTGGCCAGTTTGGGACCTTTTTCTGACTGGGTACCTTGCTAGGATATTTTAAGTCAGTATATTTAAAACATGAGAGCCGGCAAGGTTTCCACTGGTGCTAGTAAATCCCCTGACATGATTTTGGGTGTGATAGCTTGTTTTGACTGATGGCCTCCTTGGCCGGAGCTGGCCTGCGTTCCTGCCCTTGTCTCCCCCGTTGCTCTGGAGATGCTCGTCCCCAAGGCTCACCCTCGTTAGCATACAAGGAAGCCAGTAGCCACAGGGCTGTGCCCCCCAGCACCGGGGGGAGCCCCATCAGGTCTGGCCATTCCCGCAGCCCTGCCCCAGCATTGCGGGTGCTCAGGGAGACGCACGGCCTCTCTCTTAGTCCCTGACTGGGATTTCTGCCATGCCTGTGGAGCACAGCCCTCCTGTCCCAGTTGCTTTCGTGACGGGGATGCTGGAGCCGAAGCCTGGACTGCATGGGGAGGCAGGGGGGCTTTTGCTGATGTCTTTGGCAGAGTTAAAGTGTCACTGCCTGCTTTCTGCTGTCCTGAGGGCCTGCTGGCAGGAATCACAGATATGCTGCCTGCACATACTTTTTCCCTTTCCTATAACTCTCCTGCTACCACCACCACAGGCGGACTTGTTACTGCCTGCAGTCCGTGCAGAGCGATACAGACCTTGGCAACATGCGGAGAACATGAGCACGTCTTTTAACCACTGCTACCTGGGGAAGCCTCACTTACCAACAAGCATCAGATGACTTGAAGGCAATACTTCAGGAAGACCCTCCATAACAGAAAATTACTACTTGAAAAAAGATCAAACCTTTTTAAAAAAACCCACTGAATTGTAGTTTTCTGCCAGCCAAACCAAGTGGGCTAAGGTGACGGTAAGCTATTCGTCCGAGGAGCTACAGGCTCTCCAGCCATCAAGTCAGCCTGAAGTGGTTCAGCATCCAGGTCATCCCAGGACACTGACAAGGGGATGGCAGATGATCTGGCTCCCATCCGGAGGCCTCACATTTCAGGCTGGTCTGTCTGTCGGGGAGGTCCTGCCGGTGCCTCGTGGCTATCCACAGGTTCCACCTTAGCCAAGGTCAGCCCTGCCCAGGGTACAGGCGCAACCTGCCACTCGGTCCCCAGTTTCCAGCCCCAGCACGGCTCCTGCCCTGGCTGCCAGGTCTGTGCTATGCGCCTGGTGTTGAACGGGTCTCCTGGGTCTTCCTCCTCTTCCTCCAGCCCCTGGTCATGGTATAACACCACATCCAGAGCACTCACAGCCACCTGGGCTTTGTCCTAAGCTTCCTGGGATCTGTTTGCTCCCCAGACTCTCATTCTTAGGATGGTGACATCTGGGCTGATCGTTCTACTTTTGCCTGATTCAGATGTGGAGACAGCTTATTTTTCTGAAGACGACAGACGGGAAGGCAGACCTTCCTCTCGCACACACCAGCACCGCCTCAGTAGCATTTCAGGAGAGAAACTGTTCCAGGGGTTTGGGACATCTGGAGCAGGAGAGTTAGTGTTCCCCACACTCATCCTGAGAAATATAGGACAGCAGAGACTACGTAGTGGTTAGAAACTCTGCTATAAGGTCTGACCCATTTTTGTCCTCTAAAAGCAATATAACATCTGCTCTCAGTATTTCTGTGTGCCATTTCAGAAATATCTCTGGAAGAGCGCTGCTAATTCATGCCCTGTCCACTTTCAGATTGCATTATTGCAGCCCCTAGTTTATATATGCTTGGGGATGGATCTTCATATAAACTAAAAGTTCCACAGAAGATTATCTTGGGGATAAATTCAGTAGCAAAATGGACCTATACCGAGCAGTTAAATGTCAGATCAGTCCAGCTGTCCTGCAGAGCCTGCTGTGAATAAGTGGGAATAAATGTTAGTTGCTCTGTGCTGAGGCATCCCTACAGAGCAGCAGCTTTTCAGAGGCTTTTGGGATTTTGCTTCTGGAGGTGGTAGGGAGAAAGGGCTTGGAAAGACATCTCCCCACAGCCACCCAGCCAGGGCAGGCAGCAGGCGAGCAGCACCCGTGGGCTTGCCAGGGGTAAGGGAAGGAGAGGTGATGGAGATCCTGGAGGCTGCAGCTCCCAGGTTCCCTGTGCTTTGGAGTCATGACCTGAAAATGATGAACAGAAATTCCTGTGGTCAGCCACCAAGGGAGTCCCTTCAGCAGAGGGGCTCAGCTGCCCGTATCAGGGTGCTTTTCCTGCCCTGGAAGAAGAGAGCAAAATCCCTGTGGAGCCTCCGTGCCAGCTTGAGGTTTGGGAGACCTGATGGCTGCTGGAGGTCCCAGCCACTGCTGAAACTCTTCTCCCTTTCCTGAGCGAGAAGTTTTTGTTCTGCAGATATTATCTGCCGGTAAATATTCCTCTAATCTGAGACCCATCAAAAATGCTGGCTCCACTTATTTTAGAGTCCATCTTTGACCTTTACCGCTGTGAAATACATCTACTGATATTCCACCAGAGGCTATAAAACATCTGGGCTGACTGAGCACCAAATAGCTGGAATTTTCTACCCATTTCAGTCTGTGGCTTTGACCCGAAATGGCAATTTATCTGCACCATTTCTGAGTGCCCTGAAACCCATGGGGCCTGAGATGCCAGGAGCAACGTCGATCCACCGAGCAAACCCAGCCCATGCCTGGGTGAATGGAGAGGACCTGATTTTGAAGGAAGAACTCTGGTCTTACATAGCACCACACAGCAGCCTTCAAGGCAGGGTGATGACACTGAAGGATGCCTGCCCTTGCACACACCTTCCCCGTGCCCAGCATCGCTGCCGAGTGGCAAAGCAATGGGAAAAAGCAGAAGAGGTGGCGATGGCCAGGCAGGGTGAGCTCCCCCTTCAGCGGCTGGGTTTCGCCTCCACCGTGCCTGTGCCTCTGCACTTCCAAACCCCGGGCAGCGTGGAAAAAAGCCAGCTGCAGGGGTTATTAACTCGGACAAACACATGGCCAAAAGCAGTGACTTTCGGCAGGGCTGGGAGCAGGGGCGAGGAGAAGACACCTGCGTGTCAGCAGGTGGGCTCAGCTGCTGCCATGCTGCAAAATGCACGTCACTGCCTCGGTGTAGGGTACCCCAAAAATCTGCATCCTGCCAGGGTTGGGAGATGGTGCCTTGCCCCACACCCTGGGTTTCTGATGCTGTCCCTTCCCCTGTCTCTTCTCCACAGACCATAGGGCTGCTGGCTGGAGAGGACTGGACATCGTTTTGAGGTAATTTTCTTGGAGAGCAAACAACGCTTGACCTCGTGTCTCTTTTGGTGGGCCGCCAGGAAGGTTAGCTGCTCAGTGGTGGTGGTGGTGGTGGCAACCGTAGCGGCGAGGCATCGCAATATCTTTGACTGCACATCTAATTCCCTGGGGTTTCTGCTACAGATGAATAGACAAAAGACCTCCAGGCAGGGAGGGGAGCCCTGCTCCACCAGAATTTGGATTTTTCACTGTCAGCCAAGCAGAGGATCCAAACTCCAACAATGAGCTCCCCGCTCCAGACGAAAAACATTTATAACCTCTCCAAGCCGAGCTCTGGCAGGGTGATACAAACTGTGAGCTCCACACGCTAATGACCTTGAAAGTATCCATTTATCTCGGCCTTTCCCCCCAGCTTGAGATGCCACGGAAAATGTGAGGCTTGCTTTCTTTTTCTTTCCTTGTATTTCTTTTCCTTTTTGAGCGGGAGAGATGAATATTCAGGGAATGCTGGCAACAGGGAAACTGCTCGGTTTCACCTCTCTGGCTGGAGCTCAGCGCTGAGACCCCAGTGGAAACCGAGAGCGGGGGGTAATCCTGGTGTGCCAGAAGAAGGGACGTCAGTGCTCTGCCTCCGTTACCTGGCTGCTCCACACTGGCTGCTCCTTTATTAATCTTCCTCAATAAACAATATTTCTAACCAACAAAAGCCAATTCTTCGAGCCCGTTGTTCCTACCAGCTAAAGGCAGCTCATAGCTTGGTGTGATGCGACAACCTGAACTGCGTTAGAATCCAGGCGAGGGGTTAGAAACACCCCTGGAACAAATGAAGCTGGTGCACAGTAAATGGTATTTCCTTAGGGAGAGCAGTGACTCCCTGGAGGGTTTAACTTTTCAAAGTCAGTGACTGTTTTCTATGCATTGCCACTGTATGGAAACCACTAGCTGGCACAGCAGGGCGCTCCCCTTTTTAAGGGATATCCAACTTGGGTGTAAAATAATCCCGCTTCATTTCCTTTGGCATTCAGTACAGACAGCTTAAGGTGGAAAGGGAAGTCACGCAAAGCAGCCGATGGCAGACATGGGCAGAAGCTGCTACCAAGAAACATTCTTCTACTTACAGAAAAAAACCAAAGTCAACAAACTGATTTGCCGACATGTTTTCTGACTGCTGCATGTTTTAGACCTCCTACAGATGTGGTAGGACCCAAGCACTTTGCAGATATCCTCCGGCGTACAGCCCGATCTGGCTGCTGCTCTGCAGATGCTCCAGCACCTGCGGGCTGAGACCTGCCGCTCACTTTTGTTCTCCGCCAGTGTGGTGGGCTGTCTGCTGGGACTAGTGTTTGGGCTCCAGAGAGGATTTGCTGGCTGCTGCCTTTGAAGCTGTAGAAGCAAGCACAAGCTCGTGTTTCCATTTTAGGCATACGTGTAACGTGCATCTTTGCTTACTGGACACTCTGCATTGCAATCCAGCCTCAGGAATTCTTGACTTCCCTCTGGGTTTTGATGACTTTATAAGAGGTGGTGTTGCACTGGAGGGGTTCACGGTAGTCATCTCCTGACTCACTGCCAGCAGGCTGGAGACTCATACGGAGACTTGAAGAACAGAGTTTTTATTCCAGAAGACACACCCGGCGAGGCAGGTTCTGTGCTCCTGCACTCCCAGAGCTGCCTGCCCGGTGCCATTCCTGGGGATGGAGCTGCAGGACCCCAGGCATACCAAGGACACAAAACTCAGTATGACCACTGTGAAGTCAGGTGAAGGTGCCCCACCAGCCAGATCTGTGCTTTTTGGCAGGGTGGGGAGACTGAGCCAACCCTTCGTACTTCCCCCGTCCCACCCCCTCAAGTGCCCGGCTTCCCAGGTGCCAACCAAACACCCCAGATCCCTGGAAAAGGCCTTGCTGCAGCCAGGTACTTCAGCATCAGCTTTAAGCAAGTGATTAAAAGTTTGTCAGTAGTCAGGGAAGTACTTCAGGGGACCGCTGGCACAACCAGATCGTATTTAGCTTGAATACAGCTATAGGAGTCTGACTGCTTTAAAGGTACCTTTATGATATGCAGGTTTAATTATTTCTTTAAAAACAAAAATCCCTTCACAGAAAAGGAAATGCCAAAGCCTTTTCAAAGCTCGTTAACACAGTGAATAAGAAGCCAGAGTCGATTTACATAACAGAGATATACATACGTATGTATACGTGTGTGTGCATTTGCATGAAAGCATTTGCAGAGCATTCTAAAAATAGGAGACATTTCAGAGGTTTTTGGGCAAGTAAATCTTCACATGCTTTTCTGTTTTATTGCTTCCTTCCAAATTAATAGTTTAAATTAAAATCCAGTCCTCCTGTCTTGTACAATCTGCAAGCCAGTGATCCACAGGCTTTCCTACAAACACTTTTCTCTGATTCCTCCATTGCAGGAGCAACCAAGAACACCCAGTGCGATGGGGATGAAGGTCACTGGAGGAGAGATGTCTCTGTCTCTAGTCCTGCAGTTCTACCAAAATGAAATTCACCCCTTAATTTGCAGGGCAATTTTCCTCCAAGGAAGGTAGGAAAATGATAATAGTTCCCTGCGAAACACTCACTAGTTGAACGTGAAAATGTTTGGAGGTTTGAGGTATCTAAGCAGAAATGGGAGGAGGTGAGATACCGGCTCTTGTGCATTGTGTGCTCCAGATACGTGAAACGATGCTTAACCTAAAGCTTCGGCGTACACTCAGCAGCTTGGGTGGAGTGGTTCTCATACTTCATGCTAAGTGTATGCTTAACTGCTCCTCTGGGTCAGGGCCCCCAATCAGCACACCAAGATCTAATTTTATTCTCAGTTACAGCTGCACAAGACTATATTAAGCAAATCGCTTTGTACCAGCAAAAAAAATAGATGAAGATTTGGCTCAGGATAGATGGGGAGAGCACGACAGAGAAAAAGGTATCTTCTTGTTGGACGCTGCTGCCTCTGTTACGTGTGTTTGTACCCTGACGGCTCTTTGTCCTCTTCAAACATCTCTGCTCCGACCTCTTCTCACTCAGACCAGGCTTTCTAATTCCTTCTACAGAACAACCTCTCAGCAGAAGGTGTTTGCGTACCTGTGAGGTAACGCTGTGCCCAAGGATTCCTCCACTTTCTAAAACAAAGCCCCTTAGCTAAAATCTACACAAATCCACCATGACCGTGAGTCAAACTTGCACCTGTGTCCATAAGTAACCACGTGTCAGTGCCACTGGAATCTCTCTCTCTTCATCCCTCCCTTCTCCGTCAAGCTGTTTAGACCCCGATCCTGGTGCTTCGGTTGCTCAGAAGTAAAGCCCACTGGTTTCAGCTTGCCTTAGGTGTGTTCTCATTGTCCCTGTTTAGGAAAGCACCCCTTTTAGATCAATTACACTAAATTATCCACCTACAGCTGAATACGTGCTTTGGCATTTTCCTGAACAAGCCAAACTTAAACTCAGGATTATGTCTGAGCATCTTCCCCACCTGAGGTGCAACCAGCTTGGAAGATCAGCCCCTGGACTGCTGTCCCCTGGCAGAGGCAGCTGCCTTCTGCACGGCGGCTTCAAAATGCCTCACACGCTGCCACGTGTGCGAACGGCAGCTCATGCTAACCCGTGTGGTTTGCCTGTCGTTTGCACCTGTAAAAAATCAGGGGTGAATCCAGCAAGGATCAGTAAGGGGAAGAGGGAGGCCAGCTGGTTCAGGGCTCCCAGCTTTCCTGCTGGCCAGGAGCGGCGGCAGGACGGGGAGATCCCCTCGGCACAGTGAGGCCGCGAGAGTTGGCCAAGGGCCCCAGAAGGCTCGGGGTTAGCTGTGGCCAAGCATCCAGAAGCCGATACGTGCGATGCAATGTCAAACAGATCCCAGCAGCTCCCACCGCCGCAGAGAGGGGATGAATGCACAAGTCAAAGCCGACGCGTGGTTTACCCCAATCTCTAGCAGCAGCCACTCTGGTTTTTAAAAATACAATTTCGTCTGCATACAAGGGAAGTAGGAAAAGGCAGCACGGACAGAGGCACACTTCGAGATGAACAAAGCACAGCTCTTGTTTGAAGCACTGGCAAGAGTCCAGCATCTCTCAGGGCCAGGCACTGGGGTCAGTCCTGTCTGCCTGTCCCTGCCCAAGGAGGACAAAGAGCTTTAAATTTTATTAAATGTGGTTATTTTTTCTGTTAGTGTCTTTTTTTTTCTTTTTCTTTTTTTTTTTTTTGCAATTGGCGGTAGTGGTTGTGCTATGCAATGTAAGCCAGAGGGTTTGTAGAATTACTGGTAGGACAGCGTCGATGTGGCAAGCCAAAAGTTTGAAGAAAAATTCATGCATGCAGGCTCCTAAATATGGATCTACATGGTTATTTTCAGCAAGAGTCTTGCACATCCATAGTTCTGGGTTAGAAAACAGAAGCCCCAGGTGAAATGCATTTGGAGGCTTTTTGCCATCTGATGTGAAGGAAGACCCTTGTCACAAAGTCATCTGTATGACCTACTTGCTTCTCCCTGCTCAGGAATTGTCCAGGACTCATGTAACAACTTCAAACTCAGGCACATTCCTCGAGCTGTGTGAGGAAGCTTGCACATTGCCTGACCACATTATATCTGCCTCTAGGCAGTGTTATCACTCCTTCCCTTCCATATGCTTAAGCAGAATTTTTACAAAAATAAATGAAATACATATGTACATTATGCAAAGAGTGTTCTTGAGCCGTGCTATATTTGGTTTTGCATGATACGTATCCAGCGTGTAGACCATTGGCACTCGGTTTTTAACTGTTAGAGATAAGCAGAGTCACAGTAAGCTATAAAAGAGTGTAAAATATGCAGGGCCTGATTCTCCGGCTCACGGAGGCCCCTTTACATCACGCTGGCACCGTGCTGGAGTCTAAAAGCAAGCGCACATGTGACTGGAATCCACTTTCAGGCCCTTTTATACTGCCAAAAGAGCTTAAAGTTGCTTGAATTCAAATGAGACTCAGATGCTTGTAGTACAAGCCGGTAGCCGTCATTAAAAGCTGGGTTAATACTGCTGCCCCTCTGCCCCCCAGCACCGGGGCGGTGGCAGCAGTCGCCCCTGGATGTGGGGAGCTGCTGGAGGATCCGGGAGCACGGTCCCTGGCCCTGGCCCCAGGTGGACAGGGCTTCCCAGGGCCGGGAATGGCGGGAGGGGTCCGGTGGGTACCACGGTGGGCAGGGGGATGCAGGGGCAGGCGAACGGGGCAGCCTGGTAGGGAGGAGTACGTGGGGCCGAGCACCCGGCTTCTCCCAGCTGGTTCCCCGCCCAAACTGGGCTCTGCATCACCCGCATCTCCCTTTTCACGGCTGGTTTTTCTCCCTACAAAGAGCCGACACAGAACAAGCTGTATGTACAAGCCCAGGTACACCCGCCCTCGGTTTTCATCATTCAGCGCCAGCCAAAGAGGGAGGGACGGGAGCGCTCTGCCACCTTCCCGCTCTGCCGGCGCCCCGGCCCAGGCTGGATGCAGCCATGCTCCACGCCTGCCGCGCCCCAGGGCCCAGACGCAGCCGCTTCTGCAGCCAGGAGGGAAACCAGAGCTGCTGGCTCGTGACTGGCGCACAGATCACCAGTTCATGACTCTCTCCCGCGAAAAAAAATTTAACTTGCATTTAAAGCACTGGGGGAAAGGGTTTTGTAGGGCTTTTTCTTTTTTTTTTTTTTTTTTTTTTTTTGTTCCTTTTTTTTTTCTTCTTTTCCAATCCCTAAAGTCACATGGCCAGACTATTTTAAACATTCCTGGCTATTCCCCCATGCACCAGCTCCCTTGGCTGGCACTGGGGTATTCTCGAAGCTCGGGTAGGAGAGTAAACTCTGCATGTATAATTTATCCATTGTAAAGGATGCAAAATCTACTGGGAACAGGAGGGGATAAGAAAGAGCGAAGACACTTGTGGATGCCAAGAATTCCAAGTGCCAGACCTTGCTAGCGCTCTTCCAAAATGGAGGGTCCTACACGGCTCCCGTTTAGCTAGAGCTGAGCCTAGCCTTGCCTGCTGTGTTGAGATTTGGCAGGCTGCAGCTCGCCATTGTTGCGAGCTCTCATCCAGGCGGCCGTGCCAAGCCTCCCCTCCGGCTGCAGCCCTTCCAGCGCCGCACACTAATCCCCCAGTATCTGCCTCTCCCAGATCTGGTGGGGGCACCCTTCGGAGCTGGAGGGGGGAGAGGGGAGACTCCTCTCCGCAGAGACCCCTCTCCCGACAAGCTTTGAGGAGCCCTGTTTGTTCACCGTAACAAATCGCCGCTATCGACATAGCAGAAACATTACAAATAAGCAGGAGGAAACATGGAATTTTGTTCCTAATCTTCCCTACTGGACTAATCCAAGGGGCCTTTCCAAAGCGGGCAGTGATGCTAAACGCCCTGGGCACAATCCTGCAGCTGCTGAGGCCCTGGGGATGGATCCCACTGGATGGAGCAGGGCTCCACTCGCCCCACGCACCACAGCAGGGTGGCTCGCACCAGCTCTCTCACCGAGCAAAGCAAGGGGTCATGCCGTAACACCAAACTTCTCATGCTGTTACTAAAATGTGCAGTTTCTCCCCCGTTCGCCTGCCTGCGTGGGGAAGGCTCGTAGGAGATGCAGGTCACTCGCTGCGCCCAGCCGCCCCTCCGGCAGAGAGCCCAAGCAGCACCCGGGATGTGGCCGGTGACGGGTGTTCATCCCAGCATCACCAGCAAGACCAGGTCCACAGCACCGCCTTACTGGGCAGCCCCACAGCACTGCAGCCCCTCTCCCCTTCAGCGTGTGCCCCCAGGGCCAGCACAGGAGCCCCTTCCCCTCGGCGGGGGCACTTGGGACCCTCGAAGCCATCACGCAGGGCAGGAGCAAGGAAGGCAGCAGCCCCCAAGCACCCGCAGAGGGGCCACCCAGCAGCCCCCAGCCCGTGGCTGACATTGGCCCTCCCTGGGCAACCACACGTGGTAAGCGTGGAGGGGTCCAATGCCACAGTTGTACAGTTGCTGTAGTTAGTTACGTGGGTTGTTCTGGGGGTTTTTTTAAGCCCCTTCAACGCTGAGGTTGAACTGAATTTTGCAAAATGTGGATTTTGCAAAAGCCAGAATTAAGCTCTGGATGCTGTTCCTGCACCCTGGCTGCCATCCCAAAGAAATCCCTGGGGAAAGGATGCAACAACCAAGCTGGCCCCCGGCTGCATCTCAGCTCCACCCAGGAGAAAAACTGGGTCCAAGGCACTCAGCCCTCCCACCCAGCCCTCTGCCCAGTCCTGCAGAGGGGCCCTGAGCCTGGTCCTCTTTGCAAGGAGGTCTTGCAACAGGGTCTTGCCTGTGACGTGGGAAAGCATGGGCTTCCCGGCACCCCAACAAAGACAGGCAAAGGGCTGGGGTGCCACACTGTTGCGGTGGCTCTTACCCTGCATGGGGACAACCCACTTCTGACTACATCAGAGTGACTTTGGGAGCCGGTGGGGAGCCCCTGCAGAGATGCCCCCTCTGCACCATCGAGGCCTTTGAGCTCAAGCAGGATGGAAACTGCCCATGTGAGCGATTTTCAGAGAAAAATGCTCATTTTGCAACAGCAGCATTAGCTCAGAGCATGCTGTGCCAACCTGCAGCCGTAGATGCTTTGAAATTATAAGACTGAGCTGCCATCCGCCCGTCTGACCACGGGGGCTGGTGTTGGCTCCAGGCTGCTCCGAGCCATCGCTGGCTTCCCTGCCGGGGGGGCAGCTCACACTCCCTGTCCTAGCAGGGGTTAAAACTGCCTTCTCCATCCCCCATCATCCCTGCCTCCCTTCAGCAAAGCATCTGTTCTTTCAACCCCCACCATCAAGCTCTCCCCAGCTGGGTGTGAAGGGGTGGCTTTGGCCACAGCTGTGCTCCATGCGCCTGCCCGTCACTGTGCGCCGGGTGGCTTAGGCGGCTTGCGGGGAGCTGGGCTGCAAACGAAGCCGTGCTGCACCCCGTCACCCCCACGCACGTGCCCTGGTGCCTCTGTCCCTGGCACGGTGCCGGTGCCAGGGCGCTGCTCTTTGCCCTGTCCCTGGGCCATGCAGGCATCCCTTCACCTGGTGCCAAGGACAGCGGGGGACCCCGTGCCCCAAGCATGTCACTGCAGGGTCTCCCCTCCAGCCTTGCTGCTCTCACCATGCCACTGGGAAAGCCTTCCCTCGGGTTTCTTCCCTTCAAAGGTTTTACCTTCACGTCCCCAGGCTGCACTTAACTGTGGGAGTCAGCATTTCTGGATCGCATATGTCTGTCCTGCCCTCACTGGGGAGGCAAGGCAAGCCAGGGCAGAGCAAGGCAAGAAAATAATTCTTTATTATCTCATGTCGTTTTGCTAATCAGGAGTAAATCTATGAAATCAGCAGACCAGCACTTCTGACGCTAAACTCTGGAGTAGCTTCTTTAATCCAGCTTCCAGTGGGACAGAAAAAGTGGCTTAGCAATTAAAAAAAAACCCCACCCTTCTCCATCAAGAAAAATAAACAAAAGCAATCTGAATGTATCAAACAGCCCCCTTGAAGGAAGGCAGCCCGTATCCTTTGGGGAGGGCAAAGCGCTATCACTACGCAGCCCTGCTGAACCCTTAACGGCAGGCTGCCAGGTACCATACATCTCCAAACGTTCTGAAGTGCAGGAGGGGTGGTGTGATGGGAATAGATCACACGTGAGCATCACAGGCTGGGCAGAGAGATGGAAAGATGATGTATAAGCACTCAGCTCAGCACCGGAATGCTTCTGTGTATTCCGGCAGCAGCGCGCCGGGTGTTAGAGTGAGGCGGTCCTGCAGGAGGTACAGCGGGTTCACACCTGAGGCAAGCTAATTTTGTCTAGTGGTTAGGAGTCAACCAACCAAACTTAAGTTTCTTTGTAATTTCCATTAATAGCTTTTGAGAAATCAGAAAGCTCCAACAACCTCTTTAGAGGGAGAAGGAGTAACCAATAAAACTACAAATGAGACCAGCCTTGGCTTGCTAACTCGATGGAAGGCAACCGAGCATCTTCTTGTGCAGAAAACGGATAATAAAAGTCATCTTGAGAGATTCTCCCAGATGTTGGTTAAAGTTGAGTCTGTAATGGGAGCCACTGACATGTCTGTCAAAATTGTTTATTATCCAAGCTGCACTATGCAAAAAAACCTGCAGCGAAAGTCCTGTTGATATGATGACTGATGGTAAAAACAGTGCAACTCTCAAAAGGTGTGCCACTCTCAGCCTTTAAATGGTGTGCTGCCCTGGTCTGGGGAGGGCAACCTCACCTTATGCGGGGTCAGCTGGTCCAGGGAAATTTGTCCTGTTGCAGGGAATGTGGTGGGTTTCATCCAGGCCAGACGGGAGGAGTGGGACGGACAGCCCTCCAAAGCACAGACCCTCCTGGTATCACCAGGGACCCCCTCCAGCAGGTCTGTGCAAGCCTGGTTTGACAAAATAGGCAAAGTGGGATGGGGGACAGGACTGGTCCTGAGCAGGGAGGTGAGCGTTTGTGCAGCCCATCACAGGAGATAGCTCTGGAGACTCTGCGATGGCAGCAGCAGCTGCCAGGGAGGTTGGCCAAAGCCCTCGCTGCTCCCTGGGGCTCTGCGCCACCCCAGAGCCCTGCGGAGCCAGAGCCGACGTGGGGCTGGGAAGCTGGGCATCCTTGTCATTGTCACCTTCTTGGGATGCAAATATAGCGTGTGTTCACTCCCAAATGCACCAGAGCAATATTTACCGATTGCAAAGCTTTTTTGTATAATGTTTGCCTGACAGTTTATAATTTCCATTTAGCGACACACTGTTACTCAGATTTCCTGCGCTACTAATATGGTTTAAAAAAAACACATTCATTGCCTTTAACTGTAACTTTGTATAATACTAAGCTGTCCTTTTTTATTTTACCATTCTATGCTGTTCCTTGCTTCTAGGCAATATTTGCTGCAACTCACTTCCCCTTCTTCTGCCGGCGTATGCATGTCCACGTAACAAAACCCCTGAGACTGCCAGACACATCATGATCAATGTGGAAGTGCCAAAGGCTGGAAGGAAACCACGGATCCCACCTCTCCTGTTGGCCATGCCTGGAGGCCATCAGTGCGCACGTCTGCTGTCCAGGCAAGACCCAGCAGTGTCTCGCTCCTTACTAGCACATTTCCATCTCTGTTTGTACGGGTGTGCAAACATATGTATGTATGCACACTCCACACATAACCCTCACAAACACATATTTCCTTAGGAATATACACATATAACTTCAGTTAGTTTTATTCCCTTCTTCTGATCAGATTGGCCATAACGTCTCAAGCCTTTGCGTTTAGGGATTGGGGCATTTAAGAAAATATCTTTCAGCAATACCCATTAACACTTTTCTTGTTCTCTTTCCCAGATTATTCAGCCCATAATCTCTAGCAACCTAAGGGCTAAATGTCACTAATTAGTACTGGGTTTCAGCTTTGCTTTTTTCCCCCCAAAAAATGAGGTTGCGATCATTTTGTACCTAAGCAATCGCCAACTTTTATATCTGTGATTGATTCCTCTGTCTCTCACGATGGCATCTGATGCAGGACCCCTCTGGGACAGCAGCAGGGCCGCCCGAGTTAGGAGATGGCTTTCTCCAATGCTGAGACTGCCCACCTCCACCACGGGCAGGGCAGGAGGGGACCTTCTGCGGAGGGTTCCCCCACGGTCCCGGTCAGCCGTGGCCGTGGGATGGGACCAGCAGTGCTGGCAAGGCTGCCGAAGCTTGCCTGGTTCGCAAGGCAGCAGCTGCTGCCTCCAGCCCTGGAACCTTCCATGCCCTCACCGGCTGGGCAATCCAGCCCCAAGGATTTTTGTGGGAAGGGTTTGCTGCCTCCCCCCCACTCCCCCCAGCACGGCTGCCTCCCTCGCTGTGCTCCAAGCGAGGATGGAGACTCCTCTCTCCTTTCATCCTTCAGGCACAAATATCTGGGGGCGGCCGGGCAGCTGGCAGGCACCGGACCAACACCTGCGTGCCAGATCCGTCCAGCTGTGCCCGTGACACACCATCCATCTGCGGCACGCCTCGCGGGCTGCCGCCAGTTGCTTTCCCTGGGGCCGGCTGGGAAAGGAGCCGCGGCCGGTGGGAGGGAGGGAGCCACAGCGATATTTTCAAGCAACGCTTTGCTTCCTAATTGATTTCCTCCTGTCATCTCCTCACATAGGGCAGGGCTCACAGCTGATGCCACCCCAGGGTGCCCAGCCCAATGGGGCCAGGCGGTGCTTGGCTGCTTGCTCGAGGGCTGGGGCATCCCTGCTAGCTCCTTCCAGGCTGGTGAGGGCTTCCCACACGGATAATATGGCTGACACTCTTGGGCTAGCCACTGCTTTGCAAATTGAGGGATTTGCTGTGCATTTTGTTTTCCCTGCTTTGCCCTGCTTTATACCTGGGACAGTCAATGTCAACAGCAAAAGTCCCCCTGACTTTGCAGGGACCAGGGCTGGGCTCTGGGCAGGTGACAGCGGGAGAATCGGACCGTAGCTCCTCTGAATTAATTTTGGAGTATCTCGCAAGCTGGAAACTGAGACCTACATGATTTTCTTCATCTTCAAAGTCTCCATCCATGACAACAGCTTAGCAGCAAACGAAATGGTGTTTGAGCAGGAGTGTGCTCCTGGAGATGCGGTGGTAAAACAGTATGTGACGTGGTTGAAGGCATAAGGGGCCCGCCTCAGCTGCTCTTCTCCACTTGCTGACCATCACCCCAGCGGCATCTCAGCAGCCCTGAGCGTGCCGTCCCGCACCATCCAGCCCCACTGCTGCGTGCCCTGCCATGCCAGATGAAAAAGAAGGTGAGGGTCTGAAACACCTGGCTGAAAAAGAAACTTCTACCAAAAATAAACCTAAAGAAACACCAGCCAGGGAAGGGGTTGACCTTGGTTAGCGTGAGCTATTGCACACCCAGAGTGATGCCCAACCTCTGGCGAAGGCAGCTGACCGCCCTGCATTGGGGGTCCCCAACCCACCGCCTGGCAGGCACGGGGCCGCTCTCTCGGCACATGGCTCCCAGGGCGGCCACTCTCCAAACACACACCTCTTGCTGGGGCACACATCCAGGCGGCCACAAAGGACCCAGCAAGGAAAGGAGGACACTCCCAGAAAAGTGCAAGATGCAAATACCTTGGTGGGAGCCCAGGCGAACAGTCACAGCGTGTACTGGCAGTGTCACCGTGGCCTTGCTTAACCCCGCTTGGAGCAAGGCTGGATGGTAATTAAAGGAATGCCGGGTGCCAGTGAAGCTGGCCGTGCTGCTGCTGCATCTGCATTAGTTCAGTGGCGGAAGACTTCATAAAGAAAACAGCTTCGGCTGCTTCGCTGCGTTTGCTGCAGCAGAGGGGTTCACCCCTCGCTGCCACAACCCACCAGCCCACCTCTCGCCACGCACCAGGGCACAGCGAGGCGTCTGCAGGCACGAGGTCCCCAGGAAGGACGGCTGGGAGCAGCCAGAGCAGCACCTATGAAGCTGCTTCTCCCCTAAAGGGAACCCTCAAGCCCCCGATGCTTTTCCACAAATCACCCAAAAACTCTGCACCCAGCTGCTGACTTTGCTTTGCAATCGAACGGCAGGAGAATTCCTCCTCCTACCACCCCTGCCCTGAATGGAAAACTTCCTTCCCCCGTGGTCTCTGCTGCACTTCCCACATGACTTTCACTTTTTTCCTTTCCTTTAAATACTTGCCCCAGTCATCTCGTGTGGGTCAAACGTAAGCCCACCGGTGCCCACGTCACCATGCTCCCAGCTCAGCACATCCTTCTCCTCATCGTCATGCAGAGCGTAATTTTCACCTGCTACTGAAAATTCAATATTGGGAGCTTTTAATTCCAAAGATTTTGATTTTTCAATAAAAAAGTGAAAATGAATCTCGGTGGGACTGCAGCAGTAATGTGGCAAATGAGCTGGTCACATAAGGGAGAAAGGGAAGGGAAACAGGGAGGAAGAGAAGGACGGGGTGAAGGAGAGGAACACACAGAGGTGGCCCTTCCAGGAAAGGGCTTGAATAATTCAGGTGAAAAATATGACTAGCAGCAGAGATGATGGTTTTGGGGCTGCCCTGCACAATCCAACAGAGAAGAGTGCTGCTCGCTCGCTGCCCATCAGCTGGCTGGACCGTATCCCACTGCCGCAGCACCCCCGGTCGCCCTGTTGACTTCAGTGCTCGTGTGCCAATAGCTCCACTTAGGCCACTCCTGTGCATCAGGATCGCCCAGGTTTTGTAGTCATTCTATAAAATGTCTATAAGACCTTGTCAATGTCATCCTTATTAAATCGAATGGGACTTTTCCCTCAGGGTTAATTGCATTAGTTAAAACAACAGAAAAGTGGTGTTTAGCAAAAAGAGTCCAATGACCAAAGTTAAATACAGGTCTGTTCTCCCTATTATTTCTACTAAAATAGCCTGTGTTAAATATTAATGGATTGCTTGTTGATCTTCTGTGTAGCTGGAAATCCCGCTGGATGAAGGGCATGGTGCTAGCCCTTCATCAGCCATCTAGTCTTCTAGATCTAGGACTTCACTGGAGACCTGTCTCCTACCCCTATCAAAACCTGAGGTCTCCCAGCTTTGCATGGACAAACAGCCAACAGCAAGGTTAAAACACAGCTGCCCATCTTTTGCCTCTCCCTCTTGCAGATCCCTGTTTCTGATAGCTCTGCACAACCCCATCCCTCCACCCAGACACCCACCCATCCCTCCATCCCTCCACCCACCCCTCCACCCATCCTTCCATCTCTCCACCCCTCACTCAATCCCTCCCTCCATCCCTCCATCCTTTCATCCATCCCTCCACCCATCCCTCCATCCTTCCATCCATCCCTCCGCCTATTCCTCCACCACTTCACCCATCCTTCCACCCACCCATCCACCCATCCTTTCATCCCTCCACCCCTCCCTCCATCCCTCTATACATCCCTCCACCTCTCCACCCATCCCTCATCCCACCATCCCTCCATGCATCCCTCCACCCCTCCCTCCATCGCTCCATCCATCCCTCCACCCCTCCACCCATTCCTCCACCCCTTCACCCACCACTCCATCCCTCCACCCATCCCTCCATGCGTTGCTCCACACTGTCGCTCCATGGAGTCACCTGGGCAGCGGCTCCCGCGGGTGCCTCCCCCGGGCTCACATCCAAGCCCGCTCTCTGCTGCTTGCAGATTCTTTCTGCATAACATCTCTGAGATATGGCCTTCCTTACCCATCTGTACAGCTAAAACTCTTGTCAAGACTCTCAGCATTTCACATCTCAATTACTGTAAAATCCTTCTCCTTGCTTGGCAAATGCAGCCTCATCCAGCGCTTCCTACTCCATCTCCCTGCCCAGCCACTACCGTACCCGCCAACCACAGCTTAAAATCATTTATGCTCCAAAGGATCACACACAAACACCTCCTGGGAGTTATTTTTCTCGACGGCGATCGCAAAACAACGGTGAAGGTACAGGTTCCCACCTGGATGTGATTTTACAGGTGCAGCCCTCGGCGTCATTGGGCATGGCGAGCAGGAGCCGGCTGACACATCTCACCGCCACACTGAGACAAAATATTGTTGCACCTGGGGCCAGACTTGGCCGGTGAAGTATCACTGCCTTTAGTTCCCCCTGGCAACGCTGCGAGGGCACCAGCTCTCGCTCAGAAGCCCCACGTCCCTCGCCCACCCGCGGTGGGTCCGCAGGAGCACGCGGCATCCCCGGCGCGACCCGTCTCCCACCCGACGCGCGCGGACGTTTTTGCTGAGCAGAAGTCGCACCGGCCCCCGTCGCCGTACTGCTGTGTTTAATACTTACAAACGCTTTCCTGTTGCTCTGTACATGCTCATCTTTTCCTCCCTCATCCTCTCTTCCCAGAGCTGCTTTTCTTCTTCCTTCCCCTCCTGCTGCTTCTCCCTTCCCCTTCATCTCCCCTCCGCCCTGCGAGGAAGCCTGGAGCTGGCTCCCACATTTCACTCCTATTTATTGTCAGGTCTGTGTGGCTTTTACTTGGTGTTTTCTATTATGAAGATGACAGCAAACAGAGAGTTTAAACAAATTTGGCTTTAGGTGCTTTAATGAAAAATTAACGGGTTTAATACTGGCTTCACCATCAAAAGAAGAACATTAATGTTTAATATTTAAACATCACGTCTTCACAATAATTCCACCACATTTCACATTGACAATCCACAGTAAGTGCCTGGGGTAAAGCAATAAAAAAAACCCCAAACTGTAATGCTATTTACTATTTTAACCCTTCATCAACTGTCTTTCCCAGTTTACACAGCGCTCTTTTACAAAGAGAATTGAGACATTTTTAAAAGGCATTTCCTCCTGTCCTCTGCCCCGGCAAAAGATAAGAATATTAGATTTCAGGTCATAGTCCTGACTCCTTAAGGCTCTTCAAGACTGAGGATATGAAAATGTTATGCAAACATTTTAAAGTTGCGCTTTAAATGTATCCCTCGGAAAGAAAAAAAATAATGCAGCATCACCTCACTGAAGAGTGATTGAGTTAACAGTTCATCTTCAGGGCTTGCTGTCCAGGTACAGGTCTCAAAGAAAAGCTTCAAATGCAAAAAGAGCAGCTCCAACATCCATAAATCTGTGATGTCACCCCAAATTACTGTATTAAAGGGATTTCTTGCCTTTAAAATCGAACTCTGCGTTTCAGTGCAGGCAGAGCATCACCCCACCCCGTGCCCAGGAGCATCCTCCCTGGAAAGCACAAACCCATCATGAGTGCCAACACTTTGGGGCAGATGCTGAGGGTGACGCTTGGCCTCCGGAGGGGCTGCGGGCTTGCGCTCCGTTCTCACTTCAGCCGGTGGCCAAGACTTCTGTGTGCTCATTATTTATGAACAACCTTTTGAGTACGCAGTGCTCTATCCCCGATACAACACAAACAACTTGGAAAAAAAAATCACCTCACCCAGGAGGAAACATCGATTACATTGTATTGCCTGGATCAGCTTCAAGTTCCTTTTGCACGTAAAATGAGAACGATTTCTTAAACTGAGAGCATTTAATTGGAGAAAGGATTCTCACTTCAGTAAATCTCCATCTATAAAAAAGCACGATCCAGCTGGATAGCAAGAAAACAAAATCACATGTGCTGCAATTAAGAGGAAAGAAACTACAATGTTTCCAGATGCATATTACAGGAAAATAATTAAATAGCAGCCCTGGTAGGAGCCATCACTGTTGAAGCAGATAAATAAGAAAGCTCTGTTGACGTGAACCCAGAAATAAAGCAGAGGAGGAAAGCACTTAAATATAAAAAGTCATCGAAGAAGTTATGTGTCTGCCTTGATCATGCTTCCAGAAAGGTTCTGGGTCATCTGTCCTTGCAGTTTTCCTGCTTTTAACCCTGAATTCTGTAGCACAACACTGTTAGACGGACAGCTGAAACAGGGTGCAGACAAGGCTTCTCAGGCCAAGACAAGAAACATCTCCTGAAAATGCTGATTTAAACGTCTCAGTGCGCTTCACCTGGAGCAGGTCAGCAGGTAGATACACCATCAGAAAAAGAACGAGGCTCCCTCAGCCTCCGAGCTGGGAGCGCCGGGTGTCCCGGCCCCCCTACCATCCCGTACACCACCAGGTCACGCGTTAGGGTGGCTTGATTCCCTGGGTAAAAGGTGTTATTGAGATCAAGACCATTCTTCTAAGAGCTGCCATGTCGGGACAGTCACAGAGTATGTATGCTGAAAGTTAAAGTTGGTTTTAATCATCGGTTTTGCTGGGGCCGCTCGGAGAACCGCTCGCAGGGAGCCTGATAGCTTCCAGGTGTCACTCCCAGCATCCTGATGCCCCCACGCAGCCGGAGCCTCCTGCCTGATGGCCACCATGCACCCCCAGCCCCGTGAGGTGCAGGCGGTCCAATATACAGCCAACGTCCTCCAGTCTTGTTCTTTGCAGCGTTATTCTTTACCCAACCGCCTTTTTTGGTTTTGCAGCTTTCTGGGATACCCTGAAGTTTTCCACTCACCGGGACTTTTGTGAATTATTGCACCCACAGGTCCCAGGGGCGCCGGTTTCCCTCCCCACAGGCAGGTGATGGGCCCTGGCTGGGGGCTGTTTCGGTGGGGTGCGAGGCAGCACCCCCCTCGGATCACACTCAAGCGGGGGACGCACGTCCTGTCATTCTGCAGTGGTGCATGGCACAGCACGGGCGGGGGGCTGCAATTCAAACTGCAGCTGCAATTGAAATCGCAGGTAAAAGGAATATTTTTTTCAAGGGGAACCGGGGGCGCACAAGCCCTGCCTGCACTAGGGCTGATCCCGCTTTCCTCGGCTATCATTTCCCTCCCCTGGCAATCGCTGCCCCGTGGGAGAGGTCTGCGGCGAGAGGAAAGCCTCCTCAATGGGGACACGCTGTGATGCTCCAGAAACTGGATTTCATGATCCTCAAGACCCTCGATTCCGTGCTGAACGGCAGTTTTGTAACAGGTTCGGGTTCTCACCGGGCTGTACCGCGTTCCGCAGCAGTGTTACCGGTGCAAGATAAAGCCTTTTAACTCAGCTTTCTCACTCGGTTCCAGAAATTTTCACTGGTGGCAAGCACTGGGAGAGGGAGATGCTGCTTCCCTGCAGGGGCAGGTGATACCTGCTAGTTTAGGACGGTTTCCATTAGCATACGGGGCCAGGAAAATGTCAAACTAGAAAGGGAGAAGAGGAATGGCCTCAGATGCACTCGTCGAACTACTCCGGTAGGAAAAGCGTTTCCTTCATTCAGTTGCTTGTCACAGCTTTCTGTGCCTGTGCCACACACAAACAGGCGCTGGGGGCCCGGTTTTGCCCACCCTGGCCGGCCCTTCGCCTGGGTGCGGGGCGGGGGGCTCGGCGGCAGCGTGCGTCGCGGCTCCGCGGGGCTCCAGCCAAGAACTTTTTACCGTGTCGTAAGTTTGCAAAAGAGCTTTCAGATGAAAGCCTACATTGTTTTGAAGTGCTAGACATTTTCCTGCTCGAAAGTTTCGAACGGGGGAACTTCTGCTGGGTTTTGGATTCAGGTCTTGTCGGTTCCCTGGCTGCCAAAATGACTTTTGTGAGGCAGATAAAACTTGGAATAGATCTGGTTCAACCTTTGCAGCCAGCTCCTACGCCTATGAAGTTTCTGAAACAAAACCCAGAGTCTCTGGGGGAAGAGGGGAGGGGGGCGAAAAATGAGGAAAAAAAGAGAAAAAACAGACCAAACCACACCACCTCCTGCAC
>JAVJGI010000062.1:87134780-87152475 GCA_035590275.1 Ibycter americanus
GTCGTACGTCGCCGTGCGGCCCCGGGATGCTGGCTCTGCTCTGCCTCACACACACCCCCAGCATCCAGCTCTGCACAGGGGCTGCCCCCCCTGGCACAAGCAAGTCGAAAGCCCCGTGGGACCCTCCCCACCCCACAAAATCACACCTGGGTGATGGGCAGGGTGGGCCACCCAGGATCGGGCCCCAGCCTTCCTACCCAGCGTGGTCCCCTAGGCCAGGGGGGCGGAGGGAGGGATGGAGGGATGGAGAGAGGGAGGGAGGGATGGATGTCTGAGCCCACACCGCACCATGCCTTTCTCTGGAGGGACAGTGGGACAGCATGTGCTTGGGTGGCCACTGCTGTCACTTTGCAAAATTTTTAAAACTCGGTCCATGTCCAAAAATAAAAAAATGTACCAATGTTTGCACTAGGAGGTGGCTGGGAGGAGCTGCAGAGGCCTCTTGGCTTTTTCCTCTGTGGTTTGGTAGCACCTTGTGTACTCATGGGCTTCCCTGTGCCTTCCTTGTCCCTGTCTCTGTCCGCATCCCTACCCCTGTTTCTGTCCCTGTCTCTGTCTCTGCCCCCATCCCTATCTGTGTTTCTGTCCCCATCCCTATCCCTGTTTCTGTCCCTGTCTCTGTCCTATCCCTATCCCTGCCTGTGCCCCTGTCCCTGTCTCTGCCCCCATCCTTATCCTTGCCTCTGGCCCTGGCCCTGTCTCTGGCCCTATCCCTATCCCCATCTTTGTCCCTATCCCTGTCCCTGTCTCTGTCCCCATCCCTGTCCATGTCTCTGTCCCCAGTCCTCTCCCTGTGTCTGTCCCCATCCCCATCCCTATCCCAGCTCCTGCTCCCTGCCACATTCTCCTCCCCATCTCCTCCCGTGCCTGCAGGGCTGCCTGCGAAGCAGCCAGAGATCAAAAGCCGGGAGGTTTCCTTCCAGGAAAACCCAAAAGTGGCCTTCGAGCAGTAGAAAAGCCGCATGTGTGTAACCGCGCAGGGACCACGGAGGCGACGCCGCAGCAGCCGCCCCGCTCCCCTTCTCTGGCACATGCGTCACCCCGCCATGCCGGTGGGAGCGCGGCGCTTTTCCCAAAGCTCAGCCCATGGCAAGGCCGCAGCATCCCTGGGCACAGGGTGTCGGTGCTGCTTCACGGCGGGGCCTCCAGAAAGGCCAGCCTTTCCAAAACCATGGCTTTTTGGGAACAGCCGATGGCATTGGGTTTGTTGACACTAGAAATGAGAAGACGGCGGGAGGACAGGGTAAGGAGGCAAGAAAGTGGTGGGTTTCCATGCTGGCTGGAAGCAAAGAGGGATGCGGCACAGTAGGCGGCAGCAAGGGAGGATGCTCCCCGGCTGCGGCTTGGCTCAGCGAGCCGGTATTCACTGTGCTCACCTTTTTCCTGGGAGAGGGGTTTTTCCTGCT
This sequence comes from Ibycter americanus, assembly GCA_035590275.1. NCBI lineage: Eukaryota > Metazoa > Chordata > Aves > Falconiformes > Falconidae > Ibycter > Ibycter americanus. The sequence goes on from JAVJGI010000062.1 coordinate 87,136,187, forward strand.
GGGTACGAAAGGTGCTGGTGCTCCTTTGCAGAGGGGTCAGCGCCAGCACTGGGGCACCACTCGCCTCTGGACGGCACCTGTGAGATGCGCTTCCCTGCCGAGCAAGCGAGGGGGTTTGTTGGTTATCCTGGGGGACCTCAAAGTGGGGTGTCTTTGGAGATTTGGGAGCTTGAGGAAAGCGGCAGCCTGGCAGACTCCCCCAGATTGCCTCAGCAAAACAGCGGAGCTGCAGAGCGAGCAGCGTCAGTGCCGGAGCTGGTCCCTAGGCACGGGGCTCTGCCGCTCAGCATCCTCTGAGCAGGCGCCGTCCCGCTGTCCCTCCCGCTCTCCCCACAGTCCTGGCCTGGTCTCTGCCCCCTCCACCCAAAGTCGTTGCCCAAGATGATGGTCTCCCCAGCTCAGCCCACGGGCGGCCAGTGTTTGCCCTCCAAGGAAACCACCCCCAGGCAGCCTGAGCGCTGGGTGAAAGCATCGCACCTGTTTCTGGGTGTTTATGGGCTCTTTCACCTCTCTTGTCCTTCTTCACCCTCCACCCCTCTGCTGAAACAAAGCTACTTCTGTTTCCTGCTCTTTGTCCCCTCTTGTTCAAGCTCCAAGACTCAGATGCTGATGTGCAAATGCGTGGATAATGTTGTATTCTTTGTTTTGTGTGAAGAAGAACTGGAAAAAATCAGCTACCATACAAAGAGGGGTCAATTTGTTTTCCCACCATAGAAGGTAATGTTTGCCTTGCCCTGCTTTTGTTCTTGGAAGCCGAGATGGATGACAGAGGAGCTTGTCAGATTGAGACAGAGGAGGAAAAAGCAGGTGAAAATTGATTTGCAAGGACGTTACTTAATCATATTTTTCTACTTTTGGTTGTGCCTCCAGCCTTTGTTTATAACTGTGTATCTCATAGATTTGGGAGATGCTTGAGAGATGCAACAGCCCTGTTGATGCATCAATTAAGGACCACGCTGACAAGTGCCAAGCTCTCCGAGGTGCCCAACCAGCTCTCTGAGACAAGAATCAACGTTCCTGGAAAACGAACCTCAGAGGGAAAATAAATGTCATGACCGGGATATCTTTTTTAATTTTACCTAGAAAAATAAAAAGCGCCTTGCCCTAGCAGCTATATATCATGAGCAATGAAGCAAGGGTGTCCTTTTATTTTTTCCACAGAAAGCCGCTTCCAAAACAGGCGAAGAAGAGCTGAAAGACCTAAGTATGGAGGCAGAGAAGCAGAGTTGTGCGTGCTGATGCCGTTGCACCCCCATCAGTCTCCCCACAATTACACAGGGAGATGCAGACACGCACACGTGGCCACCTCGGAGCCAAGCCGTACTGCCAGACTTACGCAGAGCCCTCGTGTCCTCCCTGCCGTGGAGCCCTGCTGGACCCATGGCCTGAAAAACATCACCTGAAACACAAGGCAGCGTGGCACCTTCCAGAGCTGAACGTTGTCGGAGGCTCTCTGGGGATGGGGATGTGCCGGCGGTGCTGGGGCAACATCCAGCAGCTCCTGCGAGGGGGTCCCGCAGGACCAGCAGCGGATGGGCAGGGGGACCACGTGCAGGGACAGGCGGGGTGGGGGGCCTATCGACCATCATCCCCGAATCAACAGTGCCCAAAACCGGGAGGTGAGCGGCGGAGGAGGCACCAGCAAGGAGGCAGAAGTGCAGGCGGGGCAGGGATACCAGGAGAGGAGAGGACGGCTGAGCGTGTTGCAAGAAGATGCGAGCAAGACGTGATCTCCGCACCGATGCCCATCACCCAGAAAGTTTGTGTGGGAGACTGGGCAAACTGGGAGAAGAAAATAAATCGCTAAAGCACTCAGTCTATGCAAAGTTACCCGCCCCGGCTCCATCCCTGAGCTGCCAGGGAGCGTGCTTAGGGGAAGCTTGGCGAGGCAGGTGCTTGCCGCCTGTCTCCCGGCGTCGGAGGGAGATCCCGGCTCCGCTCCAGCACAGCCTTCCCCTGGCTGGGTGTCACACCCCCCCACCAGCCCCAGGGCTGTGGTCAGGAGGAGCAGGGAAGCACCATCCCTGGAGACGAGCGGAGCCAGACTGCAGGGGCGATGGCAGTGGGTGAGGCTCAGCCTGCGTGGTGAGGGGCTGCTGGGCTCCTCGTTAGCTCCACGTTTTCCTTTCCTCTCCCTGCTGGTGTGAGAAAACGCATGCTGCATTTGTTCGGCTGCCAGGAGTATGGCAGCTCAAGCACCATCTTGTTAGCTTTGCTGTGTGTCTTTTCCCACAGCATTGCTTTAAATAATGAAGGGAGTCATGATCCACCAGCTGGATTAAACGTTATGAACTTACCTGGCTCAAATCCAATGGTGATATATTTGGTCTCATTATTTTATGCACAAATGCCACAAAACAGCACAAGATTTTTTTTTTTATTTTTTTTTTTCCTAAATACTCTTTTTCTTTTAGCACTGACATTTCTCTTATTTGCATTAAGATTTGCACTGAACAGTCTGTGCCAGACCAAATTTGTCAGATACTTCTGCTTTTACGGTTGGTTTGTTCCAGGAAATCAGGGTTGGAAATTGTATCCCTTGACCTCAGGGATGGGCCAGCAAGTGCTGCCAGGGTGGGGGACATCTCCTCATGTTTGGGGACCTGCTGCATGAAGAAATGGGGGAACCGGTAAGAGCATCGTGGTGCCATGGCCAGGACATGGGTTCAGGAAGATGGAAACCAAGGTCTTCATGTGACAGGAGACTTGTAGCAAGCATCTGAGCTGTAGTTTCTCCAGCTGTGTGGGGAAGATAATATTCAGCCTGCTTTATAAAGTACTGGGAGGCTTGCAAGACTTCTATTAATTGGAGATCTAGATGGAAGCGGTGGGAAGTGCTGCTGTGTGAACTGCACCCACACTCCTGCTGTTTCCAGCGGAAGGATCCAACAGGGTGCGTGCAGAGTGCTGGATGCAATGGGACTGGGAAGCTGCTGTGGAGTGCAAGCTGTGCTATCCCCTGCGGGGAGCATCGGCATCCCTGCCGTCTGGGAGGCTGAGGCAGAGCAGGTTTTGCAAGGGAGGGCAGCTAGCTGCCTGCAAAAGCCAGAGATACCAAGGGGATCAGAGGTCAGGGATGGCTAAGAAATACTTTGAGCACAGAAGGATTAGAGGGGAGAAGCCTTCAGTGTGGATACTTTGAGCTTGCAGCACTACAGATCCGACAGAGTTTGGCCCTACCTGAGAAGCGAGAAATTGCCTCGGACCAGGCTCCCCTGTCCTGCTATTGCAGCAAAGCTAAATAAAAAAATCACAAAGAGATGCGAGCCACCTGGGATGGTAATGCCCATCAGCTTCAAAATTATGATTTCTTAGTGATAAAAGTGCAAGAAACAAGGGGTGTTGTATGGGATGCTTTACCTAGCCATCCTGGCAAGATCACGCCGCGTTACAATTCAATTCAGCCTCCAGGCAACGCACTCCTGCTCTGCTTCCAGAACCAGTCGATGTCTGCTCTGGCTATTTCATCTAACAACCCGGAGAGAAAGCAAGATTAGAGAAGCAGAAACCTACAACATTTGGGGAAAAAAAAAGCTTTTGTTTTATGTTTCATATAGTCTTAGGCCAGTACATGCCATTGTGCTGAGTCTGCTATTTGAAGCAGTTGCTGAAAAGTCAAGACCAAGTTTGGGAGCATCTGGAAAAAACGTGAATGCAATGAATCTGACAAACAAAATCAGGCTCTCTCCATTTTGTTTTTCATTAAGCAGAGAAAAGGAAGAGAGTGCTCCATGTATTCAGCCATTCAAGTGCGATGTACTCGGATACCGTCTGGGTGAGCCCAAGCATCGCTCTGCAAATATTGACAGTCTCTTCATTTAAGCAAGAGCTCTCAGAGTCTAATTTTAAGTGCTCATTCTGTGTATTCTTCAATAAAAGTCATGCAATTAGGGGAAGAACAAGCCCGAGCGTGGTTGGTGTCTCTTCCAGACATTTCTACCCTATGCCACAAAGCACCTACTCATAACACGGCTGCACCATGGCTGTTGTCAGAGCCCAGCCTCCTCCCCAGCAGTTTAGCTCCTATGTGGATGCTTAAATCTTCCATATGAATCCAATGATTTAAGGTGAAGCTTGAAAGTGCGTTCAATTTTTTTTTTCTTTTTTCTTTTTGCTAATATTTCAGCCTTTAGCAGACTCGGGGGCATTTTACAGCCTCATAAAAATGCCTGCAGAACTGAAGAGCTCTTCTCAAGGCAGTCAGCGCCGTTCCCAGGCACTTCACAAACTGAAATGACATGTTTGGATCTCCTGAATTCACAGTGGAAACGCTCCCAGCTCTGGGGCAATATGCAGTAACTGTTTGATTGCCTACGGTTTAATACCGTTATGGGAAAACTCAGGGTAGAAAGGAGAGAATGTCTCTTTCTTGCAAGTTAGTCAGGAAGCAGGATTTAGGAAGCTGGAGCGTGTTTCCACCTGCATACTCCCCCCCTGCCTCGAACGTGCTCAGGACGTGGGTGTTAGTCCTGCAAAAAGCACCACTGGATCTTGAACGGCCACAGGTGGCCGGGATTTGGACTCCACATCATTTGCAGACAGTTCAATAAAAGAAAGGCTGGTGAGCTTTCTCTGCTGGGACGGTCCCTAACCCCACGGCTCCTGATGTAAATCACAAGCCATCTGTGCGTTAAGATGGCCCTCGCTCTTTTCCTGGGCTACAGAAATGAGAAACAATAACTGGATCCTCCGAGCCGAAAGGACGTAGGACCCGTGCTTATTCCTTAAAGCAATTATATCAGGCGACAGGCAAAGGTTTCAGGAGCATTTTAAAACCATCAGAAAATCAATAGAGAGGCTGAGAGGCAATGGTGGGGTTCACAGCTAAACGGATAAGGTGTCGCATCACGTCTGACCTATTTCACAGCATAAGCATCACTTCTGCCCCAGTTGTCTTTTAAAAGATATCGCTGGGTACTGCTGCCGCGGGAGAACAAGAGGTAAGCAGCACAGCCTTCCACTGAGGTGTTAAACGGGCTCCATCAAAGGTTAAATTAGCAACCCCCAGCATCATTCTTTTGTAATATTTCTTTAACGTTGAAAACAAAAAGAAATGGTTCAAGAAGCACACAGGGCAGGCTGTCAGCAGAATCCCAGCTTTCACATACCCACAGGCACACCCAGCCCGCATCAAGGGCGTTCAGGTCCCTCTTGGGCAGCCTCACCCCTACGAGAGAACGGGGCAGCATCTCCCATTCCCGCGCTCCCACAGTCGCTACAGGCTGGCTGCTGCTGAACTGGGGACCTGGAGTAGGCAGGCGCAGCACCGTAGGAGCGCAATCATCCCGGTTCCCCTTGTAAAATGAGTCCGTGCTACCAGGAAAAGCAAAGCCACGCTGCTCAGCAGCGTTAGGGGTCCTGGCCCAAAGAGATGTGCTGGCTCACGAGCCTCCCGTCCCACCACCTGTGGGTCAGCGCCAAATGCCACCACGGGGAAGAAGTTGCTAAGACTAGGAGAGACTCCTGCCGGTATCCTGCAAAAAGCGTTGTACTGGAGGCGTAAGGCCAGTGAAGCAGCAGGCAACCAGGGGCTGGTCCAGGTGAATCTGGGGGGAGCGATAAAGCAGTCACAAAGGACACTTTTCCAGGCTGCCCCAGTACCTGAACATCTGGCACCCCAGTATGTGACTGCCCCCCGTTTTGCATGTTTCAGTGTATAGAAGCACACAGCTGTGAGATGGTTCTCGTTCCCGATGAGGGCACGGATCTGCCTTGGGTCAAATCCAGGTGTGTGCAAGAGTGGGACCATCCTTGACATGGCACAAAGTGCTTTTCACTACTGGCACTTCATGCACCAAGTAATTTCCTCCTCGGGAAGCTGACCTTACACTGTGCTTCCAGGATCCTCTGCTGCAGGGTGAAGAAAAGACCTGGACCAGGATATTTAGAAACAGAGAAACAATATAGAATATTGTTTAAAAAACAGAAACTAATTAAAACAGTTCGTGTCCCTCTAATGTGCAGAGTCACCCCCCCACACGCTGGGTTGAAACGTGAACGATGCAGCTTGGATCCTTGACTGGTGTTTGGTGGCCTGTGCTCCCTGCGTTACTGGCCAGGAGCAGAGGCATTTGGGATACAGGCTGCTTCAGCTGTGTGTGGGATTCACAGCCAGTGGGGCTGGAAGTGCCTCGGGAGGACCTCCAGCCTGCCCCAGCCCCACACACGCGAGGAGTGCTGCAGCCGGCAGGAGGGAGCTCGGAGCTCCTGCTGCTTTCGGGTGGGTTTGTGCCCCTCTTGGCACCGCTCTCCCACGCTGACCAGGCGCTGCAGCCCAGCACATCCCTCAGGACCCCTAAACTCCCCGAGCCTGGGGTTTGCGTTGAGACCTGTGCTCAGGGGACACATCCCTTCGCGGATTCCAAAGTACGTGACAGCGTTTCAGTCCCACGATGGAGAAACTCATGGAGACTGCAGATTCCATGTGAAATTAATTACAAATAGGTACTGCTGCGCAGATGAATACATGAAGCTTGGTTCCCTTTGACTGCGTGTCCTGCTCCTGGATTACCCCGTCTAATGTGCTCCCTCCAGCAGTTTCTCCATCTTGCACTGCAGAAGGCACAGACCTGCAGCCGCCGTGCTCACACACCCCTTCGCTTCATGGCATCTGGCTAATGCCGCACCTGAGCGGGCCCTGCCTTGTGTTTTCTTCTCAGACACTTGTTTGCACAAAGGAACTGACCTGCGGGGACTGAACGTCTTTGGGAACGTCACCTTCATCAAGCTGGTCAGAAAGGCTGGGGGTCATCTGGAGGGAGCTCTCAGAAGGACTGTCTCAGCCTTACCTCCACGTGAAACCAGGCTGAAGAAAACCCCACCGATCCAAATCCACGGAGGCCTCTTTCAGCCTCAGGAGGGTCCTTCTGCCTGTCACCCCCGACGCAGCCAGCCGGTGCTCTCGCCCTTCCTCTCTGTTCCTCACACCAAGTTTCCCCAAGCACCATCCCTCAGCACTAGAGCGGTCTCGGTGGTTAGACATCCTCCTCAGCCATCATGCATCCCCATGAGGAACCATCATCTTCTTTTACATTTACCGACCAATTTGATCTGGTTTGCAAGTTGCTTCCAGTTTCTGGGTCTTTTCCCCTTGCTGCCACAACCAGAAAGCCAGACGGCTTTCTCCAGGGTGGGAGCTGACTTCTTGCACCCCTCCTTTGCTCCTGCTTCTGCCTCGCTGATCCCCCTCCAGCATGCAGCTATTATCCTAACATTTTTCTTTTCTGTGATAAGGGCAGCATATGTCTGGATCTGCAATTACAAGTTGTATCTTTGTGAACCGCCAAGAAAAGAATACTCCTTGATCCAGCCCATGTGTTGCTTTTCCCCCCTGGTGCCAGAGCGTATGATTTGAACAAGGCACCCAGCTTACCTCTGCAGAGGAGAGCTCTGCTCAAAGTTACACTTGTGCGTGAGAGCCGGGAGGCATGCGGTGCTGCTCCTCTTTCTCTCTTTTAAGCCTTGAACAGATCCAGGCTGTCACCCTCCCGCGCGTTTTCGCTCTGGCGGGGCAGCCCTCCTTGCAGCGCGGGGGGAGAGGGCAGCGAGGGCAGGGGCAGCAGCGAGGGCAGGGGCTGCAGCCCCTCCAGGTGCCAGCCCAGGCAGGGCTGCGGGACCCTGCTGCCTGCGTGAGCCTGTAAAAGCAGTTTTCCCAGAGCCCCTGTTTACCTTAAACCACTTACTCCGTTAGCTTCCAGGGGGAAAATCTTTTTTCCCCCCCCAGCTGAAGAACATTAATGCCATTAAAATAATAAGAGATTTAGAGCATCCCTTTGTTTATACAGTGACATGCCACAGTGACAGGCACAATATAAATAGCTAAACACTGAGATAACCAAACACTTAGGCTGATGAAAAAACCGCCAGCATTTTTCCCATTCCAAATTCTTTAGAGTAATCTGATTTGACCTCCAGCACAATGCATACTTTAATGACGCCTGAATAATGACTAGGCAAGGAATTAACTCCCACAGTGGGTTAATGCACTCACTTTCACCCAGAAGACCTCAGCTCAAACACCGAATAAATCAAATGGATTTGGTGATCTCATTCCAGTTCCTCGCGGTCCTTTGTTCACACCCCGCGATTCCATAGAGCCGACCGCCCCAGCCTGCCTCCTGCAGAGAGGGGCCAGCCTTTGGCACAGGTCAGGGGGGAGGTGGTAGCAAAAACCAGTAAGTCCCTCTAATCCAGGGATCTCAGCTGCTGGAACAAGCGGGGCTGGCTAGGGAGGCTCTCACGGACCAACACGCCACCTCTCCTGGGTGCCGGACATTCGCTGCTGTCACACACCTCGATGTCAAAAAAAAAAAAAAGAATAATTTTAACTGTGTAACAGATGTTCGTGTATCAACTGCCTAAGAATGACCAACCGCGGGTTTGTCCCTCCAGGTTTATGAGTGGGAGAGCAAACACAATTCCCTCAGCCTACGGCAGGGTCAGGGGACGCCTTCCCCAGGTGCCCCTGCCGACAGCATTTTACGCGCCCTGTGAAGACGGTCGTGTCAGTAGGGCAGGATGAAACCCTGCACCTGTCAGATGGGCAACTGGGAGAAAAAAACATCCTTCCGCTGTCTGATATTTTCCGCATTTCTTTTGTGCTCGTTGCTAAGGACACTTGGATGCCAATGGGAACCTTGGAGCGGTGTTTCCAAATCCTGTTACCGAAAGACAGATGCCTGGCACTCGTACTGGAGCCCACAAACGACGTCAGTGAAAGCTGAAGTGCGCGGCGGCTCTGGAAACTACATCACTCCTGCCTAGGTGCTCCACTTTGGTTAAACAAATTGAAAGGCTGCTTTGTTTGTTTCTATTTTTTTATTTAATTCTATTTTTTTATTTAATTTCCCCTGCTAAGACCATAGCCAACGCACAGCCCGGAACACCACAGCCAGTAACACCATGGAAATAACTGAGTCAGACTATTCTATTATTTTACCTTTCAAAATGTGGGCAGCAAAATGCAGAGGTCGATGAAACACAGCGCATGTATCCATGCAAATACAAGCGGTATTAAAACCACCACGTGGGTAGCGCTCCATCCCAAAGAAGACAGGAAGAGAAATGTACTTCAAAAGTTTTGCATGAAGCCTCATTCAGCATGTAAGCCTACAAGGACTAAGTGCTTTTTAAAAGATTAGTATTGACAAGTTTTAACAAGTTTTAACTGCGTTTTCTTTTCCTCAGAGTGCCATTAACTGCAATGCAGAGGCCCGCAGCACGACATGAAGATAGCTTGCAACAGCTGAGGAGCGGTGGTTGGTGAAATGCTGGTTGCACCAGCGTCTATGGGAGCTTGTGCCATCATTTAGTGATGGGATGTCATCCCATCTTTTCAAAGTCTTGACAGGCACATTAATAAGCCAGTCTTTTTTGATGCTGCATGGTACTGAAATAGTGGGGAAATAGTTTAGGTTTCAGTTAGGAAACCGGAGGAGCGTTGCTGGTACCGAGCAGCCTATCCTTCCTGTGCTGGCTTGGTAGAAGCTTTATTTCATGTGTGAAACATCGATACAGCTGAGTGATGGAGCCCAAATGATGTCTACCAACCTCAGCAGGCGCAGCCCTAAGCCTTTGTAGCATCAATCCTATTTACTAGCAGTGGTGGGAGGGATCACGGCTCCTTTCAAGCTGCAGCGCAGCAGTAAGTGCCGCCAGGGCTGAGGGCAGTACCTGCGAGCCGTACCCGAGGCATGGATGCTACGTGCTGAGGGCACGCGAATTCTCTGAGCCCGTTACTGGTGGGTAAGCTGAGGCACGGAGGGATAACGTGGCTCCTCAGCACGATCTCCAGGAGGAGATGCTGTTGGGGAGCAGAGCTGGAAGGAGGTCTTGGTGGACCAGCACCCTCTTCCTACCTAGTAAGCACCCATGGCTCTTGCCTTAGGAGAACAGGGAACCTCATGCTGTCTCTCCAGCTATGGAAAGCCACATCCATCCCATCACAACTCCCTACCCTAAACCAGCACAGTCAGTCACCAAGTCCTTCCAGGTAGGAAGCGGGAACGGGCAACCACTGAGGCAGGCTGGAAAGGTGGCAAAACCCAGCTGGTCTGTAGCCTGGAGGCTCCGCAAGCACCATCACCTTCTGGGCACATCAGCAGGGAAAACTCGGCCACTCTGGAATTCCACAGCAGCTCCTGGGAAATGACTCGTGTAAGCTGGGGAAAGCTGCAGCAGCAAGGGGTGCAAATGCTTGGCACCCCGTACCCCCAGGGCAGGGCATCGCAGCCCCAAGAGCCATGCACAACACGCTGTTTGTGCTTGCGCTGTTTACACACATGAATTTAAAGCATCTCCCTCGGTTTCTCCACAAATTGCTGCATTCAGATGAAGTGGCAGCTGCTGTAATTAAGACACAGTTAATTACATATCCCCTTAATTGCAATGATAGGATTTTGTCAATTTGGTAAATAAGAATTGTTAGGTTTCTTCCGGCAAGTGCAGCCTCAGCGTGGCTCAGGCACAGCTCCCTTTGTCTCCCCACAAACGTGAGCTGCCCGGCGCGGGACCGGGACGGCAGCTTTCAGGTGGCAGAGGTGCTGGCTTTCGGCTTGCCGGCAAACTTCAGCCCTCCAGCTGCCTTCCTCCAAAAAGCCTTCACAGAGGGTAGCGTCTGAAGGGAAATGTGTAGTGTGAGCTTCAATGCAAGCGTAGAAACTTCTCAGGGGGTAAGTTGGCAGGAAAACGGCAAATCTCAATTCTTTCCTTTATTTAAGAAAAAGATAATGGGAATGGTTTGGGTTTCTTACAATAAAGAATGAAATCTCCCACTCGCCTGCTACTGGGCACAGACCACGGCCATCGCAGCCAAGGGGCTTTTAAATTCCAGCTCTGCCCTCAAGAACAACTATCAAAATAACTTTGTAGGTTTCTTTACTTACTGTGTCTAATTTTCTCCCTTACCGACTGCGCTGAATTTGTCAATTGCTCTTCCTCCTCTAAACTGCCACCCCAGCAAAGCCCAGGGCCAGCTCGGGCACGTGCCCTCTGCCACTACCACCTCCTGCCTCCCGCGCAGCCCCACCACTCCCAGGCTGCTCTTCCAGGGGCAAGTTTCCACCTGTGCCAAGATTACTGGGGTTGGCACCTTTTTGTCTGAGGGGAGAAAACAGCGAGACAGAAGGGTTGCAAAATGCCAGGACTGGATCAGACCGTCGTCGCCTGTTTCTAGATGAGAGCCGAACTGGGGTACCACAGTGATGGCCAGAGCCTGGAGTGAGCAGGGTGGTCGATGTGAAGAAAATCTTTCCATCCTGCTGTGGAGGCAGCTTGATACAGAGGCGAGCAAGAGAGAACACATGTGAGACAGGTATGTCCTTTCTGGAATTGCTTTTCAGTGATTCAGTATGCAGAGCTGTCATCCATATTAATTAATGAATTGCAGTTGACTGAACAAGTATGCTCAGGGTGTTCTCGCACACAAAACAGCAGCACAAAAAGATAATCTGATTAAAGATTACCTAAGATCACCTTAGTCTTATTCATTAGTTATGACTGAATTACGATTAGCTAGAAATTAATGAAAACATTGTTGGTATTTCCCTCCCAATTCTTTATTCAACAGGCAAACTCAACCCTTCTCCTACCGGGAAGCAGCAACCACCACCTCCAAGCTTCGGCAAGACCCTGATGCTGGCCAAGCATGAAGTTACATGTTGTGGTTGAGTGTCATCCCCTCCCTGGTGGCACCTCCCTGCACTGCTCCCTGGCCTGCTGAACCCGCAGGCACCTCTGCACTTACCTTTCACTGCTTCGCTTTCTGCCTGTTTAGCAAGGCCAACTGGTTTGGCACAAGGCTCAGTAACCTCAAGGTGAAGATCAGGACACTTTCTTGACAAGCATTAGCAAGCTGCTGGTATCAGCTCAAATAGCGGTATGTTCAGACTTGCAGGATGTTTCCATAAGCAAACAAAGGAATGTTGTCTAGATAAAACTGGTTTAGGGTAGGTGCAGAATTGGTCAGGGGGAAAAAAAGAAAAAACCACACCCTGGAAAGTGGCTCACCATCAAAACAGCAAAATGTATTCAGTGAACTGGTCCTGCTTCCATACAATTCCAACTTTTCACTGAAGTCAGTGATGATATGGCGTACTTAGTAAACGTGCAGGTGATGCAAAGCTGAGAGGAACTGAAAGTACATTAGAAAACAAGATAAGAGTTCAAAATTATCTTAACAAATTGGAGAAACAGTCTGAGAAAAACAGGCTGCAATGCTGTAAGGCTGTGGGCAAGTTCCTATGCGTAAGCAAAAGACGTATCAATAGAGCAAATGCAAAATGAACAAAAATATGAATCAGCAAAGCTATGCCATTGGAAAGATGGGAAATATCATACTAAAATCCATAACTAGATTTCCTGATGCAAGATACACGATGTCACCCATCCCCTCCACTCAGCACTGCAAGCATGAGTGAACGAACTGTGACCATTTTCGGGTCCCGACTCCCCAGTGAGAGAAAAAAACCCAAACAAACAGCCTTGGAGATGTCTAAGAATGACCTCCAAGCACAGCTTCAGAGAACTTATCAGCCTGAGGAAAAAACCACTGGGACATAGCAAATACCCAAAATATTGCTGCAGAGAAAAAGGGAATAATCTGTCCTCCCTACCCACAGCAAAGAGACCACCACCAGCAAGCTTAGATTGCAGCAGGAGGGATCCCAGTGGATGGTAGGAGAAACTTTCCAAGGGTGAAATGCTGAAGCAGATCGTCGGGGAGGCTGTCAGGTCTCAGGGTAGGAGGTCAGGTAAGTGCCTGGCTGGATCACCCATCCCAGGCCCCAGCAGCCTGAGGCCGCTCACGGTCCCTCCTGGCTGCAGGGCTCTGTCTCTCAGAAGCAAAGCTCTTCCTTCTTCGCCACCCCACCTCGCCTCTCCTGACGCCTCCCCGTTTCGGTGCCAAGATGTAGGTCGCAGCTCATATGACAGAAGGGTGCATAAAAAAATCCAGACTCAAATTACACCTACGTTTCTAATTCCAGAAAGGTTAAAGAGAGCTTTACCTTCTGTCTACAGCAAGTAAGAGGCACTGGAGAAGACGTCCAATAAAACATCAGAAAAAGGTTTACCCTTAAAAGACCCAACCGTGGACTCCCTGCTGTGTCAGATCTTTGTTTTCTTGCTCTTTGACTATCTTCTTTAAACTTCATCATTCTCAGGAGATGCTACCACACTCCGATCTAGGAGTAACTTGAGGAGAACACAACCTGAGGACCAGCAGACACAACAGTCTAATTTACCACAGTGCAGCAGCACTGAGGATGGTGGCTTGGGTGTGCACGGGCACAAGTTTCCAGGTGATTTTCTGACAGATCAGGTTTTCCCCTCCCCTGTCCAGCTCTTAGTCTTCTTAGATCCCCACCTTCAGTACACCACCACTCTGTTTTATTGTGTATATAGTCAACGGCAACACTGCTAGTAAATTGGCTCAAACCGCACTCAGAAATGCACTTGCACAGCTCCAGTGGGATCACTCCCCTCCCAACGCCAGTAAGGAAAGGAGGAACCATCACAAAGCCAGGCTTAGTGAGGTAGAGGGACTTGCTCACGCCAGCGTAGCAAGGGGAAGGGAGCTTTGCCTCTCCTGATCTTCATTCCACGATTCACCTAAGTCTGTAACCCCACCGCATGACCCAGGAAAGGTGAGCTCACGTGGCAGCCTCAGTCTTCTGCAGTCTGTAAGCAGAAACACCACTTCAATAACTTTTATTGGTGTGGGTATCAGTTTTCAAAAGCAGAATGGATGTGATCCTAAAAAAAAAAATCCTTTTTCAGTGTGTTAAGTTCGATAAGCTTCAAGAACAAGATTAGGAATTTTTTTTAATGGATGATTATGATTTAGCACGAGCAGGTAGATTACAGATGGTCTGGCAATTTTAACTGTACGGCTGTAGCATTTGGACGGATTGCTTTCCCTTTTCTGTCACAGACTCCCTGCAGGCCCCAACATGAAGCATTTAGCCTCCACCTTAGGCTCTCTCCTTCCTACTGGGCTTTACACCCCTTGCCTGGTAAGACCAAAGCCACTTCAGGTCACAGCACTATCAGGTTTTTTTAATACATCAGGTCTCAAAAGCTTTTGAGACTTCTAACTACAGTTTTATGCAGAAAGTTGCACGAGAAAGCTGTAACCTAGGCATTCAAATGGCAAATTTAAAAAATATTCCTAGCTGTATGTACGATAGAGGCTAAATTCTGACCTGAGGGCCTTTGAAGTATACACCAGGAGGCAGGTAAGCAACCCAAGGCGTGGAAGAACGCTTGTCAATTCAGTGCCAGCAGCGACTGGGTCTACCACAACCTCAGGTAGCTGGGTTGGCAACCTGAATACATGATCCCGGCTGGAGGATGGAAGATGTGATGTCCCCCATCTCCCAGAGATGAGGGATGAGTAATGCTTCCCGCTGAAGCCACGCTAAGGGTAAAACTGGAGAAGAAGAATCACCCTGGGGAGGAGTTGGGGAGAGGAGAGGAAGCTCTGTTGGTGCTGCTGACTATGATGAGGACAACAGTTGTGCAGAACTGGCTGACAGGGATATGGAAATGTTGGTAAATATAACAGCGATTCTCAACAGCTCATATTGTGTGTGAGTGTTGGAGTTGTCACTTTTGTATGTTGTATAGCTACATTTTCCAAGATTGACTGAAATTATCTAAAGCATGAAAATACATTCTTTTGTAGACTGAATCGGATAAGGAATTTTTACATCGTACTCTACAACCAAATGGAAGATGCAGTGGTCTTAGTTGGGGAGGGGGGGGAGGAATATCAAACTGTGGGTGTATTGAAGGAGTTTCTAAGACAGCTGTGTCATGACACTTAAACAGAACATCTAAGACCTCTGGTGAGAACCAATTTTAACATCAAACTCCTGGAGCTGCAATATTAATTCACACTACAGTTAAGTAGTTGCCATGGAGTGGCCAAAACATAATTCACTAATTCTGACAGGCAACATAATACAGAAAACATCTACTTTGTTTTCCAAATACTGGTGAGTCAGTGTTTTATACACAGTAGCCAAATTTCATTCCTCAGGAGGTAGAATAAACTATTACTTAATTGTGACAAATGAACAGACCATCAGACCCACTGATATAATGAATCAGTCTGCAAAGAAATTCTGCTTTGAGTCATGGCACAGCACGCTGTTGTCCTGAATTATAAAATACTGTTTAAATAAGTTAACTGGGTCCTGCATCTGTTTCTGCTCCAAGACCTGCCACTAATACTGTGCAACTCATTCCAGAAACTCCCATAGCTCTGCAAAATGTAATGTTCTGTAGAACCTTTACTTTTACATGCATATACTGGTTCTTTTCTTCCTGGGGGATTTCTAATAGGTATGCTATTCCATAGCAGATTTTGCTAGCAAAACAGAGAATACTACATTCAAGCCACGTAAGCAATTTATTTTAGGTCCATCAGAAGGTCCTTAACAAAACAAAAACAAAAAACATTTTATATCAGTTTGTAGGAATTTGCCACATCGTACTGCACAAAGAAACTAAGGAAGTTTATAGATCCTGCACCAATCTTGCCACCATGGTAAGCCCCACATTATTACGCGCACTGGCTAGGCTATCAGTTACTTGTATAAAATATTTGCTCAAGAGCCTTCGCATCTTAGAAATGTACTTGGGGGGTGGGGTGGGGGTGGAGAAGTCTGACCAGCTTTTATTTCTTAAATTTAAGAAGAAAAAAAAAAAGGTGCATTCATCTGCACAAACTCACATTTTCGCAAAAGATGCAAGACTCTGCCTTGCTGTTAGTATCATTCCCTTATTTACTTGTAGGTTCTGTACTGGGCCAAAAATATTTCTTTCCCATAACTGCTATATGAAAAAAAAAAAATGCTTTTCCACAGCTTGGGTGGGATTCCAGCCCTCTGTAGTCTCCTGCTTGCACCTTCACTATCCTCTATTTCTTGCTTCATCAGCTCAGTTGTTCCTCCTTGAAAGGGTGTCAGTGTTTTCTGTCCCAGGCACTAGGACGGAGCCACGAGGCACACGCATCCAGAGGAGCTCCAGGGTAGGCTCGTGCATCAAAATAAATCCATACAACGGTGGAATAAGCCTTTCCCTTTTATGCCTATTGTGGGCAATGTTGCAACAACTTCTAATGATTTTTTATGACTTTGGCCTAGAAGAGGAACAACAAGAGAATCCAGGCAGTGTAAACCAAAGCTACATCCAAAAGTTTGAGTGCTGCATGACCTGAATTTATTATGTAAAAGAGAATCTACAGTGGAAATTGGGGGGGGGGGGGGGGGGGGGGCCCCCGGGGG
>JAVJGI010000062.1:87152480-87187456 GCA_035590275.1 Ibycter americanus
GGGGGGAAGCTGGGTTTTTTTCCCTCCTATGAAAACTGTCATATGGCACAAACTTCAAAATACATTTAATTTTTTTTTTTAATTTTAAAATCATAGCTATTTCTGTTGGGAAGTCAAGGTTCTAAAAATACTAGTAATATTAAACTAATGCAGTTAGTTGCTCAACTGCAAGAGGCACAACTCTTATTGTGCTAATTACAAGTCGGATGGAGCCAATTGAACAATACTGAATTATTAAGGTCTTACTGTACATTCTCAGGCTGTTAATATCCATTAGATTACAGCTGCATTATACTGAGTGCTCATTTCAGCAGGAGATTAGAAAGTACATTTATAATGTTGGCTACCCTTTGGGTGGATCATGGTATTTACATACCATATGTCAGCATGAGATTACAGAATGATTTATGCTTTTTGCCTAAACCTTTCAGAAAACTGCAACTGGCTCCAGTAAGCTACAAAGCTGAAACTCCATTCCAACCCAGCTCTGACAATTCAGCTCTCAGAGTATCTGCATATTCAAAAGTAATGAAGACTACCACCAGCAACCGGTACAATCAAACTTCATACAAAGCAGCGTTTGACTTACTGTATCTCAACGCGAGTAAGTAATCCATGCTGCTTTTCCTGTCAAGAGGGGCACAGAAGATGAACTAGGGAGGTTCGCTCTGCTGTAAACAAACTAGTCCTGAACTGCACGGAGGGAAAAAAAGTGAACAGTTATCTCACTTTCTCCAAATACAAACTGCCACCCGCCCCCCAAAGCCATACCTCTCTCCACTACCAACACACAGGTACCCCAGCTCCCTCTGTAATATGCAGAAGGCAACCAATGAACGAGAACAGGGCAAACTATTTGTACTTCTGTAGCTGTTATCTAAAAAATAGTTACTGAAACACACTGTAGATAATGCCAGTAGTGTGTATCAAAAGACCTAAAGAGTAAGTACTTGGATGTACGTGCAGATTGATTAGTCACTGAAAAGCACTAACATAGCGTAAGAAAATTCATTGCTTTGATACACTTGATTTAATAGTTCTGAAGTGGCAGTGAAGAACATTAGGATTCAACTCAACGTTATCTGTTTGAAGTTGAATGGATGATATTTGAATGTGTATTTATTGCAAAGTATTTTAAAGATGACAAGTCAAATGAATTGTAACACTCAGACCAACACAGAATGGTGTAAAACTTTAAGTCTCTGTAAAGAACGCATCATCTACATGTACGTATATACACACACAGCAGTCTGACTTAGGTAGGTAAAGCTGTCAGGCACCAAAAGAAGTGTGCTCGGTTACTGTATCACTAGGTTTATTACATTTCACTGTTTCAGAAACTAGGTACAGTATGGGCGGGAGAAAACTCACCAGACTGAAGATAAGGAACAACTCATTCCCAGCGACTTTGCCTTTTACTTTTCCTAAACCAGCCACATCTTTGATTATGTTTCATTAAGGGAGCTGGCTGTAACAGCAAAAGGAAACTATGATCTTCTATTAGAAAGGAGATTTCCAGGATTCCAGGATGATGATAGACAAAAGCAGCTGTTATGCATCAACATTATCTGTCTGCCACTTTATCTGAAGGTTTTGTCCATTAGCTGCATGCCAAAACCCAATTACATGTGGAATACAAATGGAAAGACTAAGCAGCAGAAGTACCCCTCACTTCCCCTTCTATTCAGTTAGCAAAGGAGGCTCACTAGACCGTAGGGACATAAGGGCTATTAAATGCTGCGGTGCAGCACAAGCCTAGGAGAATCAGCCTCATAAATATTTCAGTGGCAGCAAAAATAGCACGAGATCAGAATACCTTGTCTGTTGTCAGCCTTGTCAGGTCTAACAGGTACCCGTGCCTCCTGAAAACATCCCATTAGGGGAGGGGACACTTGCAGGAGAATCAATTTCAACTACTATCCTATGCTGCCATCCTCTCCCCTTACATGCTAGCAACAGAGGAGGCTTCAGAGAAGAAGGGAGTATACAGGAAGGGCCCAAGAAATATATGCTTGTCATTGAAGTGTAATGGTTTTTCCTTTTATTACAGCTTACTACTAGCCTGTGACAGACAACCAAAGGCTTTTCGCCAATAAGTGTGACAAGTCCTTTTGAGGCCAAAGGGCTCCTGACTAATGAAGAGGGGAAAAACAGGCAGAACGGTGAATTTTGGCTAGAGAAAAAACTACAAGTGCCTTCAAAGCCATTTAACTTTGCTCCTGCTAAACACACTCGTAGAGTAGGTTAGTGGCAGAGTACTAGGCTGCTGTTCTCTTCCTCCTTGCTTCCACAGCTGAACATAGCATGGTTCCAAGAGCAGAGCATACAGCACTTCAAACAATCTCCATAACTTTTAATATTTGTTTCCACAACATTCAGATTGGTGATAACACATCCCAGCCTATTTCCCCATATGTACAAATGAAATAAAGGGGTACCAAAAGGTCGGACTGGGGGAGGGGAGAATTTGGTAGGGTATAACCATTTTGTAACCATTCTCTGACACCAGGGAAGTGTTGCGTACCAGTCCAAGAACTCACTCCAGGAAAACGGGCGTTTAGGGACAACATAATAAGCTTTTACAGATGCCAAGTTTAAACTCCTGAAATTTAAAGAGAAAAATTCTTCATTCCAGGTCATGGGAGTAAATACACACCAACAGATCCTGGATCATATATTCTGGACAAGTACTGGTAGGAGGATGTTCTCAGCTTTCCAGGCCTGCACTCCAGTGGAAGAATCAAAGAAACATCTCAGCTCAACTTGAAAGAAAATAACAGAACATAAATCACACTTGCATCCAAGACAGTTCTGTTTTGCTTCTTTAACTGCACAAATACTTTGTATCATTTAGGCTACAGCTATACTGATTAGAAATCCGGCTGCATCTGGGAATATGAATTCCACCACCGAAAAAACAAGGGTGGTTTATACAGTGGAGTTACAACAATGGAAGAATTGAAACAGGCCTTGAACTTGAAAGTCTCTGCTTGGGAGAAGTGAAACACAACTACATAGCAAGCCCTCATTTATTCACTCACTGTAGAAGGCAAGCACGCCCTCATTTATTTATTTACTCACTCCTTGAACCAGCTAAGCCCCAGTCCTTGGCTGTCAAGTTTCACTAACACCACAAACCCCCTCGGTGCCTCCTACAGCTACAGGAAGGCAAGAATACTTAGTAACTATTACATATTGTTCACATTGCAAGCTCAATTCCCTCCATCCCTAGAAAACAGTAATATTGGTTTTTTCCTTCTAAATTAACATTGGAATTTATGTTTCATATAGTTATGTCCGTCCTTCTCATCAGTGAATTAGGAAGTGATTTTTAACTCAAGATGTCCCCTAGCTAGGGAGGGGTGGGATGGTTCTCTCCTGGACTGCAAGGCTGACAGCAAAACCAGACCCTCATCCCCTCAAGAAAAGAGGGAGTATGAAGTTGTTTTTTTATGCTGAGAGTGATCTTTACATGCAATGCTGACACAAAGGTCTCTCAATGTATTTGCCAATTTTCCAGCATTCTGTGGTATCCTCCCCTTTCCACATGCTACACAAGTAAAATACACACCCTGCTAACCGCTCTGTCACATACGAACAATTCAATAGAAAATGCTCCTTAAACATCCTTCAGCCCTCCTGTTCCTCCTCTTATGATAAGCAATTTTATTTTATGTCAATTGAGAACATAAACATTGCGCTGAACACCTCAACAGCAGCATCAATCCAACAAATCTATTTCAGGCAACACCTGGTTACCCAAGACATATACTGGAAGGCCTCGTATCTTTCATTTTGCATTAAAAGTTTCTTACATTCACCTGCATAGCCAAAATCTACTAAATTAAATCTAAAACTACTGGTCCACCCTGACACAAACTTGGTTTTAGGAAACAAAGTAAGTTTTATTTTCAGTGAAAAGGAAGCACATGAATACCATAGTATAGTGTGTAAAAACTAATTCATTCTCAAAACATCTGGAAAAGGAATATGTAATTATTGGATTGCTGCCAAAAGAGATCAGATTCTTTGGAATATATAATAATAGTTATAAAATAAAATCATTCTAGAACATTTCCTGACACTAATAAGGCAAAATATGTCAGATGTCTTGAGGTGAATACTTGTTATTTTCCCTAGATCTAAAGCAAATACGTTGAATACTTTAAATGTTATTTCTAAAGCATCCTCGATTTATAATTACAGAAGTGTCTATGCTTTGCGTCTTTTCCAGAGGAAGATCTTCTATTTGCTATGCAGAAAGGAATTTAAAAGGGCATCAAAATGTTAGATTTCTTACCAAATATAAATATAACCTCATTTAATTAGAGAAACAGTTTGAGATATGTGCCTTGGAAGCAGAAAAGTACAGGGTTTTTAAAATACCAGGGGAAAAAAAAAAACCAGAGTAACATTATAAAGCCTTTAACTCAAAATCAGAACGGTTCTTTAATAATCGCAAATGAACTTTTTACAATCAATTTTCTAACTTTCTGCGCACACTTCCTGGTAAACACTTGAGTGTCCTCTGTGAGTTACAAAGAGTAAGTTTTCTGTGTTATACAGCTAAAAAAACCTGGACATTCTTAACAACTTGGCATCACATCTTTTTTTAAAAAACAGATCACACAATAATTTAGACAGCATTTATAGCATTATAAAATCAGAATCCCCCTCTTTAATCACTCACAAGAGCAGCCATTAAGAATACAACAGCTTTAGGAATACAAATAATGAGGATGTAAAACTATCTGTGCAAAACTGCATTATTTTTACTGTCTAAAATTTCAGGGAAGTAACACCGCCAAAAGCAGAGAGAGGATAACAAAGACAAACAGTCATGAAAGTAATGCTACCTTAGATTTTCAAACAGGAATTACATTATGAAGTAAATATTATGTAAAGAAAAAAAATCTGATGGCACCTTGAACAACAACGACAAGTGTCCTGGAAATTGCAGTTGAACAAGAATTGATAGAGGTTCATGTTAAAGTCTTTCAGGAGTAGCAATTGATTTGGGGGTATCAACTCTAGCATTTCTTTCCATGCAAAAATCTATCTTTCCAACATCTTTGCTTTGCGGGCTACTAATGCATTTAAGAATGAGCAGTCTTTTGAGGAGTGTGCTTTCTTCCATGCATCTGAAATCTTTAAAACAGCTGGATCATTGATTCCCTGGATTTCCCTACTCCAATCCATTTAACTGCAGGAGAGAAAAGCAAACTTTTATTACAAGTAATACAAAGCAAGATCAGATTGTCTCTTAAGATCAGATACAAAGTTATCTTAAGTACCACAGTCTGAAGAAAAACACAGCATATACTATTAGTACATTAATAAATTATAACTATGTCTGTTGTTCTCAAAGTAAGAATATATTGATAACTCAGAAAAGGAGAAACACTCCTGAAGCTGCCATAATAAATAAATCAGTTTTCCAGACCATAGGAAAAAAAGACACATAGAAACTGTCAGAAAAGTGAAGATTTGCATCATCTCATAATTCCTAGCTTTGGATAGAATCACAGGATCATCTTTATTAGGGAGCATAAGAGAAATGTGTTAGTTCAGGACCTCTTACTGTCACACATATTTAACCACATTAATAGACCAGCAGTCCCACTGGAATGGGTTATAATGGCAGCAGACCTAAACCCCTATTATAACCAATCTGAAAAACAATTAAGAAAGTTATAAAAATCTCAGCTGAACAAGAGCTATAGTATAAGCCAAAGAAAGAATGCAATATTAAAACTTACGCAATTTTTCAATTCAACTGCTAAATAGCTAGATAAAAAGAAGTAAAACTAATTACAAGTATCACTAGGTACATCAGAATAAGCACAGCGACAAACCGGTTTTCAGTATTTTGAATGTTCGTTAAGACACAGTGCAAGATAGGTTTCATGGAGCAGGAACAAAACAAAATAACAACAAAAAAAATCTGGTTTACTTACCAGGAACACCCAACTCCATCTCTATAAAGCGTACATAATTTTGTGCATTTACAGGCAGCTCATTAAACGTCCTTGCATTTGATATGTCCGTATCCCATCCTGGGAGTGTCTCATACTGAACCTCTACTTTATTTAAGACTTCCTGGTTAGCTGAGAAGCAAACAGGAACAACAGTATTACATCCACAAAGATTATATATTCTCTACCACCAAACACATAACTGTCAAGCCTTTTATTCTTTCCTTATACAAAGAGGTTTACTCGTAAGATTATACCAGCACTGAAGGTGCCAAAGTGTCCTTTTTTGTTAATATAAGCAGAGGGGAAAAAAAGAAAATCTGGTAACTATCAGAATCGAGACTTTAGGAATTCCAGTACGCATGGTCACATGCATATATTTTGCTTAAACCACAATATTTTCAGTTCAGAAGACAACTCTTCCCCAAAACGCTGATTATTTTTTTACTTTTCCCCTGAACAAATACCAAGATCCAACTTCCCCTTCATGAGGGAATTTGATGATCTGAAAGCAAAATTAGGCACCAGTATCAGGCAATTAAAACATATTTTAAAATGGCATAGGACTGTACTTTTTACTAAACAAACACTGTCATAAGATGTAGTATATACAGAATAGAATCCTGATGCCCACAGACCCTTTGCCCCAAAACTCTACAATGAATTTGTCAACCAGTGTGGAGTCTCACATGACATATGAACAGCAACTGTTTCAATTATATCTCAGAATAGAAGCAATGAGTATATTCCATTTTGTCCTTCATTTAGTAACTTGCTACAATGCTGTCCATTAACTCTGAATTCTGTGATTATTCCAAGTACTGGGAAAGATGCTAGGCACATCGTTCTAGAATTGAACCATTCCAGTAATTATCTGAACATTAGTCTTGGAACAACACTGGGCAGCGAAACAAAAGCCTTAAGCCTGAAAATGGTCAAAATACATTGATAAAAAACAAATGGGAGGTGTCAGGCATCCTTGTCTTCCTGAAAAAGACAGGGTTCTGCCAAAGGCACTGTAATTAATGATCTGAGACACGGAGCCTACATAACAAGTCACTCCGTAAAGATCACTAGTCAACCCAGGAGAGGGTTTTAGGTGCAAGAGGCACTGCAGAGGTGCAAATACAAAACCACAGCTAATCCCCTTCCAGCGTGTGTGTAGCAAACTAATTCAGGCTCAGCATATTGAATAATTTTTCCTGGTGCAGGTAAGAGTTCAACAGCAGCAATGTCATAAGGACAGCCTTTTATGAACTAGGCATTTTGAGTAAGGGTGAAAGCTATACTGACTTCAAAGCCTACAACAGCAAAGAAACGCAGAATTTTTCGACTGAGATGTTCACAGGTTAAGGCAAATGATCCTGAATCAATACTTATTTTAATCATGACAAACAGACAGGCACATTAAGTATGTTGGGTTGCAGAGGCCAAGGATAAGCATTTTCTTTAATGTCATCAGCAGTAACAACTAAGTGTTGCCTGCTGTCCGGGTGACCTCTAAAATAGAATAGCTATATTCAAAGGACAAAACCACAAACTAATCTCCGAGTAGCACAGACGGTCTAGAGTAAGATGCCAGCCTCCCTCTTTCTGAAGAGGGAATGTGATTGAACATCTAATCTTGGAGGTCCACAGGCATTTTTACTTTGAAGTCTCTCTGATGAGGCTATGTGGGAGAACACTGAAAGCGCTTAGAATTGAACGGTCTAAGCTTGTCTACAATCTTCCATTACTCTGTATTAGTTCAATTCCTTACTTTCCCAAAAGAGAGGAAGAAAAAGAAGGGATACATTTCTTGATGTTTCAAATTATTCTCTCATTTTGCTCCAGCAGGTGTGATAAAAGATGCTGTGTGCTAAAGACAAGCCATAAACTGAGTTCAGTGTAATAACACATGCAGTCACGATGTAGGTTTCTCTCAGCTCTTCCCCTTAGGGGATTTATCTTTTAGGCTTTCTAGAATATTCCTTATTAACAGCTGAATTAAGATAACAGAGAAAACAAATATAAGGATATCTGATAGTCTGGTACTATAATTTGGAAAGGGAATAATGTGATGTTACTTCGAGCTCAAAAATAGCAGCTGAAATTTGGGATCTTGACACCATTGTAAAAGAAAGATCCTCCAGCAACTTCCAGAAACTGAACATAAAAACAGTCATATAGGTCAGACCAAAGGTGTATCAAGCACAGTGGGGCCTAGCTCTTTGATCTACAGTAGGCGGCCAGGGAAAGAGCACAAGATAAAAAAAAAACACAAACAAAAAAAACCAAAAAACAAGCAAGCATGAGGTAAAGCTTCTTCAAAATAATCTCCCCATTTCTTAAGGATCTGTGTTTTCAAAGTCTCCTTAGCTAGAGGTTGTGTCTGTCTGTGCTGAGATCAACTGATGCCTGAACTTGGACAGAGGGCATTAGCAGGACTAGACCATGGCTTTCACATTCCTTTTAAACTGATAAGCTCAGAGCTAGCAGGGAGTTCTATCTTTCATAAACTCCTATGACTAAACAGAAATGAAGATATTTGCCAGCTCCACAGCAAAAGACTACAGCCTCAACATTACCAATTGAAGTCCACTATAAATTTACAAGACATTTTCAGTTCTTCCTTAACAGGAGATGAAGAAATGCCCACAGAAATCTAAGCTAAAAAAACCTGAGACTCGTATGATTCTCTGATCCAGGTGGAAAAAGGAACAATATATGAAATCTGTCACTTTTTTCCCCCCAAGATGGTGGGCACTGTGTGTGTTTCTAATTTAGAGACAGTCATTTCACAAGAAGGATAAATCACTAACATCTCCAAGAGAAGGGAAGGGAGAGGAGAGAGAAAGAAATACCCTGCCAGCGAGAGATTGCCAGACTAGATCTCTTCTAAATCGAATTCAAAATGTCGAAGTGGCAAGTTTAAAACAAACAAACAAAAATTTATACAAGTGCACAGAATGCAGAGATGTAGACATCAGAAATAATCTAATGGTCTGCAAAACACAAAGTGGGAAGAAAGTTACCTTTTGTTTTTTATGCCAGGGGTAGGGGTATAAGTAACCTGAAGCATATGTGCTGAAAATACTGCCAAATGTTGAGGAGTATAGCAGAGAGAGAGGTGTGGAACACAGAGGCACTGTGAGAGACAACATCTTCCAGCTTACCAGAAGTTCAGCTCAAACTCCTTCCTGACACTTAAGGAAGACAGCCATGTCAACAGCAAAGACACCAGTTTCTACTAAATTTCTACTAGAGTTTATAATTGTTCATACAGTAAAGAAAAATACAGTTAGGCAGGTGAGCCACGTTGTGCTGCTATGACCAAAGGTCAGCTACCTGTTACCTGGGCATATACAGGGAGCAAAGCCTGCCCTCAGGAGTTTTATTAACAACATTCTGGTCCCATCTGAGACACACAATGAATGAGGAGCTGGGAAGGAAGTAATCACTGAGGTCTTAAGTACTGGAAAACATGGCCACCCGTTTTTATCATCTTTAATGATGGACTGCCAGAGAAGGTCCTCCTGGCTTGAGCACAAGACAGTCCAAATAGCCCCCAGGTTAGATGACAAGGCTACAGATAAAGCATCTGAGTAGCTCTCAGTTCAAGGTGCAATCTGCATTATGTTCAGAGGCCATCTGAAGTACACACAAATTTCCTTAATTATTTGAGAAGGGCATCAATCAGGGAATATCTGAGTCTTCTTAAAGGGAAAAGCATTCCCTCATTTGGCACAAGATGAGTATTTCTTGAATAAAAGTGCGTGCCATGTCATTCAGTATGCATTCAGACTGTAACTGGCACTTTTGTTGGAAGATACTGAAGGACAAACTTTAGAGAACTTCCCCAAGCACACGGAGAAACAGAAGATTTTTTTTGTTAATTCCTTATGAATTTCTCTAACAGCTATATGCTATTTTCAGGGACTACTGGCAGATCATCACTTATTTCTTCACACATAATTACATCTTTATACTACATAAATCCTGCTGTGAGTTTTATCTGTTACTACAGTTGATCTCCTCAACCACAAAAAGTTCTCTGCTGATGATATCATATGGAAAATTGTAACCTGTGACCAGCCTCAAACCCTGAGGTAGCAATTAGAATGGAAACAGGTATCCATGTGCACATTAGAAAAATCAGAAAGCCTGATCTTTAGTACTGGGGTCAGCGTTCTTCCTTTTTCTGGAGCATTTCTGCTATAGCAAACTGAAAAAACACGAAAACAATGTTTTGTGATATCTGAATATTTTAACACACAGGTATGTTTTTCAGGTAAAAATTATCACTAAAACAACCATTGTTCTCCTCAGGAGCTACAGTTTCTATCACGCTAAGCTGACGTATGTTGGTCCTGCATTGGAAAACAGTTTTGCTTTCACCTAAACTAATTGCTTATTCCCTCCTCTCACCCCTCCTTTTCCCTCTTTTCCATTGCGTAGGTCTAACAGGTTTTTGGCTGCTCTGTGAACCATTAAAGGGAACTGAACCATTAGAAAAATAACACAGGGAGAGAAAAACCTGGCTTTTTAACTGTATCCATTCTCTCATGCGGTTCACTGCATGCTTAAATGAAGACTTGTCCTGCTAGAAGAGGGCATGAATACAGTAGTGGGAATACGAGACTGGCTTTTTAGTGTGAAACAAGCTTCCAATTTAGCTTGAAGGTAATGCAGGCTGTACTAAAGAAAAGGGATAAAGCAGGAACAATATCCACATTTAAGAAGCTTTATATAGTACTTTGCATCTTTCTAGTAGACAAATGACAGTACTTTGCGCAGGTGTCTTTAGGGTGCAGGTACAAGTGTGGCACAGGGTGTCTCTGGTGCACCTGGGAAGACATTAATGGCTTGATGCTGAAGTAACACATTCCTGTCATAAATTTTACAGGTCAAATGCATTTTGGTATCAGATTACATTTCACGAAAATCTGAAATTGTTAAACAAGAGGTCTTACCAGGAAAATGAGGTATGATTTCACCATCTAGTTTGTATGCAACACCAACTTTGATTTCTGGAAATACATCCAAGATATCCAATTTGGTAAGCGCCAATCTATAAAAAAACATTACTCTGGTTAAACAAGTTCAACAACTCTCATCAATTTGTAGCAATACCAAAAAGAAAATTGATTCCCGCACATTGCAATTAATTGTCTTTCCTTAGAGAAATAGTTCGTATGGCACCAATCTATTTATCTGGTGTGACTTTAAAAAAAAGAAAGAAAACTTAAACCAGCCTTTTTGTTGCTTCCTTAGATCTAGTACTAGAAGAAAATGACAAAAATCCAAAGAATATGTATTATCCAATTAAAGTGACTGGTCTATAGCTCTAAGTGTTAGAATTTTAATTGGTCAGGGTGCTGCCAAGACACTTTATGGCCATGCATTTGAGACTGTTTCATAGCATGATGCCTGTTGCTGTCTGTTCCTGTCCTCTGCCAAATGTTCCTGTCCTACAGTGAAGGCAGCAAAATAATCAAACACTGGCTCTGTAAATACCTGGCTGCATCCTATTTTAAATAAAAAACACAAGGGACAAGAAAAACAGGAAAATTTAAGTAAGGCATGTATACACAGTTTGATTTACTAGAAATTTTATACCAGTTTTGTTTCAGACACCTATTTTCATTTTAATTAAAATCCCAAAGCCATATCCAAATTTTCTACATTTACAGATACTGCTGAAGATACTCATGGGCTCCCATCTGTATTAAAACTAACAAAACAAAACCCCTCAAACTTTATCAGGTCTTAGGACCCTTTTAATGCATTTGATTTGGTTGGGGTTTGGTGGGATGGCAGTGGTTGGGGTAGCTTGAAGCATAAAGTACTAGGACACGTAAGTGCTTCTTAATTATTTCTAAATGACAAATAATGTGCTACAAGGACAGAAAAATTTATGAGTATCAAAGTGTCAAAAATAAAACCACTTAATGCTAGGAAAAATAAGGGACAGCTAATTTATCAAAATTTCAAAACAATCAACAAATCAGTACTGAATGTTACTAACAAGTATATGTACAATTTACAGTAATCTGTAGCATTTCATGATTTTATGTCAAGTTGCCAGCAAGCTGTCAAAATAACTCACGCAGTAAATCCATTAATCATGTAGGCATATCGGAGTAACACAAGGTCCAGCCAGCCACATCTTCTCTTTCTACCAGTGGTAACACCAAACTCTTTACCTCTCGTTTGCAGCAATTCTCCAATTTCCTAAAAAAGAGTAATACGATTACGTAAGCCTTTTTTTTATTATTTGCAATACATGATGCAGCTATACACCTAACAACATTTTACAATACCGTAAATTACCTTAAAAGTTCTTCCCCCAATTTTTCACAAAGTTGTCCATTGGGATGAAAAGAGAAATACAAAATGCCGTTTCTAATTCAAGAGAATGCTATTTGAGCAAATCCCTCAAAATCTGTTCCTGCTCTAGCCTTCTATTCCATAGGAAGGTCTGAGAAACTGACAGATTTCACAGTCACTTAAGCTCAGTCTAGAACCAGAAGAATGAGACATCCAAACACACCGTCATCTACTTGCATTTAACCAGTAACGCTGATTTAACGTAAGACAGACACACCAAGTTATTTCACCCAGTTACAGGTCACACCTAGGGCTGATGATACTCACGTTATTTTGTTCCGTAGGAAAGGCACCAATTCCAACTCTTGTTGTATATGCTTTCACAACTCCATACACCTCCCCAACATTCTGTGGTGGCATGCCCAGACCTGTACACACACCTCCAACTGTGCAGTTTGATGAAGTCACAAAAGGATATGTGCCTATTGAAAAAATTGGTTTTAAATACTTAAAACACTGGTTGTAAACTACTTAAATATCTAACCTGGTGAGGAACAGTACTTGCATCGCACTTACCTAGGTTTTACAACACTAAAAAGCAAAACAAAACCACAATAAATGTATTTTGCAGTCAAGAACATATTTAATGAGCTTGTAGCTTTGTATGTACATTGTCTGATCCTTCTTTATTGAAAAAGATAAAAATCTTACCCCTTACTTCAACTGGTACAGAGGCAAAAGTTGAGTACATAACAATTCTGAATGATCATAAAAAGTCAAAAATTGGGGTAAGACACCAGAAAACCATGCCTTGCTATCTTATATAAAATACATTCACTAATAGAACAATGTGAAAATTTTAAGGGAAACTCTTAAAAAAATGGTATTAAAAGGTTGGAAAATACAGGATTACCATTTTCCATTTTGGGAGAAAAAAAATAAAATACAAGCTCTACAAACTGGGCAGGCACATTATAAAGGTAAGAAACTGCAAAGAAATGTAGAATTCTGGAAAAAATAATTTTGCTTACATAATCAAATGAAAAAATTATTTCCACAATTAAAGAAAATTAAAGAATAAAAAGACTCTTGGAATATAGTCCATTAGTGGTAAGAGTTCTTCTCTAGTTAAATATTCAGCCCTCATTTAAAAAGCATCCTAGACAGCAAAAATAAAATAGTTAAACATCTCAAAATCCTTAGGTTTATACCTTTTTTAAAAAAAAAAAAAAGTAACAGTAGATGAGTAGATGAAACTGAGCATGCCAGTCCTTAGTTCATTTGAATTCTGAACAAATTCAGCCACAGAGTAACTACATATAAGCGAAAGACTTCTACCTCATGCTTCAGACTTCCCCCCACCCCGCTTTTGGTGTAAGAGTCAGAGATGGTTAAGAGAGGAACAGCCAAGAGAAAAGGAACTGAAAACAATACAGACAACTTCAAAAAGTCAAAATCCTTCAGAGACTGCTCAGTGAGGTTTTGCAGACTAGCTCCAGGTATCTCTACCTTCTTTTGCTTAACTCAAATTTCCCAAGAGAAAGACACAGGCTTACAGGTGATACGTAACAGCACTCTGCAAGCACTAATTAGCCTTTATCTTTCTTAGGACAGTAGTTGAGCTTTTCTTCGCTGACAGGTAAATATAGCTCAAGGATTTCACAAACAGAGTCAATGAGGCAATTCTTACTCATTTTCACCTCCCAGCCTGATATATTGATACTGGTTTATCCTCACTCAGTGTTTAAAAAGACCACACACCACACTCCTACGCCTCCACCCCCAGACATACACACATGCGAGCTTTGTTACATGCTCCAGAAAAGCAGGATGGACTGCAAGGCTGGGGATTTACCATCCTCACTGCCAACAGACACACATTCATAAAACTCACACCTCTGTATTAAGACTTCTGTGCACAAAGGCACAGAAAATAGCCTCATTCGGAATGTCCAATAACCACTGTCAAATCTTCTTACTACAACTTGTCTGTTGTTAACCCAAGTGTCCAATACACTGACTGTATCTACCTAAGGAGAGCAGACCGTCTCTCTCTCTCTGGGTCTCACAGCACAGGCAGGAGAAAACTCTGTACGTATTATAGATGCACCTGATGAGTCTCAGACTATTTGCATTTCCTGTACTTTATGAAACCTAAAATCCTCACTACTTACAAAAAACAACCCCCCCTAGGGTTTTCTGCAAATATCTCATTGAATCAAACATTTCCCTATAACAAGCATATTTGAAGACTTCTTTCGTCTTTTTTTTTTTTTTGACTTGTTAAAAAAGGAAGTTTCTTTCAATATTCAGATTATCACGGGAGAATTTGGTGCTTACACTGATTAGTCTCCTCTTAAAAGAAAAGGCTTTGAAACTCAGTATGTTTGAAAATGCCCAATATCAGAACTCATCAGTTGAAAGCAGAGCATGTGCCAATTTTGTGTTTGTTTGACAGTAGTCATTACAGGCTTTGATTTCAGCCTTAAGCATCTTTCCAACAACAAAAATGATGCACTTACAGGCTAATGAGACTGAAGAAAAATGTGACAAAATGCAGAAGCCAATCATATAGGCTGCTTATGCCTATACACAGGTATAATAATTTACAGTACAATAAACATAATAATCTCATTTTAAAAGGTGTTGCTATCAAAAAGCTTCTGATTTTATTAGCAAAATTAGTGTTTTAAGAATAGCTGCACCATTTATAATTTCAAATTGATTGAGATCACCTTTTCACTCTTGCCTCATTA
Source organism: Ibycter americanus (assembly GCA_035590275.1). Classification (NCBI taxonomy): domain Eukaryota; kingdom Metazoa; phylum Chordata; class Aves; order Falconiformes; family Falconidae; genus Ibycter; species Ibycter americanus. The sequence goes on from JAVJGI010000062.1 coordinate 87,167,521, forward strand.
GCAATCCCACTTGCCAGCACCTTTCCTTCCATCATGAAACAATGGAAAACTAAGTGTTATATGAAGGGTTAAAAAAAAAAAAGGCAAGCTGATTCTTCAAAAGTCAACAAGTATTTTGCATATTTACCTTGCCTCTGAAAGCTCTCCATTTTTCTTCTCAAGTGTTTTCCACAGACGTATATATAACTGTGAGTTATTTCGTATGAAATTTATAGACACTGAAGTAAAGCTATAGACTATTGAAGAAAAGTCACCCGATCTATACTGTCATTCAAATAATTGATCTTAGGAGAGTCTAAAGCTTTTTGAAAGAATTTAATTATAAACTTCCCCCTCCCCCAATTATTTGCTAGTCATAGAGAGCACTGTACTTCCACAACACAAAACATTTCTGCCACTGGACCAGCTAAGCACAGAAGACTATGTTTAGTGTTCCTCTTTCACAACGTAAGTATATAGCAATATGTGTCTCAAAAAGGTTATACTTACCAAAATCTATGTCCAGCAGTGCAGCATTTGCGCCTTCTACTAAGATCTTCTTTGGTGGTCCGTGTAAAGCTTCATACATGAAATAAACACCATCCCTTACCATTGGTTTTACTTTTTCCATGCAGCCCTGAATAACACAAAAGACTACTGTATAGTATAATTTCATTATGATAAAGCCAGCCACAGTACACAAGTGCTAGTGCTCCCTCACAACAATATTCTCATTCCTTTTGAAAAGCAAAAGCAAACACAAAAAAATGCTAAATATGCCATAATATGTGAACAAGGGAGGGAAGGAAGGAAGAACATTAGACATGTATGCTCTTCCTATGAGGAAAGAAAGAAAGAAAAAGAGGGGAAAAAAAAAAAGAATAAAGAAATAAAATCCAGACTTCTGAAATGCTTTAGAAATATTCATGCTTGAGTATAATCACAATACTTTACTGTATTCAGTATTTCATTTCCAAGTGTTCAAAATTTCTCCCCCAAAACCAGCATGTGGGGAGTTCTACTCCTGGCCATCTGAAGCCAACAAATGCACACAATTGTAAAGCAGCATTCATTTGTGATATATACACAGGTATGTTTGTAAGTAAAAGTAAAAATTTATTCATTGGAATTAAGGGTCAAGCGCCTGAATGCCACCAAGCAGCTGGATGTGAGAAGCCAGTAACGTTCAGATTAACACTTGGTACACAGCTTTTTCCCTCGTGAGAACATATGGAAGTTCTTATTCTAATGATTCACTTCACATTAAATATAATGCTTTGTCTTTCAGAATTTAATCAGGTGCATTAGCATAAAACAAACATTAAGTACAAGTAATTTTCCTCAAGCTACAAATAAATGTTGTTTCCACCCTAACAATGCGTTTCAGATATTGTGTAATCCTAATGTGTATTAAGTAAAATATAAAGCATTATAAAATCCTCAACTGTAACTGATTTTTCAGTCTACGTATTGATAAAAATACTACAACTCAACATGTGTAACCGATATTTTTTAAAGTAAGACAAACAGAAGTGTTAAGAACACCCATACATTCCATTCTACAGCTGGTAAACTGAATTGAGTGGCAACTAAAGGTACAAGAAGGATGATTTCTTTGGCCTGATTTTCTGAAAGAACTAAACATGTAACTGCACACCCTCGCCTGTTCCACACATACCTCAATGGTTTTAAAAAATCTGTCAGGTTTGGTTGAAGTTTTCTAAGCAGTAAGAAAAAAAAAATATATCTCCTACAGTTAAGTTACTATAAAATGCATGAACAAAAAAGCTGGGTAAGGGTAGGACACCTGACAATTTTTTCAAGAACCTGGGTGCACTGCAAAAATTGCACTACTAGGCATTAGAGAATTAATACTAAGAAATCTCACAACTGTCAGAATTCATAATTAACCACAAGACTAGTTTGCTGGCAGTCAGGCTTCAATAGTTCCGCTGCTATCAACTTACATTTTTCTATGTTGTTAGACAGTGGGGGTTTTTTCCTTTAAGGCTTATTACTTAGAATAATAATTTACTTCAGTTCTTAAGTTTCTGACGCAAGGAATTAATATTCTGCTTTACAATGAAAAATAACTTCCCCAGCTACAATCTTGGGTTTTTTCTCTTCTAGCTGGTATGTTTGAGCAAGTGGAAGTCAAATATAATTCTCCCCATACAAGCCTGTTCCTTAAAATTTACAGTATTTCTCTTGAAACAAAGTTTTGAAATGCTGCATAAAGCGGGGTCAAAAGCGTCTTTAAGGATGCCAGTAGACTCTTTAAAATTGATACATACCAATTTCCCATGATATGTACTGTGTTTTAACTCCTCACACAAGCATGAGCATCAGTCACCAAGAGATTTATGTACCAGTAGCTGCACACAGTGATTATATCATTTAACAGACAGAAGCAGGCTTACCTTGAGCTTTTTCAACTCCCCTTCAATATCTATCTCTAAGGTAGGATATATCGCTTTGTACTGATTGGCTAACACTTTGAACCTGGAAGGCAAAAATGCTTCAATAAGGTTTTTGTTTTCTTCCTCAAGCCCCCGCCAACCTTAGGTTTTACTAGGTACATAGCTGCAGTAGCTACCAGCTACACAGGTAATTAAACAGTCTTAAAGAATAAAAGATTTTAGCAATTAGAAATAGATAATTTAATTATAAAATTATTTTCATATTTAAAAATAATTTTTGATTTAAAAAGTAAAGCAACCAGATGTAATTGCTTACACAGGGTATTACCCAGAAACCGAGAACTAGGCTTAAAACTGTGCATTAAAATACAGAAATTACCTCTCAGAAAATTCATCAAAATCAGAAACAAGATCACACATTCTGAGTCCACTTCGAGCTGCTTTTGAAGAATATACTGGACCGATTCCTTTTTTGGTAGTTCCCAAACTTTCAAGAGATAACAACAGGAGTTATTCTTGATATAAAACAAAGGTGTTTTTTCTTTACAGCGAATACATCCTTAGCATAAAATGAAGTGCTGTTATTTTTGAGCATTTAGAACCTTGTTTTCAGCATTTAAAACATGAGATACTTTTAGTATGCAACTTAGTTTCAGAACATCATTGCTTATAGACATTAATATATTTATCTGCTACATACTTCTGTTTTTAAACCAATAACTTTTCATACTTCAGTGAACTCTTACACATTTATTTATACACAATTCTCAACTTCTATACTTAAGGAACTGAATGCCAAGACAGCATCCTTCAGTACTATGAATTAAAACTAACTGAACACCTTCCTCAAAAATTGTCCTGAAGACCTAAAGTCCTCCGTAAAGCAAAATTAAAAACACTAATATTGGAAAAATCCAAATTCTTCCAATTAGATTCAATACCAAGTAATCTCAAGGAGTGACATTTGCCTCCAGTCCAAAAAGACAGACATTCCAATCAACTTTGCATCACACTATCATTTAACCAGACCAGGACACTGTGGCTAACTGACTCCAGCCTCCACACCGATTAATACCCTCCACAGAGAATTTTTTTAATGAAGAACTGGTTTCCATTTATTTTGTTTCATTAAGATGTGCCAATTCATAAAAGAGTTAAGCTGTCAGAAGACAGTAGTTATAGAAGTTAAAACTACTGTATAAGCATAATGTACTATATTAGATCACCTTTTCTATAACCTTTCTGCAAGGGAAGCTACATGAGCCTTACTTGTGACTGTTTTTGAGCTACATTTGAACAGATAGAAGCATTCAGTTAAAATAAAAAACAAACTTACTATTTATAATGATCAACTTTGAACTGTTAGACACAGAAGAATTTTAATACCAAATATGCTATGCAGTCAAATCTGCAGTTAGACACGCTAGCAGGCTATTTCAAATCCCCATCCCACCCCAAACAAACAGGAGGCATGTCTTCGGATAATACGTTTATGACAGGCTGTTCTCAGCCAGTCTGTAGTACTTCTCCCACGACAGTCACTTAAATAGCCTCAGAATTTAGGAAGAAATAGATAGCTTAGTACTTTCAACCCATCAGCAGTTTTAACAAACTTGAAAACTCTATGATTGTTGCCAAATTTCAAGAACCCCACAGAAAGAAGAAATACAGCACTTTTAAGAGTGACTTAAGTTTTTTAGCTTTCATTGCAATTTTTTTTTCTGGGCTTCTTTAAAACAAATTAATTGGAGAGAAGTGGCTATTTCTTCACTGGGTTTTCTTTTACAATCTTTAACACTAACTAGTAACATGGTTCCCTCTCACAAGTAGCTGTGTGACCAACAGGTTTTAATTGCAAATATTGTTATGTAGCAGTTTTAGCTTGTGCTCCATAAACATTCAAGAATAACTGATATACATATACTGGCTCAAAAAAAATAATGTATACTGTTCCATGTATATATATGTTTGTATATTCTTCCTGTTTATTTTTTAATACCTGAAATAACAGGTAGCAAGACAGCTGGTACAGGACAGCCAAATGTGAAAACGACCCGGTGCAAGAGTAACTGACAAATTACCACTCAATAGCAACGTGTGTGAAGAAAAACGCCAATATCAGACACCTTCTTAAAAGGTTACTGTCATGGATACCTTTTACAGGTCTCAGTAAGGAAGAGTGAGTTACTTTTCGTCTACATAGAAAAACTTCCAAGAAGAGAGATTGAGTTTACTGGTATCTCAGAAGTCTATAGTGCTGCATTACTTTTCAGCTGTAGATATGTCACAGTTAATTCAGCCAACTTCTTTCCCCGTCCCCAGGAACTAGTGAGCTACTTGGAAATCACAAGTTAGAAACAAGGCAGCTAGTTTCTAAAAGTCTCAAAAGCTTCAGAAAGTCAGTAGCAGCATGTAGTAGACAACGTGAGCATTTACATACACCTCTGACAACAACGCCTCATGAGATACCAAACCAGTTCTATCAGACCTTTAAGTTACTTGGAGATGACAAAGGGTCCTTCAATCTTCGTAAACAGAAATACATTTTTACAGAAACAAATACCTCCAGTAAACAAAACATTAGGAAGCAGGAATCCTTTTTATAAAGCAAATTAAGAACTAGGAACTTTTTCATAAGGCAAAATATCAAGATACAACCCTTTCATTAAGAATATAATCTTTTGCTAGCCATTGGAGGACAAAAGTGTAAGAAATGATCCCTGGATATTCCACACTAATAAGTTATAAGGATAAATACTACTTTTTTAAACTCGATGACAAATAACAGATATCCAATGTATTAAGTCATACGTTTGTACTAAGCTATTCTATGACAAAATAAAACTACTTACTTCTTTCCTGCTTGTTCTTGCCTCTGTTGCTCTTGGATGCCATCAGCAGCTTGGTGGAAATCAAATACTAAGAAAATAAAAATAACAAATACAAAATTTGTGTCATACAAATTACCATATCAGTAACGATTTCTTCAAATCGATTCTAGCTCTGTTTATCAAATGTGGGAAACAAAAACATACACACTGGAGAGACAAATAAAATGACAAAGAGGTTTTTCTCTTCTTTTACATTTTTTTCACAGGGAAGAGATCTAAGGTTTTTCAGAGACTTTTTTTTTTAATCGTTTATTTTGTTGACTACTTGCAGACTGTGTATGTACCTCCCACAGAATAACCAAGCCATTTCAGCTTTGTAGTGGCCCAAAAGAATGTATGGAGGACAACAAACAAAGAAAACATGCAGTTGGAAAAAATCCTGGAAAACAGGTTACAGTAAAAAATGTCATATGCTGAAATTTAAGGTGGGAACTTTCAGTAAACATTCCCAAGATGTCTTCAACCATTTTATGTTTTAGACAACATCAATTAAAATACATTTGGAAGTATAAAAGCTCCCACCAATGTCTGTAACATAAACAGAAAACATCTTCACAAGCACCGGATTTTTTTTTAAAGCATTAAATACTATTAATGACAAAGCTTATTCAAAGTATTCCTTGCAACAAGTCTTTGTCTGATATAAAAGCAAAAAAAAAAATCTGACAAGACTCCTCAAATACAAACAGTGGGGCAGCAGTTTGCAGGTTAACTGAAGCCAGCTTATTTTTCTTAAGTACCATCTCCTGAAAGTTAAACAACTAATCTAGCCATCACACAGGAAAGACCAAAAACTTGCAAGAAACAGTCATTTAATAGGTACTCTAGTCCCTCTACAACAGGAGTGGTTTTCCTTGTTTGCCTTACCAATTTATTTTTCTGTTTATTTCCACACATTCCCAGAATTTAAAGGATTAGATTATCCCCAGCAGCTTGAATCCATTTTTGGTTGATCTTTTGTTACAGACTCATCATTCACAGACTGCCACTACCCATTTTAGCGGGGGCATATTTATCATGGCAACAGATCTCCGGACTGTCATCAAAACTTTCTAAACAGAAGCATTCTGAAAGTTCACCTCTGTTAAGAGGCTGAATGGTTATAGGTGACAGTAACTGGTCCTTCTTACTCAGGACCTGTTTAGCTATGAAAACTTCACGGTATTGCCACGGCAATATAATCACTGCAGAACAGCTTTTCTAATAATCTAGTAATTTCCAAGTAATTCACCTACAGTGATTCTATTCTCAGAAAGGATTTTAGTTAACTTAGGAACAGTTACTCAGCTATTTCAAACTCAGTACTTACTCCAAAGTAAAAACATATTTATGCTGAAATAACATATTCCAGATTGGTAAAAAAAAAATCAAGCCAAAAAAACCCACCCAACCAAGAAGCAAAACCAAAAGCAAATTCTTTGTTCCGGTGTTGCAAGCTTTTATCTGATAAAAGACCTAAAAAGTCTGCATCTTCAGAAAATGACTACCAGAGCAGCAATAAGCCCATTTCCTAATACATGCAGTTATGTAACTATTATGTTACAGTATCTACAGATCTAATTTAAAGGATGAATTTTCATAATAAAGATGTCCTAGAAGTGATACAGGAAGAGCCTCTGAAGCTCTGTGTTGGTGGTTTGGACTCTAAACACTCTTTTCCTCCAGGCTCTGAACTGCAGAGTTGTCTGAAACATAGGCTGGAATCAATGCTTGACTGATGAGCTCCCCACGAGAGTGCACCCGTCCTCTCTACTCTTACAGAGCCCTTCCCAAGAAGTCTCCTTCCTGAAGTATATGGCAATTTACTTGGTAGGGAGCCTGTTAGTTTGGAAGTCACACCCCGTCACGCGGTTTGCCAGCAGAGGAGTTGCTACAAGCAACACTGCTTTTACACCAAAGGGGGAAATGAATCCTTTAGTCAATTAACTTCTGAACTGCTTTTTGACAGCTTTGCACCTCTCACCTTAGGCTTGGAAAGTGAACCTGTTTTCCTGACTAGGTTATGCTTAAGGAACAGGATTAAAGCATACCTAGAATAGAAACCTGGGAAGGTCCTGAGCGGTGAACGATTTTTTTCTAGGATCCTCAATAAATCAAAGCAGCCTACGGAGACTTAATCCAAAGAAAAGTACATGCCTATATAACAAGATGGCTAAAAATTGTCACTTTTACTGCCATGGAAAGTTCGGAGAAAAAGATTAACAACAAAAAAAAAAGCTAACAACAAACTAAACCACAAACAGGAACTTACCAATATGAGCCCTGTCAGAAATTATTAGTCTTTTTTCCCAGCCTTCTAGCCCTTAAAAGACAAAATGAAATAATTATAATACAGCATTTTTTTCTTCTGATGTATAGAGAATAAATACTTTTCATGTTTAGACTTCAGTCAATCTATTTAAAGATTGAACAATCATGTGCCAGAGGAAAAAAAAGTAGATTTCAATAATTAAAACCCAGCATCAGCCTATAAAGCTGAGAAAGTCAGGCTTATTCTGAGGAAGAATTCTAGCTGTTCTACTAGTTCCTCAATTTCAGCCATCAGTAGCTTTTTGCTTTTGAATAACCTAGACCACTGCTTTACCTCACTTACAGTAGACCTCTGCCAAGCATGGCCATAGACATAACAGAAAGTATCCAAAAACTGAGTTCAGAATCAAGAAGTGATTACCACAGCATTTGTTTACATTAACACATATCAAACTGTACACTAATATTCTAAGAGGTAAGACGACTATGAGCAGATACCACACTTCAACAAATTGTTTCACTTCTTAAATTCACTACTTTAAGCAAAGAAAAATGTCTGCAGATAATTCATATTTAGAACATGTTGTCTTCTGAAACTGTGGGGACTCCTTTTGTCTGTCTTCCCATGAGGGCCCTGGGACTTCTAGCGAGACTCCTGTCAGAAACTAGCAGCTAAATGCATTTCTGGAAAAACACATTGTACATAACCACTACAGAGGCATTCTCCATCTCAATCTTCCGAGGTGGGCCCCACAAACTATTTTAAGAGTCGTATCTTAAAATTTTCTCACCTTTTCCTTTCTTTAAGTTTTTTTCAGCTTCTTCAAAGAGTCCTGGCAAATGAATTACAACACCATTTCCTGAAGAAAACCATTACACAAAAGTTAATTATGTTAGGCATGGAAAAAAATATTCTAAACAATTCAAAGACACTTCATGTTTTGTATGCAGAGTATTTTATTTAAGTTTTTAAACTTTCAAGGCACTGCAATTTTTATTCTTAGGAATTTGTCTGTAAAGGACTAATTTACACCTAAAGTATGCACTTCTAACTATGTGCATTGAATCTTTTTACTAAACTCAACAAACTTTCAATTTAGATCAGCACAAACAGTAACAGCACTGTGGGACAGTCTGGAATGCAACTTCCTCTTCCTGGTGCTTAAAATTAACTTCCCTCTTTGTACTTCATTTTCATAACCCTATTGTATTTTAAAAGCATAGCACATTTCTATCATCATTATAAACACTAGCATCCCCTCAGGCACTTTTCTGCTGTAAATAGAAAATATTCTGTATATAGAGCTGGGGTTGTTAACAGACTAGCAAAAAAAACAGGAAAAAGCTCTATCAAAAGCAAGCCACTTTCCTACAGCTGTCATATTGCTTAGAAAAAGACTACTAGCTCATGCAATTAACCGGCATCAGTGATTACCTAAGGAGCCTTTCCGTATCGCAAAACTGAACCATCTTAAGGTCATACCAAACTCAGTAGATCAGTACATCCAAAGCTATTGGTATGATAACATCTAGCTAAAGAATGGAGGGACCTGACATCTGGAACTATTTGCGTATCCCCTAATTCCACATAAATAAAAGCATTCTAAACACCAAAATACAAAATATTTAAGACTTTTCACTATAACCTTCATGGTACAGTCCTAATTAATAGTAATAATCTATCATAATACTCCAATCATTTTGCTCTCGCCTTCCACCCTCACTCCACCCCAATCTACAAACACTTTCAGTGGAATCGTAAGCCACATAGTATTTTTTTTTCCCCAGAAGAGTTTTTGAACACAAGGCAGACCTAAAAGAAGCTAGAACAACAAGCTTCAGAACAGATGAGACCAAGAAATGGCAGCTACAGACAAACAGAATTTGTAAAAAGCCCTCTCCTGCCTACTGTATTTTTAAAGGATGGGGACCTTCCTACTCAGCTCTGAGTCCACCAAACAAAACATGGCAAACAGGCATCCTTTTTTACTGTTTTTAAGCAATGACCTTTTAAAGAAACATAATACAGTAACACATCAACAGAGAACAGAAGTAGTATCAGCCATAGTCCTCAAAACTTGAAGCAGTTAACATCCCAACCTCCCCTTCATCAGAGGGAATCTACTCCCATGCCCATCGGCTCGATTTCTGTAGAAGTATTAGGCAGGGCAAGCTGATCCAAAACTATCCCACTACCAAGTCACAATATACCAGCTGAAAAGAGGCAATTAACCACTGATTTCCATCAAGCAGAGTTAATGCTGACTGCAAGTATAGAGTCACTACAAGCTGGACCCAAGAATTCAGCAAATACTCTTTATGAATCAAGTAACTAGCAACAGAAGCTCTTTAGTCGCTATGCTGTTTAGCAAACTGTCAATGACCACTTGTCTTGTCTTGGCACATGTACGAAGCTGAGAGGCAAGACTACAGGCTCAGAGTAGTAATATATGCAGGAAGAAGTGATAGGAAGAGCAGGGCAATAGAGCCCTGATTTGGAGAAGTGCACTGACTAAGTAAGGGACAGGAGCTCCAAGTATCAGAAAAGCAGGATGAAAGTGCTGATTGGTCATGTTTGTGAAACAGCACACAAGCACATGCATAGTTATAATGCTGTGTGGACATGTTTTATATTTACCTTCATTTTTAGAAGGAAATTTTAAGGGCTACACAGCATTATTAAATAGGTTGGTCATACAAGCAATCCAAAGAAAAAAACCCACAAGATTGCAAACAGGATTCCAAGAGAGGGAGGGGGGTAAGTAGGCTGGTAGGGACAACCTAAACCCCCTTTCAGCAAGCAAACAGATCACAGATCCTGACATCACATAGTACTGCCACTGCCCTAAACATTCTAATGTACTCTCCTGAGAGGACTTCTTGGTAAGAACTGTATAGCACAAGTCTTTTGGAGTCAGCATTCATTTCACAATCCAATGGAAAAGGGAGGAAAGATCTATGTTTCAAAAGGTATTGGTAGCTACTTAGCAGGGCTGAAGATTAAAACAGAGAGGAGGAATTCTGAGAATAAAAGAAATGATCGGTAGAAAAAAATAAGAGGGAATGGGAGAATGAAGACAAGCTGAGCAGCTAGCAGTTTGCATTGATAGGACAGATAAGAACACAGATGAACTATCCAAGACAATAAAAGAAACCTTTATAACACAAACTTCACAATTGAGTTAAGAAAATAGTAAGAAGATAGTAGAGCAGTTCAGGCCTGTGAGAATTTGAGGAAGAAAAATCCTGATCCTGTATGTCCTCAGATATATTTTGTTATTTTAATATGTCAGAAGTCTGTCACTACAGTATTGTCTACCTTTTAGAGATGTCCCACTTACCAATGAATGCAGTGACTTTTGGATTGATGATCCCACTTGGCAGAAGATGAAAGTCATACTCCACAGAATCCACAACAACTGTATGCCCTGCATTATTGCCTCCCTGGGGGTGGGGGAGAAAAAAAAGTGTTAATAGTTTTTGACACTAAGGACAAATGAACACACGGTATAGAGATGGAATAAACTGGTTCCAGCTCCAATTCTGCAGCTTTCATTTCTGTTACTGAAGAAAGATCTTTCAAAGATCTCCTTCTCCCAGGAAATCAGCCAAACTTGTTTTGTCAAACCCAACAATTTCAACATCAGTATTGTATGTCACATAGACTTTGGACAGTATTTTGGTTCATCAAAGGTACAAAATCTTGGAATAAGATTAAAATGTTTCTAAAAATTATTAGACAGGAGCATAAATATTCTAGAACATGCAAACATTTCTAAAAGCCATCATCAGTTTTACTAGCTTCCTATTACAGTTACCCTGTAGAAAGTAAGTACTGAAAGTGGAACTGCAACCCTGGCAAAGAAAGAAAAAAAAATCACCAGTTAAACTGAGTATATAAAACCATGTAGTTACTGGGAAAGATAAGTCTAGCTGTTTGGCAACATGAAGGCTTGTTGTTCTGAATTTTGGGTTCAGTCTTTTGAGTGGTTTTCTATGAACAGTAAACAGCAAAGTTAACTTGCTCATTCTATACCTCCTCAGCAGTAAGAAAGGTCTGTAATAGCGAGAGTCATTTATATCTGAAACATGCTGTTAAGGAGTGAATCTAGAGGGAACTAAGACGACTCCTGGTTTTGTAAGTTACGAGACACTATTTACATCAAAATAACACTTAACATTTCTAGCTTTTTTCATTACCACAAAGAGAGTATTAAGAGATTTGTTACACTATGAAATATGTCCAAAATACAAAAAGAAGCCTGTGACCAAGTCCTAAAGAGGGTCAAGATAGGCTTACGAAGCTAAAAAGATTACAAAATAGTTACCAAATATCCCCAGTTCTCGTTTGTTGTACTTTTGAAAATAAGCTTACACTCTCTTGTGACCAAGGCATTTGTGCAAGACAAGGTTACATACAAAATGGTTCTGTTTGTCGTAACTACAGGAACATCCTTCACAGACACCTTGCATGAGAAATAAACAAACTGCTTCATAGAAGGAAAGCCTTAAAGGAAAGACTTCTAATCTAAGCCTTCTTTCAGCATAAGACAAACTGAAGAAAGGCACTACATGAACAGAAGAAGAAAAAAGAAACTGTATCAAATACTAATCTATGGAATTACAAATCTGAAATCTTTCAGAATAATATAGCACAAAGATCTTTTTTTCTAAGCAATGGAGTCAACAGCTACTCACTACTTCTATAACATTTACCAAGCATGAATGCAATACACAGAGCCATATATCTGACATTACAAACAAAGAATATTCTTAAATATCAAATATTTGTGCCAGTATACAAAAACACAGGTAAAAGCCTAATCTCAGTGAAGTTAGCAAGGAAAATTTTTGTGATTACAGCATTATTTATTTGAGGACTCACAGCCACTCCACCTCCTTTGGCAACAGAGGGAAGACTTACAAACCTTCACCCAACAAAGGAAATGTCTGAATTGAAGAAAAGTTTAAATGATGTAGTAATATAATGTAGAATTTTTCCACGTACTGAATAGTACCTTGAAGAAGTTGTAAAGATTTCTGCATGCAGATGGTTTTCACAGCAAACGATCTGACTTAATCAGAGAATGCCAAATTTTCAATTCACAACACGTGAAACACTGAACGCATAAATAAAGCGAGCCTTTCAAGTTTATTCTTTCAAGAAAATAATAAATGTTCAGGAATAACCTTCCTCCTCCTCCCATCCCTCCTACTCAACAGTAGCTGTTAAGCAATATTGTTTAGCTGTCTACCAACTCTACAGTTTTATCTTTGATTTAAAACGATGTTAACTACTTCACCAGGTAGATCATTTACAACTATTTTTGAAATGCAATGCTGACACTCCTGAGCTACTGCAAGTTACTCTGAAACTAGATAATATTCCAAGAACTATTAAGTTACATACATACAAGCTTTTTTTAGTAAGAAAATACATTGGTTTTCTACTCATTGTTTGAGAACCTAAGCAAAACCCTTCTTGGGGAAGAGAGAAGAGTTATGTACTAAAGTAGCATTTACAGTCAGGTGCATCTGCTGAAAGTGGTAGTTACCTTCATCCTCATCAGATTCCTTCAAATCATTCCTGTCTATTAGATCCACTGCTAATATCAGTCTATACAAATTTAACATGAGCACTGAAGTGCTTTAAATGAAGATTCAGTAAGTAGGTCTAAGTACAACACTGAAGTACTGAGGTAGTAGTAATTTACAAATGGGAAGATGAGTCCAAACTCTCCCACTGCAGCATAAACAAACTGGACTAACCCATAAGCAACAATAAGATTAGTACACAACTATTCATTTCAAATCCTCTACTAACTGGATGATTTAATTTCATGTTTTGCTTCTCAATTTATTTCAAAAAACCCAAGTTTTCTAGTGTCATGAACGTCAAATAAAGCGAAAGAAAAATTGACCATTGTAGACATTAAATCACGATTAACAATACATTCTTAGTCTCTTAAAGTTTGCCAAGCTACTGGTGCCATTCAGACATGCTAACTTCAAGTTCAGCAGTTGCATCTGCTTGAGTAAGGTGTACAGCATGCACGCTCACACTCTGTTAATCATGACAACATAGCTGCTGGTTTTTGATGGTGTCAAGGTTTCTCCCTTGCACAGCTGAGGTGTGCTGCCTCTGTGCTCACTGAAAAATACCCCATGGCTGACAGAATAAAAATGGCATTTTTACGTTTTAAACCTTGAGCTATGTGTACAGCACTGCTCATATTTCATCTAGAAGCAAGCTAGTTAAATATACTTCTGTATGTTTACTGTGAGCAGTTACACTTCAAGGGATTTTGCTAGAGACTGAAGTAGAAAACTTGACATTATGTGTGACGAATTGCGATCTGAACACACTCTAAGGCCATACTAATACCTCAGGGTTTCCAAATGCTTCTTTTCAGATGAGACCTAAATTTGAATCTCAGAATTTAGTTGTTTTTAATATTATGATACCTATGACATGAAAAGATTCAGTCCCAAAAGTGCTACTGATAGCAGTAGTCTGGTAGAACGTTAAGTCAGTCCCCATCCTGCTTTAGATGTCATTTGAAAAATATTTTTAATTTCAAACCATATTTTTAGGACAGCATTAAGACAACATTTCATTAATTCAGTTTTCAAAATTCTGCTGTTTACAGATAAGCTCTACCCCAACTGCAGAAGTGCAAGTGTATAGTTACACAGTTAGGAATCTAATATATTAAAAAGAACGGTTCACACTGTACACTTACAGTGAACTAGCAGTGAAGTGTACACATGTTGTGTGCTCAGACATTGCACAACACAGGTTTGGTAAACAATTGTAATTACAGAAACCTGAACTCAGAGTTCTAGTGGTGCTGGGGCGGAGAGGTGGCTGGTTGTTAGGTTATGGGGTCTGAGTTTGGTTTGTGGGGTTTCTGGTTTTTTCCTCCTCCAGAAATTGAAGATAATGCCAAGATATTCCTCATGTAGGCAACTATTGCTTCTGGGCATAATTCAAGGCATAAACTGATGAAGTCACTCCTGGCTTCAGCACTTTCCATCTGGATTTCTCACTCCTCCTCCCTCATCACACTAAACCAAATGGGACCAGTTAGGTCATTCAAGCTAACACTGCTTTGATTCAAATGTTTAAACATTATTAATGGAGAACTAACTGTGGAATTTCTTTTCACTAGTAGTTAAACAAAGTTCATGCTCAAATGATCTTCAATACATTGTATAAAGCTTTTGCCAGAGGGAAATTAAGATATACAAGTCATTTCTTGAGGCTGGCAGTACACCCTAGTTAACTAAATATAGTAATCAGTCTACCATATCTCAGTAACCTTCTAGGTACCCAAACTACAGGAGTTCTCTCCCAGCCACGTGCAAACTGAAACACCTACCTTGGGCCAACACAAACAGACAGGCCAAATGCACAGCAAGAGCAAGAGATTCTCTTGCTCAGTCTAGACTACACTACGCGCATTTAGCGGTGGCTCCTTTTCCCTTTCTCCCTGCACAACAACAAGATTTCCTTCAGCTGAGCCCAGGAGTGTGCTATGGCCAACATACTCATTAGGGCAAGGCAATTCTGGATACAGCTACAAATAGATGGATTGCACAAAAGGATTGAGGCAGGGAAAAGATGACTTCTTACACGAGAGGTACAAGAAGGCACCAGTGGCACTCTGAACAAACAGCTTCTTCACTGGGATGCTTTCTTCCCATTCTGCAGAACAGCAGCAGAGGAAGACCCTCCAGAAGTCAGAATGCAGGCTGTGAAGGAGGTCAGGCAGCCAAGGCAGAGCTGGCTTTGCCAGAGTAAGAGAAGTAATATCGTGCAGATTAAAAAAAAAAAAAAAAAAAAAAATTAAGAAAGGTAATCAATAAGTCAAAGTAGCATGACATAGGAATATCTAACACACTCAAGACTTCACTTGCTTGGTATTGCAATGCAGTATTTCATTTCAAAATTATGCAGAAGAGGCTTTCTGAAATACAGCAAAGAACAAATACCTAATGCAAAAGACAAGCAAGAAAGCCCGGGGGGGGGGGGGGGAGGGAAGAAAAAAAAAAGAGCCTTTTAGCAATTTTGAGGTACGTTAAACTTGCGGAAGACAATAAAAATCAGTTCAGGGTAGACAGTGTAAGGCGGGACCAGAAGAGAGCTTTCAAGGTCCAAGTACCTGCTAAATACAAACCCACTGAACCTTCTTCATGAAGTCTTCTGCTCGTTCCTTCTGCTTCCATGGTTTCCATGCTCTGATACAGCTGTTTTAAAAGTCGTCTAACCCCACTTGTCTAACATACTATTAGGAAAAAAACCCAAATCAAACACACACACACAAACCCACACTTGTTTCCTTAACTGCTTCCTAAAAACATTTCTGTGAAAAGGTCTTTCACTGCTGCATCTCACAAGATGTTACAATATCAGATACAGCATTGTAAACCCTCAGATCTGCCAGAACAGCAGAATCAAAATTTTGAAGACTGCCTCTCTTAACAGTCATTTCAGAACATTTTTCCTCTCTCCTGCCCAAACCTCCTATCAGTTTAAAGAGCTATTAAGAAAAAAAAAAACTTTAAAAATAATTAAAAATTCATAATACTCTAAACACTGAAAAGTAATTCTGATTTTTGTATTACCAAAATCTGTGTATATTATTTTCTTAAACATACAATTACCACAGAGACGATAACTTGATTTTTGCACACTTAAGTATATGCCTGCGCACATCCTTCAAGTTTGGATACATACAGCAGAATCCTTACACAACACGAGCTTCCCGTTTCAACAGACACACTCTAGATTATCCCAACATCTTTTAAGTCTTTTCATTCTGAAAGTCATACCAAAAGATATCTGCTAGTTACCTGAAAATTTTTTTAGTACAGCATCATCCCTGAAACATACCAAGGACACAAAGTCAGACAACAAACAACAGAAAACCAGGTGTTTATTGCCCAAAAGCGTATCACCTACCATTCAAATACTGTGAACTGGAAGTATATTTTGGAAATTGTTAGAAAAAAAATAATCTATTCTTGTTAATTTTACACCAGAGACTAAGCACTTCATGAATCTAATATGCATAATGCTTAAATTTTGCTTATTTAACCAAATCTAGAGAGATATTTCAGTGTTATTACCAGGCTATTTAGGCAAGAATATAAATTATCTTCTCCCTAAATTTCTAATAAAGCTCACTTAGCAGAAAGCACGCTATTCAGGAAAAAACCAAAAAGCCAAACCATTTCTCTTTAGGTTTTCTTCACATTAGAAAACAGCCTCCTGACTTGGGCTCATTTCATCACAGAAAGCACTACACAGGAAAAACAAGCACATGCCTTGCTACAGAACAGAACATAAACCAGATTCTCCATCTAGCAACAAAGCAGCTACCCCTGGAGCCATAAGAACAGGTAACAACACACTATATTCCTATCAAGAGGCTAACATGAGCTTACTGCTTCTGAAGCCTCAAGCATACCTTCCTTAGGTATAGCACCATTCCTTTGTGCATCTCCATCAAGGCACAGCACTGCAGTTTAGCATACTCTGAGGTTTCCAAAATTGGGTTTTCAGAAGTCAGCAATCTTCTTAGCACTGTATTTTGAGGTAAATTTTAAAAAGTTAAAAGCATTCAGTTTGTCCTTTCTCCTTTCCTTGCACTATTTCTTCTCCTCATATCTTTCAACACTGTTTGGAACAGTTCCCCATCTTCTCCCTAAGGATTCTTTGGTGACCAAAGGATCAGCCCTTTCAGCAGCCCAGAGCTTTACCAAATGACAATGTTAAATGGCCTCTTTAAGGCCTCTTCAAGGACCTACCTGGATGAATCCCATGGGTTAGGGCTTTAGAAGGTAGGGGAGTCCAAGAGAGCTGGCTAATACTCAAGCACCACTTCCTCCCAGCTCAAGATTGGTGCATCCCCATGAGCAAGAAATCAAGCAAAGGGGGCAGGACACCTGCATGGATGAGCAAGGAGCTTCTGGCAGACCTCAGACAGAAGAAGGAAGTTTACAGAATGTGGAAAAAGAGACAGGCCACCCAGGTGGAATATAGGAGTGTTGTCAGAACATGCAGGGAGGCGATTAGGAAGGCTAAGATCCATCTGGAATTAAATCTGGTGAGGGAGATCAAGGACAACAAGAAGGGCTTCAAGTACATCAGCAGGAAAAAGAATGACTATCGAAAACATGGGTCCGCTGCTGAATGAGGTGGGTGCCCTGGTGACAATGGATACAGGGAAGGCAGAGTTACTGAATGCCTTCTTTGCTTCAGTTTTCACTGCCAAGACCAGCCCTCAGGCTTCCCAGACCCTGGAGGCAAGAGAGGCGTCTGGAGAAAGGAACGCTTTCCCCTGGTCAAGGAGGATCAGGTTAGAGGTCACTTGAGCAAACCTAACACCCACAAATCCATGGGCCCTGATGGGATGCACCCCCGAGTGCTGAGGGAATGAGCAGATGTTATTGCTGAGACACTCTCCATCATCTTTGAAAGGTCATGGAGAACAGGAGAGGTGCCTGTGGACTGGAGGAAACCCAGTGTCAATGGAGGCTTCAAAAAGGACAAGGGGGAGGACCCAGGAAGCTACAGGCTGGGCAGCCTCCCCACCATCCCTGGAAAGGTGATGGAACAGCTCATCCTGGAGGCCATCTCTAAGCATGTGGAGGAAAAGGAGGTCGTCAGAAGCAGTCAGCATGGATTCACCAAGAGGAAACCATGCCTGACCAACCTAAAAGCCTTCTATAGTGGCAGGAGTGGCTGGGCAGATGAGGGGAGACCAGTGAATGTTGTCTACCTTGACCTCAGCAAAGCTTCTGACACTGTCTCCCATAACATCCCCATAGGTAAGCTCAGGAAGCATGGGTTAGATGAGCTGACAGTGAGGTGGATTGAGACCTGGCTGAAGGGCAGAGCTCAGAGGGTTGTGATCAGTGGCACAGGGTCCAGCTGGAGGCCTGTAGCTTGTGGTGTTCCCCAGAGGTTACTAGGTCCAGTCCTGTTCCACTTACACATCAATGACCTGGACACAGGGACAAAGTGTGCCCTCAGCAAGTTTGCAGGTGACACAAAGCTGGGAGGAGCGGCCGATACACCCAAAGGCTGCGCTGCCCTTCAGCGAGGACTGGGCAGGCTGGAGTTGGGCTGAGAGGAACCTCATGGAGTTCAACCAAGGCAAGAGCAGGGTCCTGCCCCTGGGGAGGAGCAGCCCAGCACCACAGGCTGGGGCTGACCTGCTGGGGGGCAGCTCTGCAGAGAAGGACCCGGGAGTCCTAGTGGACAGCAAGTTGCCCATGAGCCAGCAGCATGCCCTTGGGGCCAAGAAGGCCAATGGGATCCTGGGGGGCATTCTGAGTGTGGCCAGTGGGGGGAGGGAAGTTATCCTGCTCTGCCCTAGTGAGGCCCCAGTTCTGGGCTCCCCAGTTCAAGAGACAGGGAACTACTGGGGAGGGTCCAACAGAGAGCTACGAAGATGAGGGGACTGGAGCATCTCCCTGATGAGGAAAGCTTGAGAGAGCTGGGCCTGACTAGCCTGGAGAAGACTGAGAGGGATCTTATCAATGTCTACAAATATCTCAAGGGTGAGTGTCAGGAGGATGGGGGGCCAGGCTCTTTTCAGTGGTGCCAAGTGAGAGGACAAGGGGTGACATGCACAAACTGCAACACAAGTTCCATCTGAATATAAGGAAAAACTAATTTACTGTGAGGATGACAGAGCACTGGCACAGGCTGCCCAGAGAGGCTGTGCAGTCTCCTTCTCTGGAGGCATTCAAAACCTGCCTGCATGCAACTCTGTGCAACCTGACCTAGGAGAACCTGCTTAAGCAGGGGATTGGACTAGATGATCTCCAGAGGTCCTTTCCAACCCTGACCATTCTGCGATTGTGCCTCTAAATTAATTTCCCCAACTCTTCAACCGCCAGGAGCATGAACTTCATAATACAAAGTAATACAGTGTTGTCCATAACTTTTGATTTTGCCTTGTAGTCAATACCTAGGCCCACTGTTGTCACTCAGAACTTTGAAACCACACACCAAAGTCAGGGTGGTTGGTTTCATGCTTGGACCCAGTCTCCAGTTTTCAGATTACCAGCTGCTGCCTACACTGCTGCCAGCAATGCTGAAGGACTAACTGCCACCAGGTGACACTGAACATTAGTGCTGATAACAGGGGGAAACATGAGCTTACTCAAAGTGGTGAGAACCAAACACCTATTTTCTTCCGCAACAATACCAGTTCAAGCCATTTATGGTATTATGAAACTGGTCATCTTAGAGAGCTGCTTTAATAATAGCTTTGATGCAAAAAACCAAAAAACACCTCAGCCATGGCAGTTTCTTAGTACTCTTTATATAAAGAGTTGTTAATTTACAAAGCACCTCAGAGCACGTCTTAACCCCCCTGG
>JAVJGI010000062.1:87197957-87236086 GCA_035590275.1 Ibycter americanus
GCGTAGTCCGTCGGCGGCAGCACCTGTGACAGGACCGGGTCCTGGCGGCTTGGCCCGGGGCTGGGCACCGGGCAGCGGGAGGCTGCGGGGGCGGCCGTGACGCTCCACCGGGCGCCGCTGGCTCTGGGTGGCGGCTGCGCCGTGTGGAGATGGAGGGAGGGGGCGAGGGGCGCTGAGGGGAGCGGTGAGGGGAGGCCTTTGTGCGTCGGGTCTGGCCTCTGCTCAGAACGCGACTCAAGCTGCGGCCTTGGGTCTGGGGGCCGCGGACCGTGTGGCCGTTCCCCTGGGCTGGCCCTCTGGGACGCAGCAGCCCGCGGCCTGAGGCGCTACAGGTGTCCCCGCACCGCTCCTGAAGGCAGCCTGCGGGTCCCGGGGCCGGGGTGGCTCCCCGTTTCCCCTTGGATTACATCTCCTGTGGGCAAGGCACGACCTGTGGCTCCTGTCACAGATGTCAAACCTGCCAACGTGTGTTTGCGGTATATCGCAGCTTTGCCTGTGCGGTTCGGTTTGCTGACAATGGTACGAGTGTAAATCCCTGTTTGCAGAACCAGGGGCTAAATGAGGGAGGCCATTTTCTCCAGAGACACCACAACATGGCCCCAAGCTTATTCATGAGGGAAAAAAAATAAATGGAAAAACCCATTGCAGAGACATGCCTTCATCATGCATACTTGAGGGTTTAGAAGTAGAACTGATGTCTCAGTGGCTGTTTTCATTCTTTCCTGCTTCACAGAATCAACACCCCTGGGGGAAGATTTTTTTTATTTTTTTTTTTAAAGTAGCTATTAAAAAGACATAAATCTGAATGATGTAATTACTGCTAAGACAGCTGTTCAAAAACCTGAGTCACAGAGCAGTGACAATCTGCAGCTGTCTAGTAGGTTGCAGAGTTTGATTCTAGTTGTTTCTTTGCTTCTTCAGGTTTTAGTCTAACCAAGATTTTGAGGATCTATAAAAGCCACTGAAGAAATGTTTAACTGTGTCTTGTAAAGCTAGGGAGATACATAACAGAAAATTAAATACAAAGTTGACAGAGAACATTTTTTTACAAAACATTGAAAATATCTAAATCCTGAGCGTCGGTGCAAAGAGATGCTGTGACAAAGTAGTCAGTTCAGAACAAAGATGTTGAGTAATTGCAAATGATAGGAGGCAATTGTGTGTATACACTTCAAAGAGCCAATAGTGCCTTAAAGATTCTGTCGAGTCCATAGTACTAATATTTTTGTCTGCTTGCGCTAAAAAAAACACAGCCATGATTTCTGTGTCACTGCACAGAGCTGGTGGGAAGTCACTAAAAGCCGCAAGGAGCTGCTGAAGTCAAATTTCTCCAGTCTTGCTGACACAATGGCAAACTTTGTTTTAGTGCACTCACATCTGAGGCCCTAGATCATCTCATGACTCCCCAAACAATGGTCTAGATTAATGTTTCAGGATATGATTTTCCAGTGTAGCTGAATCATATTAACACCCTATCATTACCAACACAATTATTTCCTCGAATCTCAAAACAAATTTGAGCCTGTTGTAGTGTCCTAGCAATACAGTATTAGTGGAATGGCACTTTCCAAAGAGTCTCAGGCACACGAATCCATTGTTCTGCTATTTTTACTTGTTGTAGAAGACACTTGAGATTCATGGTTTGGTATGTTTGCTTGGTAGGTATTGAACCAGTGAAGAAAACCATTCTTCCCTTTCAGAAAACCTGTAAGTATTTAATGAAGATCAAGCTAATCAATACTGATCAGTACTGCAAGGGTTAGAATTTTTTTTTAATATATGGTATTATGGGTCTGTCATTCCTCCAGTCCCTTTTCTTTGCAAACTAAATGGAGGGTTTCGTTCTAATACTTTAAAAGCTATTAAATACTCTTTATTGACATGATTCACTAACTGTATTTATAGTATAGCTCTAAAACATGGTAACTCTTGACCGAAGTACAAACGCAACTGGTGTCTAACGCCCCTTGTCAAAAACAGGCATTTGCTGTAGTATAAGTAAGAGTTTAGAATAAAACTGTGCAGAAACTCCCAATTGCACTTATTTTCGTTCATTTACTATAAGCAAGAAAACCAGCAGAGCATGCAATGTTACAGTGCTGTTTTTTTCCTCTAACATGTATGGACTGTATGCCATTTGGGCAAGCTGAACTTGCTCTGTGAGAGGTCAGGTGGGCATTTAGAGGTGGCACGAAGTGCCTTTTCTGGCATTAGCAAGGCGGTACATGAGATTGACTTTGTAAAACTGAACCCATAGTAGAAGTTTAGGTTGTGTTGTCTTCTGAATTGTTCAGTGTTATTGACTGGATATGAAGAACTGAGGCAGTTACATTTATCACAAGTTTCACTGTAATTTGGGTACATTCAGGCTTTTCGTATGACTGCATTGCCTGCCTCCCAATAAACAGCAAGAGACTCAGACTGGAATTTTTAATAAACAGTGAATGGAAGCAGTGTGCAATCTGCATTTCATTCAGATGTGTTGAAGAGATATGTGGAGTTTTTACATCTGTGTGTTTTCAATTATTCTGATGAAGTATCTCACATATTCTTATCATGTATTTAAAAAAAATGACACACAAAGTAGTTTAGAGGAGAATTTTGGTAAGAACTTCAGTAGTTCAAAAAATAAAGGGTGAGCATGAATGAAAGGAAAATGTTGTAACAAGCAAGAAGGCCAACTGGACTATTAACTAATGCTCAGCGTGGCCGATGGGTCATAGAGTGCTATTTCTTTCTCATTATTAATACTTCTTAATTGTGTCGAAGGACTACTGAATGATGTTAATGCTTTTCTGATACTGTTCTTTCTACTGCAAGCGATTTCTGAGTTTCAGGGAAAGTATAGATTTTAGTGTAGAATGTATGGTATAAATAACCCTTGGTAATGAAAATGTCAGGGCAGATCGCCCATGGTACGAGTCTTCTGTTGAAATTGGTTCTGCCTGTGACAATGATGTAATACTCAGGTATTTTACACAGAGGTCACATTTACACTAGAACAGTGGTTGTAGAAGAGTGGTCTGTGGGCCATGGTTAGCAAATCTGCTGGTGTCCTGCAAAACCATGTCAAACAATAAAATGTTGAAATTTGTGACATTAATCTCATTAAAACATTCAATAAAAGTTAAGTTAATTTTACATCCTGATTATTTGCAGCATCTTTAGAGCATTTTCATGATTTAATTTGATGTTAAGATGTAAAGTGGCTGGCAAAAAATATTGGGTCTTGATAACGCCATCGTCAAAAAAAGTCTAGGAATCACTGTGCAGACACAGTTGGCATCTGTAGCACTTCAAACTTGCCAGAATGCTGTCCGCTTAGCTGAGGAGGAACAGAAATCATTATACAGTTAGGACTTACATAATTTTATTGGAACAGTGTGCTAACGTAATTCATACCTGCTTGTTGCCTGTTACTACTGTTTTTAAATTAGTTTTTCCAGTTAAAATTTCCCTTAATCATTTCTGTTAAATTCATTAATCTTTTTATCATGATAAAAATGAGATTAAGAACATTATAAAGCAGTATTTGTATATGTTGTCACAACTGACATTTGCACACTAGCAAGTGTTTTCAATTCTTTGGTTAGATATATCTACAAGATGAAGGAACTTCATTTATTGAGTGGGAATTTCCTGATGTATGTACTGCAGAAGATAAAAGGTAAGAACTTAAAAAATCATGGAACACCACCACAATAGCAAGATTTTGAATTCAGTGGGAGAGTAGTTAAGATAATATGGGATACTGTTGAAATTTCATTGGCAGTTTACAGAAGTGTGGTTTTTACGTGCAAGTGTCAATAAGGTAGCAGCTGACAAGACTGGAGATACACAGGAAAATAAAATACTGTTGTTGAAAAGTTGTAAAGCTAAATCCTTTGCTTGGAAATGAGATTTGTAAATTATATTTTGCAAAGACACCTATTTTCTATAATACTAAAAAAAAGGTTAAAAAACATTTTAATTGAGTTCTTCAGATCTGCATACTCTGTTCTTCTCTGAAAGAATGGCACATGAATTGCTGTCTTTACAGAGCAGAAATTAAATGGGGTTTTCTGTATGTATGATACTGTAATTTAAATACATACCTATAATATGTTAAATATGATAATGGACATACATGATACAAATTAGCTTTTATTACTGTGTCCCCCCAGAATTTCATTGCTTCCTGTGGTCCGAGCTGCAGCTTGCCCTCCAAGGCAGGTGTAAATTCCCTGTTCCTTAATGTTACAGTATGTCAAGAGTGTACAAAGATAGTGTTCTGTCTCTGTCTTAGCCTTTGACAGTATCAGCCATTAAAAGTTTAATAGAATGCATGTGTGATAGATATTGGGTGATAAATTTTTTGCAGGACTTTATAGATTTGTATGTTTCTCAGAATACGTCTCTGGGTCAGGGAGAACGAAGTGCTATGTAAAGGAAACAAACAAATAACCCTCCCCCCACTGAATGCATGAATACTTTTCGTTGTTTTTATTCATTAAAACAGGACACCAAATACCGCACAATATTTGACTAAGAAAGATCTTGAATTTGCTGAAGGCTTTTCCTTTTTCCTAGGTCTGGTTTTGGTTAAAACAGTTACCTTATCTGCGTCATTGCAAAAGTGTGAGCTCAAGGAAGGGGAGCACAGTAGCCCCAGCTTATATCAGCTTTATCTGTTTGAAAACAGCACCCTGAGTTCACCACCTCTTGAAAGTGCCACAGGGACTGTGGATGAGAGCTACTGTATCAATGAAGATTGTGTTTGGGTTTTAAATATAGGTTAGAATAAAGATTTTTGTCTGTGTTAACCTGTAACCCATAATACCCAAGTCATTATAAAGCCTGAATTTCTTTTGCTACTAATCCTATCTGATGTTTTGGGACAAGATAGGATGAAACTAAACTGGTGAATGGGGTGAAGTGTGACCTTAAAAACAGGTGATCAGGATGTGCAGGCCTCTAGAATGACCCGTACTGCATTCTTGGAGAGCTCAGGGGCTGGGCAATGTGCCCTGCCAGTTGTCTGTCATTGAGCAGCTTGTTTATATAGCTGGTGAGTGACAGTCATCTCGTAGTTCCCCAAAGTGTCACTGATACTGTAGCTAGGTTGTCTCACATACATGTAAGATAAACTTGACCCAAAAGCTTAATGAATATTTTACATGCTTTTAGGCTCAAGTTTCTCTCACATTCTTTTTTTCTTTTTTTTTTTTTTAATTTGGGCCAGTGTGCTTATAAATAATGCCTAAAACCATAATCATTCAGTCTTAGAAATGTAGTTTGTCTGTCACTGTACATAGATATATAGATACACTGTACATATACATAGATGGTATACTCTGTTTAATAGAAATCTGTGGGTTTTCTCTTGCATAAACTTAGGAAGAGGATCCTGAAATCCTGAATTTTCGAGATTTAAATAGATTCTCAGATGCACATATCTCATGTTAAGTAGCGTTAAACATTTGTGTTATGTGTGGTGTTTATTTTGTAAATAATTTTAGTTCACCGAAAACAACACTGAACTGTCCATTTGCTGGTACTTACAGAGTAAAACCAAAAGTAAAGACCGAGGTAAGCTGTGAAAATAAATTGTGAGAAAATTAACTGTGTTCTGATCATTGTGTACTTGGTGATGGTTTGGATGCATAGTCTGTTGTGAAATGGAGCTCCAGAATTGAATATGCTATTTACAAAATAACCCATCTTTAAAGGTTGTGACGGCAAACTTCCAAGGAAGAACAGAGTTTAGTATAGAGATGGTTCAATGAATCAATGAATTCTGAGATTTCCGATAGCCTCTTTTATTTTATTGAAATATTAAGTTTTTTACAGTTATCCCTTTAACATCCAGTTACTCTGCTTGCTCTGCAGACCTATCTGCATCCCATATCTTCTCTGGGGACAAAAGGCAGCTGGTTATTATATATAGCTGTAAAAGACCTCAGCTTTCTCACAGTAATTTTTTTAATGGCCATTAAGTGTTTTTATACCAAATTCTGTAGTATGATTAAAACCTAAAAAAAGTATGGGACAATGTTGACAGATTTTACTCCTGCATTAAACGAGAGATAAGAAACTGTTGTGCAGACATTATTAATTTTCTTACTAAGCAGAACTCTTGGTTCGTAAATGGGTTTGCAATAATAGTATTTCCTGCCTGGCACACTGAAACAGCACCAATTATGTGGATATTGTCACAGATTTCCACCATGTTTACCACAAAAAAACTTGGAATTTGACCAATTAGCATCTTTTCAGTATTTTGTCAAGAATGTAATTGTTATTTTAGTATCTGAATTGTAATTGGTTTTGGGTCTGAAGAAGCTCATGCTGAATCCTTATTGTGATCACTGACCAGAAGGTACTATAGTATCTTTTAAAGAGATTAAGGAAGTTTGCAATATCATGTTGAATCTGTTCATTAAATAAGACTGTTATAAATAAGAGAATAATGTTTGGTCTATGTCCCCATTTATACCTCCATGTAAGATGGCACAGAAACATATGTAAACTGCATAAATGCAGTGCATCCTATTCAGAAAGGATCTAATATACAGGCATTAAAAAACAAAACAAAACAAACGCATTTCATGTAAAAAACCTCTCTTAATTTCATGTTTTCTCTTACCAGATGGGATTGCTGCAACTTCTCTCATGAACATCAAAACCAGTTGTTGCCTATTTGTGTTCTCGAACTCTCTCCTCCTATGACCCTTTCCCATTGCAAAACCTTAGTTCTCTCCCATCTGTGTTTCACCTCACCCATTCTATCTAAATAATCCTAAATCTGCTCATATGTTCAAGCTCTGTCACCTTGAATATTTCAATTTCCTACTAGTATCTCTCGAGCCATTCCAGAATAGCTTCAGCTGTTCAAGTTTTCAACTACTGGTTCAACAAGAGGTTGCAAGTGCTGTGCTGTAATGAGTCCTAACCTACATATGTGATTATTGACCAAGGCTTTAGGACCTTGAGTTTCCAAGCATGCTTGTGTGTTTGTAAATAGTCTCACTGAATTCAGTTGGACTATTCACAAATCAAAGCTTTTTCTGTAAGTAATAAAGCATTGTATAGATGTATACATCGATGCAAGTAAAACATAAACCAATAATACTAGAAAGAATGGTGTATCAAAGGAAAACATGTTTCTGTCTTCTAGACATTTGAGGATGAAGAGCAGTATCTGCCTGCTTCTGATCATTCTAATTGTTTCATGTGATATGTGACAGCAGCTTCACAAACAGACAGGTAAAGGGTTTTTTTCTACATAAATATTTTTGGAAATATATAATAGTAACATTTTCTAACAGGGATGATATTTGTAATGATCTGTGTGAATAAATGAAAACCCTGACAGTTTGGAATGTATGATTTTTTGATAATGCTGGATATTGCATGTATATATAGGTGTGGGTCAAACCGAGAACTCCTTTGCTGGTATATTGAATTAAAATCCATAGAAGGTGAAAAGAGGAGCTTTTGTACTTTAGTACAGGGGTAAAAATGAAGGATATTGGCATGTGGATTCAGATGTAGCACAGAACAAAAACACAGCCAGCCATTGCCCAAGGTATATCAGTGTTTCAAGACAGAATTGCAGAAGGTAGCTCATGAGCAGTAGATTAAAAAAAAAAAAAAAGAGACAAATTTTGGAGGTACATCTAACAGGTCTAAAGGTTATTGACAAACCTCCTATGTACTGTACAATGCAGGGGGATTTTGATTGCAGGGGCCAGAAGTGTGTGTTTCTTGAAAGGAGTCAATTGTAGAAATAAAAGTATCTCGGATGCTATTGCAGGATTCCAAAGAATGCTCATGAGAAGGGAGAAAAATGAGGCAGAGACTTTATTATTTTGTCTATATACGTGTGTTTATCCTGCTCAGTAATGATTTTTAAGCCTTAGAATGTAAGCGTATCTCCCTGCATGCTCTAGCGTCTCTGAAGAAGGCTATGTCAGATGAAGTTGCAGCTAAAAAACATCTGCTCAAACAAACAGGAATTTTAAAAAATTGAACAGAAGGTGCCACTTGTGTGGAGGGAGAGAGCATGCTCTTAAAGTGTGGTAGACAGGCCAAGATAAAATGAGTAGTGAGGCATAAGAGCATGTATTTTAACATAGTAAAACCAGACAGGAACCCTGCTGGTTGTCAGCCTAGGAAGCCCTAGCAGAGTTATGATCACCTTACACTCAAAAGCACTAAGAAAAAGGAAAGAAAAAGTCTGATGGTTGTGAGACTACTGAAAAAGTTCTGTAGATTTTCTGAATAAACCCAGTAGTTTTTAGGTGAAAATAGTAACTTGTATTCTGCTCGTGTCATCCATGGAGTTTGCCAGTGTTTGCCTTACTTTATTTATTTAGGAAGAAAACATCTATAATGCTAGTCAGGAATATTTTTAATGGCATACTTTTTCTTATGAAATATGTATACAAAGTCTTGTTTCTCTAAACGTAATAGAAATAAATAGCAGTAGCTTTCTTTTTCAGTTTTTGAACCCCTCTGATAACTCCAGTGTAATGCATCATGTGCTTGCCTTCAAAGCCATGCAACTGTTCTGTTTATTTGTATAGTAAACTAGTAAGCTCCTTGCTTGAATTTTTTTCTATCAACCCCAGGGTAAACTTTCTTGCATGTTTTCTCTTTTGATTAGTGTTAATATTGCCTGAGACTGTCTTCCCACATTTCCCAGATACTACTGCAGAAAGGAGCACTTAATTGCTTTTTTTGTTTTGTTTTGCTGGAAGGAATGCACTGAGTACAGTTACCAAGCTTAAACAAAACATGATTGACAAGAAGCCAAAGACAGCATTAATAGCAGCAATCTCTCTCATCCTAGAAGAACCATAGATCAGACTTTTCTTCTACTTCAGTCACACTGGTTAGAATTACTTGTGTCTTTGCTTGAAAACTGCAGATTTAGTTTTGTAGTCATGTGGATTTTTTTCAGCAAATTTGAAGATAATCGGTAGATTTTTAACATTTTACTTGACTGGTGATATAAAACATGTTTCCATATCATAAACTCTGATCCTTGTCTACAGCTTCTTTTTTCCGCTTAAACTGATGGTTGAATTCTTGACTGCTTTTGAAGGCAGTGGATGTTTTAGCATTGACTTCATCAGAATTAACATTTCATCCAGGATGTTTAATGGGGCTTGATTTCACGCAATCCTAATTCTATATCTGGCATCCAAGATACAGCCTTTTCCCTGCCTTTCCCTCACCCTTGGACCTTACCCATTCCAGCTGCAGCTAGAGTGCAGAAGACTCAGAAGCTCTAATTCGGACACGAGCAGCAGTTTGTTCCCTGTCATGTCTTTACAGAGGGGCACGTCTCCATTATTGGGGAGGGGAACCTTCTCCTCATATAGGGCACAACACAGGGTCTCTATTGTGCACTCTGGTACAGCAGGTATATTTCCTTGCAAACTGATTTTTTTAATCTGGTAACTTTAAATAAGGTGAAATTTTCAGAAGACATGTTTTCTTTAAATAGTACATATGTTTGGTGTGAGAGAAGCTGTGCTATAAAAAAGCCTATGAAAGATGCTTAGAGTATGGTTTCAAATGAGAAACGTCAGCAAATATGGATCTCTCTTTAAATATTAAAGTATTTATGCAGTGGAACAACCAAAGCCAGCATGTTAAAAACATTATTTCAGACACTGTATACACATCTCATACAGGCAGATTGATTTAAATCATGTAAAATAGTTTTATTCAATAGCAAGCTTTTTAACAATAATTTAAAGTAATATGTAGTTTATTGGTTTTGTAGAACAGATCCACTCTCCATAAGTGAAAGCCAAGTAAATTTAAGTTTGAATGTGTTCTTTGGCCTTATATCTTAATTTAGCTCTTCTCCAATTTTTTTTTCTCATTTTTATGGAAAACGATTTTGACACAAATTCAGGCTGATTAATGGCAGATTTTGGCAGACCAACCTATTATTCATTTCTTTGTATTGATGTACTTGCTTGAGATGTTTAAAATGTGTGTGGCATACAGTGAATCTGATTAAACATTCCATTGGTACTGTAAACTAGTATAGTCTTGTTTATAAAATTCCTTATTTCATAGCATCTGCCAAATTTAATATAAAGAAATTATTACGTAAGTTATTTCCTGCCTCACCCCCTTTTTGCCTGTGAGAGAGATTATGGTCATGTGGGGAAATATTAAAGCTTTAAATAATTAAAAAGTGTCCTTGCTAACAAACTGAATTAATAAGTAGTTTGCAGTCTGCTAAAAATGATTGAACTTCACAGCTGTGGAAGCAAGCTTGTATTCTCCCTGTGCAAGTTCTTCCACTCAGCCACCTCTGAGCAAGCAGCTGTATGATTACTCAGCTTGCCCTATTCTAAGGATGGATTGCAAGTCTTGGCATTTTGATTTGAGTAGATGAATAGGAAACTGCAGGATGCGAACTGTAGGATGTAAACTTGCAGCATGTCAGCTGTTTTATGATAACTGCCTCTGTGCACATCCTTACACCATTATACTCTGTGGTAAAGGTGTTGAGTCTGCCTCACTGAATGATTATTCCCCTTGCATGTACCATGAGATGGAAATACCAGGTGGTTGCCTTCTTCTTGACTGAAAGAGCAGCATGTCAGCGATGTGCCAGTCATGGAAGCATGATGCGCATTTAAATAACAGCTTTGTAACATTTCCTTGACAAAAAGTATGTTCTGTTTTCTTTCACCAGTGAATAACCCCTCTTGCTGTGCTGCAGCAGAACAGGCTGCATATAGCCGCATAGCCTACAAGAACGGAGAGAGACTGAGGAAGGGCTTCTGAGGGAAGTATGACAGCATCAAGGGACAAAAAATCCTTCTGCATAAATTCTTACTCTTTCTCCCTTTATTTCTGAGAAAGGAGGTGCTGATTCCCTCAGCTGTTGCGTGTTCACATAAAAAAGAAAGAGTACAAGAGTAGCTTGCAGCATATGCATTGCCTAAGTTAATATTGTTACGTTATGTGTTGTCACAAGAAGAAATGCTATCACAGTAATAGAATATTAGTGTTTGTTAAAAAACTATCAACTTGTGTCTCTTTTTTACTTGTTAGAAGTTAATTTTGTGGATATATGATCTTGAAAGTGCAGATGCTTCCGAGCTGAATCACACTGCAATTATTCCATCACAAGTACGCTGAAATGATGCCACTTAAGAAAAAAATTAAAATGCATGTCTTGTAAAAATCAACCAGTTGAAAGTGCAATGTCTTACTGAAATACATTGCTTGCACACATCTTTACTTATTTCGTTTTACTATGTTAGGAAAAATAGATTTGCAAGGTTTTCTCTCAATACTGCAGCAGTAACACAGGTCTCATAAGTGAGGTAAAGCCTATTGTCTATTTCATAGAGATAGAATCATCAGCAAATTTTAGTGATTCAGTCAAATTTTAGTCTTTGTGAAAATTATATTTAGAAATTGTAACTGACAGTAGCATGTGACAGTTAAACAGAAGTCTCTTTTCAGATTTCCTCATGCACCTGCATAGCAAACCGTTGGAAAAAGGTTTAAGCAAAAGCATTGTGAAAGTCATGATATGTGATAAACACGGATGTCAATTTACTGGTTTAATTTAGACCTAAAATGTACAAGCTGATCTATACAGACAGACCTCTGGACTGAATGGAGATTCATTTAAGAGATTATCCCCCATGGATTAGTTGTAGGGGTTAATACTTACAATACATTTTGTTAGGAATAGATTTCTGACCTAAACAAATGGCAGAAAGTAATACGTCTTTGGTACAGTGTCTGCCACGAGGTATGCATGCATGGTACCACAATTTATTTTAATTTTTTAATGATTATTTTAAGTTGCCATCATTATATCTTTTAATTTTTTTAACATCTATTACTATCTTCAAGATTAAAATGAAGCAGAAGATAAAGGTAGAAATATTAATTGTATTGTGAAGGCATTTTTGTTGTTAGATAACTAGATGTTAGGAAAGTGGTTTTGTTTTCTGTCTGCACTATGGAAAGAATGCAGAGAAAACTGAGCTTGGCTAAACTATTAGCCTGGTGTTATGTATTCTGAAATGAATAGATTGAATAGATATGATTGTAATAGTATGTCATTGTCTGAAAATTTATTTTATAATATCAAAGTTTATTCCAACTTCAGAATTTCAAAAGAGATATGTTATAATAAACTGCCTTACACTAGCTGGACAAAAATATAATTAATAATAACCTTTCTTTTACTTAAACAGAGATCTCAGATACTCAGCAGGCTGTTTTGGAATTTGGAACAGGAACTTGCTGTTCATACCTGTTTGAAAAAAAGAAAAGTACAATTCTGAGGAGCATCCAAAATTAGGGTATGATTTTGGTGTGGGGTTTTTTGTGTGTGGAATGCTATTTAAAGCTGATACACTTGTGACTCTACAAACAGCTGTTGATGAGTAGTGCCATGATGAGAGCTGTTGATGAGAGGCCCATGTCTAGGGCCTCTTTTTTTCTGCTTTGAGTTAACTGTGTGCCTCAGTAATAATTTTGCCATTTTTCCTTTTCTTTGAAGATAGCTTGTCATCTGCACATTTAGCTGCCCTTTGTTTCATTCACCACAGTACTTCCAACTTATGTAGGCCTTTCTGTCTGTCCTAAAAAACTCACTGCATGTAATTGTTCTACTTCATATCTACAGAAACTCATGGAGTAGAAAGCAAGATCAAAAATCACCTAAAACTTTTACTGTAATGAACTATCTCTGAGTCCTAATTGTCAAGTTGTAGGTATCCGCTTGAAGTTCAGCATGTCCCCCTATTAAGGTATGCCATTCCTGGAAGTTCAGGACCTGTATGAGGTGTTGTGTCAAACATCTCATCCTCATTTAGAAAAAAATCTTGGATAGATACTCTTCTTAAGCCTTCTCTAGACTTCTCAGTGGGGGCTGCACATTTTTACTTTATGTGCTGATATTTCAGGCACAATTTTAAAAAAGAAGTGAGGTAGCTCAGGCAGAATATAATTCAGGTTCAATTAAACCACTTCCAATGTCCCTGCTAGATTGTTTAGGATAAAGTTCAGGTATTTGTGCAAAATACCACATCTTAAACATTTTTTTTCCACCTGTTGCTGAAGAATTCAGCATTTTCTGTGACTCAACAGTTAACTGTACCCTTGATGAGCAATAGTAGGGCAATGGCACTAGTAATATGGTTCTAAACATATGTGATCAAATAATACCCAAATTATTAATCCTTCTTTTAATACTTCCTTATATTACAGTCATGCTGTGACTGGGGATTTGCATGTTTTGTATTGGAAATAGAATAGCAAGGAAGTGGTTGGAACGTGAGGAAAAGGTGAAAGGGTCCCAGAGCCTCCTAAGCTACAGCGTCCACCGTCTGGTGACATTCGTAGGAGATTTTTTCTTAAGAACACATAGGGTTCCAAAGGATGAATTTGTTTCTTTCTTTTCACAAGCAACTATTGTCAATTTTCTTAGAAATAAATAAAAGGATTGTGGTACGATTTTGGTGAGTCTGGACAGTCACAAAAAGGCAATTCATGTATCCAGACAAACCTGACATCTGGAGAGCTTTCTGAGGCAGTGCCATCCTCTTCAATTCCTATTTTTTCTGTGCTGGAGCCCCTGATGAAACCCTTATGCACTGTTATTTCTAGTATTTTGGACCAGTAAATATTAGAACTAATATAAGGACTCTCATACTGTGAGTTGCTCTGCTTTTATCACTGCTTACTGCATTTTACTTCTTTTCAATGACTTCTTTTCCTTTCTAACAGTATGCAGTATTTACCATATTTTGCAGTGTACCCTGAAAACACTATAGGTCAGAAGTGACAAAAAATCACAGTTTTTATTTGATTGTGAGTTCTTGAGGAAATAGTACAAACCAGTAAATCATAGTGATGTGAACATACCAGGAGTTACGTGTAGCAAAGGTATTTGTCACAAGTTTTGTGACCTGTAAAATTTTATCCTATGTAGGCCTTCCATGAAGCTAATCCAAATACATCAGAGCTAAATTTTGTCATGGGGTAGCAAGAATGACTCTGGGTTTACATTTTACAAGTAGTTCTCAATTGCAGACATTTCCTGCAGCGTACTTGTCATCTGACCCATTCCTATTTTACACATTCTTAATGCCAGTTATAAGAAATTAATTACTATTTTGTGACTTTACCTTCTTTTTTAAAGAGTTTACTCCCAGCATGTGATCTATGCTATGTATTATACTGCAAGAAACAAGTATGACTTTTAATGGGGTGGGTAGTACTGTTTGTGTAGGTGTGGTTTACTCTCC
This sequence comes from Ibycter americanus, assembly GCA_035590275.1. NCBI lineage: Eukaryota > Metazoa > Chordata > Aves > Falconiformes > Falconidae > Ibycter > Ibycter americanus. The sequence continues at coordinate 87,212,246 of JAVJGI010000062.1, forward strand.
CCCGGTCGCTATTGTACTTTTCTGTATTACCACTAGATGGCAACATAGCAACACGCCAGATCAAAAGCTCTAATCAGAGATGGGCTTTTTCTATCGCATGTTTCACAGCACAGCTTAAATAATTCACCCCAACCCCTGAAATGGGAACATATGCATTCTGGCAATTTCAGTAAATTGTTTCTTAATGGTGTGAGTTCTGGTATTACTTTTTCTATCTTACTAACTGCTGCTTTTTTAGACAACTGAAGTGCAGAATAATTTAGTAAGAGAAAATAAAATCACTTTATGTATAAACAGTCTTTTTTCTTCCAAATAAGGAATAGAGTCTATTGATTCATCTGAATCATGTCACATATTCTTGTTTATATTGCAGGAACACCTTTTATTGAAGCCAGTGGCACTTAACATTCACATCTACAAGAACAGAAATTGCATCATTTTTGCCTTTCCAAATATTTCGTTTACTAAGGTGAGTCTGGAAGTTAATACATCTGTTGACAGAACAACACTGAAGTAAGTTTGGGGTGAAAAAACTTGTAGCTGATAATTATATGCAAGTGTCTCCTTAGCATCCTTCTTGAAAGCACTGAGCCCATAGACTAATTCAAATTCTAGTCAGACTGGACAGGACAATTATCGCTAGACAAGGTATGAAAACTCAAATTCCAAACTCAGTTTCTCAGGAGTCATATTTTCCAGTGAAATGAGAGAAAAAGAAACAAGACCAATCTCAACTGAGCTACCAGCTTCATTTGCTTTTGGAACCTTGGACAGACTCAACGGTTTTGCTCAGTATTTGGTAAACAGTCAGTGAGAGGCTCTGAGGCTTCTTAAATCCCCTCTGAAATTCAGCAGCAGCTTCTCAGGAAACTCTAAACAGTTTGTAAGAATAGGAATAGGTTCTGTCCTGCATCGTGTTTTCTCCAGAAGCCAAAACTAGAAAGCTTATACTTCTCCCAGGTCTGCTTTATACTGAGCTGAATTCTTAGATTTTCAAGTTTCTGTCAGCCCTGCTGTATCCTGATATAGTGAAACAGAACTGTTTGGGCCTTGGTATTTGAACAAGTCATCTTCTTCAGACATACTGGCCTTTTGCACCCTGTCGGATCCATTATTATTATTATATTATTAAGGTTTTAATTATTAAATATTATATGTATTTAATGAATGAGTGGTATGCCAACTGAAGTTAGGGAGGTAATGTTGGAAAGCTGTGCTGCTACTATTAATTGAAAAGTAACACAAATAATTTCTTGCATTATCCACACTCTCTGTTTCCTGGAAATGTTCATCAAGAAAACTTCTTAAGTTTCAAACTCACTCAGGACTTGATGTATTGGAGCTACTAGAGCTGTGTTCATATCCATGTATATTCTAATAAAGTGACAGTATGCAATGTACCTATAACTGGGAGGACCACGCAGATTGCTGATCTCTGTAAGGAACCCATCAATGAAAGCGATGTGTACTTGCAGCCCAGAAAGCCAGCCATATCCTGGGCTGCATCAAAAGAAGTGTGGCCAGCAGGTCGAGGGAGGTGATGCTCCCCCTCTACTCTGCTTTGGTAAGACCCCAACTGCAGTACTGAGTTCATCTCTGGGGCCCGCAACGTAAGGGCATGGACCTGTTGGAGCGAGTCCAGAGGAGGGCCACAAAGATGACCAGAGGGCTGCAGCCCCTCTCCTGTGCAGACAGGCTCAGAGAGATGGAGTTGTTCAGCCTGGAGAAGAGAAGGCTCTGGGGACACCTTATAGCAGCCTCCCAGTACCTAATGTGGCGGGGGGAGAGGGACAAGAAAGCTGGAGAGGGGCTTTTTGCAAGGGTGTGTAGAGATAGGATGAGGGAGAATGGTTTTAAACTGAAAGAGGGTAGACTTACATGAGATACTAGGAAGAAATTCTTTACTGTGAGGGTGGCGACACACTGGAACAGGTTGCCCAGAGAAGCTGTGGATGTCCCATCCCTGGAAGTGTTCAAGGCCAGGATGGACGGGGCTTGGAGCAACCTGGTCTAGTGGCAGGTGCCCCTGCCCATGGCAGGGGGATTGGAACTAGGTGACCTTTAAAGGTCCCTTCCAACCCAAACCATTCCATGATTCTATGATTCATATTGCCAGAGTTGGTAAGCCACTTCATTCACCATTGGTGCTGCTTCATCTTTCCAGGTCATTGCTGCCAATGAGTTGGCATACAATGATGGTGTGCTCTGTACAAGTTTCCACAATGTGGGTTGTGTGCATTGGACTTCGTCTGGATCTGTGGGTAACTACACATTGTTCGGGTCATAATAAATCATCTCTAGCACAGCTAATTCTCTCAGGTACTGGATACTTCTTTCTGTTGTGGTCCACTTGCCTGGGTGACATATAACATCTCCCTTGAAGGCACACCTTTCTTTTACTCTTGACAGAAGTCACCTCCAGAGGCTGAGGACTTGTGTCCCTCTTCCAATCGCCCTGCCAGTGCCCCTTTCCCTAGAAAATGGTCCCAGCTGCTTGGCTTCCCTACCCTCTATTTCCAAACCACCAGCCCCATTACCCCAGCATAAGGGCAGCCAGGTGATAACGTGCTCACCTGGATGATGGCTAAAATCTTTTTTGCATATCCTGCAGCTCACTCAGGGTTAGACATTGAGTGGTTACCTCTTCTTCTGCCTCTTCCTTCTGTTCTTGTGGAAGCCCTGCTTCATCCCCTACTAAACAGGCTGTTCTTCATGTCCATTTTCTTCTTGTGTATAGGGGCAACTGATACCAACATGGATTGGTCCTCTGCATCACCCATTGCCAGGGTGTGAGTAGCTGCAGTGCCTGTTGCAGGGGCTGGAGTAGCCGCAGGGTGTGTTGCAGGGGTTGGAGCAGCCGCACTGTCTGTTGCTGGGGTCTGAATAACTGCAGTGCCTGTCACAAGGGTTGGAGTAGGCACAGATAGTTGCTTAACCCTAAACAAGATCTGAACCACATTCAGCAACATGCTGGTTCCTAGCAATAGGGTCAGGCTCTATTGCTCCAGGCATCCCAAGGATATTCAAAATTTTCAAAATTATCAAAAACTACTGTAATTAGCCTGGAGGAGAAGGGAAAGATGTGGGAGGATGTTCCCACCATAGGTTGGCTCCCCAAGGAGCAAAGGTAAAAGGTGTAATTATTAATAATTCCCAATAGATGGCTCCCGAAGTACAGAGGTGAGGGCAGCACTGCGTGCACATACCAGATGAGTTTCACAGTTACTAATTCTGTCATATCACAAGTCATTATTACAAAGTACAATAAACAAGAACTTTAGCCCAGGCCCCAGAGGTGGTAAACACCGCAAGAGGGAACACATGCTGCTAGTAAGGTGTCACATAATGCAACTCTGAGGCCAAGTGCCGCAACTCTGAGAGCAAACAGATCAACAGTGTGACCAGTGACTAATAAACCAATGCAATGAATGCTTCTAACAAATTTGTTTTAACACACTCTGGTCAGATCTGTCATTATCTCAACCCTTCGAGCACCGCGTTGGGTGCCAAAAAGGACTGTTGTGGTTTAACCCCAGCTGGCAACTAAAGTACCAGGCGTCTGCTTGGTCACTGCCCCCTTGCCCCCGGTGGGATGGGGAGGAGAATCGGAAAAAGGTAAAACTTGTGGGTTGAGGTAAGAAGAGTTTAATAATTGAAATAAAGTAAAATGTAATAATAATAACAACAATAATTATAACAATTGTAATGAAAAGGAGAGGGAGACAAGAGAGGAATAAAACTGAAGAAACCCAAGCGATGCACAATACAGTTGCTCACTGCCCGCTGACTGATGCCCAGCCAGTACCTGAGCAGTGATCGGTGGCTCCTGGCCAACTCCCCCCAGTTTATATACTGAGCACGACGTTCTGTGGTATGGAACATCCCTTCGGCTAGTTCGGGTCAGCTGTCCTGGCCCTGCTCCCTCCCAGCTCCTTGTGCACCTGCTCACTGGCAGAGCTTGGGAAACTGGGCAGTCCTGGATTTAGGGTAATCACTACTTAGCAACAACTAAATCATCATAGTGTTACCAACATTATTCTCCTACTAAATCCAAAACACAGCCCTGTAGCAGCTACTAGGAAGAAAATTAACTCTATCCCAGCCAAAAACAGGACAATTAGATTATTGTTATTCTTTATTCTCTTTTAGACGTTTATGTTTTACCACCAATCCGACTATACTTCAGAAGCCAGTTGTACAAAGGCATTGTGAGTATCAGAAAATTTATACAGTAGATGTTGAGCTGATAATGTAGTTTTGATAAGTAGGAATTAGAAGTTCCATCAGTACTACACTAACTGCCCTGACAGTTCTTACATAAATTATGTAATATACTTAATACTGCTGTATTAAGTAGTTGTTGCTGTAGTACTTCAAGAAGGGCCATATGCAGCCCACAATGGACATGAGTCACATTAGGGAAAGCAAATAAAATAGTTATAAAATTGGTAATCCTGTTACAAGAGGTTTATAAGGGTCCTATTGACAGAAAAAACAGGCACATTTTACCTAATACATACATTCATTCCGAAGTTTCTTTTCACTCTGAATGTTCCAGCTGACAGGCTTTTCACCATTTATATTTTCCTGGGTGAAGACATAGCTGTTGAACAAGCCTACATCCCAAGGTTACATTCACTGGTGAGGATCTGGGGTTGGAGATCAATCCTAGCTCTCTTACCCTCACTTTTGTTTTAGATATGCATACAGGTTTATTCAACACTTCTGAAAGTGTTATTGATACCCTTGTTACTCAGGAGATAGTTCTGACATTCTTCCATACTATCAACCACCTTTTATCAGAAATGCAAATGTCCCTTTGACAAGCAAGATGCTGTTGTCTTTTATATGTAAGTGAATATATTGATAGCTTACTGAAGGCTAAGAAATGTCTTCTCTCATTTGGTAAGCCTTTTTGCAAATACCATCATAGAGCCTTTCCAGAATCTGAACCTCACATTCCACAAATAAACTAAGAGCTATTTTTCCTAGAAAGATATACAACAGATTACTGAGTGTGGCACATGACTGAGCCACCTCATTGTTGGAATGAGTGGTTTAGGTTAGGTCGCTTCAAGAATCACCATCAACGGTGTAAGCAAAATGATTGTAATATAAATTTGTGGGAGTGCAACTTCACAAAGTTCAATGAAAAGGTTCACTCTATTCCTGATCACATGGATAAAACATACCAAGGAAGACCAAATTAGAATCGAGTTAGAATGATTTACACAGAGACCAAAGACGTAAACGGGTAAAGGAGGCTCTCCTGTTGAGTTGAGGTTCAGCGTAGTCACCCTTGCTTTCTAAACTCCTGATAGAGTTTGGGTGCTGCTAGGTCTAATCTTAGTCTCAGACCTGGTCAATGGGTTTTGTCTAATGGAAGACATATAGAGAGTAGGACAAAAGAATAAGGGAGACCCTCCCGTTGAGTCACGAGGTTCAGAGTGGACCCCCTTGCTTTCTAAGCTCTTCGTAGAGTTTAGGTGTGGCTAGGTCAAAATTAGTCTCAGACTTGGACAACAGTTTATATCTAAAGGATGTCTAAGGTTTATTCATAGTTTAAGGTGGATCATAAGATTTTAGCTGCACTTAATCTATGACTAATTAAACATTTACAAAGTAGATCAATAGGATTTACTTCATTTACAAATGTGATTTAACTATGGATTCTAAATGGCAATACTTATACTATACTTATTATGAGGTACCTAAATCAATTCACACACACATGCACACAAGCACAAAGGAATAGATCTATAGAAATATATGTACAAATGTGCAAAAGTATACCTGTTAAAAGTTCCCCTCGAGTTCAGTACTACATTCAACTACATTGAATGCCATTGCATTTCTCAACAGGGGAAGGACTGAGCCTCAAGGAGCAGGGGTATCAGCCCAGGCCCCATCATCAGCTTTCAGCAACAGTCCTCCAAATTTTGCAGACTTGGGAGTTTGTGACCTCTGAGCAGCGTTCCACTGAGAGGGAGATGCTGGTCGCAGGCCACTGCAGTCCAGGAGAGCTCAAAGGGTCGCACTCAGGACCACTGTTTATAAGGTCACAAGGCGATTGGCTTTAATCATCTCTAAAATTCCATCCTGGCTGTAACCTGAGTAGGTAATTTTTCAAAGTCCCAATAACAATGGTACCGTTCCACTCAGGCTACGATCCAGGTGAGGAATGTCCCAGGGCTGTCAGGGAATAACTGATTGTCCCTGTTCTTGTTCCCCACTTTCACTGGTCAACAGAGTTCCTGGTACAGACAGTGCCATTTCCCACCTTAGTCATGCAAGAGTTGCTGGTATGGTCAAGGGGTGCTCAACCACCCAACTCATTACTCAAAACACCATGGCCTAACGGGAATTCCTGAGGTCATTGAGCAGTCCAGAGAAGCAGGTAAAATGTACCACCACACTCATTCTTTGAAGGAGGTGACTTCAGCTACTGTTAAAATAAGCACCTCAACAGGTAGAACAGTGCTCTGGCAAAGGACCGAACAGGAGTTTTGTATTTATAAGAAAGAGAATATGAATAAGAACTAAGAAGATCAGTTTGCTTCGGTGCATAGTGTTGATAAAGCTGAGACTAATATATTTGTGTCTAGTTCTAATATCCTCTGTTCAAAAGGAATGTAAAAATACTAAGAAGGCTTTAGGATCACAAAAATGATCTGGTAAGTGAAAGAAAATTTTTGCAGTGCGATGCCTGAGAAATCAATTTGTTTCATGTTTGATAAAAGACAGTGACCATTGCCTTCAACATTTTTTTAATGCTTGTAACTCTGCACAAGAAAATGAATGTAATTTAATGTCAGGCTTAAGTGTTCCATCAGGTATGCTGCAGGAATTAGAAAGGTATGGTTTCACCAGTACACAATGGCCAAATTACTCTCTGTGAGGTGAAAGTGTGTTTTCACTCTCCTTTGAAGCATTATTTTGAGAACAGATTAATGTATCAGATAGACTAGTTGGGAGAGTGTTATTCCACAGATGCATGGGTTGCCAGACCTCGTCCTTATGTTTAAAATTAATTACAATTCCCTGTTATTTCAGATGCTTCAAAACTTCGTATGTCACAAATTAGTCACCTTAGAGCTGAAATGCTTTAGTTAGCTAAATTTACTGTTCTTTATTCAGAAGAATCCAGACGTAATTAAAATGTCCTGAGATACTCAGAAAGCAAGAGTAGATGCCTAGTAGTCCTAACTACTGTGATTTGTATGCTTTACTATCAGCTTTCCTTTATTTGTTCCCATAATTACACTCATTATATTTTAGAAGTTATGTTGCCAGTCTCAAGTGTCCCTTTAAATTGGTCTGACATTTGGTAACGAGCTCAGACTGTGTATTGTGTTTTGTTTTGAATAGCTCCTTTTGCTTTCCATCCAAGCCAAGATTTTTACGTTTTCAGTTAGGTGAAGAATCCAGCCAAAGATCTTGGCAAATGATCCATGAAGAAAGCTGAACACCCCAAATGGCCATTCTTCTTTGACTTCATCTTTGAATCAGCAGTACTGCAACCCACGTTAAAATCACTGGCACTGAGGCTCGTACACCAGGATTCATTGCTTTTTTTTGCCATCTAGATACTCATTCATTTACTGGGAACCATCAGATATTGGTAATGGCTCCTTCCTTTTGTTGAAGAAGTCCACCATTGCTTTAGGATACCAGATGATTTTAAGACCTTCAAAAACTAGCACAGACTTTACACTCTGGTGAGCTGCCCTGTAGTCTTCTGGATTCTTCTGCCAACTATGACCCATAAGAATCTCACTGCCAATGAATGAAGCAATCTTAAATCTATCATTAAATCTATCATTGGCAGGCCCTACATCTTACACCCCCACCTCCAAAGATTCCAAGTCTTGGCAGAGAATACTGGGCGTCTCTTTAGCTACAATGGTAATCACCTACACCATTGATAGTAACAGTGATGCATAAAAAAGCAAATACAAATTTTCCGTTTGCTCTGTGCATTGAGGAGAAGGACTGTAAGGAATTGGATGCCCAGAATTAGCACACATATTCCTCTGCCTCCTTCTAACTCAGATCAGCAAATTTACCAAGCCTACTTTGTGAGCAGAAATCATTACTTGCAGTTTCTGAGATAATTCCACTTTCCACTTGAGTTTTGCTCAAACACCCCAAGGCAGTCAAATCTCTATGTTTTCGGGCAGGTAACTTCCGTAGTCACTTTTGTGATGGGCATCCGTCTTTGAGCCCTTCATTTAAGCATGTTTGATTACTTCAGACTTCCTCCTCTCTGCTCCCTCCCCTCAGCACACTGTTCAGTTTCTCTTTCTGTATCAGCTCGTACCTGTAATGGTGGCAGGATCCTCAAAATGTCTGTGTGGATATGCCATTCCACCCCTTTTTAACTTCATCCAAATCCGTCAAAACTGATTGCTTCTTGGCAAGTTACAGAATTCGTGCAGTCGATTTTAGCCCAGGATTCAAGGAGAAAGGTCGTTATGTTAATGTACTGAAGATAGAGCCATAAAGACCCCTACATGCAACTGGTGATATGATCACTAAGCTTTGCATCAAAAGACAAAGTAGCCTGATTATTCTTTTGTCAGAAATGGTTGATCTTTAAAAGTTTTGAATCAAGCTTCCAATTCAACTCTAATATTCTCCTTCAAGGAGTGTTAAAAACGCTAGTGAACAAACCTTGCCATTTCAGAATCTCGTATCACAGATGGGAAATACAATCAGCTGTCCTCAGGACTGTTTGCAAGGACCGATGATTTTCTGAAATTGATTTCTTTATGGAAAACTATGATAGGAGCAACCAGCTAAGTATTCTGTTTTAGGGCTCATCTCAACACAAGCCAGAGTTCTGCAAAAAGTGAATTCAGATAGGATGTCTGTAATTCTGCTTATTTCCATCTTCCCAATTCCAGATGATACCGCACCTGTTAATGGGTTCAATAATAAGCCCAAATCTCCAACAGTGAACAACCTCCCACCCAAACTTGACTTTTCTGCACTTCACGATGTGGTTTCTCTGCAAACTAAAATAAAATCTTTCCTCTTTTCACATTTTCTAAGCTGTGTTCACTATTTCACTTTAATTGCACTTGTGTTTCTCTATAAAGACCCATTTCATAGCAATCATTAATCCATCCTCCCAAAGCAAAATTTATTCGAGCATTCCAAGAATGTTAGTCCTGAAACTAACATTGAATAATGTAGTCTGTCCTTGGATAGCTGCTGTGGTACCAAAAAGCAACCAGGAGGTCTAATAAAGTCTTAACATTTTCTCTGGAATTAATAAGCACTTAAAAATCACTGACTGCCAGGACTGACTCTCAGAGTCCCTCAAACATCCACCTGCAATACCACAAGGATACCTGCATTAGTACAGTGAGAGTAAAATGGGACCCTGACATTGTAGGTGATGTGATAATAAAATAAGAAATAACAAGTAGTAATAATGATAGGTGCCTCTTGCCTCCACATGAAATGACCTTGATATTGCTGCGTTTCATTTCTTTGGTGTTACTGATTTATTTCAAAATAAATTCTAATAAAAGATCCTGGTTGGAGGGAGGGGGGGGGATTTTTTTGTAGAGAATTAACCAGCAGCGTTATTTCAGTTGAACTGCAGCCTAGCATCTTTGAAAATGCATGTAACTTACAGCATCAGGTAGGCACTGTAGCTTGATAAGGTAATTTGGGGGGGAAAAATTACAGTAATAATGCTTCTCAGATTCTTATAAGCAAATCCTGATGCACTGCCGTGAGGATTTCACTCCAGTTCATATCCTTCCGATTTATTAAAGTCATGTAAAATACTATAAACCTTGTCTAAGTAGAAATGCGGAAGAGAGGAGGTTCACAGCACAGTATTGATGAAAAGGTGTCCAAGGTGAGCAAGGTAGGAAACAGCTTGGGGAGAGGACGGGAGCCACGGCACTGAAGCAGCATGCAGAACTGGTGCAGTGGCCATCATGCCCATTTGCAGCGACCAGACTTCTGAAAGCACATGGACAAGTTTCATTTCTGGAATGTTTCCTGAGTAAACTAAAGTTTGGGGGTTTTTTTTCTGGTATCTTATGCCAGCTGCCCTCCAGGAAGGCATACTGATATTGAGAGGTAAGTTTTACTCACTCATTTACTTCTGGGTAACTAGTTGAAATAGATGTTAGTATAGTGGTATTTTTAGCCTCATATATATCACTTATTAGATTTGTAAAATGTTTCTTTTGCTGCATAACTGCATAAAAATAATTTGATTGTTTATCTTTTAGAACTATGTACACATTTATATAGCTTATAACTCCTGAGGAAAAAAACTAGCGAATTATTTTAAAAAATAAAATACCCAACTTTCCATAATATTATCAAGTCTCATTATCATCCCTGGGAAAGCCAGTGTAATGTAGGTATCCTCTATCCTGTCTTGGCACAGCAGGATGGAGAAGATGATCTTCTGTGGTTTGTTCAGCCTTATTTTCCTATAACTCTCTGCACTGTTTACATCCATGATTGGAATTGCAGCATTAGTAACTCAGACTTCATTCTTGTACTGAGTTTTCTGACATATCGGAGGGTTCAGGAAAGTAAAAGCATAACCAATAGTTCTCTTTTACCTTTAGAATTAATTTGAAACTAGCCTAAAAGTCATCCCCAAAGCTAGCTTTTTCATATTTTCTTTAAAAATTCATATCCTAGATAATTCAGTAACATCCTGAAATTATTGGGAAAGGGGCTTTTGTGGTTAGTGTTCAGAATACAAAATAACAGGTGAAAAATTGTTGTACAAATAATAATTCTTGAAGTGTAGAATAATGAAAAATCATTTACAAGTTTGTGTCCTGCTTAAGTTAATTTGTACAGATTGTTTTGTATCTTCTAGACCTGTAGATGTAGTCTCTGAAAAGCATAATTCCACTACCTACAAAATAGCTGGGTAAGGCACTGCATTAACAGCCCGAAGAAGACTAGTCATTTTGGACATACTGCCATGAAACTGAAGTGCTATATTTGAATATATATCACTTAATATAAAACGAGGCTGCTCTGATATTAACATTCCTACCATCTTTCTCTGTTGTTACAGTACAGGCACAGTACTTACGAACTTAAAGTGAACAAGTATTCTAAGTATTCTCTACCAGAATAGCCTGATTGAATCGTTGCAGAAAACTATTGAAATGTTTTTTGCTTACTTCAGATTACTCTCTGAAATATCTGCAAAAGCATTATCTGTACCTGATCCCAACTGGCTAATGGGCATTTGCTGCAGTTCACTTTCACCCATTGTGCTGTTAAATGAACAGTGTAAAGAACCTGGGGACAGTAATTTTTAGTTGCTGGTTCTGGGTAATGCTGGTAGCAATAGTTGGCTATGAATCTTTAGAAATCAGTGTCATTTTTAAGTTGATGTTTAGTAACATAAGGAAGTTCAAACTCTATAGCTGAAAGAAAGACTTGCTGCTTATGTTTTTAAGGCATGGAGAAGACTGGCAGGTTGAAATCATAGAATCATAGAATGGTTTGGGTTGGAAGGGACCTTAAAGATCATCTAGCTCCAACCCCCCTACCATGGACAGGGACACCTGCCACTAGCCCAGGTTGCTCCAAGCCCCGTCCATCCTGGCCTTGAACACTTCCAGGGATGGGACATCCACAGCTTCTCTGGGCAACCTGTTCCAGTGTGTCGCCACCCTCACAGTAAAGAATTTCTTCCTAGTATCTCATGTAAGTCTACCCTCTTTCAGTTTAAAACCATTCTCCCTCATCCTATCTCTACACACCCTTGCAAAAAGCCCCTCTCCAGCTTTCTTGTCCCTCTCCCCCCGCCACATTAGGTACTGGGAGGCTGCTATAAGGTGTCCCTAGAGCCTTCTCCAGGCTGAACATCCCCAGCTCTCTCAGCCTGTCTGCACAGGAGAGGTGCTTCAGCGCTCTGGTCATCTTCGTGGCCCTCCTCACTCCAACAGCTCCATGTCCTTCTTATGCTGGGGGCCCCAGAGCTGGACGCAGTACTCCAGGTGGGGTCTCACCAGAGCGGAGCAGAGGATCTGCTAACCATCCTGGCCCTGCCCAAACAAAACTGTGTGCTGTGGGAGGAGATAAGGCCCCCATAGTGCCCACAGGGAAGTGGCTGGGGAAGGCGGTCTGGGTTGCTCCTCCCATGGGAACAGGCAAACCCATTCGTGGGATTGTCTTCGCTCAAGGACCCGGGTGTACTTGGTGGCTAATGCGGAAGGAGGGAGAGACTAGGTGTGTGCCTCAAGGAGGTTTAACCTTGGGGGAAAAATAATTTGTGATGTGAGTTGTATGTTGTAGGAAGTAATGTAGCAGGAGTGACCTGAGCCAACGAAGAGTGAGATTCACAAGGAACCAGACAAACAAACGATGACCCAGACCAAGCCAGTGCCGGTGTCCAACGATCGAACATGCTGCTTCTCCTGCCCCAAGTACCCATACTGACAGATGGGGCCAAAGCCACAGCCTTTTGTGAACATCTGAAGGAGTAGAGGAAGCTCACGGAATGGAAGAGTAGTATCTGTTAAAGGACAAGGGATAGTAGTTAATGAGCATGTATAAATCAGTGTGTTGGCTATAAAGATGGTTTAGGTATGTAGTTTAAGTTGTAAGTGGTGGTAAGAGGAATTTCAGTAATGAAAATTAAATACAATGGAATGGTTAGAAGATATATATATATATATGTATCAAGTTATGTGCAACCTAAGCATGACACAAATGGTATGGAATAAGGGGTGGAGATGGTACTAGGCCTGGCTGACCCAAATTGTCCAAAGGGATATTCTGTACCATATGACTTCTGCTCAGATATAAAAGCTAAGAGAAAGGAGAAGGAAGGGGGGGGCATTTGTTATTTATGACGTTTGTCTTCCAGAGCAACCGCTACGTGTACTGAAGCCCTGCTTCCTGGGAAGTGGCTGAACATCGCCTGCTGATGGCAAGTAGAGAATAGTATCTTTTGTTTTCCTTTGCTATTGCTTCATTAAACTGCCTTTATCTTGACCCACAAGGGGTTTTTTCATCTTATTTTCTCCCCCCACCCCCATTCTGCTAAGGAGGGGAGTGACAGAACAGTTTGGTGGATACCTGGTGTCCAGCCAAGGTCAACCCACCACAGTCCTTTTTGGTGCCCAAACAGGGACACGAGACAACGGCAGTTTTATATTAAGTGTGCTATAGCTATAGTAGTTATTAAGTGGCAAGCTCCTGTGTGAGTCATGGAATTTGTTGGCTGAACTGCTTCTCTCCGTTTTGCTAAGCTTGGGAACATGTTAATAGAAATAATTGCTATGTGCTTTGTCCTGGCGTTGATGCTCTTGCTGGGGAGAGCAAGATGCTTGTGCTGGGGGAGTATTTTGTGGGGAGGATGAAGGAACTGGGGAATGTGCTGGTACAAACGATGACTGGGTGCCTTGCCCTGGCACTGATGGCTTTGCTCTACTGGGGAGCTATCTTGTGGAGAAGACGAGGCAATACATCTCCCTCTCCCTGCCCGGGACTGCTGTGTGTGGTTTTGTTATGCAGGTTCCTGAGGTCCTGGCTCACCCTTGTATGAGCTGTTTAATTACTACTGTTGGCCTGTTATGGGTTTTGTGGAATTTGGTCTTGTCCTGGTGTAAAAGAAGACAACTTTTGGGTGAGGCAATATTGAAATGTGCCCTGCGGTGGCCGGTCCCGGCATGGCAGGGTGTGTGGAAGGATTTGGGCAGATTCCCAGGATGGTTATCACCACCCATAACCTGGGACTTTACACCTGAACAGGCAAGCAACCCTGGCACACTGACACGCCACCTGATAAAAGGGTGCTCTGCCTACCCCAGTGAAAACCAGCAGCTTCCAGCGCTGTACTGGGGCCTGGCCTGTGCCCATCGAGCCACAGTTCAGTACTCTCAGAGGACTGTGGATGAGTCAGGGACCCAAACTGCATCTGAGGACACCATGGTTGAGATAGGGACACAAACAACAGCCAGAGTAATTGCCCCAGTAGTGGAAAAGAAACGGTGGACAAGAAGAACAACGGGTCCATATCATCGATTAGTAAGGGAGGAGGATAAGCAGGGTCAGTTGTCCTTGCTGTGTCCCCTCCCAAGAACTTGCCCGCCCCCAGCCTACTGGTGAGGGGGGAATGCTGGGGAGGCAGCCTTGATGCTGTGCCAGCACCGCTCAGCAGCAGCCAAAACACTGGTGTGTTATCACCACCTTCCTAGCTCCCAGTGCAAAGCACAGCACCGTGAGGGCTGCTGTGGGGCTCAGCTGGACCAAATACACCTCCTCTGACAGCTCAGGTTATGAAAGAGCTCTCTGATGCTCTTCTACGTATACATATACAGCTATGCAGGAGGTTTGCACATTATCCTACTTACTCATTTGCAACCCTGACAAACACAATTATCTCCTAAAGATAAGTAAATCAAATATACTGAAGCATGATGCCACCATTTCATGTACCACATACTTCCAAATGATGCACATTTAAAATTCACATTTTTAATCTGTAGGGGGTTGGGGTTTTATTATTATTATTATTATTATTATTATTTTTAACAGGCAGGTTGTCTGTATAAAACACAGTGTTAGCCCATGGTGCTTAAACAAAGTAAAAACTGTACATTGGATAAAATATGGGAATCACAGGCATGAAAATGTATATTTAGAAATAACTGGTGACAGCATGAATAAAATCTATTGTTATCTTACTTCATATTCTTGCATTACCTTGGGCAGGGGCAGGGCACGGTAAAGCATTGACAGGGTAGAATAAAGTTCATATGACAATACTGCATTGGTCTAACCATAAAATGATCTAAATGGCTAATTTCATGCTGAAATTATATTATCAGCATTTTTGGTTATTAAACTGCAGGAAAGACAAAGGTATCACTTAATAGGCAGTAAAGCATTCTTTGTGGTCCACAATAGGAATAATTGAAACTCTTGTAATACAGAAGAGTGGAACACAAAGGAGAGTGCTAGACAGGAAGCCAGAGGGGGATTATAGGACTAAAAGAATGCAAACACACACCAGGAAGCTGTCAGAAGAAAAGTGGGTTCAAGCCAGTGGAAGTAGAATAAGCAACAAAAATTGTGTTCATCCCTCCTAAAAAAATAAAGGCAAAGAACGAGTTATTTCTTGCATACAAGGCTGGAGTATCTGGCTTGAAATTCTGGCAAAATTTTCTCTTTATTGTGTTGTTCAGACAGACAGAAATTTGTCTGAAATCCTCTCCACATCAAAGACGGAGACAGCTTTGTTACCAATGCCAGTTTGGAAAGGATTCCATTTGAACATCCTATTTATCATTAGTTTCCTTGGCATTTAGGTCAACTTCCTAGCGTTCATCTCCCATCTAAACAAAACTGTTTCACAGAACCCCAACTCTGGGCTTTTGCTCCAAGGGGCAATAATGCCATTAGAATTCAGTAAGCATTTTCAGTAGTCTGTCTGTGGTCTTGAAACTAGAAACGCAGCTATAGTTAAATTTAGGGTGAAGTCTATTTCATCACTACAGTTACATCTGCCTGTTTAGAATACTCCTACCAGTAGAATATACTTCCAATAAAAACAATGCTGCTTTTATGCATCAATTCATCTTTAAGAAGCCTGAGCTATTTGGTACCCTCCTCATTGCTAGAATCTAATCTTAATCAGAAATGTAACTCTGGATAAATTGAAATATCTTTGTAAGATAGTTTCAAATCATAGAATCATAGATCAGCCCAGGTTGGAAGTAACCTCAAAACAAGGTCTGGTCCAACCTTCCATGGGAAAAGGTGCCTAGATGAGATTATCTAGTGCCGTGTCCAGTCGCATCTTGAACACCTCCAGCGATGGGAACTCTACCGTGTCCACTGAATGATTGTTCTCATTGTAAAACAATTCTTTCCCACATCAAGATGAAACCTCTCCCGGTGCAACTTGTGGCCATTGCCCCTTGTCTTCTCCATGTGGCTCCTTGTGAAGAGAGCTCTTTTTGCACAGTATTGCTCTTTTTGCCTTATGTATCAATAATATTATTGATACTGTGCTCCAGGGGAGGCTTGGCTTTCAGGTCAGCATCAGACTCATTCCCGATTGCATGGTGAGAAGAGCTGGTGTACACATTTCCCCCAGTTTCCTACCTTTCACAGGAGATTGTCAAGGTAGGATGAAGACCAAGTGATTTTGCTGGCCTTCAACAATCTAACCTTCCCTCAGCAACTCTGGCTTCAGGATCTTCTGAGACTTTCAGTCCAGAACGTTTCCATTATTATACCAACCTGCAATAAGTTTTTCCTCTTAAATCCTTTTCATCTAACTGGATGTGGATGCTAGTGGGTTTAATATAACCTTGCTCTTACCAGTGAGGAACATTCCTGTAAACAAGAGAAAGGAATCCAGAAGATCTTTTGAGACAGGCAAAGTGAAAAGGCTTTTAGCTGACTGTTCATGAAGATCATCTTCTCCATTATGAGCCCTCCTCCAAGCAGCCATTTTTTACTATCTATCCAAATTGAAGAGTTTTGGTCTCTCTGTCAGCTCTGCTAGAGCCCTGACTGCTCTGACAGCTCACTTCATGCCCTTTTTTAGCCTTGCACCATTAGGTTAAAGTGAAGATTAATCTGCTTTTCCCACTCTCCTGATGGTAGACTTTTGAAGAAGCGAAGCAGACTCAATTCTCCTGCCAGCAGACTGTTCTCTTAATGGAACCTTAATTAAATTTCTGCACCTTTTAATAACAAAATCCCTTGAGCATGAGACTACCAACCTCTTCCAAATCTGTCCACTATGATAACCTCTTCAATCACCATTACCTTGGCCCATTAGTGTAGATGAGAGTCAGCTCCTCACGGCTGACCTTTTTTCTAGTTTTTTATGAAGATAACACGACTTTTAAAATGCATGGAAAACTCTTACCCAAGCCTTTTTTTCACTTATATTTAGCCAAGGAAATGCTTGCATGCATCTTTTTTCCCTAAAATACATTCTTCTGCAGAAGCAAGCCTTCACCTCTTACGTTAGTGTGCCTTCTCTATATTAACAGGACAATTTTCCGACTAACAGAGCTTACGTACACATACCAATGGTACGAATGTAGGCGTGTACATCTAGACCATACATATTGAGAAACACACAGGAAATAACCCCTTTTTACTTTTGCTGTTTCATCGATTGGAAGCCATGCCAGGAACCCAGAAGTGTGATGAGGTTGAAAGAATGTAAAGAGAATGTATGAAGCCTGGTGTCTGGGGTTTTTACCTTCAAGCAGCCAAGCTGGATGGGAAAAGAGTCTGTGTTCTGCAATATCCACAGAACTAATGCTTTGTCCTGTCCAGGACTTTGGCCATAATTATCTTCATGCCCCTTTCAGATTGAGGAAAGTATTTCTGAAGATTTTCAGAAATAAATTCTGAGGCATCTTCCAAGTTCTCTATCTATTTTATATTCTGTCTTGTCTGCCTAGTAGTAGCCTTGAGATCTGTGCAATAGAGACTGAATAGGATAAACTGAATACAGACTGACTTACAACTGTAAGATCAGAAAGTTCTCTTCGATGATGTCTTTAGGAGAAATACAGCTACTGTAAGGACTGATATATGTGTTCGGTAAATTACTGGCAGTTTCTTCATAGCTCTGTCAAGGGACTGAACTGTATCATTTATGTTCATATGGGTATTTAATTTATGCTCAATTGCACATTTACGTAGCAGAATCTATTACTAATTTTCAGCCACTTCTTGCACATAAAAAACCCACCACACTGAATCTGTGTTTGTGTTTAATCACTTTTCAAAGGTAGTTCAAAACCAAGTAACTCTCTTATTGTTTCTGTTCAGAATTAGAAATCCTGTTCTGTGTTTCATCAGAACAGTACAAATGAAGGACTGCATGAGCAATATCAGATTTTAAACCCCACTCAAACAATTACATCGTTTGGGCTACTAGTCATAGTGCCATTTATGTGCTCCGAGTGAGGAATTAGATCAAAACTACAGGTTATTGTCTTTTTTTTAATGTGATAAAATGTAATGATGGGGGGTGAAAATGGATTAAAAGCCTCCCGTTTATATTTTTTACATATTTTTGCTCAGGATTTCCTTTGGCTTTGGATGCTACTGATATTTTAGTTTCTGCCTAGCTCTAACTTAGAAATGAGGGTACAATTTCTCAGAATCCTTGACTTTTCCATTTTTCAGACTAATCCACAGCATATATACTGAGTATGTAATCTGAAAACAATGAGGCATTTACAAAAAAAGAACCATACTATTTGTAAATAAACATAGGTTATCTGAAAATCTTTATAAATGTCCTAACTTACGTTTTACAAGAACTTACGAGAATATTGCTTCTGTTCAAGAGTATTTGTCTTCCCTTCACTTCAAATTAACAATTTCATATTTCAACTTCTTTATCCATGCCGAATTTTTTTAAATAAATTGATCTGTATCATATTTAGCATACTACCCCACATATCATATATTTTGGGAACACAGATAAATTCCAGTAAGAATTCAATAAAATAAACTGGTATGTTCACATTTCCTGGTTCTTTGCTTCTACTAGCCAACTTTACGCTTGAAACAACCAAGCGTAACACTTCACAACCAGAAAAAAGGTCCTGCCACAGGAGAGAGCTCTGGCTTTTCTCCCCTGCTTTCAAACCTGCTTGCTTGAACCACCAGCACAGAGGTCAGATGGAAAACAGTAAGGGCTGGTTAATGCACCGTAGTTCCTGCAGCATTCCCTGCTTATACTAAGCCTACAGTAAATAGAACAGTTTTCAAACTTTTCTGACCTCTCTCAAAGCCATAAATGTTCCCCTGTATCCTGATCTTCCCAGAGACACGTCACCTCCTGTTTAAATCTCCACAAGCCCTGCTGATACTGCTGGAATGACTCTTGCAGAAAGTGCTTTTTCCAAGGCAGAGGACACATAAAAATGTGTATTCATATGCCTGGATGCTCACAAAAGTTGGCTTTACTGCTGAAAAAATAATTGTAACTGCAAATATATTAAAAATTGACTATGTACTTAATTTTGTCTGTTACTTATATATTTAGAAGGTTTTAAATGATGTTAATAATTAAATAATTCTAATCTGCTTATCAAGAACTTAATTTTTTCATTAAATATGTAAGGATGGGTGATTCTGGGCACCGGCCACTTTTGTAAGATCCTCTGGTTTTGCTCTCAGCTGTGAAAATAACCTAACAGGGCTTTTTTATGTTTTTGTGATTTAAAAGCATTCTTTGCAGTCCGTACATATGGTGTAATTGAAAGGTAACAGCTAGCAGACATTTCTAAACATTATTGTTATTTAATCTACTAAATTATTCTTATAGTTTTATTATTATTTGATATTTGTGTGAAAGAAACTTGGTATTACAAAAGCATAAAGACAAGATACCATCTTGTTCTGTGCAGAAGATTCACAGATAAAGGCAGAAGAATTTATCCACACATTTTTAATGATGCAGTTTCTCCAGAATCTCTGTTTGAAAGCGAACAGGAAGTTTGCCAGCCTGTCAAACCTCACTTGCTGTAATGCAAGTCTTCCTACAAGATCCACAAAGCTAGACACATCCCTTGCAATTGCTTAGGCTCGTTTCTAGCCATTATTACTCTTGCAGAAATCATGTTTCTGCAGCCTTCTGGTAAAAATAGAGGATTTGCATGGATGGGAATAAAAAATTTTTTAACATCATCCCATTAGCACTTCTCCAACATACCCAGAAACTTCAAAGAATGCCTTTAGCCAGCCTTACAACTTACTTGACCAGGTGAAAAGTGTTTAGAGGCATTTCTTAGATCCCAGTCTGCAGGCCTTAGCCTGGTAAACCAGTAGATATTACCTGCTTACCATTCCAACTTCTATGGTATTTTATTTTCTGTGCTCTGCATAAAGGATACCTGGAGCTGGAAAGCTTTATAAACCAAATGAACTTCTAAGGACCCCAGCACAGGTGCCTTGTTATTAGGAAACAGCTTTATTCTTGTTCCCTAATCAAAGGAATTGCCATTGACTGAAAAGGCAAATAATGTAAGTATTCCTATTGGGTTCTGAATTGTTATGATCATACATATTAAAATAAATCCCTAATAATTAACCAAACATATATTGTCATGGGTTACTGTACGAAGTGAATCTACTGCTAGTATGAAATCTGAGATATTCTTCACTAAATAAGGCAGGAATCTAAAAAGTAATTGCATTTTAATCCTATTTCATTTCGGGTCAGATACACCTAGAATTACGCTCTATTCAGTCAGCATGCTCTTCATCTTTTTGGTGGTCCTCATCATCAGCTACAAATATACTACTACTAACATATAAACATTATTTACCTTTCCAGAGAACTACAGCAAGACTTAAAAGACCAGTATCTTACTATCTGTCATACTAATGACAGTCCATAAAACAAACTGTCAGAATATGGTGTCATTTTAGACAGCTGAAATATTGTTTATTAAAGTTTTTATAAGCACTTTTTGTATCTCTATAATACCATTTAATGTATGTGGTTTCAAATATATAGGATATTCTACTGAATACGACAATCTTTAAAGTACATATTTGGATTATATATCCTCTCAAGCTTATTCTCTCCTTCAATACACAAATTTCAGAGTTACAGTACTTGTTATAACAGTTAAGTGTCTAACTTGAATCTATTTTTTCATTCCAGCTGAAGACATTTTTGCACTTCCAGCCAGAATTTTCTTATTGGCAAGTTAAGATACCTTGTAAAGCTTATACTGTTAATGGCAATCATTCTATATGTCCTAAAATAAGTTTACTACAGCTCCATTGGTAAATAAATGGTTGAACTTCTCATAATCACTTCATTTGATATTCACAAGTTTATGAAAATTTTCATAAAGATTATAAAAGCTGTAGAAATCTGACACAAAGAATACATCAGCATTTTTAACTGTTTGTTACTGATTCATTTTGCGTGATTCATATCCCATCTACCTCAGTACAGTTTGTACCAAGACAAGAACCAGAAAAAATCAGAACTCAACTTTGAAATTTCACCTCCACTGAAAACAGCCTGTTCCCACTGAACATTAACGCAGCCTTCCCTTAAGAGAGGATGGTCCCACGGGCTGAAGCATAGGTGAGAGTCCTCTGGTTCCTTCTGGAGCATTTGCACATCTGTGTCCCACCTTAGCCGTGCGTATTGCCAAATGCAGGAGACACGCAGGAGGTGTGCAACAACATCTGTGCGGGGTGCTCTACATCTCGCTGTGAATCTAAAGTGCCTCAGTCTCCTCTCCATTCTCTTTTATGGCTGAAAATTGGTGCTCTTCTAATCCTGACTATTTCTATACCTTTGAAAACTAAAGAGATGTCATTTCCCATAAAGACAAGAAACCAGACTGCTCTTTAAGCGTATTCCTCCTGTACAAGGATAGGAAAACATCGTGCCATAAAGCAAATGTAGCCCAGGTTGTTAGACAATGATTTTGGTTTGTGTTCTTCTCTCCTATGAAGGGCTCATGCAGCTGGCCTTTCCGTTTGGCTACACACATTATACTTCTTTCGTGGCAAGTGCCCACTACTGACTGATCACAACTTACCAAATGGCCAAACTGATCTCGGTGCATACCTTGGAGTATCCCCATACTGTATTTTCTCTCCAAACTACTGAGATAAATGCAAACTGCTATAAAACATACCATATAAGGCATAATTTTCTGCAGTATTCATGCATGCTTGACATTGCTTCCAACACCTAGCTAATCACAGTCTTTGTGCTCAAAAGAAGGATTTTCCTGTCTTCTGCAGATAACCACATGAAAAGATAAACTGCATCACTGAGGAAGTCAGAGCAACAATATTGTGTTACTACTACTCTGTGTAGTTGGTCTAATATTTAAATACCAACATTCAATTTTTAAGTCCAATAAATGACACTCCGGGGCTCTGTTCTTCAGCTTTATTCATATAATACAAATTTTCTCTCTCTTTCCTTTTCACAGTGAATCTTGTAGGCAGGCAACAAACAGGACCGAATGAAGAATAAGTGATTCACTAGAAGTTGTTCCAGAACTCTGTATTTCTCTCTTCCAGTTAAAGCATGCTGTTAGCTGGAAATGGAGTCCCTGCCTTTTCAGGTAAGGTTTTTGACCCCTGCAATTTAAACCAGTATTCCCTGATGTAGAAGGTACTTTTTCCCACAAAACTTCTTGGCTTAATAACTACCAGTTTGTTTCCTTGCTGCCAGACGAAGGAGCAGATGACAAGCATGACCCAAAGAAGTTACAGACACCCTGTCCACAGGTTTGCTGTTTCCTTGGCAAAGCAAGGTATTAGTGCCAACAGTTCTCATATGGCTAGGATGATCCACAGGTTCATACATATCAGTCTCTCAGGTGTTCTAATTTCATATTCTGACAACCAGTAGCCAAACCTCTGGTAAGTTTTTGCAACAGTACTTGTTTCCTCTAACCAAGGATCACTCCCCAAAGCAGGAAATAAACTGATGCTTTTTTAGCTGCCTGCATCAGCTGTGCTGGAGGGACAAAGCTGTTCTCACACAAAACGGAGCCCAGGGTCCAGAGCTCAGGAGCCAAAAGGAGTTTTAGCTGAGAAAGAGGGGCTAAACATCTAACACCTAACCATTTGCAGCCAGCAATGACAGTGGAAGCCAGAATCCCCCCGGGGTGGCACATCCTCCTTCCTGCAGCACCTTCCTCTCCAGGGTGCACTCACAGCCCGTTACGAACTGCAACTTTTTTAAAGTGCTATAAAGGGGCAGTCACCACCCTGACATCTTTTTTTACAACATCTTTATAAAATTGAATCTGCCGGAAAAGAGAAAGCATCTTTTCTCCTGTTGGTGCTTTCACCAGCTGGATTTTTGGTTTGCTATTGCTTGACAGGGTTATATTGAGGTTACCTTACCACCAGGTTGTACAACAAGGTTACCCTCAAAGGTGTTTGCAGCCTTAGAAACGGCCACGCATCCACCAGTATCCACACGCAAGTTATATGCAGGTCCAAAAGGCTTGAATGTTACTTCTGTAAAACTAGCTCAAATTCCCGCTCTCCGCTGAACAGATACATAAAATGGCGGCACTGGGGGCTGCTCCCCATGTTGTCTAAACTCCCGAGTTACCAAATCTCATAGCCTCAGAGAGGAGAAATGACATAAACAGGTTAAGGGAAGGATCAGTAAAATCAAATGTATGGTTAGAATGAGACAATTGAAACAAAAGGGGTTGTTAATGGTTAATTCAAAATATAAGTGTTTTTGTGTATCCTGCTAAGTGCTTTGTTGAGCACTGATAAATCCTTTGTCCAAAAGAGTAATTGCGAAAGGAAGCGCCCCCCCACAAGATAGATGAGCTGCTGGAAGCTCACCATGGAGAATGGGCTCAGCAAAAACTAGGGGAAAGGAAACTGTGGCACTGGGAGATAGCGACCTCCAACTCCGATAGTCCCCAAGAGGGCAATCCCCAACTTGGGGAGCACGTGTAGTCAGTAAAAAGCTTCAGCAGCGCTGTCTGAGGATGTGTGCTCAGTTGCATTAGAAGAAACTTGTAACCAACCCTGTGCGTGAATGAAAAAGAGTATGTAATGTACTATGAATATACAAATACTCTACTGCATACAGCATGCACCCTCGAGTAGCTCGGTGGGCACGTCAGGAGAAAAAATCCCCATGCGCCCAGCACTGCAATAAACCAACGTCGGCTTTCTAAGCTACCATTTGGTTTGGTGAGCGTTCGCGGTTACAACTTTCACCAACACCCACACGGCCCAAACACAGCCGTTCCCGCCACCGGGCGCTCGGAGCCTTAACGTACACGTGTGTCACATTCGGCATCGAATTGGGCTGGCTGCCGCAGG
>JAVJGI010000062.1:87237128-87253992 GCA_035590275.1 Ibycter americanus
GGAGCGCGGAGCGGGGCGATGGCGGGGGGCCTGGGCGGGGGGCCGGGGCGGGAGCGCGGGGGGCCCCTCGGTGCCGACGGACCTGTGACCCGCAGCGAAAGTTTGCTGCGGTGTCGGGTTGCCAGTGACGGGTAGACCTGCTGTCCCTGGCGGCGGGGGAAGCTCTGCCCCTGCCCCTGTGCCCCCGATGAATGGCCCCCGGCCCTTGGTACTGCCCCTGGTACTGCCCTTGGTACTGCCCCTGGTACTGCCCCAGGGCTCGGCGCAGCGGATGGGGCAGCAGCTGCCTTTCCTGCTGCTGGAAACCCTGAAAGTGGCTGATTTTCCAGCAGGGTAGTAGTTGAGGGTAACCAGAGTCTCTGTTGGGATAAGAGATTTTTGGTGCTGTGTGGGTAACGTTCTGGAATTTTTGAACAGTTCTGATATGGCTGCGACTTGGTAGAAATAAAGGGATTGCTCCCGCTTGGTTTGCCGTCCTTTGAGCTCACCTTCCCTCCCTTCTGGGTAATCGTTCTGTGACACCTACAGCAACTCTTGTATTTTCTTTCCTTCAGCTGGAAGCTGCTCAAGTGCCACGGTAACAAATGAGGTGTAAGTACCTGCATAGAACAGGAGGTCCGGATAAGTGATATTAAGAATATATTATCTGTTAATGCGTTTCAATCTCTGGAAATGGGAACAAGTAGCACCAGTTCTCTGACCACGTTTTGAGTCTACGGGTAGAGGGACAGGAAGATTGACAGCTAGCTTCAGGTAGCTGTGTTTGTCTTACTTGGCTTATTTTGCGTAGGCTTTGCTGCCGCCACCATTTTAAAGTGAACTTTTGGTGTTTTAAAAGGGTGAAGGCGTGTAGTGTAGAGTCAGTGACTGCTGACAGAAAATGCAGCTTGTTTGCTTGGGAATACTCAGGCTCAAACGCTAGAATATTTGATAGCAATCAATAGGGAGCAGTCTGGCTTGAAACTAAAATTATATATGAGATTATATGAACTAGCCTGATTCTTGTCATTATTGTCTTTCATCCTAATATTTACCATAGAGATCAATGGCCCTGTCAAAGGATTTCTACCCGCCACCTCCCTTCTGTGTCCAGGTTCTATCTCCAGCAAATATAACCTGTTAACTTCTACTTTGTTTTCCCTTCATTGTAGAGAACGAGGGGAGACTGGAGACAGGAGCAGTCTATTCACTTTGATTTTGTTTTCTGAGGGACTGGCGTGGGGAAGGGGTCTTTGCTCACCTGGTTGAGCTGATATGCGTTGCTGATATGACAAAGCCAGTGCGCCTTATTTATACTAGACTTAAGGAGGGAAGGATGCTCTGTCGCGTGCATATGTATGACTTCTCTGGACTACAGTTCAAAAATATGCATTGGAGAAGCTCTTTTAGCATGAAAAGAGATGGTTTTACATATATTAACTATAAATATTTGTACAGAGGAGGAAGTAGGACTTCAGTTTCAGGACTCTTACATAAGATAGTATCTTTGAAGTCAAGGCTTGATGCACTTGTGACTCACTAAGATGGAAGACCCAGTGTTCTCACGAAGATGTGCTTAGCTGTGCAAAGTGTCGCCTGGGCCCAGTTCACAGGCGGGCTGTGAAAATGTGACAGAATGGACGGTCTCCTGTGTAAGTGCCTGCCTGGAAAGCAATGCCATGGCCCCTGTGAGAGCCTCCATTCTCACTGTGATGATAGCATTGGTGGGGTGTGACTTCAGCATGCCTTTTCTTTTTCACTTGTGATGTTCTACTCCTTCATTCACACAGTTCTCCTTTGTCTCTTACTCCTTAGATTTCTTTGCTGCAGCCCATATCCTCCTCCTTTTTTTCTCCAGAGTTGAATTGCTGTGATCAGTTTTACTCCAGCCGTCCTGGGAAAGCTGACAGTTGACAGAAGGGAAGGGGGGCTGGGAAAAGCAACGGGAAGGTTGTGCTCATAAAAACAAGTGTCATACTTTTCCTGAGGACATGATGGGTGTCCCATTGCGATTAGCGGGGCTCTGCCTCCATCAAGAAGTAGCATAGTCTCTAAAGCTGCTATCTGTGGAAGGAACTTACTCTCCAAAAGAAGCAACACGTTTATTTGCAGATGTTTGATCACATGTGAGGGTGGCTTTTTGTGCGTTGGTCTGCAGTTGTGGTATTTGTTGAAGCTGTACATCACCACAAATTATACATGGTGTAAGCTGAGACCATGAAGCAGAATATTTCTATATCCTGCTTTGGCTGCGTGTGGTGTTTTGTGATGACGTCTACATTATTTGACCATTAGAGAATGAGATTTCCTTAAACTGGAAAGAGAAACTGAGGTTCCCACAGTGTGTGTCCTGCCTCGCACTTCTCCGCTAAATGATGTCTCAGTCCATTTTAAACTTGTTCGAACCAGGAGTTTAAACTAAGGCCTCGCTTTCATGTTGCATAGCAGTTACATTGCTGCATGTAGGCAGCCTGCTGAAGTCAATCATACTGTGTTGGGGGGGGGGGGGAGAAGGGAAGCGTCTTTCCTAATAGCTACGTAATAGCTAATTATGTAAAGTTCTGTCTGTTCATAAAATCTTGTCAACTGTGTCTTGAGGCACTAGCAGGTTTACTCTTTGCTTCTGACATTTCGTGTCACTTGGTGGTGCGTTTGGGGTTTCTTGTAGTTTAGGTTTGGGACCGAGGTTTTTTTGTTTCTCTTTTGGAACAAGAGACCGTTGTTTGTCACCTGGTTGATGGAATCGACACTACTATAATTGCGACAGTTGTATGAACAGCTCTGTTTTAACCCGAGTGCTAGCTGTAACTTCGTTTCGCAGGCAGCTGCTTAGGTATGCAGGAGAATACTAGGTGACCTTGCTACTCTTGAAACTCCTTACAGGACTTAAGTTCATTGGTTTTGGAGCATATACCCTTCCGATGTCCTTAGCGCTTGAAAAAGCAAAAATCTTTGATAATACCAAAGGGCGAGGAGGGGTGGGTGGGTGGATGTGTGTTGCACAAGAAAGTGGACTTTCAAGTACTGGTAACTTTACGGAGTGAGAGAAGCTTAAGGGCATATTTACGCGCTGCAGTTCATGCCTTTGAAAATCTTTTATGATCGTTAAAAGAGTAGGGTGAAGACTTTGATATATTGTGTCTTGAGAACAGAGTACTTTGTAGTTTCATTTTAACTAACTACTATTTTTAGGAGTCTAGCTTTTCTGTGCCCAAAGTAGCATCCCATTTTTTCCCTTGTCAAATAAGTCTATAACAATCCAAAATATTAACATAAATGCAAGCTCTGAAGAAAGTCATGAAGATATTTTTGAAGCACTGGCATTAGTGTTTTTCTTTCATTTCAGTGACATGACTTTACTGTGCACATAGAAAAATACTTTAGTATTTTCCTTCTGATAGTTGCATTAAACATGAATTCCTGTTTTACAAGACTGACTTATTGCAAAATACTGAGTATATGGGATTGTGCTTCTTCTATGCCTTCTACTGTGGCAGAATTCATATCAGGACGTATAAGTGAAGGGAATCCAGTTTGTGTAATGGAAGCAAGGATGTAGCTTTGGGGATCAGCTTGGGATTTTGGAACTTACAGCACATTACTGAACCAGCGAGCTATATAGAAGTCTTTTAATTTACAGTCTTTATTTTGTATGTCATATACAGTCTTTTCAGCTGTGGCCAAATTCAGCACATTTTTGAGTTGCGTTTGTCCTGCATTTCTTTCTTCAGTGAGATAAGGCATTTAGTTCAATGAGAAAATGTGACCAACCTTCCAATAGCTGATCCAGATTAAGTAATAATTAGATATAATTACTGTTCCCGGGGGGAAAGTAATTCTGCCTTATTGAAATTCTTTTATCTTCAATTAACCTGCTCTGTTCTTACTGGAAATACTAAGTGAAGTGCCGCCTCACTTTAGGCACTTCTTCCAAAGCCGCTAACGTTTGTTTAATCTGCCACCAGCGCTCATTTTTTGTAGGCTCGAGAGCCTGGTGTGTGTAGGTGGCAGCAGTAAGGAGGAGCGCATACTTGAACAGCGCTGGTCTTGCTAAACACCTTGTTAGAGCAGCTTTCCCTCCCGGTCATCTGCTTCTGTACCGATCCACGAGGAGGGTTGGTGACCCACTTTTCTGTCTTCTCCCTATACCTTGCGTTAGGTTTCATGGGGTGGTGAGAGGGGAGGAGCATCAATAATTTTTTTTCTCTTTGCCTAGGAACAAACCAGGCTTTATTACTTTTACTGCATAAGGGATATCTTGTGTAACTTCTGTTCCATTTTCAGAGAGCAGCAATAACCTTGCTTGGCATTAACAAATCCGATGTGTATGTGGTGTGTAGATTATTTGGAATACAGAGGCCAGACCCAGAGTTTTCTGGCCAAATGGGTGTCAGGGAGGTGAAACAGTAGAGCACCAGGGACAATGTTCAGCTCAGTTCTAGATCAGGTTCATTTGGATACACCTTCTCATTAGGCAAACATACTTTCTTCCTGTGCTGGCAAACTGTATGCTGAATGTGCCTACGGTGTTGACTATAAATATAAACCTGAAACTATTTTGAAATGGTCAGCTGGTAAAGTGTGGGCTAGGACTGGCTTCAGAACTGAAACAGGCTTATGTTGAAGTAGCTCTTCCATTTTCCTGGGGGCTTTGAGTTTATGTCATTGAGCAGAATCCTTTTTTTTTTTTTTTTTTTTTTTGTTATTATTCCTATGCTCATAAACCCATGAAGTGAAGTTAGTTATGTAGTCTTAACATCATTCTCCTTCCTTCCCCTCCTCTTGCTTTATCCCTGTTCTATGTCTGTCTGTACAGAGTAAATCTAACTCAGTGTATTTCTGGATGTAGCTTCTTGATACAGACTAACTCTTCTCTTTTCTGAGGGGAGGAAGGAAAGAACTGCTAAGCCCTTTGAATCGACTAAGGTGATGATTTGGTGGAGGCCTCCATACCCAGTAGCTAACACAGCAACGCGCTGGCAAAGCCAGAAATTATAGCAAAGGGTAAAGTTTAGTCTTCAGCAAGATTTATCTGCAGATCCCGAGGAGCCTTAACTTTATATAAATATAAGGAGCAAAATCCATCTTCTGTTAATTCATGTTGGCCAAATTGCCCACGAATAGCTTGTCTGTAGAAGAGAACAGCAAATCCTCAGCATCTTGCTATCCAGATAGTCATTTGTATCCTGTGCCTGCTCAAGCAATTGCGAATGTCGAGCTTGAAAAATAATGTGCTGATGTTTGGCACCTGCTGGTAACTGAATTTGGGGGACTTTATTTTAGGTTTGAAGGTAATTAAAATAAGGATGATGGTAAAAGCCAAACATATTCATGTCTTATGCCTGAAAATTTGTAACTTTTGGCCTGACTTGCTCCTTTTTGCCGTTTAACTTGTAGTGATTTTCATGAATAGCTTCTCAGTCCAAAGTTTAGTGTATCATTTTTAGTGGGAGAAAACTAGCTTTCAGAAATGCACATCATATGCCACAATGTTTGTAACGGCCTTGTAAGTTACGCAGTAACTCCAGCTAGCACATCTTAACAAAGTGTGACACCTGTAACCTTTTACATTTTTGTCATCAGTTACGCTGCTTTAATAGTGACTTCATATCAGAAAGCACTTACGATGTCAACAGGTTGTGTAAGGGAGATGGCTTCTTTTTCTTCCTGTTTGCTAAACAAATATTAATTCGCTGGTGGTGCTGCTTCAGTCTGTATCCTGCCTGCCAGCTGACTTCTTGAAGTCTGCAGCGTAGAAGTTCACAGTGGTGCCCTTTGGGGCCACGTGACTTGAGAGGAAAAATCCCACTGCTGGAGTAATTGATGAAATAATGTTTTCCTTGTATTTTTAAGATGTTTTTCTTACTAGCCAATTTCAGTTTTAAGGATACAACTAAGGCATCTTTCTTTCTTTTTTCTTTTTTTTTAAGCTTTTGTTTGAGGTTCCTTTTTAAATTATGTGTCACTTGAGAGTTGTTACTGCTGGAGACTGATATTTTGAGGATGGTAATGCAGCCAAGGAAAAACAGTAATTTTGAGGTTCTCCCTTTCCAGGACTCTGCGTCTTTAAGGTCTTGAGGGTAATAATTAGATCCTGATAGGCACTCGCTGCTGCTTTTGAAAAAGAAGAAGAGAAATTACTAAGGAAAGGTTCCCCCCACCACCACCTTTTAAAATTTTTTATTTTTTGAAGGTCGCTTCCTGGTTTCCTTTTGAGATGCAACTATTGTCTGTTGGCTACAATAGTAGTGATAATTGGCAATGGGTGTTAGACTTATGCAAAAGACTTACACCTGATGTATGGCGAGACATACATCAGGAGCCTGGAGAGAGCTTAGTCCCTTGTATGGTGACCACCAACTGAGTATTGTATGACAAAGTATACTAAGGTAATTTCAGTCCATCTTGTATATCTCTGAGTGTGTCTCATGCTCACCTGGTCATAAACAAAAGTGTCATAATTGCTATAATGTGTGTGTATATTACAGTCCTACATCCTGCTTTTATTAAAAAAAAAAAAAAAAAAAAACAACTCCTGCAGAATTACTGCAGTTGATTCTAGAATGTGTTCCACCTAATGGAAAACTTTACAAACTAACTTGTTGACAAATCAAAAGTTGATCTGGATTTCTCCCAGGTACAGTGTCCTTGGCTGACAGACATCGACAGCACTAGAACACTGGAGCAGAACCTAATGGAATTAATTCGCTGCGCACAGGACGGCATGTTCTGTTCCCCATAAATGGGTTGTGCCATTTCACTTTGTGGTAGGGTTTTATGCTTTTAATGTGGGGGACAAATCTATGCCAGTCTGCTGTCAGAAGACAGATCTGCATTGGAAACTAAGTAGAGTCCTTGTTTTCTTCTTTTCTTTTAGTATTGGATGAATGAATATACTTCTTCCCTTGGAATTGGAGTGTTCCATTCAGGTATAGAGGTGTATGGCCGAGGTACGTACAACACAAGCATAACTTACTCTCTGTTCCGGGAATGCTGTTATTTAAAAAACATTTTTCAGGCAGTGAGAGAAGACTGGCTTCTGAAGCCTGTTCATCAGTTTTCTCGTCTCTTCTGCCTCTGGAAAAAACCTTGGGTACGAATAATCCCGTAGCTGTCTTGCATCCTTGTATAAAGCTGTGCAGCTATGAACAAGTGTGCAATTTATTCAGCTAGGCATAGAAATCTTTATTTTAGGTTTTGTAATACCTATTGTTAAAACAAGTGTATGCTTCGTGTAAGCATGGTTGACTCATGTTTCCTCAGTGTTCTGCCAGCACTTGGTTTAAGTTAACTACAGAAACAATAGTCTGTTGCAGAGAGGCACCTAGGAGTGCATGATGCACAGGAAAAACAGTCTGTGCCTTATTGGTAGGTTGGTTTGTTTTAAAGAGACAGGTTCTTTAAAAGGCATCTCGTGCATACTGCTCACAAAAGGTACACTTGTCATAAATACAGTAGTACACTCTGATTTTGCTAAATAGGTTGTGCTTTGGGAACGCAGCTGCCTGATCTGTTCAGGCGTCCTTGTTGCTGCCAGAAGGTGTTTCTGAGCACGCTGTAGCCCAGGCTCAGGTCTGAGGTGTGCCTGCCTAGCAGTATAATGATGCTCCGAGGTGCTGGTGTTGCTAAAAGTAGTCCATTTAAAGAAGAAAAATATACCTCAGGTGTTTGGGGTTTTTTATGGAATGTGTTTGGAGGTGAGGGGAAGCGGCAAAAGGTGTGCCATGAAATCCAAAAACCACAGTGCATAGTTTTTGGTTTTGAAACCAAAACCAATAGTTTTGGGTTTATATATACATATATGTATATATATATAAAAGTGTGTGTGTGTATATATATATAAAAAAGTTTATATATAGTTTTGAAACATAGGGATGTTTCAGCTACTATAATGGTCACGTTGTAACTGGGTTTGCAAGTGTTACCAAACCAAGGCATTGATAAAATACAACGCTTATTGTTAATACTTTTTTGGATTTCTTTTAATCTAAACCAGAAAGACCTGACTCTTAATAGTGCTGTGCCTGAAACCCAGTTCTCGAGCTGTACCAAATCCATGTGCCTCCCTTCCTGCTCAGATTATAGCAGCTTTTGCTTACAGCAGGTCATACCCCTGCTAGAACAATGACTTGCATTTTTCAAAGCACATCAAGCTTTATTAACCTGTTGTAAAAAAGATTATCTACAAACCTGAATGCTAGACTTGGATGATGTGTTACGAGTTTTGAGGAAAGGAAGTGTGAAGTCATGCTTGAAGCTTTTTATTGCACTCTGGGTGAGGCGTGCTGTGTTATCTTACAGGCACAGAAGGAAGCTAAAGCACACCATGATATTTTCATGTACTGTAAGTGCTTATGCCAGCAGATGCTACGTGCAGACTTCAGGTGCATGCACCGGTTTACTTTCTTGTTATAGTGAAGAACTCAGGACAGTTGAACTCTTGCAAATCAAGAAATTAAAAAAACCCTTAGACCACTGTTCGCTGCCACACTTACAGCTGTAGTACGCACCAAATAGAAGCACCATTAGACCTTTGAGGATGCAGTCCTTGGAATCCCTAATTTATAAATCTGTAAGTGGACTTTTAAAGATGAGCATGTATAAAGAACATTGGTAGGATTTACAATTTCAGTTGTAAATCCTTGCTTATGCAATGAAAACAATATATACTTAGTGTAAAGTTATTCAAGTTAAACCTGTGCACTGATGTAGGAAATTTCCTGTCAGTTTTTACTCAGGTTGACTAGTAACTTAACAAAACTTATTTGTTTCTAGCTCCTTGCGTTTGTTATCCACGTAAATACGATGTCTGCTTTCTAGCTTGAGATCCCTGTGAAGTGATCTTCCAGTCAGTGACATCTGCTGTTCTTTACTGTGTTGTATGCCATTGCTGTTAAATCTGAACTTTCTCTTTCAGAATTTGCCTATGGTGGTCATCCATACCCTTTTTCTGGAATATTTGAAATTTCACCAGGAAATGCTTCTGAGCTAGGAGAAACATTTAAATTTAAGTAAGAAAGATACATATTTTCTTGTTTTTGAGAAGGGATATTAAAAAGACAACTTGTTGTATTTATTTTTGAGGATAGATGTGTTGAAGGATACTACAGGATTCCTGACTTCTGGAGAAATTACTGTGTTTTCTTAGAATTGAAAGGTGGACAGAAGTGATGAGACAACAGTGTCTACAGCAAAGAACATTCTTTTTAGCATACTGTTACATTGCTTAAGTGTGTACAAAGTACGTGGACTTGTGGCTAGCTTCTGTTTTTCATACAGTATATACAATGGGGTAACTTTTTCAAGGTAGTGAAATTTTTATTCAAAGAAAAAGCAGAAAGATGTTTTCTTCAAGGTTTCCCCATGTCTGTTTTCTGCTTTCTCAGTGTGATTGCCTTCCCTGCATTACAAGCTCTTACCTGTTCTCAGCTGTCTCTTAGAAACAGTATCCTTTGGAGGAGAGGGGAAAATTGCATCCAGCATTTGTCAGAGTTAAGATGCAAAGAATTGAAGTGAGCTACAGGTGGACAATCGGCAAGGAAATAATCTCTCATGATAAAGATGAAATTGATGCCATAAAATGGAATAGAAAGAATCTCTGTTATTCTGGGAGGGCAGAAAGATCTCGCCACCCACAGTGGGGTGATTTTTGAGCAATGTATGAACAGTAACCCACCGGTATCATGGGAGCCTGATCACCTTCTCTCTCTGTTTCTCTTCTAGAGAGGCTGTGGTTCTAGGCAGTACGGATTTTATGGAAGATGATATAGAAAAAATAGTAGAAGAGCTCGGAAAGGAATTCAAAGGAAATGCTTATCACCTAATGCACAAAAACTGCAATCACTTTTCTTCAGCTTTATCTGAGGTAAACAAACATGAACGTCTATAGAAGGGTGCTTCCCAGCTGGCTACAGAGCGTCATCTCCTTCCTGTCCTTTGGAATGTTTGGCCTAATTTCCAACTTTCTCTGTTACCTTGGGCAAATGTCACCGTTTTTCAGGTTTTATTTGTGTTTATGTCCGAAGCACAAGATTTTGCTGCCAGAAATGTTAAATACTGTTGTCATATATAGTTTGTGTTTGAGCAGGCGTGCATTCTTAATTGAGAGACCTAGTAAATAGAGTATTAACAGGATTTTAAAATAGTTTCAGATGCTCCAGAGATCACTACTGAAGATAGAACCACATCTTATTTTTATCAGTATTTCCCCACAGAACCATCACACTGAAAATAATTTTTAAGTTATGACCTACTGTTAAAGAATAACAAAGGCATTGGAGTTTCACAGCGATGTTAATCTCCTTGAGAGGCTTTTGTCGAGTTATTGCTCTGTGTCTTGGTCATGTAGATACCTGAGTGGTCGTGCAAAGTATCTGACCGTGGAGTTGAATGGGCTTTGCTTTTCCCGTCAGCTTTATTTTAACACGATTGGTTTACTGATACAATTGAATGCCTGATCACGCACGTGTGTATCAACACAAGGGAGAGGGTCAGGAACAAGTAACTCAGGACAAAGAGGGGAATGGCAGTTGTGATTTTTATCAGTAGTTGGCAATCTGTGCTTGTCAGAATTGATTCTAATGTTCTGTTGAAGGACTCCAAAAACAGGGATGGCTATTTTTCCCATGGTGAACTTCCATAAAGTTTAATTATTTGGGGTTTGGTTTTGTTTTCAAAGTGGTTAATGGCACGCTTATTGTATAGCCTGTGTTTTGTTTAGACTGTGAGATCTTCCAGTGGTACTGGAAAATTTTATCGAGGTGATGATTCATGTGTGATGCTGGTACAAGTAAGTAGGGTGAGACACTGACAGAGCTGCAGTTGGTGTGAAATCTGGCCTCTATGGCCAGGTTTTTGCTGTACTTTTCAACTGCATGGTCATGTTGTTTCTATTTTATGTCTTGTCCTATTTAGTGTTCAAATTGACTAATACAGGGATATAATTACAAGTTAAATGCTGCTCAGTTACAGCAGAGTAATGTCGCCATTAGCTATGATGTTCTCCAGATTTTCACTGGAGTAAGTAATACCAGAAGTGAATATGGAGGTAGTTACGTAGAATAGCTCACTCCCTCACTCCTTGAATAGTGGCAACGAAACCATTTAATGACTGATAGATGGTAAAAACAAGTATTTAATGCAGCTTTATATATTTTGGAGGAGTTGCAGCCAGCGTGGCATTGTATAGCTTCTCTTGTTGCAGTGAACCTAAAGGTGTGTGCTTGGCGTGCGTGCTGCACAAGATAGCGATGTCTTGTGCAAAGTCATGGGAGGTCGTCACAGTAAATAGCCTCAGCTGTGTGTGTAACTCCACGTAACTGTAGCGTTGACGCTGTCTTTTTGACCACTTGATTTCAGGGTGCTTTTTTGTAACGATGAGATTTCTCCTGCAGTTTCTGTTTCTGAGGAATTCGCAGGGAATAGAAAGCGCACCTTAACTCATGTCTCTGCCTTTTCTAGAAGTTGTTCAGAAAGAGTGAGGTGGTTAGGCTGTTCAGGGCTTCTAAAAAAAGCGTAGAACCGTGTGTCAAACTCTCACAGTGAACAACAAGCCTTCTTGCGTGACTTGGGATGCTGATGGAGAAAGTTTTCTTAGTGCAGCTAGCTTGAGTGCTTCTTGACTTGCCTTTGTGATACGGAAGTCATAAGGCTGCTGCGGCCTTTGCTTTTTATTTACAGTACTGTACTTTTGTTACTACTGAGTCCAGAAGACAAATTAATCCTTTCTTTTCCCTTTCCCCCTTAGATTCTGTGTGGAAAAGAGATTCCACGATGGGTGAATCGCCTTGCCTACTTCAGCTCTTGTATACCGTTTCTCCAGAGCTGTCTGCCGAAGGAGTGGCTGACTCCTGCAGCCCTCCAGTCCAGCGTTAGCCAGGAGCTACACGATGAGCTGGAGGAAGCTGAGGATGCCGCAGCATCAGCTTCCTTGGCAAGCTCGGCATCTGGGTCTAGAACTGGACGCCACACCAAATTATAAGTCCTCCTCCAAAGTAACAAATGGTTTGAAATACTTCAGATTAATCTCTCCAGCAATTGACTTCCTGACAGAACATGAGAGCTGACTCTAGAACATTGTTTTAATATGCAAAAAAGGCTCTCATCAACCCCTGTTTCAGCTCAGGATTATTTCTGTAGTGAAAAGAATTGCTGGGAGAAAAGGGAAGGATTTTGTGTGAAGCCACCCTTTTCATTTTCACCTGTCTGGTAGACCTGGGTTAACTTAACATCTTGTATAAAGCAGAACTTAAATTATTTGTTTACAGTATTGTGTACTGCTGTTTACAAGTCCTGTAAGGACTCCTACCACCATGGAAGAAGAGAGAATTTGATTTAACTGTTGGTATAACTCAAAAGCAGTGGCATGATGCCCTGGATGAACTCTCCCCTTTGTTTTCAAGATTTAAGGCAGGTGAACGTTAAATTTCTGAGAAATGCCAGAAACTGCTGAATACTATATATATGAACAGGGTACTGTGCACTTAAAGTGGCTGATGTAAACAGGTAGATTCCAGGATGTAGGGAGACTGCTTTTGTCTGAGATCTGTTAATAGAAGTATGACCTCTACATTAACGAAACTGTGGATTTTTGCACATATGAAGGGAAGTTTCTATCTCGTTACAATGCACATTGAACCCTTTTTTCTTTTTTTTTTTTTTTTTTTTTTCCCTGGTGTACTTAGCTGCCATTGTTTTGATCATGATGATGATAGTGGACAATATATGCTTACAGGTATTGTAACATGGTTTTCTGAGGCAGCAAATGATAAAAGGATGGCATTAAAGTTTTAGTTCGTTTGTCTACACTGTGAAGAGAACAGAGCTGGTCTGAACAGAGAGGCTCAGGGCAAATACAACAACAGAGCAGGTGGTGTTACGCAGGTCAGCTGGAGAGTCGTACAACCTTGCAGGTAACATCACGGCAGCATTCAAGTAGATTACTTGGGTCCTTGACACTGGACTTTGATTTACTGGTGGGTATGGCTGTGGTCGTGATGAGATGTGAAAGTGGTGATTCCAGACCTAACAAGCTCAACTTCACAGCAGAGTCTCTGAAGGGAAGTAATAGCAACCTTGTGGCTTAGGTCCACTGGGGTCTGAGCTAGGTGACATTAGGCTTCAAAGCAATTTCCCAGTGACTTTTGTGGTGAAGTGTTAGTATCTTAAATCAAGCTTTTCAATGCCCTGGAAAGAATATTGCAAGCAGCAACTTAGCCTGGACAGAAATGCATGAAGTCTATCTGTAACCTCCATTTTCTAAAACTCTAGGGTACTGCTTTAGAATTTTTCTCTTATCTGTCTGAGACAATGTTAATGTAATTAACACTGGGCAGAAATATCGACATAGTTGAGCGAAGATTTTATCAGCTGGCTATAGGCAGTGACAGCTGGTTAATTTTAATATTTTCTGAAAGGTCTTTAAGGAAGTCCTCAATAGTTGTTTAGAAATTTATATGCCTCATCTTTCTTCATGTTCCTAAAGTATGGCTGTGCTGTCACCTGTAGTTTGCATTCTTTAATTTCCACAGTGTCTCAGGTGATGGGTGCTTTGTCCATTGCTATGGTAACAGCTGTTTTTATTTCTTAGTTAAAGTAAACGCTGATATAAAACCCACTGTAACGTGTTCTTTTGATCCATTGTGTACACCTAATGGATGCCATAGCTGTGCAAATATGTCATGGTTGTGGTGGATAGAGAGCAGTCAGCTGAAAGCCTAGTGCCCTGCTATATAACTGGTTTCGCCTTTCAACACATGCATAATTTTATGTCAGCTACTTCAGCTCTGTTTTTACTCCTACCCATGTTTAATTAGATTTCAAATACTTCAGGGTGGAAACAGTCCCTGACTGTGTCGGTGAGTGCTTAAGGGAAGTGGGATCTAATAGCAGATGAGGCATGCTAACTTTGTTTTTGCTCTCAAACAGCTCCGTTTTGAAGTTGAATTGATCCCATGAACTTTTGGCAGTTGTTCAAAATCCCTCCTATCCTTTTTCTGAACTCTAATGATGGGAGTAGCAGTTTTTTCCTGTGTTAGTAGTTCTCTTTAGTTGCCTTTAAAAAAAACAAATGGCTCATGAAAAGCTGTATGAAAAACTGTGGTAGCCTCAGTCCCCTCCATGAGGCTCTGCTAACCAGTTCCCTTTGGATTGCAGTTCCTCAGAACCTGTGTGGAGTGATGCAAACGCAGAAGGAAGTGTTAACAGTTCCTCCCTCGCAGTAGGGGAGGTGATTTGCTTTGAGCCCTAACACCCAACAGCCCCTGTGCCACCCCCACCTCCGTCTGGCTCTTCTTGAAAGGAAAAATGCTGTTGGAAAAACACTTTCTGCAAGTGTTTTCTAGGGCTCTCCCTACTCCCTATCCCAATTATCTGATAAATGTAGCAATTATCTTTGCAGTTTAAAGTAAAAGATAAAAAAAATTTTTACCTACAAGAAGAGGCTTGCATGTTCTGTATGATATTTATATGCTTTTAGAGTGATTCAGATGGAACCTCATTAAACATCTTTACAGCCCTCTTGGGTTCATCTCTATTAACTATTACAGGGATTTCCCATGAGGGAATGACTCTGTACCACCTTGCACTAAAATCAAGCACAATTTAGTCAGATAGACCATTCTGTTGGGAGTGATGACATTAAAAATTCTGTGCATGGATGTAAGTGTTTGCAGGATTGAAGCTGTAAGCCCCAGTTCTGCAAAAAGACTATTCATGCACTTAGCTGTGTGTGCTGTGTCCAAAGGTAAATATGTGGAATAAATTTTAAAATCAAGATCATGCTTTATGAAATGCCATTTAATCCTGCAGGTGGAAATGTGCTGTGTACTGCAATGAATATTGTTGAAAGGGGTCTAACTGCTTACCCATTTGATATGAGTTAGATGATACTTTCCTACTTCTACA
Source organism: Ibycter americanus (assembly GCA_035590275.1). NCBI lineage: Eukaryota > Metazoa > Chordata > Aves > Falconiformes > Falconidae > Ibycter > Ibycter americanus. Next base: position 87,252,012 of record JAVJGI010000062.1, read on the forward strand.
CAGTTATTTTAATGTAAAAGAATCATATAATTAGCTGTGCTTTAAATATTACTGAGTAGTCTGGTTTGGTGATAGCACTCCTTTCTTCCATGTTAGTCAAACTAATACCAGAAGGTGTCATTTTTTGGGATGCCTTGCCTAACATTGTACAGTAGGCGTATTAGGTAAGAGGGCTCGACAGAAAGAGCCACAACAACTCTCTTGTTCTCATAGCGCTAAATGAGAGTGAGTCATGGCTAGATCACGGCTGGATGTAAGAGCGATTCCTGGGAATGGGAAATGGTCAAGAACTTCTTGTTCTAGAAAGCTCTGATTGTTCAGAAAGGCAATGATTGTCTTGTGTTGCATAATTATATCCGCCTCCACATATCCCACTGCTGTTCATTTCTATTATGTCTTTTTATTTAAGTCCTAGCTATTCAAGGAGGAAACTTATTGATGGCAATGAGCAAGTGAACAGATTCATGGCAAGAGCAAGTGAACATCCGCGAGTCCTTCTCTGTTCAAAAAAAATCTCAGTGGATAAGGAATGTTACTTTGATAACTGTTTAAATGGTGCTGAAGGGGCCCCCTGGGCTAGTTACATTGGCTTCTATGATATGCCTTTTTGCCATATACTCAATTGATTCAGAGTCAGAAACATGAAAGAAGAGGGGAAAAAAATGCTAGATGACTGTAGTAAGTGAATCTTTAAAAACAGAATAAAATTAGTCAGTCATATTAAAAATCACAGTTGCCACTCTGAAATATACATGTACTCAAATGTTTGTTCAATGAATGACTGTTTTTACCTTTTATTTATGTTTCCCATAAATATAAAAAGGAAAGAAAAATAAGAAACACAAATTGACTTTAACTCAGTCTGAGCATATTCTTATCATTTGAAAAGAAAAATGGCAAACTATTCTTTGTTCGAATTTAGAGCTTCAGCATTCAGAGCAGAAAAGCCCCTTATGTGGGAATTCATTCCAGATAGGTATTTTGGAGGAAGATGGGAATCTGGATTGATTTTTGGTAGGGAGTTCTTAAATCTGACCATTTGTATTTCTTACATCTTTCTAGTGTGTTACCTAAGACTTAAAACACCCTTAAAGAACTGTTTTCTTGTAAGATTCCAAATGAGTGTTCCTGACCTGGTAGGTAAAGAGCTGGTTGTGATTCATAGTCAGACTTCCCCCCCCCCCCGCCTCCTTTTCCCTGATCTAAGCATCTTAATTGTCACCTGTGATTAAAAGTGCCTTGGCAGTGTTTGAGTCCGGAAATCCTTCTGTCGTCAAGGCAGATTAATGTAGACAGTTGTAACATTTTTGGGTCAGGTTCTGCGGGTACAGATTGCTCATCTGAGTAAAGAGCCTTGCATAGTCATACTTATCACATGGGAAGGAATTTTGGAGTGCTGTGTCTTCATGCGTCTTTTCACATGCTTTAGAAAGATGAGATCCAGAACGACAGTGCCCATATAATGTAGCTAGAGATGCCCAGCTCAAGTGTGTGGATAAGTGATTAAAAACTTGAGCTGAATCGAGCTCCAGGCACACCTCTTCCTCATCATAAAACTCCACGTTCTTAGTGTTACCCCATTATTCTTCCCACTACAGTATCCTGATTCCTACTTGTCACAGTCCATCTACAGTGCTCTGTTAGTTACTGGTTGGGCAAAAGACAGCTCATCCTCTTCCTCCGTTGAGCCTGTGGGTGTACATGTGCAGGATGTCTCGGCGCTGCTGCCCCAGCAAAGAGTGTGTGCGCTGCCTTCTGACCGCTCTCAAACCTGGCAGAATCTTTGACTGACCACCTGTTGTGAGTGCTTGAGAGAGTTATTGCAAGTTCCTGAACGACGTTTGCTGGGACCCCTACCCTGCTGTGAAATATATTTAGAGCAGATTTTCTCATAGGCACAAGTATGATGTCATTGCAGAAGTGTAGCTGTCAGATGTGGATATGTGGAACAGAGACTGGGAAACAGCAGCTGTAAAATTAC
>JAVJGI010000062.1:87266003-87279244 GCA_035590275.1 Ibycter americanus
GATGGGACGAGATGGGATGGGATGGGGTGGGACAGGGTGGGATGGGATGCGATGGGATGCGATGGGACAGGACGGGTTGGATGGGACAGGACAGGGTGGGGTGGGATGGAATGGGACAGGGTGGAATGGGATGGGGTGGGATGGGATGCGATGGGATGGGACGGGGTGGGATGGGATGAGATGGAACAGGATGGGATGGGGTGGGGTAGGACGGGATGCGGTGAGACAGGATTGGGTGGGATGGGATGGGACGGGACAGAACAAAATGGGATGGGATGGGATGAGATGGGACAAGATGGGATGGAACAGGATGGGGTGGAATAGGACAGAATGGGGTAGGATGGGACAGGATGGGGTGGGGTGTGACAGAATGGGACAAGATGGGATGGAATGGGAGGGCGTGGGACAGGATGAGATGGGGTGGGATTAGCAAGGTTCTACTGCAGGTTTTAGCACAGGGCCACACTTAAGACACACAGTCAATAACCTGGTTCACTTGGACAAGCAGCAAAGAAATGAACGGCCTGGCTTTTATACTTCGTGAGGAAAATAAGGGCTTTTCTAACGTTTGCATAACATAATATTCCCATTTAAACAAAAAGCTGGGGTTCTGCTCGCCTCACCGTGCTTGTACAAGGTTTGGAACAAGAGTAAAGGTGGAAACTGATTTTTCTGCGGTAAACTCCTGGCTGTGGGGATGGGAGAGCTCAGCCACCATGGGGCTAAAGGACAGGCTCAAGGCACTCGTCCCTCCTGTGGGCACAGGGATTGGGCTCAGAGACCGCAGGCACGCTGAGGCACATCCAGCTTGGGTAGCCAGGCAAAGGAGGAGCCATGGGCAGACAGGCTGAGACAGTGGGGGTGGCTGCTCCTTGCTGGCTGGAAGAGCTTACCTTCAAGGCTAGTTAACTCTAAAAACCACCCAGAGAAAAAGCATCTCATCAACGCCCGGCTGCTGAAAGCTCAAGGAAGTCCACGATCCAATTAAAAAAATATCACCTGGTGCCAGGTGTTAATTCTGCTGATAAAAGTCAAAGTCTTGATTATGGAAATGCTGCAAGTCATCCCGTGGCTGGTGCCAAGGAAGCATCCACTCAGCACCGCCGCATTTTGTGCTGGAATAACAGTGCTGGGACACCCCAGTCACGACCTCCAACGAGAGCCCAGCTCTCTGCTCCCTCTTCTTGCCAATCCCTTCACGGTCTGTGGCTGGAAAAGAGCGCTTTCCAGGAAGGACAACTCAACGAGGACACACATCCGGCACAGGCTGATGCTTACGCTGCTCATACAGCTTCATTTTTCAAAGCTGGCCTCAAAAGGCGCAACGGTGTGTTTGCACCTGGTGCATTTAAAGAGAAGCTTGTAACATAACCTTAACCTGGAAATGCCAGCAGGCAAGCTGACGAGACTTAACCAGAGCAGGTATTTCTGGTGGGAGTTAGGAAGAATTCCAAGAATATTTGTAAATTAAGTGCAATATATGTAGGACTGGTATTCTAAATATACTTGTTTAACCTATAGGAGTATGCCAGCAGCAGTGGAATAAATAAGTGAACAAAAATGTCACGTAAGGGGTCCGAAAAGGAAGGGGCACATGTACATTCAAAGCAAAGCACAAATCCTTCCATCACTGCTAGGGCCTGGGAACATTACAGTGGTGGGAGGGGGGGTGAAGACATCTCAGCACCCTTCCTCCCTCTGCCCTCCTCCCCTGGCTGCAGGACCCGCTGCCCCAAGAAGCAGGCTGAGGAGGACGGGTGACAGCCAGGAAAGGCACTGCACTTGGGCTACCGCTGGTGGAACAAACTGAAGCCTTCGGGCCTGGGCTTGTCCATCTGACAGCAATAAGCAATGCAGTGCCCGTGACAATGGAGGGAAGCCCAGCTGCATGGGCCAGGGAAGGACAAGCAGGTCAGCGGTCTTCTTTCCTGTATGCACTGCAAGTCATTTCTTGGTTCCCATAGAAACTGGCTGCTGCAGAAATGATGTTATGAAAACGACTTCCAAGATTAAAGCTAACAGATTTTCTTTGCTCTAATGAGAGTAAAGGGACTCGTCGCTGTATTGCCCTGCATGTGGTGTAAAAACGGTTTCAGAGAAGTTGCAGGTACCCCCGAGACAACCTGTGGGCAGTGAGCGCTGCATCGCCTGCCAAAGCCCAGGCAGGGGAGAGGAGGAGGAGGAAGGAGCAGGGACTTCCAGGTCCCACTAGCTCCGTACAGGTGGGTACAAGAGGCAGCGCTGTTGCCATCTCTGAGGGCTGAAATCTATTGTTTGCTCTACAAAAGCCAAGCCAGCAGAAGTAGCAGCAATGGATGATCGCGTGGAGAGATCTCCAAAAGGCTGCAAGACGACTATGCACCTTGAGTGGAAAGGGTAAAGGCAGCAATGGTGGGTTAGAGACAAGGGTGGTCACTGCAAGGCTGCATGTCCCTTTTACCCACATCCTGAACAGGGGACACCTTATGCAGTGCCTGCTTTCATATATGACATGGCCACCGAGTGGTCAAAAATCAGCCTTGTACGAAGACAAAGTCTGGATAGGCCAGCTTTTATGTAAGCTGCTCTCAGAAATACATGTATTATTGAATAAACCAAAGTCATGCCTCCCAGAGAAGCTCCGCAGCAACAAAGCGAGCTGGCCTTTGGTGGAATAATTGGCAGAAACCCAGGCGAAACTTAAAAAGCTTAACTCTCCCTCCATACTATTAATTACTCAATCAAGTTTCATTTGGAAAGAGTCCACGAGAATATAGAGGCATTTAGCCTGACAAGAGAAATGCCACAGCCCAGGCTGGGTAGCACGGCGGAGGCCTGGGGTCAAGGCTCAGGACGGGTGGTGTCCTGAGCTCAGGGCAAGCTGTGCCCACCACCACCGCAGCGACTCGCGGCTCCCGGGAAAGGCGGCAGCCCAGATGTGTGGACCGTGCCCTGTGCCTGTTCAACCCAACACAGTGCGAGCACCTGCAGGGAATTGCTTCAGTGGAAGGACTTCAGTGGAAAGCCTTCCCACTGGATAATAATCAGGCAGAGCAGAGAAAACATCTGGTAACAGATGCTAGCAGGGTGGAATTCTTTTTTAGCATGAATTTGGATGTTTCTGGAAGTTGCTCCAACATTTCACAAAAATGTTGTCAAGAATACAGAAATGCTGAAGGCAGCCAAATCAAATACTTTTGTTCACGTCCTGCAAATGACAGCTGATCATAGCATTAACAAACAAGTGATCGTTCTTGAAAAGTCCCCATGTTCCTCGGTGCAGTGAAAGCTCCGTGATCTAGGAGGCTTCCCGTGAATATATTTCTGCATCTGTGCTGCGAAATCCACTCAAAATGACTATACTGGATTACCCATGACCCCGTTTCTGCAGAGACTCTCACAGGAAGGCTCTACAAAACTTGAGGATGTAAAATTAGAAATCCTGGGAGCAATTTGTACTCTGTTGTGGAGTGTTTCATCTCCTTACGCAGTGTTAAAGCGCTGCTACGCAGGCCTCGGGAATATAAACACTAATTACTGCAGCCATGTAACCAAAGTCATGAAGGACTTCGCAGTACAACTAACAAGCAATTAGATGTTAAATTAAGCAGCAGAACGTGATGGTCTATAGTCCATCAAAGGAGAAACAAAGCCTCTCAGAAGACACATACGGTATTTTATGGAAGAAACGTGTAGCTCAGAAGCCTCACTGTGGCATTTGAAGATGCACAGAGTGAACAGACACGTGGTATTGTCAATGACTTGAATTTACGTGTATACTTAGCCTATCGATAAAGTGATTAATTAGCTGAAAGGAACATGATGGTCACTCCATAGATGAGGCAGCAAAAGAAGGATGCATTACATGACATATAAGGCAGTGATTAAATGTGCAGAGAGGGGAGCTGTGGCTTGGGTTCTTCGGGCTCAAGCTGCCGGGCAGTCAGGGCATGGTCCAGCTGCACAACCGGCACTGGGTCCCTCTCGGTTCAGCCAGCCAAATACAAGGTGCTTTTCCAAGGAACTTGTTTGGCATGGACAGGATTTGCAGGATTAAGCTCTCCATCAGGCAGCCTTTCACAGATTTCCTTCTTACCCTTCTTCCCAGCTCATGCCAGGAGAGGCTCAGATGCTCTTTGGAGCCTTGCCAGGGAAGGTAGAGGCTGATGTGAGGGAATCAGCTTTCCAGCCTACTACCTTTCTTCCTGGATGAACAATTTGTCTCAGAGTACTCCACCTCCTCTGAAACCCTCTCGCCCACATGGGTTGTGTTCCCTGAGAGATCAGCTCATTTCCTGATGAGCTTGCAAAGTACATGGCTTCATGCTCCAGCTGGCCCAGCCATGGCTTAGCACTTGGGAGCTGCTAGGAAAAATACAGTGCCAGGGTGCTGCCTAAATGGTCAGGGCCAGAACAGAGCCAGAAGATGAGTCCCGTAGTTAATAAAGGTCTTGGACAGCAATCAGAGAAGCCAGGTTTTGCATCAAACCAAGGATTTAAGGAGGAAGCTTGGTCAGAAGTTAAGCTGATGTTGAGAAGACAAGGCACGAGCCTGGACAGAAGACGAGAGGGACTCAAGGAAACCCTAGAGGAAAGTCTACCTGCCTTGTAAGGACCCACTGAGTAAAGCCTTGGACAGTCACATGAAGAAAAGTGGAGAAGAGCAGCGTAAGGTCAGCTGGGCGCACGGGGGGACCATCCCAGCAGAGGCAGCAACACCGGCTGCTCAGGGCGCGAGTCCGTACATTCTTCTTTGCCATCAAAGCCTCTAGTTGCCCCTCAGAGAATCAAACCTTCAGATCAGGATACAAATGCTTATGTTTGACTCCCAGATTGTTCACAGCTGGCCTGTCTTACCTCTGTTGAGCCATATGCATCGACTTGCAAACCAATTTTCAGTTTAGAATTTGCTTGACCCACAGTCATATGGGAGTGGAGACAATGAGTTTCAGAATTGGTTCCCGGTGTTCCTTTCCAATAGCAGCACACAAAGTACAGGAAAATCACCCACCAGCCTTGTAAAGAGCATCTAGTGCAAGTTGTTAACTTAAAATTGTCTGGGACATTGACAAATGCAATTTAATCCCACAGCGATAACTGAACTCTATCCCGAATCACAACAGCAGGGCCTTCTGACAGCATCACTGAACATTTTCTCTGTAGCTTTCTCTTGCAACATCAAAGTGTTCTTTCAGTTCACTAATACTGCCGTGCAGCTGCTGTCCTACAGCTGTTAAGAACTGAGCATCCTCAGCAATGTGAGAAGAGGCTGGGACTGGCAGGTATACACACCCAGAATTGCTGCAGGTGAGTCAAGCAAATGACACATATGAAATCTATGTATCCTGACGAGTGATAAAACAATAGAGGCATTTTACTTTTTTTAACCTGACTCATGCATTCACTTCCTCTGTCTGAGGGCAACACGCAGGTGAGAACAACTTCGCTTCCAATAACTGGAAGAATTTTCCCCCAGATGAACATCCTTGGTCAGTACCTGCTGGCAAGCAGCCTGGGAAATTCCAAATATGGTTTTAAAATAGTTTCTGAAGCAGGAAGGGACCTTCAAAAAGGCAGTGAAATTGAGTATTTCTGAACTGATCAACTTAGCCTGGACTAAATGTACTACCTTCCAACCATGGCAGGTCAATGAGGGGATCTGTGGGAGGGGCTCAGCACTGCTGGGCATGGTGGAACGAGAAGCCTTTGTGGTGTTTGCACACTTTCACTGACCTGTTTCTGTAACTACATGTCTGATCTTTGCCTAGAGCTGCCCACTTTCCTAGTATTTGTGTTCTTTGGGGGACCTGGAAGGGCGCAGAGGACATGGCCCAAGGGTTGGTGATAGCCTCTCCTGACTCTGGATGAACAGCTGCCCAGAACCTGCCCACGGAAGACAGAGGTGAAGGAAGATATCTGCATGACTGAGTGCTTTTTCCTACAGGAGACAAAGTTTCTGGGACAGAGGAGGTCTGCCTCTCGGGACCCTACTGGGGAGTGAGCCTGGGGCATGTATGGTCATGAAGCTGTCAGTGGAAGGATAGGTGATCTCTCCTGGGAGCTGAAACACGGCAAAGACAGAAAGCTTTTGATCATCGAGGAGGAGGAGGACGTTTCTTGCTGAGAAGGTTCCTTCAAACCCTCCAGGACAGGAGCCACCAGCTCCACCTCCGACCTCCCTAACCTTTATCAAATTTCCCATCTGTGGCTGTTGCCTGCAGAGCCTTTACCAAGTCTCCCTCCAGCCACCACGCTTCCCACCAACTCCTTTTAAAGGAGCATTCAAGCAAATCACACACCAGCTCCTTCCCCTTTCCTGTCACCTCTTCACAAAGCAACATAAAAGCAGTCTTCCACCATGGCTTTCTACAGGGTGGAATACACTAGTCATCGTGGCTACCTCCTTCCCTCTAACAGGCTAGTATGCTCAAAGCTAGCAAGAGCAGGTTACCCGGAGCTCTGGAGAAACATGGGATGGTCCTCAGGGCTCTCAGGATGGCTGTCAAAGCCCCCAGGCAGGTGGTGACACAAGGAAAGCCCAAAAGGACACACAGCCCATGAGGATGGGATGGTGGGTCACAAGCCAACTGGGGAAGGAAGGGTCTTGCTTCCTCGCCAGGGCAATTCAGAGGCTGTCAGGAAGGCTGGCACTCTACTTGTTGTCCAGGGGCCACCCAATCGCAGGGACACGGCCAAATACATGTTCAGCTTCCACAACTGCACGCGATAAGGCCAGAGGTAAATGCAGCACAGGCAGACATAGCTCCACTAGCACAAAGATCTCCCAGGAATCCACAAAGCTGTAGCAAATATCGGGCTTGGAAGGCAGAGGGGAGACCAACACAGCAGCCAGCAGCATCTCTCCGTGAGAGAAGGGAACACAGTTACAGCTGCTCTTCCATGGATCTAAAACCCAAAAGAGATGTCACTTCTTGGGGCTCCGCCAACTATTTTGCTTGGACTGCCCAGGCTCCCGCCCCATGCGGGCAGCCCCAACCAGCCTGACTCCCAACAGAAGACATACAGGGTAAGGTACCTGTCTCTCCAAATCCCAGCTCTCCCCGATGAATGATTTACTCTGATCAGACGTGTTAGCTGGATGTGAAAGCAGGCTGCACCAACAGGATAATATATAGGTACTAAAAATTAAATACCTGACATTTAATGTTCCCTTCACATCAGTATTTTGTGGAAGCACTCATTTGCAATGACGACCTGAAGGTGTTACATGCGCAAGAAGGATGCTAAAGGCAGAAAGGATTTGTGTGATTTTTTCATCTAGTCCATATTTCCTACGCAATTTTGGACAAAGTGACACCTCGGGATCCCTTCCAGCCCTATTTTTCCTGAGTTTATAGTGCCATTAAATATGGTAACTTCGTTGCTGTTGTGCTAGAGGCCCAATAACAATTCCTTATCTTTCTGGACAAGAAAACAGGTTTTGTTGTTTTATTTAATTATGCTATTCTTCACTGATTACATGATGTTTCAGCACTTGTCAAAATTCAGTGCCTGTACTCTAGCCTCTTTTTTCCCCCAAATCAAACTAATAACCTCAATAAATTCGAAGTTATCAGTAAGCTTTAAGAATTGGGGGAGCTTAGTGTTTTGGTGAAATATCAGTGTATGTGCATTAAAATGGATTCTAGAAAGTTTCCAGGAACTGAGCTGTATTAATTACGAAAAAAATAAGTTTAACCAGCATTTATATAAATTCACAGATTCTGGACAGTTTGTAGGGACATTTATACACCTCTGCAAATGAGCTAAAATCAGTCCATATGTCGTTCTTCCTAACTATAGATTGAAATTGCATAAGAATGTGAAATTAACTGAAAAAGCAGCACTCTTGTGGATAACAATATAAAAAATAAGCACTTTTCTCAACCGAAGCCTGCACGATTTCATTAATTACCTGTCTTAGCTCTGGATCTGAAATCACAGTCACTCACAAGCCCAGTGACAGGTGACAGACTGCTCTTAGCAGACACACCCCTAGTAACTAAGTAGCTGATGGTTACTGAGTTTTAAATAAAATCAAAATGCTTAAATTCTACCCCTCTGTGTGCACAGCAGCTCTGCATTCTTTGGAGAAAGACCTAATAAATGAAACAGTGAGGGTTTGATGATTGTTCCATGATTTGACTTAAAAATAACAGCGTAATGCCTGAAGTTCCTAGGCATTGGTCTTTCATCACAAGACCAAATTGGTCTTTCTCTTCTGAGCAGATAATTATGCCAGTTATAGGTAAGATTTTATAGAGACCTCTAATATGTTACAAATAAATCTGAGGCTTGCCTGAAGTTAGGTTGGAAAAAAACCCCAAACTCCAAACCCAGCACTTGGAACAGCATTAGTTTTTTTAATATTCATTACAAGCACTTAAAAAAGATGGGGAATTTAAGAAAACCTGCTGTATCGCAATGATCATCTTGATCGACGAGTTTAAAGTACCCTCACAGGAGGTAAACAAATGTAAAAAGGAAACCATAAAATACAGGAACATACGTTATCGCTCCCAAGCGCAAGGACGAGGTGGGAATCGGATGGAACCGACACTATTATTCAGAATTACACTATTGTAAGCCCAAGTTAGCACTCTGAAGGGCTGTTCATCAAAATAAGCACTCCTTTCCCTTCCTCACCTTAGAAATGGCCCCTCTCTGAAGCACTGGATTCGGTGAAGCTTGTCGTTGGAGCTTCCTGCCAACACAGACTTCCCCAGGACTGGAAGAATAGCTCACCAGCTACCTCTGGCTGGTGTTAGGCTATTTTAGCTTTAGCACACCAGAAAATCTAATCTATTAGACATCAACTATATCCAGCTCTCTAAGAATTTTAAACAGTTTACAAGTGAGGTAATTAAGCACACGTTTAGCCTCTGCTCTTGCTCCTGCAGAGGTACCGAGAAGGTGCAAGTCTGACATGCTGGGAAAATAAAACTATCAGCATGGGAAAATGTATGGGAAAATAGAATTACCAGTATCAATACAGAAACCTTTCTGCACTGACCAGTAGCCACTGAGTAGATGCCCATGCCCAGGAGGCCTGAAATTGAATTTAGGGAGCAGCTAGCTATCTCACTTGTGAGGGTAACAGCAGTGGGTTCGACACTAAGGGAGACTCCTGAAGGTTTCTGCAGCAGCACCACTGGGCACATGGAGGGGGACAACACCTGAAAAACAGTTCAGTGCAGAAGGTGCACACAAATCCCCCTGGTCCACCTGGGAATCCCCCAGCAGCCTAGAGAGCTCCAGCTGCCCTACTATATTCCAAAATCTCAGAGCTCGGCTTCTGCACACACACACACCCCAAATTCTGCTGGCTGTCTTGCATCAGGTGCTCTGTAGAGTAAATTAATAGATGTACATGACTTTAGCCCAGCACCCAATGTTTTAGGCAGGAAATTAGGATCCTCCAAAACCAAACTATGACAGAAGGTTGTAGCCCTCGGTAGCCAGTTACCAACAGTATGACTCAGCCTTCAGGCCAGGTCACAGTGTGGCATCAGGAAAAGAGCAAAAAATACTGGATCCGAAAACACAAGCAAGAAGACATGAAGTATTTTTGATCTCTGATCCTTCTCAGAAAGCAGCAGAAACCACACCAGGTACAGAAATATTTATATGTTAAATTAACACTCTCAGTGTGCAAGACATGAAGTCATCCCTGTCATGAACAGGAAAAACCTTGAATTCTTGCCAGCAAATCTGGACACCAAAGCAGGACACCCGAGGTGCCTGCAAATCTGGAACAACTGTTTTGAAATAATATGCTGTGTTTGACTTTGATCTCCCAAATCTCAGCCTTGCAGACTCGCTGTTACTTACGAGATCCTTCTGAAACCAGGAGCTTTCTTTCCCTTGCCAAAGGTGCACTATTTTGCACAGGAGATCCTGCCCTAGCATACTGAAACCAGCCTTTGTAGCATGACGAAAAAACACACCCTGACTTGTCTGAAGCTTTCCATGCATTTTGGACAGCAGCTGTCTTAGGAGTATACTGTTACCTCACACCTTGCATCTGGCAGGGTACTAGTGGACAGTCGTGTCACCAGACAAGGTGGGGTAGGGATAAGTCAGTGAAACCTACTCTAAAATGTTCAGTACTTGATTACAAAATTAAAATAAAAAACCCAAGCCCCTTACCCTCCTACTCCCCCCTAAAAAAAGAAAAACAAAACAAAAAAAAGAAACACCCACGCCAAGATATAATGAGATCTACCTGATGCACCATACTTCTTTTCTAGTTGATACACGGCATCATTTCTGAATATCCTCTCCAGTTGCCTGATTGGGGTGTCTACTTTGATATGCTCTGCTCCTTCAGTGTGACTCTTCTTTCCCTGTATGCTGCTAATTATAAATCTACTTTAATGGCACACTGCATGCAAAACACATCGTCAAAGTGGCTCCTGGTACCCCACTTTTCTCTTACCCTTCAGTTCAGTGATATCATTATATTCTATCACTGTCTGCGTTACAAATGAACCGGTTGTCCAGATCATAGTACATTAAAGCAATATTAAGGTTCTTTCCCTTCTCTGGGCTTTAGCCTAATCTTGGCAAAAATGCAAGAGCCACAGTGAGTAATGCAAAAAGTTAATTTAGCTAGTGTTGGATATGTAGGGAAAAGTGTAAAGACAGGAGAAGCACACCGTGATATTTCCTCAGAATACCCCTGCAGCCTCCAGCGACTTGTGCTGAGGGCATGAGAGGGCACCTGAGCATTTAGAAGCCTTCAAAAGATTTTATTCCCGCCCCCCCATGAATTTTCTAGTTCTGTCGTGTGCGTGTTTAAACAGCTTATGTCTAAATTTCTTACTGGTGCAACCCTCTTTGGTTCGTTACGAATTCTCAGAAACCACATCCCAAAAGAAACAATTACCATACAAATATCTTATTCGTTCTGGGCTCCCATTTTCCCGCAGGAATTAATAAAGCCTGACACATTCATACGACAGACATGAAACTCGAGGCTCAGAGTTCATAATAACTGCTCTCCACACTGTTCATGATAGAAACCTCAGGACAGCAACTGTATTTTGAAAAATTAAGACATGAAATGGAAGGGGAAGTTTTAAAAGAAAGTTAGATAAACATGTTAGGAATGAAACAGGCCTAAGTAGCTTTGAGGCAAGAGAAGAGCTCCCCTCCACACTCCCGTTTCTATAACCCTATGGTTACTAGGCCATTATTATTCAGATTTGTTTCAGAAATAGCATGAATCTCCTAATGTCTTCTGTTTCAGAAAACAACTTCTACATCTTACAAAGTTGCAATTTAAAAAGTGGACCAAAAAATGGCAGAAATAAATACTACCATCATCTGCTTGAAGTGGATTACAGTGACATACAAGAAAGCATAGTTATCTGTCAGTATTTGCCACTAACACATTTAAGACACGCTTTAAAGATAAAATACAAGTAATTTGCAATATACCAAAAATTTTGGTTCATTAAGAAAAATTCTGTTCTATTTTTAGTCAGAAGCATGTTAAGTCCAATTGCTGCTAATAAGTCAGGAAATTCTAAATGTAGCTCTACATCTAACAGAATAGCTACAATTATAAACCCTTATGTTTCATAGCCTCTTTTTTTAAGACAAAGCCTCTTTTTTTAATACAAACCCCTGTTCCTTTTTGAATCCAGTGCCTGAATAAGATAAACAGATTAAAAGATCTGGCAGAAGAAATAAAGCCGTCAGAAGCCTGCCCTTGTTCCCTCAGCTTTTAGAGGAGTATGTTGAATTAACATCTCTTACGTGTTCCAGCTGAAAAGATCATTTGTACAGGCAGTTAGGAATAAGTTAGGCAAAAGTCAGCCCACAGAAACCATCAGCGAAGCAAACCTAGAATAAAACTGTCTTGCAGTTGAAATTTAATTTGCATTAGCATTAACGCTTGGGGGGAAAAAAAAAAAAGTAATTTTTTTTTTATTCAGTTGCATGAGCCTGTTCGCTGACTGCCTTGGCAACAGCAGCCTGCACACACTCCTGCCTGCCCCGGCCCCGCAAGGGGGCTTACTCTGACACAACCTACTGCACAGTCTCTAAAGCCATCATAATAACCATTTACCACCACAAAACTATCAAAATACGTAATTCCTACACACCTGCATCCAGTCACACCATGTTCTCTTCCTGAAGGACAAACACCCTCATGACAACTTGAGGACATGTGTGGAATAACCATCCTCCTCCTGGCAATTCTAAGTCCCCCTTGCTTTCACAGCTTACGCAACGGCGCATGATCACCACAAGCAATTGCTTGACTGCTATTTAAGCAGCTTCAGGGCGACCATAAAGACAGATGAAAAATGCTTGGTGGACATCTCCAGTATTTGACTTGTGGCACACCTCAACTACTAGCCCAGGAACCTAACAGCCTGCTACCTAGCAAATAACATCTGCAGCAGAGCAATTTCTCGCGGCACTTGATCTCAACCTACACTGCTCTTCAAAGATCAGCATGTTTCTCCCCTCACACCGGCCAGGAAACAGCTTCTTGTGTAATGTTAATTTTCAGCTGCATCAGGTGGCAGAGCTGGTGGTACAAAGGAGAAGGCAGGATGGCACAGCAAAGGCGGCGGCGGCTGGGACCACCGCTGGTGCCAGGAGCCCAGCCTGGAACAGTTTACGCTACGTATGGAGCTGAAAGGCAAAGCCAAGAGTGGTTTGATACCAACAGAGCAGCCCTCACTTGCCAGTAACAACTGCTACGGATACACCAGGCCGACAGCCTTCACAGCCTACCCGGGCAGAGCGTGCAACCCCTGGGGAGATGAATTCATCTCACTGAAGGCTAGTTATCTGGAAAGTCTATGGTAGCCATCAATCTGAAGTGGTTATCATCCATACTGCCTATTAAATGTATTTCTTAGGACAGGCTGTCACACCTTTTGCAGGTTGTCCTGGTTTTAGCTGGGGTAAAGTTAATTTTCTTCTTAGTAGTTAGCACAGTGCTGTGTTTCGGCTGTGATGTGAGAACAATGTTGATAATACGCTGATGTTTTTAGTTGTTGCTGGGTGATATTTATACTAAATTAAGGACTTTCCGGTTTCTTGGGCCCTGCCAGCGAGAGGGCTGGAGGGGCACGGGAAATTGGGAAGGGACATAGCCAGGACAGGTGACCCAAACTAACCAAAGAGGTATTCCATACCATATGACGTCATGCTGAGTATATAAACTAGGGGAAGAAGAAGGAAGGGGGGGGACAACAGTTGGCATTAAGGTGTTTGTCTTCCTGAGTAACCGTTAGGTG
>JAVJGI010000062.1:87283471-87296089 GCA_035590275.1 Ibycter americanus
CCCCTCAGGGGCAGGGCCGGCCGTGCGTGGGGCTTTCCCCGCGTTTGAAGGTTTCCCCGGCCACCCCGCTGAAGCGCTGGCAGGAGGATGAGCAGGAGGAGGAAGGACGGGGAGGAGGAGGAGGAGGAGCTCCCCGCGCCCACGCGTGTCAGTGGCGCCAGCAGCGCTGAGGAGAACAGAGGCTCTCACACACCAGTCGTGAAGCCCCGCTGGGTTTTTGTTCTCCAGAGGAAATAACGGGAAGAGCATGCAGAAACCCACGGCAGAGCTGAGGCTCTGCAGGGCCAAGTGAAGGCCAAGTGTGTGTGGGTGCATGTTTCCCCACAGACCCTCCTCAAGGCTTTCTCCAGGGTGAAACACTGCCATGGTACTTGAGCCTATGTCATGGCAGCAGTTAGCGTCATAATCAGTGATTTCAAGTATAGCAACAGGTGAAATGCTATTTTAAAAGGATGCCTCATGCTGCATGGATGTAGCAGGGATACCTTCTTAGCCAACAACAGCAACATATCGCATGACTTCTTCCATATGAGAGTACTTGAAATTACTCATTAGGAGATTAGACCAAATCCTGTTTGTCTCACTTGTACACAGGGATTATGTGGAAACAGCTGATGGTTGTCCATCGGGAACATGGATAAAATTATTGATGGGGATTTCCGTGCTTGCATACAAATCCAGCTGTTGTCAGATGCTTGCCATCCCTGTTACCAGTCAGACCTCTTTCACAGTGACTTGTCTCACAGAGCTGTCAGCCCTCCACAAATGGTTGACTGTCGTACTCCATCTTCAAAATATACTTTGTCCAAGTACATAGCTTCAGCAACAATAAAACCATTTTAAAAACATCTTACACAAGAATTCAGTTGGCACAGTTGCACATGTGGTATTTAATGGTTGAAGAGTTTAAACACGATAGAATGAAAATGAGTTTTCACACCCTGGCCAATTAATAGCAGAAAGAGGTGCAGATGTTACTACAGTGCAGCCACCTTAACCCTGACCCATGTTATCTTCAGGCCTTTCTGTACGTAGTTTCTCACTCCTGCTTGTGGCACCAAGGTGCGTTTTTGCAAGGATGTGTGTCAGGTGGGAAATGAGAGTTGTGTTCCAAGTTAGAAGACTTAGATGATGCAGGAGCCAGTGTAGGCACCTCTGAAATGAAAAACATGTTTGTCAGTTCACAGTTGGGTTTATGAATGCCACATGTAATTTCCATTTGAAAATTAAACAGAAAACTGATAGATATAAGCTAGGGTAGGTCACAGATGTGAGACAGAGTGTGAAATATTTTGAATAATTTTTACTGGCAGGTTCATTTAAACTTTATGTGTTGTATATAGAAGAATTTCTGTGCACAGCCCCTGCCTATATGTAGGATTAGGCTAAAAATTACTGGTTTATAAATGTTTTTATTCAATGTTCAGTGTAAGGTTGTCTGCTACATGCACAATCTCCAGTAATTTCTCTTTTTTTTCCCCAAGCACATTTGCCTTTTCAGATTCTAAAATTATGTGGCATAATTAATGGCATAATTGATTGTAACCTTACCTGTTTGTTGTGATGTCTGTTGGTTTTGAACAAAGATCCTGGATTCTTAAGGGTTTTCTCCATTCCTTTTTTGAGGAATGTAAAGGAAAAAATGAAATCATTCCTTTATAATATTCGATAGAAAGGATGGATCAACAGGTTTGTACAAAATGATGTTGCCTAAATCAATAGTGAACTCTGCCAAAACCATTCCTGACACAGCTGTGTATGTTCCCTTTTGCTCAGATATAACCCTGGAAGTAGGAAATCCTCAAGTGGTTATTTCTGACTACTAAGACGACGAGTCAGTTTTACAGTGGAGATGGCATCTACAAGACTGCTACAAAAGTAATTTTTTAAATCTATGGTGTGTTTTTTTTCTTACAGTCCTTTAAACTCCTAGGATTTCTTGATGTTAAAAGTGTCCCATGTGCACGAGAATCAGTGCTCTATGGCTCCCTGGGATCTTTAGTTGTGGGTCTTGGACATTTTTTAGCAACCAGTAAGTACTTCCTCCTTCTGGTTTTTATATATATATATTTTTGCAAGGAAAAATTAATTCATATTTACTGTTAGGTTTTGTTAATAATGGGAAGTCATCCAAGGTTTTTTCTCTGGGTTTTTTGAGGATTTTTGTTTTTCTTTCAGGTAGAGTTAGAAGATCTTGTGACTTTGCAGTCGGCGGCTTTATTTGCACAATGTTAGGATACTGGTATGTAAAACTTCTTGAATTTTCACAGACCTGTGTTGGCTGCTTTGTACAACATGATGCCTGTGTGACCTTTCACAGTGTTTTTGAAACTCCATAAAAAACCTTGCCTAGCAAAGCGTCCTCTTCCTTCTCCCCAAAATATTTCATTTTTTAAAGGAAAAGAGTTCAATGTCTTTGAATTTTTGTGTTATTTTTTTTAAAAAAAACTTGCTATTGTTTCTTGAATCCTAAGAGGTCAAGCCACCCAGTTACTTCAGTCTTTCTTAATTCTTTCTTTTTTCTTTCATGTATGCCATCCTTCTGTCCTAATTATAAAGGCAGCATACTACAAGGTCATGAAATTAAGATCAATATTACAGAAATTAGCATTTTCCATTGGGCTTGTATATCTTGCTCCTCAGTGGCTACATAATGTTTGCCTTAAAGAAATAGCAGTTACCCTAGTATTTTCATGATGCATCATTTCATAATGAATTTTACTAGCATTATTATATGTGGTTTCAACTTTTCAGCTGGCTGAATAACTCTGATTTGATACTGTCACTCATATTAAGCAGGGAATTATGTTTTCTTTTCATCCCCAACTCTAGGTTTTACTGCAGGTACAATTTGGCCCAACACAGAATCCGCCAAAGAATGCTTAAAGAAGGAATGAGAAACAAAATTTTATTTGAAGGCAGTTCTCTTGATCCAGAAAGAAAACAAACTCGCAATGAAAGAAGTGATTCATAGCCTGCTATAGAGGAATTGTGGTCTAATACAGCCTTGGGAGAAGGTGGTCCAAGAATGGCAGTCTTCCCTGTAAATGTGTGAGGTGCCTGAACCTGATAAATCATTCTGGTTTTCCTAGCAAATCCGAGCAAGAAATTTATAGCGAATCTGTTAAGTTGGTATACAAACCTGCCTTTGTTTCATGCATGTATGTATGTGTATGACTATGTACACAGTGAGGAATGACCTCCTATTACACATTTGGGAACCGATGGGTTCTATTACAGGGTCTCGGAGGATTAATGACGGTGTTTTAGGACTCCATTAACTTCCATTATAAACAGAATGGTTCGTTTTGGCAAAGTTCTAGTTAGATCTCATTCAAATACAGGGAAGTATTTTTATCAGCTGTTGTCTTGAGTAAATGTGTCCTTCAGTGCTACTGTTAATTGTGCTATTTGTAAAACATGAATATTTGAACAGTAGGTGAATGCTTTGCTTGTGCAAGATGGGTGGTATCAGTAGCATTTGTGAGATTTCAGCTGCAAAATAACTTCAGATAATGTATATACACTGTGGAATTGAAGGATTTCCATCTTTGTTCTGTCTGTGTGAAACTAAGAATAAAACCAAACTTCAGAAGCAGTCTAAGGTACGTAACTAATCTTTTCACTCGATTAAAAATCTTGCGCTTCTGTTTAGGACATTGCTTTACAATTGGTGGAATAATAATTTTTTAATATATTTTTTGTAAGTAGCAATGGCCGGTAGGTTTTGGGGGGTTTTTAATCAAAAAAGGCATGTTCTACTTGTATATTTCATGGTACATGTTCAGTTGAAATTATATAGTGATAGTTCTTTTAAGGAAACCGTCTTACTTGGAAATACAGTGTTAGGTCTAATTGCATATTGGTAAAAAGATGAGTGATGGCGTAACATTCCTTGCTTCTGTCTACACCAGTGACACAATGTATTTATTGTTTTCACAAAATGATTTATAGTGTGTTATGCTGTAAGCACTTTTTGGTCTAAAGGCATTCACTGAGCAAAAATAGTCCTTTCCCCCCACCTTATACTTAGTCTGAGAGAGTTTGTGATCTGTTGTTAACTCAGGTTGCTGTGGGGAGGTTTGGGAATCCAGTTGTAAACAGCAGCGTTGCTCTACTTATTTAATTTGGAAATATACTTGAGAGCACTAAACAAACATGCTATTTACACTGAGATAATTAAACTTTTACCCTCTGTGGATTAGCCTCTTACACGAAGAAAACAAACCTGTACACTCTGTTTCCTTTTTTCCCTTCTTCCTTTCGTTTCTTCTGGAGAAAATGATAAAATTAGATTTTTATGGAGGCCATTCATTTCAATAATTTTATATGTAGAGACTCCAGAAAACCTGAGTTAGCGCAGTGAAACATTTCCTGTCCTCACTGCAAAGTCTAAACTCAGAAGTTAACGGGTAGCTAACTAATTCAGAAGAGCTAAATGTTTCCCCTGGTTCTGTGCTGGCGGGGGGGGAGGGAGGCGCCTTCCCGTTGGGGTGGGAGGTGTTGCCTCGTAAAGCCCTTGGAGCAGCAGTGGGGAATGGAGCGAGCCACAAACCAGGACTTAGCAATGTCCTATTTTAATACATGGTTGAGTTCTTTCCTATCTGACCTAAGAAAAGGAACTGCAACCTAAGCAGGGGGTCTTTTGGCTGCGAGGTCATAGTTCAGCCGGGGAGTTTAGGAAACAAAAGCAGGCAGATGAAAATTTACTCTTTGGCAAAGAGCAGTTGTAGAGAAAGAAGAGAATGCCGTTTTGTACTGACAGGAAAGAAATCAGCATGCGCATAATGGCACCCTTCAAAATGCACAAGTACTGTGACTGATGAGAAAAAAGGAGAAGCATCGTGATACTGTGTAAATTTTAAAAATCTGGGGAAAACTGCAGCATTAGATCCTCTTCGGTGTTAATTGGTGTTGGTTTAAGCTACTGCACTTAAGGATATTAGCTCAACAGCAGCTTAACTACAGTATTAGCAATTCTGGCCAGTAACTGTGAAATTCTAGATGTATCTGCATTGCGTAGATAACCAATCTAATACTTCTGCTCCACTGTGCAAAGTGTAAAGTGAGTATGCCAGATGTTAACAGAAAAATGGGGAGAGAGGCAATGTGCAGGCAGTCTGGCCAGCACGTTTGAGCTTCGTTATCTAGTAAAACTTGAGGTGGAATTGAGCTAACCAAAAGTCAGAGCCTTCACTGAATGGGGCGGGGGGGTTAAGACGAGGAAGCTGTGAGCAGAACTCAGTGGGGGTGGAAGAGGAGGGCCTGCAATAGAAGGGGGAAGAACGCTCGTGGTTAAACGTGCAGGGGAAAAAGTCTGGCATAATTCCTCGAAGCGCCGGCTACAGCTGCTTCTGCGCCAGCTGTGGAAAGTGGATTGAATGTGACTGATGGTTTACAAACCCCTGTTGAAAAGGTGAAGGACAGGACAAAACCCAAAAATCTCAATGCTATTGTCATAAATTAGGATACATTCACAAGAAAATAAAAAATTTTAGTAACTTAATAGGAGTAATTTTAACATCTGAAAACAATTCCCTAACTATTTTTTTAATTAGTGAGCCATATCCCTAGTAATGCTAATTTTTTTCATCTAAGTCATTGGTGGAAACACACAGCATGCATCTGTGTTTTATAATCGGACTTGATATCGTTAAGTGTTGCTGCTAATGACAGATGCAATAGTTCTTGTTTTAGAGAGGTTAAAAATATTTCTCAAACTAAAACTTACCGGACAGTTCCCAGAAAGGAAGAGAAATGGTAATTTTGAAGATGTTTGGGTGTCAGCTCTCTGAATGAGAGAATGAAGTACAGGAACTTTAAGCTATAAAGTTGCTAAAATCCTGTTTATTTTACTGAAAGTTATGTTAGTTGGTCACTTCAGTGGTGATTGACAAGCACACTTAGCTTTTATCGCGGAAGTTCAAATCCTCCCTTAAAGCAATCTAAACCACCGTCAAAATAAACAGATGGGTTTGTGGCCCCACGTGCTCCTCCACGCCTTGCTCTTCCCACTCCCCCCCGCAGCGATGCTTTTGGGAAAAGGTGTTTGCCGGCCCCCTCCGGCAGGAGCACACGCTCCGGGCTCCGGACAGCAACCAGAGCGTACCGCGCAAGGGCGCCTGTCCTCCAAGCCTTTCCAGAAGGTCACCGTCAAGGCAACGGGCAGAAACACGGCATTCTGAGGTTAATTGCTATCTCCGCTAATAGAGATGTGTGTGAGCAGATCGCCTCTGCTCCTCAGCGCCTCTCACTAAAGCAAACGTTAGTGCTTCAGCCATCAACCATTGCGCCAGGCTCAGCACCCAGGGACTGTTACGAAGTTGGCAGCAGAGGCGATGACAAGTGTCACCCCAAACTCAGTCATTCACGGCTGTACCCAAGCAGAGATTTTGGGGAGATGTTGGCTCTCACTGCATTTTGCAGGCTTCCCGGCTGTTCTGTGTGCACCACCACCACCCCCACCCCCCCCAAGTCCTCCCGGGCTGCAAAGGAAAGGTCACCTCCTGTGATGGAGCCTGGCTCATGGTAGGGTGATTTTTTATTATTTTTTTTAGGCGAGCAGGGGGCAGTACGTTTGTTATTTCTGGTGTGAGCAACCCAGGTAACAATGAAGTACTGTGGGAACTGGGTTGTAATGAGCTCCCAAGTGAACGATTTTTGCCAGCTTAGTGGACTAATCCCCGTACTTCTCTTATTCCTATCCAGGCGTTTAACGCAAAAACTCTGTGGTTACCAGTGAAAGTTGTTTGCTTTGCTCCATTTAAAGTTTGAAACAAATACATTTTGGAAAACTGATCAAAACAAAGGTTTTACAGTATGTTCAGATGATGCTTCAATGATTTTTGTTTTAATTGAAGAGCCAAAAATTAATTAAATGTCAGAAGTGGAGCTGAGTTTTAGTTGGTGTGACTCAAGGCCTTGCAACATATATACTTATGCTTAAAATGGAAATATTACACTAAGCAGGCATGGCTGCTAAACCTTCGAATGGGGGCAGGGGAGCAGGCTGGTGAAGAGAAGGTAGAGCCTTGGATGAGATGATGGGAGGAAAATGCAGATTTTTTTTATGGCTGGCAGCACCCTGGTTAAAACTGTTTGTAGGCCCCCACGTTTTCACGTGCTATTTTTTTTCTGCGTGGGCTCACACTTTGCCTGAGAGCCCTCCAGCAGCGGGTCTGCCTGTTCCCGCAGGAACAGGTCACAGCATCCCTGTATCGGCTTGTTTTAAAGACTTAAGAGCAGTTTGTTCTGAGGAAGATATTTTAATCCTTCCAGCTTCTGTCATCTATCGCGAGCAAGACTGCGTCAGAGCCCTCCACTTCCCTGGCCGTGCCAGGAGCCCCCTGGCAGAGCCACACCGTGCCATGGGAGCAGGCAGCGAGCGCTGCGGGGCTCTTTCTCTGGAGACTGACCACAGCTCCAAAAATACCGAGCCTGCATAGCGTGGTGATGTATTTAACAGAACCAAAGGTTCCCCCTCTCTGTCTTCATGCTCTGGAGAGAAGGAAATGCTGGTTTGCGTATTTTTTTAAACTCCTTGTTTATTTTGTCAAATGCTGTTAGAAGGCAGGTGAGCTCTGAGCCATCGTGGCTTCTCCCCCCAGACAGCAGATTATCTCTCCTGTTGATGGCAAATGGCTTGTGATCAACCCCGGTGATCACTGTGTGCATTTATCCGTGAGACATCTTGGTCATCACGCCTGCATATACGTGTGTGACAGGTTTTTGGAGTTCACCTACAAGCTTTACAACTCCAGCTGATATTCATGCTTTCCATCATCCAGGTCAAGAGCTCTTACCACCTTTACCTTCGCCAGGTGGCCAAACGCCGTGAGAAAGATCTTTCTTTACCACCCCATCACTGTGACACGGCACAGATGCTGTGGAAACGGGATGAGCGATCCACCCAGCCCATTTGCCCGTGGCTCCTTCTGAGCAAATTCACAATCAGGGCACCCACAATCCCCACCAACATTTAGGACACATTACTGAAGTGATCTAAGGGGAGCTAACATCCCCTTCCCCGTCAGGAAACGTTCAGGCTCTGGCTGAGATGATAGTAGCAAAGATGAGAAGCCAATAATTGGTTTATTATCAGGCAGATATATTATCACAAATGGCTGTTGCAGGAATCCTTCATAAAGCAAATATAGAGCAAAAACAATTTCCAGCGGCCTGCTCCTCAAAACAGAGGGGATGATACTCTGTTCAGGCCCCCCCAAAAAAATCTGGAACTACCAGTGATGACCAAGAGTTGTGCTTGTAACACTTCCATCCGACATTTAAAGCCCTCGAGGGCACCCTGAGGCAGCATTGCGAGGCTGTGACAGAACTCGTTCAACTCTGTTTCCCGGCTCCGATAGTATCCAAGTGCCACCTTCTTCAGCAACGGCTGGCTCAGACTCCCAGGTGGATAAAAAGAGCTCAGCCTTTTCTTCCTCAACCTCGCAAAGCTGCTGTGAACCCCTACTGCAGAGGGCTTCTTACCCCCACTAACCAGCACGATGGTCCTCTCCATCCCCAAAGCCAGTCACCATTCATTTCTACTCACCATTTTCTGCATCACCGTTCATCCTACTGGGGACACCACCTGCATGTGCACTCTCAAGATCACCTGAGAGCTGCATCTCAGGAGCATCTAGGTGGGTCACAGAGTCCCCACCTGCCACAGGGCCAGCAAGCCGCTCCCTCAGGATAACGTTCAGTTCAAGCAGAGCCAAGAATGCCCCCGTGCACATACACACATACATGGACACACGCGTGCAGCCGTGCTCCCCATGCTTCAGGAATGCTCCGAGACCTGCAGGGCTCTGAGATGCCACAAACCACAGCCCCGTATGAAATCATCTACTCCCAGTACGGCAGCAAACCGGACAAAATTCAGAGTTAGTTGCTGGTACATCAGTTGATACATCAGCAACGCCGTCCATCTACTGGTGACCTCCCGTGGGATCCACGCTACTTGGAGCTGATAAGATACAGCCACCATTCAAGGAGGAACCCGTGCACTCCCTCCTTGCCCCCCACAACCTGTTGGTTGCTTTCAGCAGTGTAATTTTCATTGCTTTGTTCCGGAACTAGAGAAGGATACTTATACTTGGTACTTGCTGGATAATCCACCTTTCAAGGTGGTATCTATAAAAGCAAGATCATTCCTGAAAACGTCTCTTCATTTTCTGTACTAGGATCTGCTGAAAGAAACCGTTGGGAGTCTCTAGTTTCTCTTCCGCGGGTGTTTCCTTAAAGGAAAAAATAAAAAAGGACTGGCCAGCTGCCAAGCGTGGAGGCACATAAATATCCCAGGGCTGCGCCAACACAGCTGCCCAAGCGGTAGCAGCAGCCCCCTCCCGAGAATGTCCGGGAGGCCCCAGGGAGATGTTGGTTTCTTTGGAAGTGTCTCCCGGCCTCCACTTTCTTCACCACCGAGCAAGACCGTGGAGTTTCCTCAACGCCAAGCAGGGCTGGGCTCAGCGTGCTGCCCTGAGGACCGGAGCACTGGATCAACAGCGATTCCTTCCACCTTCTCCTTTCTTTCCGAGAAAGCAGCTCCTACTGCAGCCACGTACGGGTGCCAGCTGGGCAGCTCCGGTGCCAGCAGCCCCTGCTCCGTGCAGGAGATACTCCTCTTTGTAAAAAAGGGACAGGCAAGTCCTTACAAAAGGTGCGACTGAAGGAACGCCCTAGGTCTGGAAACCAAATGCGTTTTGTGACAATTTAAGTGTTGCCTTCTCTGATATGTAAGTACTGAAATAATTCTTATTGCGCCATCCCAGCCACTTTCTCTGAGGTTTCTCAGCAGAGAGGATAAACAAGACATTTAATTTGCGCAAATTGTTACATCTAACGTTTCTTTTTAGGTGCTTGGCTTGCTATTTAACGATAAATTTTATTATTACTATTATTGTTATTATTGTTATTATTGTTCTTGTTCTTGTTTTTGTTATTAGATGATGATGACGATGATGATGATGGTGATGGTGATGATGATGGTGATGTGGCTGCTTGCATACTGGAGTGTCCACCAGAGGCTGGGAAGCAGCTAGCTGAATAGCCGCCCTGCTGAAAAGGATAGGGCTCGCAGCGGACGCCAAGTTGAACGCGGGCCAAGAGAGTGTTCTCACTGCAAATAAGGCAAACCACAGTCTGGGCTCCATCAGGAAGTGCGCGGCCAAGAAATCAAGGGATGCATTTATTCGCCGGTATGTGACACTGCTGAGGCAGCGCGTCCACTGTTGCTGTCCAGCTTTGGGCCTCTCAGTCAACAAGGGTGTTGAAAAACCGTAGAAGCTCCAGTGAAAGGCTCCTGAGGTGCGCAGGGAGCTCAAGCGCACACCCTCTGGAAAAATGGTGGAAGGAGTTGGACTTGGTCTGGAGGAGCAGGCTGTGGGGTGACCTAGTAACTGCCTGATATCTGCAGGAGCCTCTTGATGGTTGCAGGTGATGCAGCAGGGGCAACAAACCCTAGCTTGGGAGCAAGACGAGCTGTTTTACTGTGAGGGCAGCGCAGCACTGGAGTAGGTTGCACAGGGAGGTCACATAGTTTCCACCCTTGCAGGTTTTCAAGCTTCAGCCAGACAAAGCCCCGGCTGACCCGTGTACGCGTGCCAGTCCTGCTGCAAGCGGGAGGAGGGACGGCATCTCCAGCGGGCCTTGCAGACAGCAATCCTGCCATTCTGGGACCTACTGAGAGACAGAGAATCTGCAAAACCCAAGGCAGGAAAAGCCCAGTGCAGTGCAGAGGACCACCCATGCAAAACAGCATCCCATTTGGCTTTGAGGAATTCATTCCCTCCGATGCAGTGCTCCCAGGCTGGGGCACCCCGGGTGCTGCAGCAGCAGCAGGGAGCACAAAGCAGAGAAGACAAAGTGTGCACAACGTGAAGGTGCCAGGCTCTGGGTATGTAACCCCACTGCTCACCGCCTGCACACGATGCTGCATGTGTGCTCGCCTCTGCTAGCTCAGCTATTTCCAAATCTTGCTTCTCAGCATGTGAGCAAAGCCCAAGTATCATTTGTTGCAGAAAAAAAAAATACATTACAGTAAATCCCTCCAACAGGGCTTACTCATTTCCTCTCCCCCATCTCTCACTACCTTCTTACCATAAAGACAAAAGTCCTTTTATAATACAAGGGCTTATTTTACCTGCTTGCTCAACAGCCCCACAAAGCTGAAAGCTCAGCACAGCCCCAGCGTAGCTGTAGCCTGCATGTGAATTGGTTACATGGAGACTAAAAAAGAGAATTGAGCCTTTCCCTCCTCTCTCACCTTGCAAACAGTTGCCAGTATTTGAAGCATGCATTGACATCCAGAGAGATCTTCAGTGCTATTCTGGGCTTTTTTCTTTTGCAACCCTCTTGGGCATGGGTACCGTGTCAGAACTCGTGCTCCATCAGTGCTCCTGGCCAGCACAGACCTCCTCACATCTGAGGCAAACTACTTCGCGTTGGAGCTTGGTGGGGGAGAACCCCCAGAGCACTGAGTGGCAGAACAGTTAACACAGGCTAACGCGACCGAAACGAAGGCCACGCTCAGACCAGAAAACACGTACTTGCGTTTTTATGCCGTATTAGTTATCAGAGATGTCCTAGTAAGCAGCCATCTGATCTGAGATAAGGGGGAGTAACGCTGAGAACAAGTACCCTTTCAATCCTTGTGTGCTAACCAGCAGCACATCCCCAAATCATCAGTGTAAATTGCGTCTGCCCTCGACTACCAAGTCATAAAAATTTTTTGAGCATGAAGACATTTGAGGGAAAAAATGGCTGAGCTGTCTTACCCCGAGTTCCGATTTCAGTAACTTCCGGGACCAAAATTACTCTGCAGATCAAAGATTGTCTACTAAACCAGAAAAGAGAACAAAAAACTTGTTCTAAAGTAACACACTTGTATATCAAGTCACCTGCATGAGTAATTATATTACTAGCTTTTTTACATTTGCCTTTGTTTTGTTTTTTTTTTTCTCTTTGGATGTTGACAATGCGTTAAGCATTTAGCATCTTTTTTTTTTAAGCTACAGCTGAGTTTACGTAGCAACCGATGCGTTGCTGAATCCTCCTACCGTTCCCAGTACTGGCAGAAAGACAAACTAAGGCAAGAGTCACATCCAGATGAATTACTGGCCAAGTCCCAATTTCAGCTGATTCCCTGCAGCGACTCGCTCCGGAGGGGCCCACAGCACTGGAGGAGAGAGCTTGTGCCTCGGTCACCAAGGGTGGTGGGTTGGCCCTGGCTGGGTGCCAGGTGCCCACCAAAGCCGCTCCATCCGTCCCCTCCGACTGGACAGGGGAAGGAAAATACAGCAAAAGGCTCGTGGGTCAAGATAAGGACAGGGGCATCACCCAGTAATTGCTGTCATGGGCAAAATAGACTCGACTCAAGGAAATTAGTTTAATTCATGACTATTCGAATCAGAAAAAACATCTTCCCCCCAGCCTTTCCTTCTTCCCGGGCTCACCTTCACTCCCAATTTCTCTGTGTCCCCCCCCTGAGCGGCGCAGGGGGATGGGGAATGGGGGCTGTGGTCAACTCGTCGCACGCTGTCTCTGCCGCTCCTTCCTCCTCACATTCATCCCCTGCTCCATCGTGGGGTCCCTCCCACGGGAGACAGCCCTCCA
>JAVJGI010000062.1:87296663-87312440 GCA_035590275.1 Ibycter americanus
CACGGGCTGCAGGGGAACCTCTGCTCCGGCACCTGGAGCCCCTCCTGCCTCCGTCTGCACGGACCTGGGGGCTGCAGAGCTGCTGCTCTCACATGTTCTCACCCCCCTCCCACCACAATTGCGCTGTGTCATTTTTTGTCATTTTTTCCCCCTTCTTAATATACCACCCCAGCGGCGCTGCCACCGTGCCTGATGAGCTCGGCCACGGCCAGCAGCGGGTCTGTCTGCGAGCCGGCTGGCATCGGCTCTACCAGACATGGGGGAAGCTTCTGGAAGCTTCTCACAGAAGCCACCCCTGTAGCTCCCACCACTACCAACACCTTGCTGTGCAAACCCACTACTCCAAGAGAGAAGCTGCACAAAGCTCATCACTGCTCTGCTATTAGAGCCCCCCCCCCCGACACAGGGTGGCTCTGGTGTGGGGTGAACTCTGCACCACGGAGCTGCTGCTCTGACTTTGCCCCAGCCGGTTCCTTAACACCAGCATCACGGAGCCGCTTTCCAAACACCCACTTCCCTCCCACCAGCTTGTTCTGATGTCCCACAGCTCTCCCCGTCCTCCACAGTGCTTCAGGCTGAGGCGTCTCCAGCCATCCTTACTCCTACCTCTGTAGTTCACAACTACCAATATACACACACTTCGCTCAGGAGAGCCCAACTCCTGACAGTTAAACATCTGCAGAAGTATTAAAGTACCTCGCGCCCCTGTAACTCGGTCTGACTTCTCGTGGCTTACTCCGAGGTTGCGCTTTCAGAAAGCGCTGGCCTAGTTTTCCAAAAGGTCACGTACAAGGGAACCTCTGAATCTTAAAAGATGACTTCATCACCTAATTCTATTAAAAACGTCGCTCAAGAGTGTTGTAAGAGATTAAAAAAGAAAACCTAGTGGCTTACACCATGAAGAATAATTTTGTATTTTTTTAAATGCAAGTGGCACAGACCGCAGGTGGCATTGCCAGAACGCAGGTTTGATTCGTTCTGCTACCAGAAAAATTGAGCAGAATTTCTAAAAACGTCTTCGCTGATCAAGAATTATCCTGCAATAGGCACCGAAAGGAGCCTGCGTACAGGTGCCACGGACGCAGAGCTCCTACGCACACGCCAGCGCCGCTGAGCGCACCCCGCGCCACACGGGCCAGCCCGTGCCAGCAGGGCTGGGGTCTGGGGACAGGGACCTCAGAAGGTCCCCCCCCAACAAAGGCCAGGCCCTGATGTCCCATGGGTGAAAGCCCACTTACTCTTACCCCTTGCTAAGAGCACAGTGTGTCAGGGAAGCGCCTCCATTTACACCCTGTGTATCCTAGGTGACTTACTAGCAAAGGCAGAAATACAACTGGAGTAGTTTTGAGTCTGATTTTTAAATGGGAACTTCCCCCCACCCCGAGATATCCAGCACAGACCTTCCGCCTGCAGCTAAGCACACATTGCAGTGCAGGATGGTTACAACCTGTTGTAAGATGACAGATGCCAGCAGCTTCAGCAGACAGGGCAGCAAGAGTACCACCAGCAGTGCTACTGCTACTAATAGCTGCACAGGCACCATACACCACCTTCCTACCACTACCGAACCAGGTCCGAAGCTCTCCAGATTTGTACTCGCATTAGCAACACCCTCCCCCTGCCCCAGTTAGAAAAAAAGCAAATAAACCTTTAATTAGAAAAAAGCAAACCCAGTTTGTACTCCCACTCAGAAAAACCCCCAACACACACAAACCCAAAACCCTCGCAGTGTCACCAGCCTCTGCACCACCGCTGCCAGCGGCGTGGCTGCTGCAACACAGGTACTCCTCGTGTAAACAAGCCCTTGTAAGTTGCAAGGAGTTACTCAACACGACAGATGGCTCAGCCCTCTCACTCTGCCAACACGCAGCTGGGCTGCCCTCACCTTCCTGGAGCCGTCAGCTCGGCTCTCCATTGCCTTTGCTTCTTTTATGAGTGATCTCCTAGGTAATAGCCTTTCTATACAAGCTGTTTTCAAGTGGCAAAATAAATCCCTTCTCTAGGAATGATCGGAGCTATGAACAGAGGGAGTCTCTTCCCTTCGCGGGGGGGGCCCAGGCTGAGCACACAGCCTCACCCAAGTGCCGGCCTCTGCTCCGCCGGGATGGAGGGAAAGCAAGTATTTGGGCTTTCCTGTCCCCTGAGCTACACGTGCCCCAGCGGTGCTTAATGGTGAAGCTTTTTTGAATTCCGTACCTCAGAATGCAGGCAGCACTTGTACCGCTGAACTTATCAGAACAGCTTTTTTTTTTCATACAGGAGTATTTTTTAGCAGAAGCAGATACTCCTCTTCCAAGTGTAAGACAGTTGAAGCACTTCCTCTCATGTTTTGTTTGTTTTCCAAACACCATACATTGAAGAATTGAAAATAAAACATCCCAGACTTTTGAATTAAAATACAAGCTTTACAACCACATAGTAAGTGTAGGCTCTTATATTTCAGTTTAAGACTATATAATTTTATAGAGTACCAAAATAAGCAAAGGATCAGCACTCCATACAAAGTGTTAGTTCTTGTGAGGAAGGTAGAAGGGAGATGGACTTCTATTACACTAAAGTCTTTTTGCAAGTCTAAAGAAAATTCCATTTCAGCAAAACAGATTGGGGTTTAGATCCCCCACAAGTCTATTCAGTAAATAGTCCTTTAAAGACACTTTACATTTTCCTCATTCAAAGAAAAGGGATGACTTAAAGCAGTATTAACAAGGAGGTGGTGCTGTTAATGTTTAATGTCAATATGCAAGGTCATCTGCTATAAAGGCTAGAAGAGCAACACAACTTTGTCTTTACTTCTGAAGACTTAGAAATCGACTAACATTTGAGAAAAGTTTCAAGCACGCTACACCAACTCTACGCCTAGGCTGCTGCTGGTAAGCCTCTGCTAGTCTGTATGCTGCCACGAGGGACGCGGCAGGCAACTCCCAACGCCCAGATGCTGGCAGTGACATGTGTTTTCACACGTATGCCACAAGCCTGACTTGGGACGGTTATGTCTCTCCCCTATCTTACAGCATTCAAATGCAAGGAAATTAGCAGCTAACATTGCCACTACAATTTTACAAAAGCGTAAATCTGAACAAAATAGCAGTTAAAACAACTTGAAGCTCTCCGACTCCAGGATTCATTATCCACAACAACCCTCCTGTCCTGCTCCCTGTCCAGTTTCTTCCCCTGCTCCTTTCCCTCATGTCTATTTTACAATAAATAGGTTAAGTGGATTTACATGATGCAAGCGCAACTCAAAGACTTTTGCCCTATACATATAACCATGTTAAAAACTGTGAGATTATACATGTGATATATCTCTAACAGAGCAACCACCAGTTTAAGATTTTTAACGAAACACAAGTATTTCAGCATGTACACAGTAATGAGTTTAAAACTGTCCAACATCACCGCTTTCATACATTCTCTTCCTCTTTATAGCCTTAAAGGGATTTTAGACCCTGATGGCGACAATCCCAAAACAAGAGTAAAATGAATTTATTTTATTGCAAACAAACGTCTAGAGTTAAATTTCTCCACCCACTTTCTTTAAAGAGAAAAGGAATCAGCAGGCTAAGGAGATACACCCATTTGAGAATTGACATGATTAAAAATTAGATATAAAATGGGTGACTCACAGTTTCATTAGCTTACAAAATGGTGGAGTAACTACTACAAGCACACTAGGTATACAGTATTTTGTGGGGAAAGAGTTATACAGACACACAGCTAACTTCATATAGATCCCATTAGACAACTGGATTTACAACAAGTTTTGTTTAATAAGAAATGGGCAAAGCCAGCTTCTTTTCAGAATCAAAATGCAGAACAAATGGAAAAGAAATTATGGTGTTGTACCTTCACAAGTTTGAGCCTCCACAAATAATGCAACCAAGTTTTACAACTTTAAGAGCTTCTACATACACTCCACCTTCGCTATTTAGCCCCAGGTTTCCTCTTTGCCCCCAACATCTTATTGAGTTCCAAATGTTACAAAAAAGTCCTAGTTATTGCCAGAAACTTTTACCTCCCCCTCCTCCCCTCCCCACCCAGAAGCTTCACAGAGAGGATGGAGTGTAATATGGAGCTTTACATAGTCTCATGGTATTTATGAGGGCTACTAAGGAGCCTCCATACGAATCTGGTTGCTAACATTTCTATTGTATTGTGACATGACTCACGACTGTTTCTTAGAAATTGGGGAATGGGGAAAAAGGAGAAAATTCTTTAATAAAAAGACACCAGGTACAAAGCAACGTTTTACTTTTGTTGTGGTAAAAA
Source organism: Ibycter americanus (assembly GCA_035590275.1). Lineage (NCBI taxonomy): Eukaryota > Metazoa > Chordata > Aves > Falconiformes > Falconidae > Ibycter > Ibycter americanus. The sequence continues at coordinate 87,300,930 of JAVJGI010000062.1, forward strand.
AAAAGTCACATTTTACAGATAAAATGTAGAACCCTGAAATACTGACACATTCTCTTATCGTGCACAATGCTGAGGTTCTCTTACGAATCACTTTAAAACTGCAATTAAAAATGTACAAAAAAAGAAAAGAAAAAAATCAACCCACAAAGCTTCTAAAAAAGGAACCCGCAGGCACTTCCTCTTGTGGAATGTTTAAAAAGTTAGCCTACTAAAGAAAACAGTCGACTTCTTGTGAAGGTTTTGGAGAAATATGTATCAGTTCATTTATTTGGGTATTCAATAATATCCTTGGTGATAATGCTGACTCCATGGCTTCTGACCCCAGAATTGCTGCAATAAATGGATAAATAGTTAATTTTAACCTGTAATCACATAATGGTTACATTAATCACAGAAGAAAAAAAAAAAGTAGTGTTTAACAAACATCTATTTCTCCTGGAACTTGAGAAGATTAAAAGTCCTCTCAAATAGCAGCAAGTTCCTAAACAACCGAAGGCAGTTAAGAGTTCACTTCACAGTAGTAATGTGAAGCCAAATACTACATACCATGAAGACCGATAAGCCGTAGCTGATATGTGATATATCAAGACCATCAAGCCAGATTAAGTTTTGCACAGAAACTATTTATAGTGATATCACCTAGCATTAGAAGATTTTGCTATCCAGTTTTGATTACACATCTAATTACTTCAGACAGTGTTTTGAAGCATTCGAGTTAACAATCAGTGAAAAGGTAAAGCTAGGACTACTTACACCCTGCTGCCACTGGTTGTAGCCCTGAGATTGGTTTTTGTAGCCACGATTATTTCCCCTTCCTCTGAAGTTCTGCAAGAGGACAACAGTTTTTAACTACTTCATCTATACAGATTTTTCAGAAGTGTACTAATACCAATCTTTATATTACCACCAAAACACCGCATCCATATAGAATCTTTTAAATGCAAGGTAACAGGTTAAAAAAACCAAACACCACCACCCCTGAACAACCCCCCAAACCTGTAACTTCCCTGAAAAACACTAGGATACCAAAATCTTCCCCCCTCTGAAGAACTGTGCTTTAAACATGGGGCAAGAACCTCAGAATTAATAAGCCAGCTCAAACTCTTGTTACCAGTGGTCTGGAAAGCCAGCTAATCTAGTTTTGACTCACCCTATTTCCAGCTGCTAAACTGCACCAGGACAACTAAAAATACAAGAGCTTGCCTATTTTTAGTTAGGAAAGGCGGTAGTTGCTGTAAGGATGTGTTATCTGATCAGACAAAGGGATATGGGTCATACAACTGAAAATAGAAGAGCTAGTCCACAGAACTTCAAATAAAAGTTACGGTACAAAAAAAGGGATGTTGACACCAGTAGATAAAATATTGCATTTCCCCTGTTTGTCAGCATCAGACAGACCCGAGGCATGGTTACTGGCTTGGGCTCCATCTGCTGGCTCTGCAGTAATCAAAATTATGTTTTCAAATACTTCCACTGATACTCCATCAGTCAAGACCTAAGTCAGTATGTCTTTATCAGTTGTGTTTGATACCAGACACCAAAACAAAGACTCTCTCCAGAGCTATTTCCAGAAAGTTCCCCAAATGCTTGGTAAAGATACACCTTAACCCTAAGGCTAAACAACGGTTACTACTATTTGGAGAGAGGGAAAAAAATAATAAAGAAAAACCAAAACACACCCTAAAAAATCTTCATCTTTTAAACAGGGCAGAGGTACAGTCTTAACATGGAACTCCCACGTCAGCATCAGTGTTTCTCACACCAACATTCAGAGCTCTGGGCATACACTGAACTACAAAGCCAGGCCTTTTAGTATGGGATTAGTGTAGTACCACAACCAAGTTTGAGGCTATTCACAGCCACCAAACCTTTCAAACATCATCCAAAAGTACTGTAGTTCAACTAGGCATTGCCCCCCAAAAGCATCACCTGGTTGTAGTTTCCCCTGTTGGGCATTCCACCTCTGTTATAGTTTCCTCTGTTTGAGTAGCCACCTCTGCTTGGAAAGACAGGGCCACGAGGATACGGGTAGCCAACTGCACCGCTGCTGCCACCGCCACCACCGCCACCTCCACCACCTCGCTGAGGCATGTTGCCTCCCCTCCTGTTGTATCCACCACGATTGCCAGGGACTGCAGGGAGAGAGTTACTTCAATCAAGTAACTGTTAGGTCTTAAGTATTTCTTAGGTGAAGATTATTGTTCAAAATAATGATGGTACAGAAGATATCCACATTCAGTGCAAAAATTTCAACACAAAGATTAAGTCATCTGGTCAGAGTGAAAAAAAAAAAAATGGTTATTTGACATGACACTTAATCCCCCCAACACAGTCTGGTACACAAGCAAACAACAAACCTAACGTAAGAACTGAAAGCTGGGCCTCAAGCCATGCGAACAGTGTCATCCAGGACTCTGGTAATCCTCACTTTACAAGTTGGACAATTAACTTTGCACTAATGCATTAAAACTTACTGAAGCTGAAATCCAGGTTCCCACTACACAGCAACGGAAGCACTACAGCCTCTTCCCTGCTCTAGCAGCCGAAACCTCCAAAATTTCCAGGCTTATTTCTAGGCTCACCTCCTCCTCTGAAGTTGCCCCGCATGTTGAATCCTCCACGTCCTCTCTGACCCCTATTAAATTGATTTTTATTGCTCTTCTTGTTCTTCTTTGAGCCAGTGTTCTGCTTCTTTTCTGGCGGAAGAGATTTCTTACTTTCTTCTTTATACTGTTCCAAAAGCTTCTGAGCTTCTTCTTTTTGCAACTCTACATAGATTATTTCATCAAAACATTCTGCTACCTCTGGCAGTGTGAAGTTCCCTATAATTGCAAAAACACTGAGTATTCAGCATCTACATTCAGCTACAATAAAAGCCGTAATTTAACCACCTTTCTCCCATTCTTCCTCCCACCCCCTGCATTCCCTCAGCATAGGGACAAAATTACATAATTTGAGCATTTAAGAAATATAACAGTGACAAAAGAAATAAACAGGTCTTCATGGAGTTGCCAGTACTGTTCCAAACCTTGAAAACATTCTGCCTATTATCTTTTTTTTCTTTTATAAGCCTCCACTCAGAATACCAGTTTCTGCCAAATGTCACTTATATAGGGCACTTTATGCCAAGACAGCTTTGTGCATCTGCATGAAGCATATCAGCATAACTGAGTAGTGTTAAGGACTGCAGCAGAGGGAACACAATATAGTGTTGTCCTACAAGTTACAATAGTCTTCCAGTTTTGTTTAAGTACAACTGTTTAAGATAAAGTGATTTTTTAGACTTCACGTTTACTTAATCCTTTAAACAGATACTCAGCATCCTAAAACACAGTATAGGATTATGTTCCATGCCTTTCATTTTGAGAACTGCATGCTCTGGAAGATCTTTTCCCTCCACCTCTGCCTTCTTTTGTGTTCTTTGCTTGTAGTCTTCATCTTTTGGGCAAACAACAACTGCTTTGCGCTGGAAGCCTGCAAACAGGCACATTTTTCTCCTCTGCGCAGCTGCAGACACATTTGTCTGAAAAAAATGCAGTAACTTACTACACGTAGCTGTCATTGTAAGAGTTAAGGAAGTCAACTTATGGTGTATAGACTTCACCTCTACAAGAGTTTGCAATGAAGTTTACAAATAACTGGACATAAAGATGCTGCATAATGCAAAGTTACGAGCTCATATCCACGTGTTAAAACACTATTCCTCCCACATCCCATAAATCCAGAGAAGTTCAGACAAGCATTTGTAGTAATATCTCAACTCTGTGTCCCCTGAATGAGTAGTAAGTCAGTAAGTGAAACAATTGCTATTACAATGTAACTTTAATCCCATTTAATTACTGCACTACAGCCTATAACAATTTCCTTAACCATTTGTCACTGAAGCTTCTACCTGATCCAAAATGAAATTCCGCTTCTTACGAGCTGCAATCTCAATGAACTTTCCAAGACACTGTGGAGCTCTCTGCAACAGCGTGTTAAGTTTTCCAGTGTCCGCCATCTGCCGCTTAAAACCTGCAACCTACAGAGAGATTTCCCAGAGTTAAAGTAGCCCTGATACCTGTGGCTGATGGTTTTTTCCAAGTATTTTTCGCCTGGCTTCAAGGATTGTTCAAATTCAAGGCCACAGCTACAAACTTTTGAATGAAATTCCCAAAGCCTCCCAAAGACAGAAGAGCTTTATAAACACAGACTCTAGGTCAATCAACACAGCTGAACCTAAGGTATACTCACAACGTTACTAAGTCAAAGCTAAATGTTCTGTTCTCAGGACAATGGATTAAAGGGAAACAGAAATACTTGAATAGTCAACAACAGTTGACTGTTTCTTATGTAGTACCACAAAAAGCTTCAGAATCCTGCTGTGCCACGTATGAGTTAGTAGCCCAGCAAGATAAAAAAATCTTCTAGCTAACTGGTCACTAGCTAACTAGTAGCTGGTTTCTTAAATTTCTTTGATACAAAAGAACCCTATGGCAGCCGAAGACCTTGGGTTTACAGCAAGTCTTTAACATACGAACAAATAAAATACTGTATTATCACTTACCATCATTTTGTCCATAATAGTATTTGTCCCAAGAATGTTGTATTTCCCAGGATTTGCTGCTGCATGTTTGGTAACCCATGTAGTCTTGCCAGCTCCAGGCAAGCCAATCATCATCACCACCTATGACAACAGATCTATACTTGAGACACTAGTTCAAAGATTTTTCTTTTTGGTTCTCAGCTTAGACCAGCAAGCCTAACGTAAACTGAGTGGGGGCATGGGGGTGCTGGGGTTATGTATGTGTGTGAAGGGTCACAGGATACCAAGTATTAAAGCTCCCAAACAAAAAGGTCAGAGTGGCGGTGTACAGCAGTCTGCTTAAACTCCACCACTTCTGTTCATCTATCTCAACAACTTTTAGATTATCACAAATAAACTTACCTCACAATCTTTCTTTTGCTCAGGTCCCTTTGGTCCTCGGACCCTATCCTCCAGGGGGACCTTCTGGATGAAGGTGTATTCTTCAGGTACAGGAAAGTAAGGTTCCTCCTTCTGACCAAAGTTGAACTCAACTGCACAGTTATGGCAGAGAACATGTGGGAAGAGCGGTCGCCCATCAAGAACCTCCTTACTTATTTTGAATGCAACACCAAGCTCTTGTCCGTTCTTGGAGTACGAGAGTTCCACTTCATCGCCATCAAAATTCTGGTTTTCAGACAAAGCATTAGTTTGGATGAAGTTACTCACCTCGCTCTATAAAGTTTTATTAGTCATTTCACTATGTTGGCTATATTCACTCAACTTCTGGAACACTGTTACATCATAAAGTTAACTACTTAAAAGTTGTCTTAAAATGAGTTACTCTTAACGATCATCTCGTTTAAGATTTCTTTTTTTTAAAAGGCTTTAAGGACATCTGTCTGTGTTTATGAGATCTTGACATGTTGACAGCAGTCACTGCTGGTAACACCTGCTCTTTCTACCTCCTCCCTATGTTAAATAACCTCTCCTGCTCCAAGTTTTTCTGTATTTGATTTACTGCTTCTCACAAAGCAGGCTAAAAAGTCAAAGATGTTTTTCCTCAAAAGAAAATAGAAGTGAAAACTTACAGCAAAACATCCAATCACATCATTTTCATCAAACTTCTCACCAAAGTCTTCAGTCTCACAATTGCATGTCTTTATTCCTTTTAGAGAATACCCATATGAAAATTCTTCTTCACCTGAAGAAATAATTTAAACTTATTAAAAAGAGGCATTTTCACCTAACCTTCTAGAAATACAATCACTTCACAGCTACTTAAGTAAGCTGCTGTTCAGAATGTTCTTATTCATGCCAAAACAAGCCATGACCCCCAAACAGCTACAGCTCATTCTTTTATGCACAAATACTGTCACTTGAGATGGAACAGCAGTGTCTCCCCATCCCAGTTTTAAAAGCCTCATGCTGCTGGTTCCAGATTCATGTTGACATAAAGCTGAACGTCCAGATAAAGACATGAGCAAGCATTTTTAAACTCTGAAGACCTGATTATGTATCAGTATACCTGCAGCGTAGTTAGTCAGAAAGGCTTTCTGACTTTAGTCTCCAGTAACACTTACCCCTCCCCATTTTAAAGGGAGTTTAGGCTGAATGTCTGCTATGCGACAGCTGAAGATGAAGCTGCAAGGAACAAGCTAACAGGAAGTGTCAACCACAAGGACTCAGGTGAAACTTAAGTACTTAACTAGGAAGCTGCTGCTGCTGCCGGAACATACCAATTCATTTACATTTCCCACAGAGATGCATCTCAGCAGCAGGTATTAGCTATAAATACCATTATGATCAGTTCCCATATAGCTAATGAAGTTGTACTACTTTCTTCTTAGCTACCTTCAGAAATGAGAATTCTTCCCCCATGCCAAAAGGATGACAATGTAGTTACCCAGGAATTTTTCTTCACTGGTTAAATCTTACACCATGGCCCATACTTAAAAAAAAAAAAAAAAAAAAAAGGGGGTGGGGGGGGGTGGGGGGTGGCAGGTGTGCGGCAGGAAGTGCAGAAGGACCAGCAAGAAAGACCTCCTCCTATTTTATGACACTACATGAAAAGGAGAAATCCTGAATCTTGTCAGGTCTTCAAGAATGTTTTCCACAACCCATACTTGACCACTGAAGGTATTAACTCTCAAATCATGTACTCCTTACAGGCCTGAATACTTAACAACTTTATTTGGTTTAAGTAATAAACTTTCTCACACCATGTCCACTGAACAATTCAAGTTAAGACCACTTTTCAAAACACACAAACTACAGTCACTAAGCTTTTCCCATCTGCTTAAGAAAAAACAACTTAAAATTTCAACCACGCACACAGTAATACAAAAGTAATCAAATGTTCAAGTCTTACCAAGCAACATTCCACTTGTGTTCAGTGACCAGCCAACTCGCACTTCATGTATGTCAATGTCTTTTGTATACAGGTGCTTAACAGGAATCTTTTCTGTAACCTATTTTTAAATTATTCATGAAAAGGTATGTAGTATTTATTAGACAGTAACAAGATGGGAACACAAAGGCAACATCTGGAACCTTTACACTTTGGTTAAATCTTTGCTAAGTATGAGCAATCACCTTCTGCAAAAATAAAACATGCTTAGGTACATGAAACCACAAGCCAATGGCTAAATAGTTACATCTCCTGACGAGGCAATGAAGATGCAAGATTCTGTATACCTTCAAAGCACTTCAAAGCCATAGCAGTCCCTCTCAGTGGACAAAAGCCTTTATCTTTTTGATACTGTATTAAAATCACAAACAGTTTATTTTTTTTTAAATAATTGCCATAAAGTTGGGGTTAAGAGTTAACTACTTCGCCAATAAAATGTGGTAATGGATTAAGAAATGGTTTTATATAGGCTGGGGAAAATATTACACTCCTCCCTTTCCACAGTAAGCAGACTTCCTGGGCAAGCTGCCAGCTTCCAAACAACGTAACCAGATTAAAAAAAACAAACACCTAAAAGCACTGGAATCTATAGGCAACCAGCTATTTTCTAACGGCTTTACAAACTTCACCAAACTGAAGTGAAAAACTGATCAGCATCCTACCAGCTTTCCACAACTATTCAAGTCAGGTGACTGAGGTGAAACTGATTTGAAAGTGAACAGGGCAATAAATACTGACATCAATTTCACTTCATTGGCCTTCCAAAGTTAGGAGTACCAACAGACACAGAAAATCACTCAATGCAAGAGCATGAAGAATGGGATCACTACCCCCTCCTTACCATAGGGGTTGTATTTGAAAGCACTAGAGGAACAGAACAGAGTAAGTAAGCATTTATATACACAGGCACATCATATGCAAAGCAGCCTTTAACACTGTTAAGTCAGGGGCAAAAAAGTCAGGCTTTGTACTTCCTGTTATTCTTTCATCAACAAGTTGGAGAAATCTGCTTATTACAAGGCTGATTGGCAAAGAGCATTCTTACCCTTTAAGGAGAACTCTTGCTCCCAAAATGCAAGTACCTACTAAATACTCACATTCACTGTGTTTGCAAGTCAGAATTATTCAGGTTGGAAGGGACCTCTGGAGGTCATCTAGCCTAAATCCCTGCTTAGAGCAGGTCAAACTCAGACTAAGCAGGAACAGAAAAAAGGACTGCTGGGATAATTTATATTCCCTTTTTAAAAGAAGCCAAGCCTTCTGTAATCTTCTGAAAGTACAAGCAAACTTCTGACTAGCGAACATCAAAATCCTTCAATGCATGTTGATGCATGAGGTGCCAAATAAACTTACTGGTTCAAAATTGAGACTAGATGTTACACATTCAGGGCAAATGCAAGCTGCTTTTTTTTTGTTGTTGTTAAATGGAAGTTCTTATAGAAGAGGAAGCAGTTTTGCAAATTGAGCCACCTTTTATCAAGAATCATTTCACAGGCTCATAAGAAGGCCTTCCGAAAGTCCTGTTCACCTGAATTAGTTTCAACTAAGTCCAAAAAAACTGTCAAGTATAAAGAATACTGTATTTAAGCATGCAGAACAGTTTCCCATAAAACATCAGTTTAACTCACCTTCATCTCAAAGCAGACTTTGCCTTTAGAAACTCCATAGGAGGCTCTCCCTCCAGCCCAAAGGAAAGCAAAGCTTTCCATGGTCAGAGAGGAAGCACTAAACCGGTCTCTTGAGATTTTAAAATGCAGGTCACAGTTATCTGTCAACATAAAAATCATTCTCTTTACTCGTGTTACAACATAAAGTACAGCTGTCCAAGTTTACGCATTAAAGGTGATTTCAGCTTTCAAAGGTGATTTGGAACACAAACTGCCGGCAAGTGCTCAGCACCTTTCACGAAAGCCACTGAACACATGCCTAGATGGAGCTACAGACTGAAGCTCAGCCAAAAACCTTGGGTATTTCTGTCAGTGCAGAGCAGAGGAACCTGCGTCATGCTCTCTGCATTATTTGTTAGATACCTTTTTGAAGCCTTCTTACCCCGCACGCCCAAACCTAAAGGCAGCTGAGAAGTAAATAGGAACACAAGTATTTTTGTTTAAGTACTGAAAGTAGTACTGCCTTTGGTTAATATAGTCAATTAGCAAGTCCAATTAGATTAAGCCAATTAAAATAAAGTCAGTTAAGTCAAGTGCAGATAGGTTAAGTACACAGAATGTGGTAAGAGAACCTACTTTACCTAAGAAACACTATCTGCACTATGAATTCACCTACCGCTCTCAGAACTTAAGTGGAATTCCTGTTTTACAGGCATCCTCAGAGCTGCATACCATGAAATTTCAAATTAATCTTCTAGTAGGTTTCAAAGAGACAACACAAAATGGTAACACGAAGTGCAGGCTATAGTGCTTCAATGCCCCAGACCAAGGAATCCAGAGAAAAAACTCCAAACTTATTCAAGAGTTACAAGGAACAAAATGAGCAAGAAGTGAGTTGTTCTGCCCTGGTATAAAATCGGCACGCTGCCCAAGTACACGAAAACACATTCTTCCCTGTATTACTGGTAACTGTCATGCATGAGATGTTTTTTTGTTCACATACAGTCATCCCCAGCTGCAACTACAGTATTTGTGATCCAAGTGTTTTCTCATTAGTACTTCTATTTGTTGCCTGAAATCAGATAAAATTATAGAGAGGAAACCTACCCATGCAGGTTTACTTTTAGAACAATAAATGAGAGCAGAATTGGTAGTTCCAGCTTCCTTGTAAGACATAGGCAATGAAAAGCACTTAAGAGTGCTAAACCTCTTATTTGTCTGGATCATTACGGTCCAGAAAAAACACGCCAAGTTGTTATGCAATTCAGTCTTAAAGCTATGTTTGATTCTGATCTCCAAGCAGTCTGGTGACACTCTGTGATTTAAAGTTTGCCCAGTAACAAAACTTTCTACTAGAAATAATGAAAAGTAGTTACTATTCAGTCATTGCAAAAATGAGAAGCTCCCGCAAAGGTGGCTGCTCACCAAGTTAGCAGCTAAAACTTGAGATTTAGTTACCAAAATGTCAAGGATGGCATATTCCTCAATTTATTTGGCTGTGAACTAACACCTCCTTAATTTCAAACATTTATTGGGAAAAACTGCCCTAAACTACTGGCAAATATGCCAGACAACACCAAAATTTAAGCTTTCCTTCCACAGCACTTTAAGAATCCAGCAAATTCCAGCATCACTTATTCAACATTTCTAATACCGCACTAAGTCCTTATACTTACCCTCCAGAATACAAATGTCAGCTTTGCCCCAGTCATGGTACATCACCAATAGCAGTAGCATTTGTAATCTGCCTCAAAATCAAACCCACTGTTTCTAGGTACTGGTCGATTTCTATGCCCTTGTGACCAATTCTCTCTGCCATGCCATTTGCACAAATCACCCCCCTGCGCTGCAAACTCCCAGGCTGCACGAACAGGTCATTTTTCAGGAGGCCTTACCTGATTTTTTTTGTTAAATTTACCAGAAAATGTGAAAATATGCTCCACTGGTCGATATGTAAATAGGGTCTCAGCAAGTTATGCAGCAAGCTCACTTTTCAAACACTACTGCTATAACCACCTGCACACTACTGACTCTCAGGCTTTCTGAAAAAGTGAAAAGCTCATGTGCTGTTATCACTAGTTTCTGAAGCTGTTTCCAGGGTGTTCTGTGCTCACTCTACACTTGGCCACCTTACTTTTCATGCTAGATTAGTGTTCTGGTTAAGATTTGCTCAGAAAACTCTACGACATTGCAGACTTCATGGGAAACCCAAGCTTATTACTGCTAATATAAAGACTGATATATGCTTCTGTTCTTTTGTATACTGAAAGTGTGTGGAAACACCTTTTCTATTTTTTTTTTTTTTTCTTAAGAATCACTTGGTAATGGAAGACAAGAAATGTATTCACCCCACATTTCAGAAAGTGTGGTTTTAAGAGGAAAGCACGTTTTACTCACAAGTATCAAGACAAACCACTGTGTCATCAAAATGTTCATCTTCTTCTTCAACAGGTGGTTGAGGGGACTTGGCCCTGAAGTAAACAAAACCAAAAGATAATAAAGCTACACGTGTTTTCACACTCTTAAAATAAGCATTTCTGTAGTTCACTTCTCATTGCCGAAAACGCCGCCCAGCATCATGTTTATTTACCTGCTGTACTTATTTTCCTCAATGTATTCAAAATATCCACGGCCATGGTCTTCACGTGGTCTCTTCACTCCTCTCTTCTTCTCACCAGGTTTTTGTTCTGTTTTAGTGTCTCCTGTAAGAGAATTAATGCTTTATTTTAATTACACACAGCGATTCTTTAATCGGGAATAAAGTCCCATACGATGGTTCCAACTTTGGAAACCGTTAAGAACCTACAGCGGGAGCAGAGTACCCCAAAGAAGAATTTTTCTTTGTGCTAAGATAAAAACACCTCTCTGGAATTTTCTGTAAAGACTCAAAATTCGTCTGCTAAATCTATTTATCTCGATTATCCCGAGTGCTGGTACACTCCTCGATGTTAAGATCCTCGGAGAAAAGCCAGACGGCAAAAGGAAAAAAT
>JAVJGI010000062.1:87314461-87334982 GCA_035590275.1 Ibycter americanus
GGCCCGCCTGGCAGGCCGCGGCCCCGCAGCAGGCCCGCTCCTTCCCTCCCGGCGCCCGGCTCCGGCCTAGGCCGCACAGCGCGTTGCGTCAGGGGTTTGGAAACCAACATTGCTGCTTAAAATAGTTCCCCTGATACAACCTTGTTAACGCAATTACATAAGGACAAAAGTAGAGCTATATACCCAGTTCTTCGCTGGCTGCAGCGCTAAGAGGCATGCAGAGACCTGATCTCTAACTAGACCAGGCTGGGGCTAACAAAGCCACAGGGCTAACAAAGCTCTTTTTTCTTTTTTTTTTTTTTTTCCCCTCCACATTGCATTAGCTGCCCACCAGACAAGAAGCATGACACTGGAGCCCAGCACAGGGCTGATCAGCTAACCAAAATGCCTCAGTTTTCCTTCCCCCCCTCCCCCTGCACAGCATTCACACGGGGCTCGGCCACAGAGTTGTGCAGCAGTTGTATTTTTCCAATTTGGTCAAAAGTTACTTGAAAACAAACAGCAGAGAGGGTTTCACGTGAACAGAAAGGCAGCACTCATCTACAAGTTTGCTTCCTTAAGGAGCCCGGATAAAAAAAGCTCATTTTCACTTGCTGAAAAAGAAAAGCAAGTCAAACAACAAGATCGGTATGAAGTGGAACAGAAGGGAGGGCATTTTGGGCATGAAATTGCCTTGTGTTGGTACAGGTTGCGTGGCCACCTGAACCAAGACAAGTTACCTCCACCTACAGCAAGAAGAAGAGGGGAGAGACGACGAAGTCACCCTGTTTTAACTGCACAAGGAAAGGGCTTTTTCAGGCACATACGCACACACACACAGTGCTCTGTTCCCAGTCAGGCTGGATCCATTTGGAGGAAACATGACTCAGTCGGGAAGGTTAGCTCAACCCATCACTACAACAGCAGCTTGTTGGAACAGAGACAGGGAGAGCTCCCTCATGCAGTGTGTACAGATGAGAAAAAGGTTGCCAGAACCTTTCCCTTACTATAAATGCAAGTTAGTAGATTGCATCTCAGTCTAGTGGGTCAGAGTGATCTCAACAGGGGAAGAAATGGCTAAGAGCACAGCAGTGCCAGGGAGAGGTCAGCGTGTGATCAAGCTGCACCAATATGAGTCATTACCTTTGTCCCTATCTTCATGAAAGAGCTGTCTTAGCTAGTCTGCTGAGGTACTCCTGAAATACACTGTTCTGCCAAGGTGGGAAAAATAAACAGAGTTCACCCTAGTTAGTATTGCAAGATGACCGACCGAAGCTTACAGATAACTCTGCATTAATTTCGGTGTCATCTGCCTGTCCAACCTCCATGTTCTTTTTCTGAATGTAAAAGAATTTAAACAGAAAAGATATCATTAAGTCTTTATGACCTGTATTATAGCTGAACCTCAGAGCACTTACATTTAGATCTTCATCTGGACACAGGCCTCTTTACATGTTGAGCCATGTTTCTGGAGGAGCTTCATCGACCTGACATCTGATAATCCCTCCCACCACTGCAAACTTTAGAGATTTGATAGATTCTTTCAGGCCAGTTTTGGATCCCTAAGCCTTGCCTTAAATTAGCACACCTGCACACATTCACAGCACCTCTGCATTAGAAAATGCCCTCATTCAGAATCATCCTAGAGCTGCAGTCCTGACATGTAATCCCATTCCGAAACAATGTCATGTCTGCCTACTTCAGCAACATGCTCATACTGCTTTATACTCCTGTTACCATGGAGAAACAAAACAGCTAACAGCTTTGAGGCGCATCAAGAGATTACTTACTTACCCTAAAGCATTCAAGCCTGTATAGAAAGGCACAAGTAAAAATTTCCCCCCTAACCCCAGTAACACCACCAACCTCAGAATTTATTTTTTTTTAAGTTATTAAGGCTACCTCTTTATTAAACCACTTAGAAGGCTGAACATACGTTTTTTTAAAGGAGACTAATTCATACTATAGTAGTAATGGTACTTACTATCTAACCACACGCTTAATTACACTACCAAACAAGTGTAGTAGGACTGTGTTTTCAGACTACGGTTATGTTACCTATTATTATAGAAGTGAGAAATCCCAGCTGATTTTCAGATGTCAGGCGATTCAACTGTGATAAGAACAGCACTTCTTAAAAAGCTAAATACATAAAATACACACGACTGAAATAGATATGTCACCTTAATAACTACCTCTCAGTTTTAAAAAAAAAGAAAACACCACCAACATAAAAAAACCTTGTTTGTTTAAGTTAAATACATATTTCTTACACATTTGCCTCCCGGGAAAAACGCTCTAAGATAGCGCCCCTGTTCTCTTTGAGTCCTGTGTGTCAGGAGTTTGTCACTTCCCTATTCATACTTGAAGGGGAAAAATAAGTTAAGGGGATATGCTCTCCTCATTGCTGTACCCTCTATTAATTCAGATAGTAGATCCTTCAACTCGGCTTTTCCTAGCTCATGTGGATAGATACCAGCCATAACAAAAACGGGTGTTCATTAATGTGAATTTCTGAAAGCACTTTAGATTTAATTTGCAAAGCTGCTACTTGTACGATACTGACGGCCATATGAAAAACAAATCATCATCGCCAATTACCACAAGTACTCCTCCTCCTCCATTAAAGTTGCCTTTTCTTTGGTCTCAAAAAAATATATTAAAAAGTCTTTCTTTCCATTTAAATGGGAAGTGACATCTGCCCGTACATAACAGAAGCAATTCTATGCACTTTATCCATCATGTAACACTTTTGTCCTGTGTTACTTTCCAACTTAAGAGAAAGTTTTTCTCTCCAAACCACTCTCCCCTCTCAAAAGTAATTTGGGATCCTCCCTCTGGGACTTGGCCTTTCAACAGATCAGTTTCTCTGGTTTCCCTCACTTTTGTTTGTGCTCCTTTAGACTTTAATTAGTCACTCTCCTCACCCCTTATGTTCTTTCCATTACTGACCCTTAATGCTTCCACATCGCTCTGCTCCTCCTGTTTGCCAAGAGCAGCGACAAAAAGAAGAACAGGCTTTCAGGAGGGGACAGGATAGTCTCGGGAGTCCCATCCCACCTGGGCTTTGAACCTTTTCTGAACTTTTCTGTACACCTTCAGTGTTGCAGGAGGACCCAGGCATTTATCTTTTCCTAGTTCTGCTCTCTTACAGCCTTGTCTGTCCTCACGCTTTACCCTATGTCTGACCATCACGATGTGCTCCTGGTCTCTTTTCTATGTCCTTAACTCACCTACCCTTAATCAATATTGCCTTCACAGTTCTGCATTCAACACACCAGTACTTTAAAAAGAAAATATCATACTTTAAATACTTTGCTGGCCTTTTATGATAGCAGGCAGCATGTGGAGAGTCTTTTCCTTTCTCCCTTTTCACCTCTGCTCATGAAATCCTCATTAATCATTATTAGAGCCAGTCAGAAATGTTCAGACATTTTTAAAGTGCTAATTTGTCACAAGTGACATGACACTAGGGGTCAGTTCTGATTATTTCTTAGCCCAAAGAACCCCCTTATCTATATGTCTCTATAGGTAGGCTCTGCCTGTAGAGACTCTGCCAGGAGGCTGGGAGCTTGTTTTGGAGGAATACCACTACTCTTGACCTGTGCTTCTCTTTTTCCCTGACATGCACTACTACTCACTAGCAGAGTCAGGATGCTGAACTAGATTGACCTTGCCATGTACTATCTATAACTCTCCATGATATTTTAATATCAAATGAGGTCCAATTCATCTCAGAAATGAGGTGGTCATTTGCCATAATAAGGCCTATTATTTGCACAGGAACTAGCTCAGTTAGGTCCTAAGGATGGTTTTGGACCCAAGGACAGTTAGCACCTGATTACAAGTGGAGCTAACAGTGTCCAAGGGACTGAAATTCAGGTTTCTGGCACTGGTTGGGTTAGCCAGTTCCTCCTCAGTAGCATCTTTCTCTTATTACACTTGTGCGTGGCATTCCCCTTTCTGCCATAGCACCCTTTGGGCCTCCAGGTGGGTTGTCAGTCAGGGGTCAGTACACAAGTCCTTTTTAAGATCCTAATGCTATTTTGTTTTTCCTGTGCTGGATGAAGATGAAGTACTTCAGCAATCCCACCAAACAGAAGTAAGGGCTGCTAAGCTACACTGGGATGCCACAAATCAAACCCATGTTTGCCACCCTTTAATGGGGGAGTACCCACTGACCCCATAGCGACAAGAATCTCCCTTTCCCCATTTTCCAGAAGTAGGTTTTCTTCCTTAAAAAAAGCCAAACCCCAAACCCATTCAGTGCGTTCAAAAGACTCACACAGGTTCCAAGCCTGGCCTTGGAAAAAAGGCTGCATTCTCCAACATCAAAACCAGGATTCATTTTGGCTTTATTCAGAATCATTCAGAAGTTTACTGACCACACACTTATCCAGTGTTACATATGAACTTGTTCATAAGAAGATACTCAGTTCTGGAAACCAGACATCTACAGTTTCTTGAGATTTTTTCCTGTAAGCCGCCACATGTACGCATTTACTAGGGTTGCTAGGAGCTGTGAACTAAGGAAAATTAAATAGAGTAAACCCCTCTGAACAGTGGTCAGTCTGTAAAAGAGGAGGTAGCATTGTAAATCAACTTCCAAAAAATACTGTTTTCCTGTGAAAAGACAATGCGAAAAAACCATTTCAAGCATGTATCAATTAATGTCTCTCTAAGGGACTATTAAGACAAGAATAAGTAGGTTTTAAAGTGGAGTGTCAGCTCCAGTATACCTTTCTGCCCACACACACAAAACCTTATGGTCGATATATGTGAATAAACCTAATTGCTCTCAGCAGACAAATGCAAGAAGGGGTGGCAGGACAATTCACAACTGCCAGCCAGCAGACCAGCTCCTGCCTAATGCAACTTTTCTGTTCAGCCTGACCAAAACCCCACAACTCCAAAACCCAAACAAAAAACCCAAAGAAACCCAAACAACCCCCACCCTGCCTCACCACACGCACATACTCCTTAATGTCCAGATGGCCACCTTCTTGGGTTGTCTTTCCCTCCTGTTCTGATGCTCTGCACCCTCTATAGTACACACAGTACACTCCTGACATCATTTTACTCTTCAAGCCTCTTTAACACACCTTTCTCTTTCTCTTCTTGAGATGTTTTGGTCAAAAAAGGGAAGCAGCCACACACCTTCTGTGGAACCAGAGTGCTGCAGCTCTTAGGCCATCTCTGTCTCTGGTGCTCAGTTCACAAAGAATGGCTTCTACATGCTGGGAAGGCCTTGCTAAACAAAACCACATAACCCCCTTAAAACTTAAAAGAACATTGTATGCTAACAAAAGGTACTGCCATGGTCCAACCACACACCTTAACTCTGTGATGGGCAAAGCTGAGTTAGCAAACTGGTTTTGAATATTTGTTAACCCATGTTAGCATGCTTTTAAGATGGCCATTTTTGTAATGAGAGCATCCCACCAAGCTGAAGCCCAGAGCATTCACAAATGTACATACCCCAGCAACAGGGAGATTGTTTTTTCCTTCCTGAAGCTGTTGGCTTAGTGAAGTTGTACAGCCTGAGGAGAACCACATGCAGACAGAGGCAATACATCAAACTTCTCCCCAGCACTACTTTCAACATAGGAAATGGGTCCAGGACATTAAAAAGAAAGGGAGAAAAAAAAAAAAAAAAGAAAGAGAGCGCTGGATGCCAGGTGGCCTTCCCGGTCTAGGCATTGCTCTGGCAATCCTGTAAGGCTGTTGTTACAAAATCCTGAGGTCTGCTAAGGTAGCTCCAGGAGACACCAAAGCATCAGGAATTAACTTGGAAAATGCAAAATTGCTTTTCCCCACAGTCCTGGTCTCCAATCTCTTTCCTCTTACCTTTGGAAGCAGCATCCCAAAGGCTAGCTACTTTTCTGTTAGGCCTCAGAACAAGTCCGCACAGAACAGAAAAGGAAAACTCCTCCACACAGTCGGTGAGAGGAGGAAACTGAGCCTTTTCCTTTCTGCCCTCTCGCCTCCCATCACGCGTGCATGGGCTCAGAAAGCCACACAAAACTTCACTGCACTAGCAAACCACACAGCACAAGCATTAGCGACGCTTAAGACTACACACTATGCCATCTTTACATCGAGACATACCGAAAAGCAGGATAAAACAATGAGGTCAGAGGTTTGGTTAGTTGTTTTTGGTGTTTTGTTGTTTTTTTTTGTTTTAGGAAACTGCATTTTATCCCATTAAGTTTACCTCGCTGTAGAATGCTCCCTGGAAAGCAAGCCATTTTGTCATAGACTGCTCTTTAACCCACTCTGCCGGAGCAAATCTGCTCAGCCTTTCATTTCCAGGATGAGGAAAACCAGCATCATTTCATATGACAGACATAACAGCAACAGAAACTCTTCAGGCAGCACAATAAACCGCTAGCAAATGGCTACAGGTATTTTCCTAGGAAAGCATCCAAAAGCTCAGTAAGCCCCCTGCTAACTCTCAGAGAACAATTATTTGACAATAAGCATCAGAAGAAAAGCACTGTCACTTAACCTTGCTGTTCCACATCCATAGTCTAAGGATACCCCCAGGAGTGAACTCTTGCCAGAAGGCAGGCAGCCCTTCCAGCAGGTATTATAAACCACAACCAGGTGTCCCATCAGGTCATTCTGCTTTAAAGGTACAGTGCCAGCAAAAGGAGGGGGAGTAAAAAGGGTTTTTTAGGGGCTTATTTGCTGTAGGGTAGCTAACCCAAGAGTTAACAAGCTCCTAAACTATCCAGCTAAAATTTTATGATAGTTAACATAAAGCACACCATCCTTTTAAATAGCATCAGGCTAATGTGTTTTGTGCAGCACCCTGATTTATCAGTATTTGCAATCCAAGGCTCTCTATCCTATAGCTTTTCCTATGTCCTGGAACCCCTGTGTCTCTGCTGACTTCTTTACGGGGTCAGGGCCTCAAAGAGATTCTGGAATTTATGAGTTCTTTTTCATACAAAAGAAAACAGAATGCCTGGCAGCTTCTCTATGAGAAGAGACATCTGCACTTGCTTCTCCTGCTCCCTCCTGTTCCATATACCAGCAAAGTAAGAGATGCTCAACAGCACAAATTAAAACAAGTAAGAAGCAAGGTGAGCACAGCATGCCAGTCATATCAAGGACCTGTTTTAACAATCCTATTATCATATAAAGGACAGTGTTTCTGAAATAAAAGCTGGTCACTGAGTGACAACAGCATGCTTGTCTATCATTTTCAAACTCAAGAACTTCAAGTATTGTGAAAAAGAAATGAAAAAAGACATGCACTCCAAGCACAAATCCCACACTTTCCAAACAGAGATTGTCCACAATATCTAGAAAGTTTTTTTTATCGCCAGTATATTCCACATGGGAAAGGCTCAGATACTCTAATTATGGATAGCACTGTGAAATTCTAATATACTGACACACGAAAGGCAATTAAAAGTAAAAAAAAAACAAACCACCACAAAGCTCTTGAAAAAGAAGCAATTACATGAGAAAATAATGTTATAGCTGATCAGCTTTAAATGAAATAAATATACATAAAATAATGTTCTAACTGATCAGCTTTGAAGGAAATGAATGCAGAGCACTTAGACAGCAAATTTTAGATGAATGCTTTAAACCAGCTTTTTTCCTTCAGCCTCTATTTCTTCTCTGAAGCTGGTCTCATCACAAAAGCCAAATTTTTTTTAACTCCATAGTAACTAACTCTAGCAAACCGTGTCCAAGTTCTTAGGTTTGACAATATGAGAGCTTGTACCTAATGCCATGCTTTAGCAACCAGCAATAAATCAGAAGCAATCTTTAGGTCCACTGTTTATTTGAAGCACCCTTATTATGAGGGAATATTTCTGGTAATATTTCCTTTTGTTGCTTTGTACTTCTCACTTACCGGTTTATAGCTTCCCCTATATTCTGTCCCCCATTTGTACGTATTTCAGATGCTTTCATATACTTGAAATACTTCATCATAATGATGTAGAACTTCACTTTGCTGTAACACTGAAATGTCTGGCTTGAACCTGACCTGCACTGGCAGTGGATCACAGCTTGCTGCAGCCCACGTGAAATGAGTTGAAGATCTCCGTCTGCTTCCAAGTGAACAAGGGTGGCTTTGGAGAAGGCTACCCCGGATAACCCCCAAACCGACAGCCTGGGAGGGGAGTGAATGAAGATGGGTGCTGAGTCACTTGGCTTTCATTGCCGTGAACAGGTAACAAATCCACAGCAGCCAATTTGGAATACCCAGCAGCAAAACTTGTGTAAGGGTGAAAATACTCCTCCTTCTCTCATGCCTTCCTCCTCCTCCTCCCCCCCATGTAAACACGTTACCGGTGTGATGGAGACCACATTGGAAACTGGAGCCAGGGACTGAGCACTTCCCTTTGGAAGACAGCTAAATGAAACCCTTCAGGAGCCAAGGGCTGGTATGCAGCCATCACCCACAGCTAGCAAGGCAGCACCTTGGGCCCAATCCGCCGGGGAACAAGCACCTGAAGTGCCAAGGCTGGGAAAAGTCTGCAGCCTGATGCATGAACAGAAAGAATTTATTTGGGACACGTGCTATGGCCTTGCAGGGCGGCTGTGGTTGCGGGCAGCGGGCAGGAGGAAGGAGCGTGAAGTGCAGGAGATGGAGCAGCCCACCCGGCGCGGGCTGAAGCAGCGGCTGGAGCGGCGAGATGCCTGCCTGAAGGAAGGTGGGCTGCCAGCAGCCCCACGCTGGGATGCTGCAGGGGGCTTTCCTGGGGGATATCCAGAACAGGTTTGAATAAAGCAAAGTTTGAAAAAACACTGACTAAATACCAGTGGTGAACACCGTGCTCTTCCACAGTGTGTTCTCAATTTTCAGCAGTTTTGTTGCAATTTGAAGTTTACTGTGCTTCTTTGGTCAGGTTTATTAAACTAATTTATTACTGCTTCTTGTGGAATCGCTTCAGAGATTCTGTTAATTCTAGGGAATAACACAGATGAGAAAACTCCTTAGAACTAAGAAGAGAAAATTTGTGAAACACAGTATTTCAGTTAGCAATAAAGTTGCTTGTTGCAGGGCACCAAGATCTCTTAATATCCTAACAGCCTATATTTTAAAATAAAAGCATTTAAAAGTGGGTAACAGTATGTTAATTTCTCCCTTTCTGCCCTTTAAGTACATTTAGAACCACATTTGTAAGGATAAAGGAGAAGTATTTTCTTTCAGTACTTTTAACAGTCTGATGTTTTATCTGAATTGGAAATTACATTTGATTTCTGTCTTCTTTTTTTTCCCCCAGTCTCTACTGTGGCTGCATCTGCTGCAACTGGGGGTGTAAGAGAGGGAGAAGCGTGATTTACACTGGTGGAGCTTACTGCTGAACTCACTGCTGTTACTTGTGTGAGGTAAAGCTAAGCATACATATATGCCTCATGATTGGGATTGAGTATGAGTATGTGCCTCAAGACTGGGATTTTTCCATAGGTCATTTAGATCCGACGATATTTTGGATCACTAGATCTTCCTATCTTTTCATTTTTTTTTCAAAACTTAGAGATCCTTTGTATATCATTCTGGCAAATACATTTTTCCTAGCTTATTATCTATATCAAGGGTTTTTTCATCCTTTTGTTTTCTGATGCTTCTGTTTCAAGCATTTGATTGTGTTTTCTCACTTCTTCATTTTTGTTCTGTTCTGAAATCCTCTCATTTAGGTTTCATTCTAATTCTTCTTCTAACACTAATACCTCACAGATCTTTTCTCTTCCCAGTGCATATTATCTCTCTTTCTCAGTAGATAACACATATGCTCTCTCTCCCCACCTTCCAGATATTAGCACTTTTATTCTTGATTTCAAGTGACAATATAAGTGATTAATTCCATGCAATTATTTGTGATCACAAAGTTGACAAAAAAGAGCACTTACAAGCTAGGTTTATCTGTGAAACCTTATGCGTAATACAACATTAACTCTTATCTGCTGCAGTTTACCAGGCTATTAAAGGATGTTGGGAGGATGTTGAAAAGAATTCAGTGATGGCTCTCTTAAAAGCAGAAGACATCTTCCCAACATCGACCACTGGGTTGATGCTAATGGCACTGGCTCCGTCATAACCAACCACACCTTATACAGATCCAAATGCCAGGCCTGGAGTCTTGAGTGATCTGTGAGTTCATGGACCCTTTTTTCTTTCCCCCTTTGCAACTCTAATACTACTAAAGATTGTCCCTACTAAGAAAGAGAGATGGGTATTTACTTCTTCCAAAGTCTCAAAGCAGAGATTCTCCTCTTTTTCTCATTTCTCAAATCTATAGGGAAGCTGGTAGCTCTAGGCTGATAACTTTATGCATTCATATTTTATGGCAATGAATATAGGTTAGAAAGTGATAAAAACAGAGCTCTGAAAGTCAGTTTGTTCTTTCTACTACCGAAGCAAAGTAATCCCACAAAGACAGAAAACCTCTTTTAGTCCTTTCTGGGACTGTGTCATATTTACTGAGGAGGCCTTCAGTCACTCTGGAAACTAGAGTTCTGAAAATATGCTGAAAATTTTGGCTGCTAGAGTTGTTTAGGAGAACAAGAGATTCTTAGACTTCTGAAATTTTAGATCAGAAGAATCACATGTATCTCCATGGCTACCAGATCAGTTCATGAGCATCCTGGCAGGTTTCTGGTAGCCATTTTGGAATGTTTAATAGATAAACTGCTTAGTGAAAAGACTTCTGTAGCCACGCGGGCTTGTTGGTGAGACCAAGGCTGTATATATTTGACCATCAGTCAGAAGGGAGGACATGTTACTGCTCCAGCTTGCTATTTGACCTTGTTAAACCTGCTGGTGTCAGGGCTAGAGGTAACACAGTGGCCCGTTTAGCATCTTGGGATCTGGTGATTATGGGCTTGTCTACATCGCTGTGAAATTGGGACTTCTGGCACACAAATATTTCACTATGGGAAGGGAAGAAGTGGTGGTGCCACTGAAGGGAAGGCTTCAAGGATGTATCTGCTTCCAGGAGCATCTTTGGATGTCTAGAGAGGCACACAGGACGCAAAAGGAGAACCTTTTCAAAAGGCTCAGTACTTGGGTATGCCATCTGCCCTAGCTCCCACATTCTTCCCACATGCATCCCTTCTTGCTAGATGCTCTACATTTTCTTATTCTACGTTTTCTTGTTTCTACAAATTAACCTCAGCTTCACTTCTTCAGTACTAAATTTTAGTTCTCTCTTCAGTCATGTATCTTCAACACACCTTGGATGTGCCACACTACACCTAAGAGACAAACTGGATGCAAAGGGGATGGGGAGAGAGGTACAAATACTATCTTATAGATGCTCTGTACTATCTTCAAGGTATCCTAAAACATACAACACTAACACTCAGCCCACATGCTATAGATATGATACAATACCACTTTTCAAGTAAGACATTCTGAGCTTTCGTAGGTTTGTTCTTAATCCTATAAACAACTACAGATGGAAAATCACTTACATGTGTTAGTGTTTGAAAAATAGAGGTTAAAAGACTGAGGTCTGGTCACAGCTGAGGTCTGGTAACAGAGGAACAACACTGAATAATTTCACTGGCAGATTCTGTCTAGTTTAGCTACAGTGGCTTAAGATCTTACTGTCCCAGCAGCTGCACTGCTTGAGAAGTGACAAAATGAGATGTGTGATCACTCCCTGGATCACAGTTTTGTTTATCAATTTAAAGTATTAAATATGCTGTGCTGTGTTGAACAGCCAGGGTGAGGTGAAAGGAGGTGGAATGGGATGTGCCGGGGCATCCACACCCATTGCTATCCGACTCTTCTGTTATAGAGGGGGAGATGCCAGCTGGCAGTGGAAGGGAAGGTCACCAAGAGACAACAGCATTGCCTCAAATCACTGCAGCAAGGTTTGGTGTTCGGGCTTCCAGATCTTGTGGTTTAGTTAAAAACTACCCTCCCTCTCGGACTCTGTGTTTGTTTGGGTGAATCTAAACTGACAGCAACTATAGCTCTCAAGGTGGTGATGATGTATATAGCAATGCCAATAAATACTGCTGTATCATGAAAGTATATATAAAACAGATAAAAGATGAGTTCTGCTTTAATTATATTCTTCAATAAGCAATTATAAGAAAATCACTTATGTCACACTGTAAGTGATATCACTTTTAGGTTTATTTACATAATATCCAATAGTTATCCAATTCCTGATGGTAAAACACGGTGACGGTGACATAGAACCAGGAAGAGGTTACCTGTCTAGGGTTTACTGATCCTGTTTCTGATAGATTATTAAACTTGTATTTCCACTTCGTAAAGTTCAGTAAGTGGCTGAAAACTTATGCATATATTAGGTACTCCATTTTCATTGTCCTGCATAATTTTAGCCATAACTTCCTTAAGTGAGCAGGTAATTGATCACAGCTTCTGTAATGTTGCTAATCTTTACATGTTGGAGTAATCTTACACACTGATCTGTGTATGATTAGTGTGTCTGATCAGCAACTGTCTGATCAGCAGCCGTGGCTTAAGCAGTTGTCGCTCCCTACATTATGCTGTGCGAGTATTTATGTGGCTATTCAGCAAATGAGAACGCATCTCATGGAGAAATAACCCATTAGTATTTTGTTGCCTATTTGTTTTTCCTGGGTTATTTTTCAGGTTGTCATTTCCCTGGTGTGGTTCATTGCGCAGCTTCATTTATGCTTAAGTAACGCACCTCTGGATGTCCAACCCTAAGACAATTTAAATGGCTTTATCAGGATATTCAAGCGCCTTTTCCTGTGAAGTCTCCTTTATCTGCATTGATCTACAGTACCTACTAGAATCAGTTTAGCACGTTGCAGTTTTCCCCACTCCTTAGGGCTCTGCATGTGATAACTGCTTGTCTTTCTGTCCCACAAGGCTAATGTCCTTATCACGTCTTCCTGTGCAAACACCCTAGGTACCAACTAGCTGTTTCACTCCAGTAGTCCAAACGATGTAACATAATAAAGCTAAATGTGTTTGAAAATGATGGCCACTGTACTCTGTTGAAGGGATGTAACTTCTGTTTCAGAGCTGAAAAAGAATTGGTACGTCCAAAACCAGTCTTTTTATTTTTTTTTCCAGCTCCGTCAGCTGGTCTAATAATTGATGATGCTTCTGTTTTCAAGCCCTGCTCTTGCTTCCTCGGTGGGCCTCCACATGAACACAGCGTGACTGAAAGCTAGTTCAGGATGGCAGGCATCTGAATTGGGAGAAGGCAAGCCAGCAATGGACCAAAAGCCCCTTCCCTCCCACTGACGGAGGAGTATGCTGAGAGTCTCAGGCTGCTACTTGGTGACAGGTCTGCATTTCTTTAGCGCCAGTCAGTTGTTCTTACGCTGTCCCTTCTGCTGCGCTAGCCCAGCTCACAACCTGGCAACCGCAACAAAAAACCAGCATTTTTTAGCTGAATCAGTTTCGTACTCAGATCCTTCATGGCCGTGCTCTGGGGCATGGCAGAGAAGATGCTACAAAAACAGGTGATGCCTCTGCTTGCCCTGGCACAGTGCCACGGAAAACTCGATCGATCCAAAGTATTTGTTACCTCTCTTTCAGTTAGTGTGTCTAAATGGCTCAGTAGACAAATGCTTCCTATTTCTAGATTTATGACTTATCTAAGTAGTTACACTGGCAAAATTTACAAGTGGAGGAGCAGTTCTGATGGCTTATTTTGCCTGTTCCCTAGAATAAAGAATACAGCAAAATGTCAACTCATCCTGGTAAAATTGGCTGAACTTCAGCTTTTGACAATGTAGCAGTCTATTGTGGTATGAAGATTTTACATTCACAGCCAACACGCAAAGTCTCTGAGCGTGGATTAGATTTTCATTAATACAGTTATCTATCTTCTGGCCACAGTGCATCAAAGTCCCCTACCCCTCACGAGGGAATCAAACAGGAGTTCAATTTCTTTCTTATTCTAAAGGTGCAGCAAATATTCTTGAGATGTGTCTTAGTTCTGTTGCTTCCCCCTCCCCTCCCCTCCTTAAATCAGCAAAGTAGATTTTTATTTCAAAGCAACTATAATTTTACAATATTAAGTCTATATAGGAAAGTTTACAAAACATACTCTGTACAGTATCTCTAGTTAGATCAGAGTTAATATTATTTAAATATGGAAATGAATTTAATCTCTGCAAAGTTAAAGCTTATATTTAAGTAAGAAGAAAATGTCACGAACCTGGAAAACCAAGCTAGCCATGCAATTAGCTCTTTGAATAAAAAACCACCGAGATGAATGAGAATTGAAGTGATGCTATAATGCTGGTTTTAATTCTGTGCTGTTTGTGTCAGTGGAGATGAATAAATTGTGAATCACATTAAGATCAGTCCCACAGACCTTAACCTTATTTGCACTAAAATTCTGAAGTTAACATGAGCAGGTAGTGGGGTCAGACTTGTAAAGTGAAATCCTGAACACATTAAGTTAATGGGACTTGTTATAGAATATGATTTTCTCCCTTACTGTCCTACTGTAGATTTAAAAGGCTAATGCTACATAAATTCTCCAAAAATTATCTTCACAAGCAGATGGTCTAGAATTTTTTTTAATAAATGAAACCTTGCATTCTGAAGAAAACAGAAAATTCTTAAGTGCTTAAATTGATGGGTTTTCTTATACCCAGGTTCATTTTGGTTTTGATGATTACTGACCTACTAAGTACAGCAACATCTCCATGCCCAAATAATCTTGACAGATGATCTAAAAGAAAGTAGTTCTGCTACTCATATGCTAGGAGGATTTTCCTAAGTATTAAAAAGTACTATATCATGCCTCACGTAAACTGATTAAGTGCCATATATGATCATTCAGATGTATAACCTTAGTTTCTCCTCTCATTCCAAAGCTAACTACTCCTGTGTCACAGCTGATGGCTTTGAAAAATATATTTTGGCCAATTTACTCACGCTATGGCCTTTATACCCTTAAACTGCATGTTATCATATAACAAACAATGGAATAAGAGCTTTTTTTGAAGGTTAGCTTCACAATATTGGTAACATAAACATAATTCCAGTGTTCAACATTCCCATTCAATTGTGATTGTCCAAATGTGAGTCTGAAACCTATGATTTTATGTTTTTCTCATATAGCCCTATTTTTACACAGCTTCTAGATAACTACATTATTAGAGGGCCTCCCTTAAATATTAAACAACGATCAAAGAGTCTTTCGCTTTTTTTAAGAACACCAAAACAAGCCTTCTGAGTTGTATCAAAGGCTCATCTCTTTGAGTATCCTTTCTTCTAGTGGGGCCAAAAGCAGGTGCTCAGTGGGGAACCTGCTTCAGATATCAAATATCTGAAAAAAAGATATCAAATGGATATCTTGGATACTCTCTCTCTCTGATCCGAGGACTTCCTGAGCTAGGGGTGTTAAAGAGTATCTCCATGTATTCAGTGCCACTCATGGGGTTTTCTTCTTCTCTTCCTAAGCACGTAAATTCAGTGATGTGATAGTATGTTATTTGGGGATTTTTTTGGCATGTTATTGAAACACGTGCCAAGAACTTTTCCGAAAGAAACAGAGAAGGGAAGAATGGAGTTTGCATTCGTGTTGCCAACGTCACTGCTTTTGTCTCTTGCAGGAGCAGTTCCGCTGATGATGTCTTGCTGCTTCAGAAGTCACTCAGTCCTCAATTTCAGGCTGCGGGCTGACACCTTCTAGGCTCTAGAGAAACACAGGTGACTTGGATATGAAAACCAAGGTCTTCATTCAAGGAAGCAGGCTTTCTTTACTAGTACGGAGCCCTTGAACTTGGCTCGGTGTTCAGTGGTGAGCCCCTGCTGCCTGTGGAGCATGGGGAGAAGTACTCATGGCAACCCGTGTTGCTAGGCAGATGGATGATTGTGTTTTGTTCCTGCCACCGTGTTCTCGGGGATCCTGGCTTCACTTCTAGATATAATTAATGGTAATAAAGTCTGAAGGTTAAAATATGTGGATCTCTAGGGCCATTTCTGCGCCTGGGTAGGATGGGGAACAGCATCCTGGCACTCGCATATAAAAGCAAGAGCTTTTTTTTCTGCTGTAGTTCTTTAGGCATAGTCCCAGAGGCCGAGCACTGCCAGTAGCTCCTTGACATTGAGCAATATTGCTGAGGAAAAGAAATGATTCCTTTTTCCTAGTAACTCATTTTTAATGCATGTTCAGTCACTTTTCCTCAAATGCAGCTTTGCTGAGGCTGGACAGGAGCAGCTAAAGATCTGTAGGATCACGGCTGTATACGAGCAGCAGGAGGTATTTGCCAGGACAGTTCCAAAGCCATCCCATGGACTCAGAAGGATTTGAGATGCTGCTATTATAAGCAGCCTTCAAACCTATTTTTTCCCCTTCCTTCCTTCTGAGTTTTGCTTACAGACGCAGCCAGCCACTAAGCCTTCTCCCTCTAAAAGAACATCTCACCCCTCCTGCCTTCCTCCCTATTTCTCCCTCACTTCTAATTGCATGGTCCAACTTCCTGGCTGTGCTGATTCAGATGCTTGTCAGACCCTTTACTGAATTTCTTAATATGGCAGAAAACTATTCACTTTTTAATGGATTAGTTTTCTACTACTTCAGTGACTCATATCTGCTCTCAATGAGTGGCAGAGCCAGTGCAAGGTAGAAGAAGGATGTGCAGGCAGCAGTAGAGAAGGAAGGGCAAGACCTGAAGGAAGAGCTGGATCCTCCCCTTTCGGCATCGGTGAACTCCAGGAATTGTAACCTGACATTTTATTTAAGAGATCAGATTTTAGGCTTCTAGATTTATTACCTGTATGAAAAATAATGGAACTCCCTTGCCAATGTATGTGCTTTTTGCTGTTCTGTAGGTCATAGCAGGAAGACTTTTATTTTTCAAAAAGAAAACAAAACAATGACAGATAAGGTTAATGTGAAAATAGCAGCAGCCTGGAAGAGGTCACTGGTAGAGCAGGTAATGGTGGGCATGACTATTTGTCTGTCTCTACCCACTCTGTTAAGCTTCTCTTCATCTGGTCCAAGCACAGGATCAAAGCCTGCAGTAACAAAGAGAACAAGCCAGAAGAGAAGCTGTCTTCCCTCCCACACATCAAGGAATGAGGTAGCTGCTCTCAGTGTAATTTACCCAAAATCTGAAGGGAAAGATACAGCACAGGCAAGGCAGGATGGAATCTTTTTCTCATTTTTATCTGGTTGCTGTGCATCATTTGGGTGAGCAGATAATGTTTAGATAATACTCTGTTTTGAAGAAGCTGTTTCTGAGTCACTCAGATCAGCTGCTTATCGCAGAGGAAGAGTGGAATGAAGATGCCAAATGCACTTGGGTCATTCATGTTTTATTGGGGAAAAAGGGTACTGCAACGTGGAAACACCTCCTGAGTGGTAGGGCTGTACTGTTTCGCTACAGAGCAGTTGTAGGTAGACTCCTGTCACAGAATCGTAGCTATCCATTTACTCCCTCTGTGAAGGGCAAATGAATACGCTGCTTAGTGCCTTCAGTTATACGGTCCCCAGGGACACACAGAGGGAGTTAGTTCTACAGCGAAGGTCTTCACCAAGCGTTCGGAGCAAAGATGTGTGCAAACACTGCAACCCTGAAGCCGTGGGGGGACACGCTGCTTTGTAGGATGTTATTGTACCTCCTTGAACTGCTTCATCTTTTACATCACTTCTCCTATTTTAGAGCTGGTTTTTATTGCTGAACAAAATCTCTGAACATATGCATGGAAAATATACAAAATGTGTGATAGGACCCTGATAGCTGAGAGGAATGTATGTGATGAAATTAGGTGCAGAGGCAAGGGTACCTTACGTCTATTAGAGTCTTCAGTAGATTCAGGCTTTATATCAACAATGCTGGTTTCTTCCATATTTTCCCTGAGATATTTCCTGACATTTTAAAAATGAAAAATTACAAGTTTAAAAGGGTATGTTCTCTTCAGAGGAGCTCTTTAAAGATCTTGCATGCAGCAGCTGATATTTCAAGCTGTTGAATTAGTAGTTCTGGGTTTCCTTTTGTACTTGTCTGTGCCAAAATGCGATTAGTTGTTTCAGCCCACTCACACCCTTGGTTTGAGATGTCTGTGCTTTAAGTTAGAAGGGAAACAGTCATGTGGTTCAGGTCCAATATTTGATCTGCATTATAATTGTTAACATTTTTTTCCTGCATAGATTTTTCAGGATACGTTGCCAAGAAATTTTAAAGCAGTGAGTTCTCATTTTGAAGTGCTTTCTCATTCCAGATTTTGTTCTGCTCCTGGAGACAGGCAAGACACCAAAGCCCTGTGTGTCAGGAATTGGGGAAAGAAGGGGAAACAGGTGCTGACACTTGGCTGCAAGCTGTTGAAAGCAAAAGGAAACTCCAGGCTGGAGCAGACGATGTAAATGAAGCACTTTATTTACAGTAATTGTCCTGAGTGGAATCTCAACAACACAGCCAGGTCAGCGCAAAATACTGTTGGCTGAAGTAAGTCACGAAACATTATGCAGCTAGGCTAAAGGTATCAAACTTCACAAGTACAAACATCCAGGATTTGACCAATATTTTTATATACTCAGAACAATGCTCTCCCCAAGGAGCTAATACAGCAGCTCGTGAGGGCTGGAGTCAGCTGCTACAATGGGATGTAGACATTGTGGCATACACAACATGGCATAGCTGTTTCGTACTTCACGATTTCCCCTTTCTTGATCGACTTTTACACACTGCTTTCGTTACCGTCCCTCTTGGAGGAAAAAGACAGGCATGTGTCACATAGGAAAGGGTGGTGAGGAAAGCCAGATGCCACCCCGGGTGAAATTGCTCGGAAGATGTTAAAGGTAGCGGCCTGAGTGGAGCTACTGTCTTACCGCATCACGTTTGCAGTGACTCGCTTCAATTCAAAGGCTGCTGTAAAAACACCAGAATCTGAATAAATTTGCACAATAGGCAATATTTGTATCTATTTTAAAGCTGAACGTTGTTCATATTTTGGGTATGAATTTGGCGTGAAAACCTGAATGACTACAACAGGATTTTTTAAAGCTTTTATTAGGGAAACGTGGTAAACACTTTGAATTAGCATAGCATTTGTAGAAAAGCTGTAAATGTCCTATGATGAATCAGGTGCTCTGGAAAATGATGTAAGAAATCTAATGCTGGGCACAATATTCAAGAACACGAAATTCCACATTTTGGGTAGGGAAGAGGTAAGAAAGCTCTGTCCTTGCCAAAACAATGTATTTCGCACTTTTCTTCAGTATCAAATGTGACTGATCCACCACCATAGATCTACAAACAGGAAAGACAAAGCTTTTCTGTGGGGGAGGTGGGTTTGAGGGAATAAGAAATGGGACCCCTGTAAGACTGAAAGGTAAGGGCCTGTCCTGCTGCTGCTGCTGCTGCTGCTGCTGCATCCTCTGACTTCGGCTGCCACGCTGTTCTCACCAAAACTTCCGTTATCAATTTGAGAGGAAACAAATCTGTGCGACTCCTGTCGTCCAACGTGTAATTTGAAATATTTAGTTAGCTTAATAAACTCTTCAAGACTGTAGATAACCTTTTAGAGGGATCAGCTTTGTTAGAGAGCATAATCAGCTGTTTTCCCAAAAGAGTAATGGTGTGTTCTCTTGGGTATCTATTATACCCTCTTTACTCTGAGACTCATTCAATAAAAACGCACAAGGAAGCGGCTGAAAGGCAAACAGCAAATGATAAAATGTTATAAAAAAGTGAGTCTTTTAAAGCAAAGAAGCCCTGTTTGGGTTCAGTTTGGTTTTTGAAGTTTCAGGCTTCCATGAATACTGAGCACACCGTAACTGTTTGCTTGAGAGGTGGAGATGAGCACGTGAGGAGTCATCATCCACACGGGCTTTGCAAAAATCTAACATCTGACAAACAAGCACCTGCTGTGGCGAGGACGAGGTTTTAGTTCTAGGAATTTCATAAATATTTATTTTCTATGAATATATGGTTGCATCTTGCTGGAATATTAATATTTATATTTTCTCTACTTTCACAGTTGTTTTAGAGTCAGAAGAACCAGGCATCGCAAACGTGTCTGCTAAAACACACAGCTAAATTTAAACCGCGCAGTTTTATTTAATATCGCAAAGACAGAATATTTTAGCTGTTTCGGCATGATGGTATTTAGAATAAAATGTTCTTTCACTTTCTAAAGCTCAGATACACAGAAATCTCTGCAATTGCTGGGAAACTCTATTTTTAAGAGAAATGGTGTACTGTGCAGTGGCAGGTGTAAGGGGCTCAGCTGGGAGCTGGGCTGCAAGGGCAGCGGTGTCCAGCAGCGCCCAGCGGTGCCCAGTAGCGCCCGGTGATGCCCAGTAGTGCCCAGTGACGCCCAGCGGTGACCAGTAATGCCCAACGGTGGCCAGTGCCACCCAGTGGTGCCCAGCAGTGCCCAGTGATGCCCGGCAGTGCCCAGTGATGCCCAGCGGTGGCCAGTAGTGCCTAGCGGTGCCCAGTGATGCCCATCAGTGCCCAGTAATGCCGAGCAGTGGCCAGTAATACCCAGTGGTGCCCAGTAGTGCCCAGTGACTCCCAGTAGTGCCCAGTGATGCCCAGTGGTGGCCAGTAGTGCCTAGCGGTGCCCAGTAATGCCCAGCGGTGGCCAGTA
>JAVJGI010000062.1:87346418-87376197 GCA_035590275.1 Ibycter americanus
TGTGCCGCCCGGCTGCGGGGCCGGAGCCATCCCCCGGCCGGCGGGGCTGCCCGCCACCGGGGCTCCCGTCTGCCGGTTTCGCCGCTGCGGGGTTTAGGGTTATTTGGGTTCTCCCCTGCTTGGGCTTGTTCCCTTTTCCCATCCCCTCCTCCTGCTTCACGTGGAGCAGGGGGCTGCTGACTCCGGAGGGCTGCCGGGCTCCGGGGGGCGTCTGTGACAGTCCCTCAAGCTCGCCCCTTGCCTCCCTTTCTCCTTGCATTGACGGTGGTTTTGTGTTGTTATTTCCCGTGTACTTGTTCTTGCTCCCAGTGAGGGGCAAGCAAGGGTGGGAATGCCACATGGAAGTCCTTGGTCCCTTCCCCTTGTCTTTGATCCCTATGGGATGGATTTACAAAATATCCTGAGGCTTGGCAGCCAGCTTAGTGGTAAGGTGTGTATGGTCTGATGCCCATGGTTTGTACTTGTATCGTGCGGCTGGGTGCAGGAGACACTCTCCCGTAGCTCCAGGTTCAGATGAGCCATTGAAATGCTGTGTAAGCCCAAAGGTCAGCCGTGAGGGCTGTGGCAGACCGTGGTATTGAGCCCAGCTCTCCCAGGTGTCATTAACACCAGGACAACGTGGTGATGCTTCTCTCTTGCAGAGAAGCGCTAGATTTTTAGAAATTATTATTATTTTTAAATAGGAAGACTTAAAAATTGTCGGAGCTGCTGGACCCTGAGTGTTGGGTTGTTCCTGTGCCTAAAGAGCATGCAAGCATTTCTGAAATCCGACCCCAGGTTTTAAGAGCTGACTGATCACAGATAGAGTTGGAAGTCTGCTTTCTGCCTCTGTTGGGGTATCTGGTACCTCCAAAGGCATACTCTGAAGTTCCTTGGTTTTGTTTTGTTTGGCATTGGTTTTTTTGTTTCCCCTGCTTGTTGTGCATTTAAAGATAAAGGCTAACAGCCCTACAAGAGTGACCAGCAGCCCTTGGCTGACCCTCTGTGACCAAAATAGTAAGCGTTGGGTTCCTCCATAGCAACCCTGTGAGCGTTGTATTGTGAATGGGTCTACAGCTCCCAGAATGTGATACAATGCAATTTTGTTTGCCCTGTTGGGTCCAGGTACTATCGAACGATAATATTTACTCTTCCACTTCAAAGAGTTTTCATTAGTGATTGCGATAAAGAGGTATCATGGAAAAGAGCTGACTGCTGAGAAAGGGTCCCTGGTATTGCTCTTGTGTTGTGCTCTCCATTATTTATTTGTGTGCTGTTTGAGAGGGAGTTGGTGCTCTCTTGAACAAAAGACTCAAGGGCTGGTTGTTACCGTGTCTCAAGAGCTGGCTTAACTGAATTATTCATGAAAAGGGAAAGGTGGAACCACCAAAATTAATAGTCAATTTAACCACATTAATACGTCCTTGATTCCCTGGAAAGTGGCCCCACACCAAAATCTTCACAAATTTCAGGCTGTGTGATTTGACAGTGATTACCAGCTGTGGGTATAGGTAGGAAATTACTGATACAGGTATGGGAGCCAGCAGAATAACTGAGATTGGGCTGGAGGGAGGGTAGAACATAAGCATCAAGGCTTTGCATCCCTCACATAGTGTTGAACAGCATTTGACAGATTTTTGCAGTCATATAAAGATTTGTACAGGTTTCTTTCATTGTAACTAGCCTTTCTGAGATGTTACCCTCATGTTACTATTAGTATTTGTTCTGTTGTTCACATAGTTTAGTTGATGGTGCTTATAGGCCAATCTTTAGTCATGTCAGTAGTAAGCCTTACCTCTCTGTTTTTAGCCCCATTACCTACGTTCTTTTTTCTTCTTACACCTCCTTTCCAAACCTTCCAGTTCTGTAGGAGTGCCACTTACAAAACCATTGCTATCCCATGTGTGCATTTAGGGGGAAGGAAGGAGGCACAAGTGAGGTGGTCTCTGTGGGCTATGGTGACACTGCCCTATTTGCTATGCTTAATAGTATTTGCAGGCTCAATCCTGTTGAGGTACTCCAGCCTTTTGGACACAGTTCCCTTGTGCAGATGGGTGCTGCCTGACTGGTGGCTATGCAGAAGCATCCCTTTCTCTCGTGCTTTCTGGCTTTTTTACAACCATTAAGAACTTCTGGGCTTGTGATTTCTGTCTTCAGCAGACACAGCCCAGCACAGTGAGGCTTTAGTCTAGGTGATATCGGATATAAATATCATGGCTAGTGCCATTGACTTCTTTGGACCAGGTATGCTGTGCCAGTCTTGCAAGTTTGTTTTGGCTGGTATCTGTGGGCTGGCCTTATCAGTGCCTGCTTAGGGGAAAGCAGGGTGTTGGCGTGGGCTCAGCCAGGGCTTGTGAGCTGCCTTTGCATGCTTTGTGGTGGATGCCACAGTAATGCCCTGGGGTTGCCCTCCGAGGGCAAGATGTACAGAGTCTGGTCTCTTGCAAGATTGTGGAAACCTGTCATGTGTCTGGAGAAAACTTACTTTGGTTTGAATGAAGGATGGAGTCTACCTTGCTGTGTTAATGTAGCTGTTTTTCAGGGTCCTGTGAGGTCCGCTCCTGATTGCTGATATGGGAATAGGTTTTTGAGGGGTAGAATTGGTCCTGCCACTGAATTCAGTGGAAGAAGGAACAGATCGCATTCCTGGTTCTGGACGTTCCCTCAGAACTTGCAAAGCATCTTACAGCTCAAGACTCTGGTGCCCAGTAGGAGGCAGCTAACTGGTGATATGCCTTTATTAAAACAATTAAATGGAGCATTGAAAGTATATCAGTCATCTTCTAGTCAGCCAGATCTAGCTGACTTACATTATTTTTGTTGATGCTTTTGAAGACAGCGTAGAAACTTCATTAGCATTATAAATGTAGTCTGTGGCACCTGTTTCACACTCATACGGCATTTAGAAATGCATGTAATCCAGGGTGTTGTGTGTTGCAGAACAAGCAGAATATGGGGGTATCTGTGTTTTGACATGTATCTACCAGCAGATAGTGGACTCTGCAGTAACCTGTCCAAATGTGAACCTACATTGATGTTTTCTAGTGTGCAGTCATGTAAACGTCTGTGTATATCTGCAAAGTGTAATAGTACACTTAATTGGTGCATAAACAGACCAGGCTTTATGCATGAAGCTATGTACTGAAGCTTTTCATTTGATACAGCAAAAGCCACACTTAACCTAGAGCAAACTGCTTCTGACTAGCTCATTGTTAGTGTTGAGGTGTTGAGCTTCCAGTTTTAAATAGGAACATTCTCTCCTAATATGTCAACAGGATGAAAACTTGGGATTTAGGTTTGTTTTTTTGGTCAGGCACAAAAGTGAGGAATATATAATTATAGTTGTGCTACTTTGTTTTAATCGTTTTAAACGCCAGGTTCCCTGCCAATTACAAAAAGAAAAATGCTAAAAGTGTGTTGTTTCTTTTTCCTCTCTTGTGATACAGATGTGACTTAATGATGTACAACAGTTATGTGCGTACAAGGGGTTATGTTTTGTGAGAATTAAATCTTATTGTAACCCCCATGCAAAGCATGCCCGTGGGAAATGACTAGCACAGGTGGTTGTTACAGTTGCACATTGCAGTTTGTAACTGAGAGGATCATAGAGCATTTAATGGCCATTGTTTGTGAGGTTTTTGTTGCAACATCACACATTTGCATGATGATAAGGATTGTCTCACAAATTACTAATATTGATGGTTTTTTTTTAAATTTTTGAGCTTGTTTTTTAAGCTCTATTTTCAGAAGGGCATCAAAGTTCTAGCATAAAAGTTTATGGCAATAAACTGTTCATCAGAATTTGTGTGAAATCTGCTTGCCTTGAGTTCAAACCTGTGATACCCTCTGGCTTCAATGGGACATTAACCTCACAGGCATCTGGCAAAAAATAGATCATGAAGTTTAATTGAAGAGTTGATGTGCATCAAATTATATTGTGTGTAAATAATCAACTGAATGCTAATAAAAATAGTCTTAAGCTGGTGACTATGGATTTGTTAGTATGGGATTTCAAAAATCCTGAATGCAGCCTTTAAACCAAGAGGTAATTTGAATGTGTAGACATGAATAGCTGCTTGGGCATGTTGTAATTGGGTCAGGAAGTAAGGATACTATTTTAAATGCTAGAGATGGATAGCAGCTATGTTGTTAGGTGGTTTATATTCTGGCCTATCCCTTAGCCAAAAACTCTATGCTTCTGAGTGTAAGAATTGGGTAAATTCTGGTTCAGCACAGTGTGTCTGTGAAGAGGGAAGGAGAGGACTTGCATTCAGGGTACAGTTTTGTTTTCTTTTTTTTTTTTTCCCCTCCAAATTTACTGACACTCTACCTCACTTTTTGCTTGCATGTTGTTGAATTAGCCTTTTCTATTTCAGAGATGCTCAGTAGTCAGTCTTGACTAATAATTATTAATAAAGAAAGCCCTGAAGCTGATCTAATGAAAACCAGGTTCCTGTTAGCTTGTAGCTACTTCAGAAAGATTCCCAGTAGAGACAGGACAGTAATGAACCCTTTCTCAAAGCTTAGCAAGTGGCAGAATAATGGAATTTCATTTCCGTCCAGACCTTTAATTTGTGAACAAGCACGGCCAGTCTGTATGGTGACTTAATTCACTGTGCAAAAAATCTCAGGCACCTAATCATTTCATCCCAACTCATTGTAATGCAGATAGGATTATTGCATTAGAAATGTGATTTTAAATGGCCTGAGGCAGTAATTTGTCAGCATTTGGAAGGATTAACTCCATTAAAGTTTAGGCAACAACAACCATTCTTTTGTGTTGCATCACAGGTCACAATACCGAACGTTTAGCATAACTCATCTGTGAATCTTCTTACAATTGTATGTTTCCTGGCAAGTTGGGAAACCACAAGCTACTTCACTTGCCCTGGAATTACAGCTGTTTACAGAGGTCCAGAGGAGACAAACGGATATGCCTTCACCTCTGACGAATTAACATAAACTGCTTTACTAGGAGCAGCTGGAAGTCTTGCTGCCGCAATCCACAGTGTCAACATGTGAAATGATATAAATATTTCTTTCAAGCTTGCAAATGTCTTTGAGGTAAGAGTGAAGATACTGTGTATTAAAGACTGCTTTTTAGGAAGCTGTCACAACTGTTAGGTCTGCAGCTTTCTCCGTGGGATCAAAAAGGCTCACCGAGCGCCCTGGAAATTAGGAGCAGGCCTGTGATTGTATTTAGTGAATCGAGACTAGGGTGTTTTTCCTATTGGAAAAGTAAATACTTTTAGACCATAGATGGAGCTGTTGGGGTTGGTGGAGAGGAAGTATTGACATATTATCTGAAATAAATCTCTAGGGAGGAGCAAAATTTTTTTTTTTTTTTTTAACAGAGACTTGGCTGTGCATCTGAAAACACTGTGTTCAGAAATACAAAGTCAATGCTTAGTCTGTAGCTGGCTTCTTCATGCCGGGCTATTATTAAGTGACAGATTTCCTTTGGGGTGCTTTATACATGCTATGAACGCTGCATTGATCTCTAAAATCACCTTGTATCTTTAGATAGTCTAATTATTTTCCTACAAATATATGTTGCAACATCTGTAGCAATCTTGTACAACAAGCGTAAGATTTTGGCATATAATTTTGGAAGTGGGGGAGGAAGAAAGGTAGTCCATGCTGAATTACCCAGGCAGTGTTAGAAAAAATGTCACACGTTACCAGTATGGGCCATCGGCATGTAATGGGATTCACGCCTGCATCAGCAGATTATTAGAATGTTGCTGTGCTGTGTATGTAGGGGTGAAAGACACTGCAGTTTTGCCACATCAGCAGCACATAGCCTTTGACATCATATAATTGGGGTGCTTCCAAGCACTGAACTTGCATCCCATCACCGCAATAAACTTGACTGTCATGCTCTACATAATGATGCAGTAGGAACTGCAGCATTCTGTGACATGTGGTCCGCATGTCAAAAGTGTGAGAGATGTTCTAAGTAAAATTGGTAGCTTAGATCTTAGCAAAGTGTCATGCTGTAGCTTGAGAGGCATGTACGTTAATAAAATGTGAGGAATAAAAGCATATGCCTCCCCCCCTCTGCCGCCACTGCATAAGTAATTCCTAGTCCATGTTATTCGTTGCTGAAGCTGCAATTCAAGAATGATCCCTGATTGCAGAAAAGTAGATTGTATGTTTACTTTGAGTTAAGCAAGTTGTAGTATGTAACAACAACCTGATAAACAAAGTAGTATCCCATGAGTGGCAAGTTCTGGAGGTCTCTTCCACGGTCTTTCCCATTATTGGACTGAATTTTGGTTGTACTGTGACACTGATGGATTAATTAAGGTATTGCTCTTCTGGAAAGCAGTGGTAAAGACAACTGCAAGCAGTCTGCTACCGTCACACACTGAAGTGCTGTTTTCCTTTGGAAGCTTCAGCTTGCAGGTTTGAAAGACATGGCAAAGTTTCATAGAACAGTTTCTGTGAACACAGGTTGGTCATTGGAGCAAGGTTGTCTTAGATGATCATACCATGGTGGCATCCTTATTCATAGGTTTATAGAACTCAAATCTCCAGTGACTTATGTTGCTCAGTTTTATTTTCACTTGCCTCCTGTGCAACCTTCCTACATTAAACCAGGGTTTCTAAAAAATTAATTACTATGAGCATAATGAAGCTGCTAAGAACTGTGTTTAGATCTTTGGTTCTAAAACCTGAAATATATAATCGGACACCTTCCTGGTACAGTTGTAGTATCTTGTAGCATCTACAACCAGAATACACATTTGCTTATGCTTCTTTTCCCTCCACTCCCCTGTTTAGATGATATTACAGCATAGCTTAGTAACGTTTTGATGAGAGAGTTTTTGAGGATTCTCTAACGCAAGATCCTTAATAGGGCAAGGGAATGTTGACTGGACCATTCTGAGCTTGGGATGGAGGCTATTCAAAAGATCCTGCAAGAAATGTCAAATATTTAAAACTCTTGTCCTTGTATAACATGAACTATTGTGGATTACTTATAAAAACAGCAAAGAAGTGGGGAGAAGGAGAGAGAAGAGGTCCAGATCTGAACCTTGTCAGTCTTCAGTCTATTGACTTACATGAAATTGGCCCTAGTGAGGGGATTCTGGCTTCAGCAAAATCAGCAGGATTTCATTTAGGCCACAGCTCTACCTATCATATACCTCTAACCAGGGAATACTTGCATGCATTTAAAGCAGTGGTCAGACACGCTGCGTGGCTGAGCAGGGCTAAGGCATCCCAGCCCCTTGTGGGCTTCCCAATGTGCCTTTTCTTTCTCCTCTCCATACGAAGGTCATAAGTTAGCATCCCTGCAGGTCTCCTGTGTGAATACATGGTGGTTGCTTCCTGCCTTAGTTCTTATCAAAGTGATAGATAGTTCAAACAGTTTCAATAGCACTGCTTTCTAAACTCGGATCCTTTTGATTGAAAGGTCAGGGAGTGACTAGATGTGCTATTACAACAGCAGATGTGAGGAGCCAGTGATCTCTGATGAGAAGGTACTGATGAGAGCAGCGCAATGCGTCTAACCGTAACCTCAGCTGTAACTAGTACAGAATATAGTGATTACTTTTAAATTACTTTATGAAAGAGGAAGTAAAGGAAAGTATGATACCAGCTATACAAAAGAATCAGTTTTAAGAAATTGGTGTCTTCAATTGCAGCTCCGATTTAGTTGTATGGTATCAGAATTAAATTTATTTTATATGAAATAAAACAATATTATTATATAGTAAGGCTATTAAAAGCTACTTACCATTCTAGCATTGGTCTACTTCTTAAAATTTATTTTCATCTTCAACTATGTTTAGTTTTAGTTGTCACTAAGCCCTGCTATTCTGTTCAATCTGTGCTATCGAGTCATATTAAAAAAAAAAAAAAAAAAAAAAAAAAAGGCAGGGAAGGGGAAGTTCTGTTTGAGAGACCTGAATGAACTGATGGGGTATTAAATTGGACTTGGTTTACAATTCATGATGGAAACAAAAGCCTTCCTTCTCTATAGAAGGAACTGGACACTTGTAGATTCACATAAGTAGGTTCTGTGTTGGTATAAAGTTTTTGGATTGCGTATTTAAACTTGTTGTGCCTTCCTATTAAACAAAGTAAGGTTGAGTCTGCTCACCTTGCCCTACAAGTAGGAGAGCTTAACTCACAGGCTGTATGGTATCTGCTTTGTTAGTAGCTGGTCAATGATCTTATTCAATGGATTGGGTGATTTAGGAAGAGAGTGTCAAATGCCTTTTTAAAATTAGTTTATTCTGGTAAAAAAATACTGCCGGCTGATGTGAGTGTGGC
Source organism: Ibycter americanus (assembly GCA_035590275.1). Taxonomy (NCBI): domain Eukaryota; kingdom Metazoa; phylum Chordata; class Aves; order Falconiformes; family Falconidae; genus Ibycter; species Ibycter americanus. Next base: position 87,354,681 of record JAVJGI010000062.1, read on the forward strand.
TCTGGAAAACATTTTAAATTTCTTGCTGGTGGTGTGCATCAGAGGAACTGTGTATGCTGAAGATAGGATATCTGTATCCAGTGCAGTATGACTGATATAAAGCGTCCATCCAGCTCTAGTGTTTGTAGGAAAATCTTAAATTGGGAGTACAGTCTTTTTAAGTGTTTTGGCTCCCAAATGAACTTCAAGTGCAACTTGCTTTATTATGTATTTGGTTTTTACAAATGTGTTTCGACCTGCAGATTTTCTGTGATCTATTAACAAGTAACCTCTACTCTAACTTGTATTTCACCATGCCCCCTAAATCATAAATACTTTGATGTGATCATTTATTTGCACCTGAGTATTGACAACAGCTTCTCTATTCCATGGGCTTGCATGAGAACGGAATTCTACTGGCACAAATGTTTGGGGAAAAGCAAATGAAAGGAGACTGACATCCACCACAGTAAATATTTTCTTTTTCTGAAAGAAAAGTGAAAATTCACAGCGGTTTGGGAGTTTCAACTGTGCTCAGAACTGTCTGAGCAGGCTGGCCTCAGCAGTGAAATTCATTGTCCCCAGGTTGTGCGTGTTTCATTCCCTCTTTCTCTTCCACCCTCATCATTAACTGAAGATAAATAAAGATTCAGGAATACAGCCCCTCAATTTCTGCGGGCCGCTGTGTGGGTCTGTTGGGAATTGCCAATTCCTTTTATCGCAGGCATACTTGAAGATGTGAAAGAGATTCCTGCAGTACTGAAGAAGGTGGTTGCTCTGGAGTCCTTTGCTAAAAGTGGGACAGAACTTGGCCTTTGCATGTTTCTGTCGTGGCTCCTGTAAGAGTCGCTTGGGCAAACTGTCTTACCAAAGCCAAACTCAGGGTTGATTATGCTGAAGTGGGCTTCTGCCTTCTAACCGATAGCCTGTATGATTTTATGCTACTGTTTCAATTGGACAGTTTTATTTTTCTGTGCCTCTTAGCTAAAAGAACCTCTGACCTACTAAGGGCCAAATGCTGAAAGAATTACCTGTTTGCTCCATCCACCTGATGGACTCCAGTGGAAAGCCTAGTGGGCAATAAGGCAGTCTTGGCTTTAAGCAAGCACTGAACAGCAAGAATAGAAGTCATTACTCTTCATTTCTCTATTAGTTTCACTGCTCATTTAATAGTGCCGGGCAAAGAAAAACATTAATATCCTATTCAGCAGCCAAATGCACCAAACTGGGAGCTGTGACTTGTGTGTTTTCCTCTTTTCTAATAGTATCATTAAAATTTAACAAGTCCTCTAAATCATGTTAGTATTCCCAGGGTTAATATTGCTGAAATTGCTGGCAGCGTTCCCACAGGAAGAGTTAACAGTGGCTGAGGCTGTGTGGCTGGCATTTGTGGCTCCGAGGGAGGTGTTGGGACTGGAGAAGCCCTGGCACCAGAAAGGCACAATGAAGTCTTTGGTGACAGGGGACATTTGCAATACACATACATATTCTTTCCTATTCACCTCTCCCTTTTCACTCCCTCCCCCCTTTTCTCTCCCCACTAGTCCTAAAGCTGTCACTTCAGCTCATACCCATTAGATTTCTAATGGAAATTCTTGACAATAAGCCTGCACACGTGTGAACCTAGCAGGAAGGCATACAAGTGTGCTAGTCGGTGCGAGTGTCAGATTTAAGAGATTGTTAGACCATAGATGGCTTTTACTGGAGGTCGAGAAGGCTAACAAAGTGGGAGATGCAATTAAAATGGTATTTGTTAGAAAGGAATAGCTAGCTGTCTGGGCAGACTGAACATGGGGAAATGATGGGTAGCTGGAAGGCCATTAGTGATGGCTTTGTAAGCAGTTCTGCAGCATGGGTGGTAAGCTTAAATCCAGAGCTGCTCTTTCAGCACGCCTAATAAGACCTCCTTTCCCCCCCCCTCCCCAGTGTGTCAAATTCATTTTTGAATAATGGATTTGACAACAATTCTGTGGATTTTGGTACAGACTTAAAGGCGCAAAAAAGAAGTTATGGTAGGTGGGGTGGGTAAGAGAAGAAGCTGGCTTAAGGGACCGTAGGGGTATGCTCTCCCATCATCATGAAAACCAGGCTCTGCAAGACGTTGCAGAGCTGGTTTTTGTGAAGTCCTTGGTTCAGTGTTCCTGCCAAGAGGCTGTTTAGTGAGGAATATGGGATGGGGCAGGCAGCTCATTGAAATGCCTTCTCATTTTAAATGAACAGTTGGGATCTGGTCCTTGTAAGTTCTTGGTGAGAGCTCTGATATTAAAAATAAATAAATAAACGTCTTCAGAATGGCTTTCCCTGCTGCAATAACCTCTGTTAGAGGTATCTGATCACATCTCTCCTTTATCCTTTTCTTGACTGGTGAACTGTTGGGCATTTGGCTTCAACATCATTGCTAGCAATTTCTAAAGTTGTGAGGGGTGGGGGTAGGCACTTAACAGCAGATCGGCCAATCCATTTTGGTGTCCTAAAAGACATAAGCAGCTGTGAGAATGGGAAAGGCCCACTGCAAGGAGAAGTACAGGGCTTTGAGAGGAAGAAGACAGGCTATGAAGACGGAAATGTAGTGGGGAATGAAGTGTGCCTTGGTTAGTCCAGGCAGCAAAGGAACTGTGCTTCCATGGGAAAGGTGGCACACTGGGGAAGCAGGGAGAAATGAGTGATAAACCAGAGTTTTTTAAAAGTCTGAGCTCACTGCTGATGTCATTAAAGCTTTACAGAAATAATTCATATGAAGGTTTTGGGGTTTTTATTGTGGTTTTTTTTTTTGTGGTTGTTCTTTTAAAAAAGCCATCCCTATGACTTTTAATCTCTCTCTCTCAGAGCAGAAATCAGCAAGCAGCCAGAGGAGTAGAAGGCAGCTAAACCAAAGTTGCCTTTGGTTTAATGAACTTCACTATTTTTCATTTTGAAATTAGGTTTTCCAAAGGCTAAGGTACGGGTGCATACTGTGATCTAAGGATGTAATGAGATTTTGTTTTTTACATCTAATTCGTTTCTCTTTTGTTTACCAGTCACAAAGACATATATGTTCCATACTGTCAATTTCAGACTGGGTATAAAATAGGGACTCAACCCATTGCACTAACAGTTTCACCCAACATAGCAAATAAATGACATCGTGCATCAGCAATAGTTATGAATTCAGCCTGGCTTCTCCTTTTCTTCTGCCTGTCTCTGAATGAAAAAGATGTTTGATTTCCAGAATTCTTACAGTGTTGAGTCTACTAATTCTGTAGTATTATTAACTGGACAATCTAAGGGTGCACTATTAAGTAGTAGTACTTGTTCCAAATACTTTAAAAGCAGAACAGAAAAGAGTTAAGGTGTGAGAGGAGAGCTAAAGGTGGGGGGAGTATGCATGAGGGCTGAATACACTGGCACTGATGCCTCTAAATCAAGCACTTTACAGACTGAAGTGCTTTCAATCGCCAACCTTCTTTGTCAGTCCTAGTTAGTTCTTTGTAACTGGTCTGCCACTGACTTGCCTGTTTAATATTCCACTGAAGTATAACAAGAGGTGAAACATCCAAGATGCCTGTATCCTCCAGGAGTCAGCTCTACTGATGTGAATACTTGTGTTAGCTGTTTATAACCAATGAGCTAAACAGGGGTATAAAGAGGAGGGGGATAAGGGGAAGGAAAACTGTTGTGACTTCACTTAATTTGCTGTTCCTTTTATCAGCAAAGGAAACAAATTCTGTCCCTTTCCTACTCCAAATGCTTGCACTTTGAATAATAGGAACCGTTTCAATAAGCACACGCTGCTAAGGCCCAGATAAGGGCTATTTCTGTGCCTGAAATATCAGGACCAGAGTGTGCTATGTGGGAAGCTGGTGTGGAATCATGCTGCCGAGGAAGCGGTATATAGTAATGCGCATGGGTGACACTGATAAATGGCTCCTCTAAGCAAGCATCTGCAGCAAATTGTCCGACTGAGACTTCCCAGCATACCCTAGACCTCTGCATGAATGAAATCTCTGTTGTGCCATTATTTACCCACCTCCATATGAAATGAGAGGATAGGATTCATTGCTTTATTGCAGCTTTCATATGAGTTTGCTCTCTTTATGTACATGTATATGTGTGTGTGTGTGTATGTGTTTCTTTTTCTGCACTGCTTTCTGCAGCAATGGCTGCAGAACTCCCAGTGTCCTCTCCCTGGTGAGCCATACAGCTTTTTGAAATGGGACAAAATGGCTTTCAGGGTAAAGGACAGGTCTTTTACTTCTGGAAACCTATAATGCAGTGTGTTCTATGCATTCTGTTCTTTGGCCAGACACATGTATAATTAAAGTAAGTAATAAGCATGGTTTCTTTTTTGTTGTTTTGTTTTGTTGTGGTTGTTTTAGTAGAAGTTGTGGTGGCTGGGAAAGAAAAGGGAAAGGTCTTGGATTCTTTCTTTTCCTTTTTGAAGAATCATGATTACTGTCTTCAAAAGGCAGTGAAACAGTCTGCAAATCTGTTTTTCACTGAAGTCTCTCATCTTTTCCTTGTTATCACTGGACATCACTGACACATGAAAGAATTGGACTTGCTCTTTGCCTTTCTTCAGTATGTTGGGATTTTTTTTTTTTTTTTTACTTTTGACGTGATTTTCTAGAATAACTTATTGAAACTGAAACTCTGGTAATTTAGGCTTTGATGGAGAGGTCTCTCGAGATCAGGGTAGAATTTCTGGCCAGTCTAGAAAAAAACCCTATATTTGGTAGTTAGCGCATACTCCCAGTACATAAAGATCCAGGTAAGTTCCCTGCTCTTAATTCCAGCTAATATGTCAAACCTTAGGGCTCTGAGAAATGAACTTCTGTGGGTTTAGCTCCAAGGATATAAAATGGTAACCTCTGACAGAGCAGCAGAAGGGTACCACTATATCAGGACAGAAGGACTTGCAGTGCACAGAGAACTTAACTACCAGATTATACTAACAAGCGCCTTAGCTGAGGTTTGCCTTCACTGGTAATGTAAATAAATCCAACAGTGAGTGTGGGTGCAGCTGAGGTGAGTATCTATGTCCTGTCCCGTCACCTGCTGTGGTGCTGATGGCTCTCCGCAGCTGTCTGCTCCACCCTGCTGCTGCAGCTCTCTTCAATTGTTGCTGGAGTATTGGAGCCCTCAGCTTCCTGCTACCTTCGCCTTGCCCTCAGGCTATTTCTGTCTGTCTTGCTGTTTTTCTATAAAAAGCTTTAATATTTGCTTGTGATGTGGAATGGGGCTTTCCCCACAGAAGTTTCCGTAGGAAAAGGTCTTTTTAAACTACTCTGTGGAGGAGGACAGATGCTCTTGGAGTCAAGTGGTTTGTAACTCTTAGATGCTTGTGGAAGTCGGAGGACTTCACACAGCTGCAAATACTCACATCAGTGTGCCCATTACTGGAGTACATGCATAGATCTCCTCTCAGTAAAATGGCTGCTTCTTCTGTTTTTGCAGCTGAAGAAAGGAGATACAGACAACTTGGTGAACTAATTGGTTGCATAAAACAGAATCCAGGTTTCATGTGTGCTTCTGCTCTTGACTAATGGGCTTTTTCCTTTCTTGCTAATGTTGCCCATCGCATTCTGCAGCAGCTCTTGTATGCTGGCTCAGCATTGGCTCTTTTGAGAGGAAGAAGGGAGTTGTGGTTTGCATTTCAAAGCTATCGGCCTTAAAGGGATTGGAATATGGCAGTTGAATATATGGTAGCTAATTACCCGGTTATGACAAAAAGTCTTTGAGAAAGACCTTGACTTCTGATTCTCTGATTGGTACCAGAAGCTGGCTGTTAGTTTAACAAAAAAAAAAAAAAAAAGGAATTGCTAGTGGGGTTGGGTGGTTCTTTGTGATATTTTTTTTTTTCCAAGAGAGTGTTTATTAATTGTTTGTCTTTTTTCCTCCTACCTTGGACAGTTCATATCTATGAATAATTTAATTGTCCTTGGCCGTCTGCTGTTGTGAATGGCATGCTGTTAGGCATTCTGTATTCATGTGGTATTTGTTAATGTTTGTTTTGTATTCTCTCTGCCTTTCCAGAGATCAAATGGATGATGCAAGGCTTGACAACATATAAATGCTATTAAACTGTATCTGAAAGAACAGAAAGGGGGCCTTTGTGATTTCATTAGTTAGAACATTAATTGGAATAGATTGTTCAGTGTTTTTATTGCTAGTGGAGAAGTAAATGTTTATGTGAAAGCATTTTTCTACTTTTCGAAAAGTTTGTCTTGAGAATATGTCTAGAATTTATAAGTAACAATTTGTACTGATTACATGACATCTCAGATGTGTTCCCTCTCTTTCCCATCCCTAGACATTCTTTGTTACTGTTGTTATTCACAAGGTTTAAACTGCAGAAATAGCAGTTTTCAAATTTTAATTCTCTTCCTTTTTCATTGAGGATTGTATTGCTTTAACTGCTTTTGCCATGGCGCTTGTCAAGCAAAGAAAAGCAACTGTAACTTTTTTCTATTTACATCCTTTCTAATCCAAATAATGATAAGCATCATTATTAGTATTCTAAACATTTATTTAGATCCTGTCTGTAATCCTCATGAGCCTCAGTTGGAGACCCTGAGAACAGCAGGCAGAAAACATACCCCAAGCTACTCTGTTGTCGGCAATTTTGCCAGGTAAATGGGAAATCAGGCTAATGCTCTACTGCAATTCTATAAAGTGATCTTGTGGATGACTATCCTTTCTGAGAAAGCTTCCTCTTTCAGAAAAAACATGCTAAGAACAAGAAATAATAACATTTGCCATCCTGGGTAAATCGCTTAATGCCTGCTTTCCTGCTGGCTGTTACCTTAATAGTAATTCTTTAAGGTAAGTTTGAAATTTTTCATCATCTACAATTAATGAGTGTTTGAGTGCATGCTGCTGCTCTAACAGCCTCCACTTTTGCAGATATTTTGGCCAAGTTCTTCAAAGCTGTTTATCTTCTTGTGACACCTACCAGAGTCCACTATATGTTGCTAAGTTCATAAAAATGTTGCATAGCCCTGTAGGCAGCAGACGGTTGTTTTGAAGTGCTGCTGATGCTGGGTGTACCTAATGCAGAGGGATAACTTTCTTTAAGGCTGACCCCACTGTTGCTGGATGGCTGGATTGCAGGTTCGTGCTTGCTTTGCTTGGCCATTGCCTTGACAGTCCAGTCCTGTAGCTTTTGTTCCTGGATGTCAGCCAAGCAGCTGTGGGTTCTGAGACTGGCATCAGCACTGCAATGTCTCTCGAGGCAGGCATGTTTGGAGACACCGTTCTCACTGTGGGCAGCGCTCAATGTGCTGCCTCTTTGTCTGTGGAATGGCTTGTTAGGCTGCCTTTAATTTCAACCATCTGTGGCAACCTGCACTCTCTGTTATAATACTGTTTTTATGTCAGACCTCCAGCGGCATGCTGTGAGTGAGCTGGAGACCAGCATGGGAATTAAGGTAGAAAAATCTGCTGGAAACGTGTTGCAGTGTATGTACAATTAACTGCAAAATAATTATGTTCATTTTAAACTGTACATCCTGCACCAGACTCCATCTTTGCTCTTATTCTGGCAACTGTAGTGACTCCAGTGAAATAACAGGGTGTAAAACGAGGGTGAAATGTATCTGTAGATGTTCCAGCATTTGTTAGAGGCCTCCCCTGTCTTGGGTGAAGCGGTGCTGGACTTTGTGCTTCCCTTCATCATTGTCTGTTGAATCCTGTCAGGCAGTCTGAGGCTTGTTAGAGCAGCCAAAACATGGAGTTGCTAAATGGCCGCAGCCCTGTGCTTTCTTTATATACTAATGGTTCTCTTCCTGCAACCAGCAAACACACTGTACACCTCTTCCCTTTAAAAAAACTTCTATTCTATTTTAATCCCTCTACCCCATTTTCTCTTCTCTTTTTGATAATTTTCTTTTCCCTAACTAATGATTCACCTGGATAGGATTGCCGCTGGCTCTGTGATTTATAGCAATTAACTCTAACCCTAAGGAAACTGCTTGCTGTGTTGCCTGGCAGCCAGGGTCTACAGGAGCTGGTGAAACAGAATGGATCAGATTTTACTTTTCCTTCATTTTAATCTCATTATTGATTAGCAAGGAAATCAACTTACTGTAAAGGATCCTGTCAATTTTCAGGTTGGCTAAGTTATTTCAAAATCTGTTGATTTGATTTTTCAGCATCGCTGTGAAATCCTTACAACTTCTAGCAACCTGCAAAAGCTTTGGTGGTTCTGTCAACAGGGCTTCTTAAGCCTGACTTAAGGGAATTGAGAACTGCAACTGGAATCGCTGTCATAACAATTATTTTCTTTCGCATGTTAGGCTTGATTTTATAGTGGTGTTTAGTCAAGCCTTAGTATTGTCTTTCATTTAGTGGTAGAGAATCATGAAAATACAGTTTTAAGTGAAGTTAGGGCCTTGGGAATATGTTATTGTCTTTAGCAAGCTTGCTCACACATTAATAACTAAAAACAGATGCGTAAGCAAGAATGCTGAACACTGAACAAAATGAGAGCAAACGGTGCATACGTAGGTATCTCAGAGCAGACCCCACTCTGGGCGCCAGGTGTTATCAAAGAGCACCTCTCAGCTAACATCAGAGGTGATAATGTGAACAAGCCGTCTGAACTGGGGCAACGTGGCACAGTTAAATCTTTATAGGGCTAACCACAGCCTGCTGAATTGGCTGCATGAGAGGAAAGGTAGGTCTGCCTACAAACACACACAGGGCTAATAAAGCTACAATTTGGTTTTTTACCCCCGTCGCCCCTTTTAATTGTTGTTTCACCAAATGTCAGCACAGAAAATTCAAACCAAGCTCACCGATCCAATTCTGTGGAATTGGAAAGGTGCGTAGTACGCTAGTGCAGCTCCTCTGGGCTGGAGTGCTGCCAGGCTCAATGGTAGACGTTTTAGGTTGGAGGTTGGAAGGGACTCCTGGACGTTAGCTAGTCCAGCCTCCTCTTCAAAACGGGGTGGACTTCAGTGTTATGTCAGTTTGTCCTGGGCTTGTGCAGTGAAATTACGAGCATCTCTCAGGCCAGAGATTGTACAGCCTTTCTGGGCCCCTGTTGCCTTGCTTCTGCAGTCCTGTCCTCTCAAGTGTACATTCTTGCCCCGTTTCTTGTGCCAGAACTTTTCTGACTTTATGGTGAGCTTGTTAAGGAGCTAACCTGGCAAAACTAACCCCTTCACCAAACCCTTGCTACTAGCAAAAAGGGGAGTCAATGCATGAAACATTACTCAGTAAATCAGACCTTGTTTCACCTATGTTCTCCTTCAGTCTGGAGGTATTTGTGTTTTCTAGAGCCAAATATCTACACCCAGCTGAGTGATTAAGACGTGAACTGTTCATCTGACATCAGAATATTTGTAAACACTATGACTACATATAGCTGCAGGCAAATGATTTTCCCCCCACAGTTTATGACTGCATGATGAAAAAATGTACTTGTAACTGGAGGGGGGAAAAAGCCAGCCTTTCCGTACGCTGCAGTCTTAGTTACTACACTTCTGTTGGCATTCCTTATATTTTTTTGGTAGGTGATAGAAAAATGGGCAGAGGTGCCAATTTAATTAAGAGAATGCCTACCCTTAGTATTGGTCTGAAGGCAGTGAATTTAGTATGGCGATGCAAGTAGACAGACAAGTACAGTATTGACAGCAGTAACAGTCTAAGTATAGTGTTTTATGCTTTACTTATGTGTGGCCATGAACAACCACTTGCAGTGACAAATAGTGGATTAAGTATCATCTAATCGAAGAAGGTCTGTGAGAAGGGGGAAGGTGCTTGAAAACCATAAATGCATCTTATAGACACATCTGTGCTCTCCCTGTGGAGACTGCGAAGGTGTGATTTACCCTGCTGAGACTGAGATGTTTGTGTTGGGCTGTCCTGGTGTCTGTCTCCGTAACAATCAGCCCGATGCAGAAGGTTTCTTTTCTGCAGCTGTTCAACATGGAGACCTTCTACCTTGAGCTGCTTTTCCTGAGTAGAAAAATGGTCTTCTGCAGGGTGCTCTACCTTTGGGAAGGAGTGTGACAAGTGCATGGGGCCCTTCTTAGTTCTGTATTTCTGGTCAGCACAGGTGGTGCCTTTGGTGTTCAGTGTTCTCCTTCACACTGCCATACTGTGGCTATGAGCAGAGAGGAGTATCTACTTAATGAATCAAAGACTGCATCTGCATTGCAACAGAACAAATTTAAATTTGACTGAGCGCTTGCAATTATAACAGAAATTCAACATCACTTCTTAATCTGCAGTCGCTGAAAGTTTCTTCTAACTTATACTTTTGGTGTTCAGCAAGGCTGTAATCTGTGAGGTTTGGATTGCTAGCCAGAAAGTATCAATATCTCAGCAATTTATGTTCAAAATATGGGTGGACATGCATTGTGAAAGATGAACACTTTGCTAAAGCACTTGTCTGCATTTTAGTTGTAAGGGGGTTACTGAAAAAACAACTTATTAGCCACAAAATAACACATCCTGGTAATACCAGTTTCTCCCTGGGTTGTGAGTTTATTGTGGGATACAACTGCACTTCTCAAAATTATATCCTGGGCATTTTGCTGTGCTTCAAAACTTAATTTTGTTATAGCTCTCCAGTAGCCACAGACCTTAAAGCTGATCTTGTGGTCCTGTAGGCTAAGATTTCTCTATGGAAGCTCCTGGTGTTCCAGTGATGCAGGGGGCAGATGGGAAGAGAATTTGGATTTCTGCCTTTCTGTGGCTGTTGTGCTGTTAATTTACCTTCTCTTCATTCAGATGTAGTGGGAAAAAAAAGAACTAATTGCAAGTCCCGTGGTTGTGACTGCTGATCATGCTTTCGGGTTTAATACAAATACAGGGTTGCTTCTACCTGTTAGAGGTATTTCAACAAGTTCAAGGAATCCTAGGAGTAAACACTGCTCTATTTCTCTTGCATCATCCACTGCCCTCTTGTTAACACTTCTACCCCATTACCCAGTAAGTCTGTCTCAGTCCTTTCTGGAATTGTAGTTATTTTGACAAGCTTACAAAAAACCCCCACCCCAAGTTCCTTTGCAGAAGCTTCTTGGTAAAAATATATCCATACCTTTAACTGTAAAATTTTAGAGATAGTGGGTCTAGTCTCAGACCTGGGTGCCAGACACCAAGCTAGTATGGTTTTGCATTCACGTGATTCTGAGCTTGCTCTACCCCTGTCCATTCCAAGGAGGACATGCAAAAGCTCACCTGTTGCGACTGTCTCTTGGCCCAAAATAGTAACTGTGGACTAGCAAGGCAGAAATGAACTGCAGCAATGGCTTTCCCTGTCTGGGTGGAGATGAATGAGCCTGCAATGGTGGGAGCACTGATGTGGTAGAGGAATATAGGTGCTAGATACCCATTTTCTACCTGGGCAAATTCTCTAGAGGCTGGTCACCTGGGTTTGCTGGCAGAATTGACTGGTGTCATTCTGGTTCCACAGGTGGCTGCTGTCCTGCGCTGTGGGAGCTTGCCAAGTATGAGTGATGGGAAGAGAAAAGGCCAGGGAAGAGGGGTGTGGGGCGGGGAACCTCCAATTTTTTTTTTATTGCAGTCAGTTTCTAACGTCCTCTGAGCTGCCTGCTTGTACCAATGAGAGTCCTACTTAATAGGAACCTTCCCATGTTCAGACAGTTTAATTACTCAAAATGCATTAAGACTTTTTTCAATATCTGGATTTAGTTCTAGTAATAAATACATTAGTTCAGTTTTGAAAATGCATTCAAATAATTCACAAGTATATATGAATTACCCTCCAGCCTTTTGTCTGCCCTGGAGGATATATGACTAGAGATCAAAGGTGTGGAGGAGTGAAATGACTTGTCACAGGGAGCCTGATAGTTCGATTCCCAGGACCTGTGTTTTGATGACAAAAAGCATTGTGACACAGTGAATAACTGCTAACCTATGTGGAAGCTGGAATTCGTTTTTTTGCAGCAGAGTAGACAAATCATATGGCCTTGAACAAACTGTGCTACCTACAAGTTATTTTTACCTTTGTTTCTTTGCCCTGAGTCCTTTCTCTCTCTGCAAAGACTGTAAATTCTCATGGGGGAAAAAGCTATCTGTCTTTGTACAGTGCATGGCATAGGGGATCTTGATATTTATATTTTTTTTTAGTTTTTTTTTTTTTTGGCTGTTTCCTTGAAGTGCTACCAAAATATGAAATATAAACCAATAAATGTAGAAACAGTGCAATCCTTTCAGGTTTTACTTTCTTTAATGTGTTTTTGCCTTGTGGCTCTGTAGATGTCCATAGTGCTCTAGATTGCCATAAAGCTTTATATTCTACATACCTGCATACAAAATGACTTTCTCCAGTCTAATTGCTGCTATTTTACAAATGAAATGCTCAAACAGTGGTGTCTTCTACCCTGTCTTGGTTACCTTTCTCTCATTTTGGATTACAGAAGAACCAGGTAGAATCTGTTTCTATAGTCCTGTTCTGTGTGTGTGGTTTTTGTTTGATTTGTGGGTTTGTTTTTTTTTTTCTGGTTTTGTTGTTGTTGTTGTTGTTGTTGTTTTTAATACACTGCATATAAATACACTGGCAAATTTAAATTAACCTTGACTGTAATTTACTGTTGGACCAGGACTGACTCCATCCTACTGTATCCTTTAAAGAAAGAAATGCGTCTTAATGTCACAAACACATCTCTCTAAAGGCTCTGTAGTTCTAAGCAGCCTGGTTGCCTGTGTAATGCTTGCTGACACTCAGAACTTCGTCTTCTAATTGTAGCAGAGGAAAATACAACCCCTGTCAGAGTCAGTGGTGGGTCAATAGAGAACAAAGGCAGTAATCAATCCATGGCCTAATTAAAGGCAGTGGTGCCAGGAAATGATAGGGAATTCAGCAGCCTGACACTCAAACTTCCCTAATTGGACTAGCCTTCTTTATAACTGCCCTGTGCCCCACTCCATATTGCCCCAGCTATGATAGCAGTATCTCACTCTGTGTTCAGTGTTTTGCTTTGCTCTGGAGTTCAAGGCAGAGATGGATAGAGGGATCCATTAGCAGTGATTGCTGTAGCTTTATGCTCTCGCTGCACTGGTTGGTTTTGCCTTTTTTTTTTTTTTTTTTTTTAAATATTTGCTTCCGTCCGGTGTAACTGATTAGTAGGAAGGATGCCAAAGATTGTATCAAAACAAGGCCTAAGTCTTTGAGACCATTAGTGTTATGTTTTTGTAAGAAGGTCTGTTGTCCACTTGTGAAACAAAACTAACCATTTAATGAAGCAACTGTAAAAATGCTGGCATCTTTAATGCTGGATGCTGGTGTTGCACTCTGACCTGTCTTAAATGGCTGGTGAAACAGTCTGTAGCAATTAGATAATTGTTTCATCAAAATATGATTAAATCCAAATGCCTGTAATTGATGGTTCCTGTAAGCATTATTGAAACAGGACTTTAAGGAAAGCAAATATACATTCTTGCTGTTCCCAATATTTGAACTCGAGAGGGAAGAAAAAGGAAAGCTATTAGAGCAGTAAAATGTATGTTTGTAATTTCATTTCCAGAGCATGCTTTTCTTTTTGTGTTAAATTCTAATTTAATGGGGAGATTTCACGTGCCACTTACAAAACCGCATATTTAGACTTTGTGTAGTTGTTTAGCTCTGCTTTTGGCACGATGTCTTCTGCATTCTGAAGGCTCTCTAGGCTGCTGTACTTTTCCAGGCTTGGTCATCTGTGTAGCCCTCTGCTGTGGGATGCAATACGCAGAGATTCAGTGAGCGGGCAAGAGAGTTGGTGGCCATGTTAATCTGATAAATGTTCTGGAAAGTATGCTCACTCAGACGGAAGAGCCAACCCTGCCACTAAATTCTGCTGCAGCTTGGCTTGAGGCTGCAGGCATCTGCACGAGGTCCCAGCTCAGTCATCAGCGTTTTCTGCAGGAAGTGGCAGTCGCTTCTGAGCTGGGGACTGAACCCATTTTTCATCTGTACAGTTTGAATTGAGAAAGGTTGTGTGCATCTCTTCACACTGGGGTGTGAAACACTGCCCAGGACCGAGGCGGCAGCTCATAACACTGGACTCTTAATTGGTTTTTGAGTCTTTGCCAAAAGGTAAAGCTCCATAAGCTTTTTTGTCACCACTTCTCCAAATACAGAGCAAAGCATATACGTCTGAATGAGGATGAAATAAAAGAGGCTGAACTTAAAACGTATTTAATTGTACAAATTGGTTGAGCACTGGAGTAGGTTGCCTGAGAAGACTGCTGAAGCCATGACATGAGAACAGGTTAAAGAAACATGCGTTGGGAATGAGGCAAGCTGGTGCAGGGGGGCAGGGGAGGGCTCTCCAGCATCTCCCCTTGCTTGAGGCATGCCTCACTTGTAAAGCATTTCTAAAGCAAGTGAAGCATGCCTGTCCTGCAGCACAATGAATTCTGCAGTGGCAGAAGTGAGGCCTGAGTTAGACAGGGTGGGAGACACCAGATTACACGAGTTCCAAAGGTTCAGACCCAGCTGTATTTTTAAGTCGTTCTGGTACTTGCTGATGTCATCAGTCATGGAGCAGCATGGCTCTTTGGCAAGACCACCAGCAATGCAACGTTATATAATCAGAAGTACAAGGTTAAAAAGTACTGTGCTGTTTGTAGCAACCTCTGTTGGCCTTCATAAATACAACATGCTGTTATTTTACAGTATTGATCTTTTCAAGGGAAAAGCAGTAGGCTTTCTGGAAAGTGAGAATTTTAAAATATTATGCATTTGTGAGCATATTGTGCATCAGATTCCCCTTTCATACACACTGTTAAAGTGTATCACACTTTCGTTTCCTTCTCTTGAAAGAGCTAGCTGGAGCTCTTTGGAGAGCAATAATTGACTGCAAAGTCAAATACAGGCAGATTTACATTTGAGATCATGAAAGGCAGGGGTTCTGAAACTCATGGTTTGTGGATTACAGAATTTGTTTCTGTGATAACAGAGAGTCATATTGTCACATGGACTGTTTATCGTCCTTTAGATTTCGGCATAGTCCGAATTGCTGGTACTTGAGAGACTGGACCATCCACAGCTGGATCAGACAATGCTTAAAATACGGTGCACAGGACAAAGCCTTATACACATTAAAAAACAAGGTAAGTTTCTAGAAGGAAAAGCCATGAATATATTTGATCAGCTTTTTGAGACAGGTGTGGCTTACCTGGAATTCCTATTGCAGCCAGGTCTTGTAGACTGTGGTTTTCAGTTCAGATATTTCTTTGTTAAAATAAAAAATAACGTTGCAGTTGAACTCTAGCTAAAGCTTTTTACAGCTTTTATTTCCTGTTCTTTCCCAAGAACCTTTTTGTTTTTAAAGTGTTGGTGTCCAAAACCAGCTAGATGCAGGAGAGACATAAAAACCTGATAGGCAATGCCTAGTCAGTTAAAATGCCTGAAACAAATCCAGTACATTGAAACTTAGAAGGCCTACATACAGGAGCAGTGCTAATCTCCTTGTGTTGCTTGACTGTCACATGGCAGCAGTGTGCAATGCCATGGTTCTGATTTTTTGATACCTACAGCGCTATGCGTGGGAGATTTGAACAGCAGATTTTCACACTGGGGTCTTTTTTTCACTTCTTCTCTTCAGGTGCAGTATGGAATTTTCCCAGATAATTTTACATTCAATATTTTGTTGGATTGTTTTATAAAGCAGAAGAAATACGAAGGTAAGAAAATAATGTACCAATTCTGCATCCTTAGTTCTGTGCTCTTATATCAGCAGAGCCATTTTTGAATTAAAAACTTGCAGCCATATTTTCTCTGAATTCACCTTAAAAACACACCTTCTCCTTCCCTTATACTACTTTTCTGCATGTTTATATCTCATTTCTGTTGGGTTTATTCATTATATAATTTCAAAACATGTCTAATTCACGGTTTCTGCTGTGATTTATCGCATCCCAAATGTAAATCAACTTCTCCAGTTTTCACAAGTCTCACTTACATGCTAACGCCATCATAGGAGTTATTAGTGACAATTACAGTGTTATAAAAATTTAGATGCATGTTGGTAGAGTTCATCTTAATTGCGTTTAGCTATTCACAAATCTACATGTCTGAACTGTTTAGACACTCTAGTCTGTCACTGCAGAGAGCCAGCTATGCTGAATTGCCATGTTGAGGTGCCTGTCTTTCACTATTGACTGTTTTAAGTGTTGAAATGAATAATCCTCTCATGTTTGATGACAAATATTTAAGATTTTCATTTCACTGCAGGCTTTCTGGTACGGTAGACTTGCAGTGAGTTATTCTTTGCATAAGCCTTTTGTAAAAAAAATAACTGAAGGGGACAATAGAATTGCACTGCTTTTCTGTAGCTTTTATCATGAATGTTTTGCTAAATGGTGAATTAATACATATATTTTATTTTTAGAGCCCACTTATCTGTGAATTTCCCCTTATTCCATCCATATTTCTTTTCTGTGACAAGCTGAAGGCCTCTTGTTTAACAAACTCTCCTTCCTGACAGGGAGTGTCACTGGAACTCCCTGTGGAGCTTCTCCAGAGCACTGTTTGCTGAACACAGTGAGTGCTGTGGGTGATCTGTGACAGTATTTCTGCTCCATTAAACTCTCCTGATGCCTTAAGGGCAGTCGTCCCTTGTTTGTAGTCTAAACAGAAGAGCAAAGAAGTAATTTTTAGATATTTTTAAAGAAAATGTTAATGATTGAAAGGCTGAGCGAAGAGGAGCCAATTGAAGAGTGTAGGGCCAAGACGAGTTTGGAAAGCTCCTTTGCTGTGGTCTCATGGTATTCAACCCATTCTTCCTTCTTGCAGTATGTTTGAGCGACCCAAGCCAGTAAGACTAATTCTGTATATTACCAGTCATAGAAATCTTTAACTTTTTCCCTATTTCAAAACATACTACAGCAATAAATTATTAGTGAACATGAATGAATGCAAAAGGGAGCTGTGTAAATTTGTACTTGCTGATTATGTTTTGTTTTCCTCCATAGATGCTATGTCAGTGGTAACAGAGATCATGTTGCAAGAAAGTTTTGATGAGTTATCAACACAGCTTCTCTCTCTCTATGTTTTATACCAGTACCTGACAATGAAGTCTGAACATACGGTAAGCTGACCACACTCAAAATGATACACAAAGCCTCCATTTCTAAGTGTCGTGGTGGAGTCAATTGGGCATTCAGTCTTGAATGTATTTTATTTCCCCTAAGTTTACTTGGAAAAAATAAATACTTCATTTTTGAAATTATTTTTCACAAATGCTGAAGAAAGAAAAAAAAAAGAAACAACAAAATATGAAAGCCATCAAATAACTTGTTACCCCTTTTGCTCCTTTCTCTGAAAGGGAAGGTATGTCGGGGTTTTCAGATGTAGTGTATGTCCATTGGAAAGTTATGAAATGACATTTCAGTTCAGTTCAAAGAGGGTTCTATCGCTTAACGCGAAAAACCTGTCTCACCTATTTTACAGGACCCTGCTAAAGTTAGTATTGCTTACCATTAGAGCTTGGTAATGGTGATGTTGCAGAATTATAAAGCTTTTTCACCGGGATTTTTACTATCCCCTTTGGCTTTGAGTGTGTTTTTTGTAGTAGGTATTTGTTTTAAAACTAAATTCATTACATACCTCCTGTCTCCAAAGCTTAGTGGTTTCTTATGCACATCATGCTTACTTAGGCCAATATGACAGTTCAGACTCTTGGAAGTGGCGTTATTCTACCTTTGCAGAAGGAGCTCAGTTAGGTATCAGCAAAGGGCTCTGCCATGGCCATCGCTTTAGGCAGCTACTTTTCATGTAGTTTGCCACAAGCCTTCAGTAGCAAAAATACTTCATGCCTCCGTTTGTCGTACGTGAAGCATCTTCCAAAATGTATAATACAGATGCCTTAAGGTTTTGCTCAATTGGGTTGTAATTTCAGTTTTCGCTATAGAAAGCAGATGTGCATTTGTCCTATTCTGTACTAACCTTCATTCCCCAGAATTCAAGTATGCTTGATCACTACTTGTCTATGAAAAGCAGAGGGGCCAAAATCTCATGTTGCCATTGCGTTTGTCCATTTTTGTGTATCCTCACCGCAAAGACAAGCGCTTGTCAATAGTGTGTAGCATTTCATGAAAGCTGAATGTGGAAGCAAAGGTGGTGTGGACATATGACACATTTGAGGCAAGCATATTTATATTGCTGTGACTTACTTAATATGCATTTGAAATAACCCCATCCAACAGCAGTAAGTCATGTTTTTATGTGTATGCACCATCCAGAGTACTATTCAACACCTCATAATGCTCATTACCAATTTTCTGTGTTTGGTTTAAGAAGTGAAGAGTTATGAGATATGCTCAGCTACTCCTGAAAATCCCATTCCCTTTTTCAAAGGTGTGAGACAGGTCAGCCAGTGTCCTGTTGCAGACAGGCCTTTGGCCATAGCTTAGAGTCCAGCAGCCTGATGAAATGTTTTTTAACTTCAAGAGCTGAATCTTGGGCATTGTAACTGTGTTAGTCCTTAGTGTGTATAGCAGTGGTGATAGAGAGCTTCCGTTTTCTGCTGTTGTAAACACCACTGAAAGCCTGACTGGTCTTGGCTCTCCCCAGAAAGTTTCCTCCTTGACTGCTGCAAACAATCTGGATGATTGCTACCTTCCACTGCAAAGGTGTTAAACATTTAAGTTCTTGCAGTTCCTCCATCTCTTGGGGCCAAATGGGCTAGCTCCCAAATGAACCTAAACCGCTAAAAGCACTTTTTCCAGTTGCATCTGATTTTTCTGTAACATTAAGCTAGAGTGCTGAATTCAGCATTAAACAGCCCTATCTCCTTGTATCCCTTTTCTGGCTCAGGCAGATACCTTGCCTGTCTGTCAGGTGATGGTATTTTGTGTCAGATGATAACATGCAAATTTTTGTAGCACCCGAATGGAGACACAAAAAAATGCCATACCTTGAAAAGACATCTCTGAATAATGCATTAAACCAGAAGGTCGAACCTTTGTGCTTTTTAAGAGTCTATGTACCTCAAGGAATTTTTCAGAAAGCTTCTTCCTTTCTCCAGGGGTATTTGTTTCAGGTTATAAGGTAATAAGACACTGAAGTACCCTGCCACAAAACCCATGTGTTAGAGAGTCAGGCTTCCTCCAATCTGCTTCCTTTTATAGCTTCTTTTTCCTCATTTTCTTAGCAATGGGAATTGTTCAGCTCCTTTCACGTGCAGTAGAGACATTTATCCTTGATGTTTGTGCTTTTCTGGTCTTGAAAAAGGTACTGTACTATCCTATAGCAAAACAAAATTTGCATTACTCCTGTGGTTTTAACGTACTTTTGATTGGGTACCCTTCTTTAGCTATCACTGGTCGTCAGGCTCAGACAACTGGTACCCCTCTGTAGCTGGAAAGACAGCTGTATTTTTAATCCTGGGGTGTGCAGTGGTCTTGGTGAATTGCGTATGTTCTCTTCACAGTGCAGATTTTGGACTCAAGAGCAGCAGCCATTAGCAGCATATTCTCTCAGCATTCTCCTGTTCTGTTCCTGTCAGGGATAGTGGAACATATATCTTCCCACATACATAAAAAAAAAGGCTGCTCTAGTACAGAAGGCATGTAATTTTTTTCTTCAGTGGTGTTAGCCTGAAGCAAGTGGTAGGACATACAGGACAGAGAGAGCTTGGCCAATGTTAAATGAGTGTAACCCTCTGTCCTGAAGGAAATGCACTGATTGACTTCCATGCAAAACCTCAACCGCTCACATTTACTGTTTTCTGGAAAGAGAGGTGTTCTTCACTATAATGTGTACTATTCCTCAGGGTACGTATACAGTAACTCTGAACACTAGATGTGTTTAATGATTCTTTACTTTATTGCAAAGACATCTGATGAAAGCTACTTGCGTTGTCTTTGGCTGCTGCCATTTTGTGTTTGTGATTGTCAAGGAACACTTACTTAGTTTACATTGTTTGCAGTGGGAAGAGGAGAGAAATCTTGGAGCATCGCTAGTGCTTACGGGTCTAAAGCAAACAAACACTGTGGGTTTTAGCTCCCAGCTATATGGCTATGCATTCCTTGGTAAGTTTTACGTCCCTCACAGTCATCTTTTCCCTCTTGTCTTCAGTGGCTGAATTAAACTGGCGTCTTTGCTTTATTGAAATTAATCAATGAGAAAGCTGAGGAAAAAAGAGGGCAGAAATAGTGGAAGGAAAATTTCAAAGGTAATACTGAATCTGTTTTTTAAGCCTTGAGGGTCGTACTGATTTGAATGGTATGCCCTTTGTCAGACAGCTTCCGTTAGGGCTCCCTGCAGGTTTGGATTGACAGTTGAAAGAAAAAAGACATTCTTAAAGAAAGCTAGGATTGGTTGGTTTGTGGACCGACAAATTTTCAAAACAACGAAAAGTGCAGAGTTCCCTAACACAAATTTAAGCTTATGAACAATAGACTCTTTTTTTAGTTAGTGAGTTTCTTAAAATAATCTTTAAACCTGAAGAAGTTTAGAGAGCACAACCTGAAAAGCACTATGTTTAGAACATTTACTACTCACTGTAAAGTTAATGTTTCTGTTGTGAACAGCAGATAGCAGGGCATTTATCCTGTGTCTGTTAGGGAGTCTTCACTGCTAATGATATGCTTTGTTATTAAAGAGCAGTTAGAGTATATCCAGAATTGGAGGGAAGGGGAATAGGGTAAGTAATTCTTGAATTTCCTCTAACCTTTAGTGAAATACAGTGCAGATAGGTTTTGTTCTTCTCTACAAGATGATTATTTACTTGAAATTAATTAATTTGAGATTTATTATTATGTAGTTGTTCCATTACTGCATTGTATTTTATGTTAGAATTTATTGAGGGTAATAAAAAGTGGACTTGTTTTTAAAATGTGGCCTCAAAATACAATGTGTAATGGCAGAGTTAGGATGCTGGTGCAGATTTATCATGACTGTAGGACAAAAAGGTCATTTTCAGTCAAAAAGGGGGGAAGAATGAGAAAATTAGTTTGAAAGCAGGATTTTCCATAGAGCTGTAGTTTCTTATCCAGTGGAGATACTGATACAAACAGGATCTTTGCTGTACAGTTGCAACCAGTTTGGAGTGGTTTTTATGTCATATAGATTGGTTGAGTAGTGGCTGTATTTCAAAAATGCACTTCACTGTTGTCTGTGAGCAGTAGTACTTGTTCCATGACATTGACATTCAGTAGATCAAAAGCTATTTACTGTTATGTCACATATTCCACAGCCTTACCAATGCTGGTGGAACCGACCTCTGAGAGAGTGAAAGATGTGTATGGGTACAGAGTGGCCTCAAGCACCTCAGCTATTTTAGTTTAGCCACAGCCCATAAGCCTTGTGCACTTACTCCTTTTCCTAAACCATTCTCTTCCTTGTAAAGAAGAGTAAGGTGTGTTTCATGGTTTTCTGTCATTATAGAGTGCAAATTAGATTAAGAGCTTGGATACAATTCATGTAAGCTACACTGAAGTGGTATTATTCATTATATTGACAATGACAAAATCAAAACCTTAGAGTAGCAATCATTGTAAATTAGTACTCACCAACTGTAACATGGTGTCCATTTCCTCTATTATGTAGGAGTTTCATGTTCTCTAGTAATTACCTTCAGAAGAAAAACACGTTGTTGGTGTT
>JAVJGI010000062.1:87376297-87422746 GCA_035590275.1 Ibycter americanus
TTTATGCTCTCGCTGCACTGGTTGTTTTTGCCTTTTTTTTTTTTTTTTTTTTAAAGCTCAGTTACTGAATGATGGTTATAAGCAAGTTGATACTCTATCATAGTTCATATTGATAAAAAGAGGTGGTATGGCTAAGAGAGGAACACACTGAGGCTGCTGCTTTTCTCTTCTTGTGCTCCTCAAATGAGAGCAAATAATGGAAATCATACTTCAGGATGGAGAGGATGACTTTGGTTCATTAATGATTTCATTTGAAGTGTGGTGGTTTCTACTTCTTCAGGGGGGTGTTCCTTTTAATCTCACAAAGCTCAGGCCAGAAGAGAAGCTTAAACAGCAAGTGTTTGTGACCAAGAAACAAAATTGCTTTCTACATCCTGTAACTGTATGATAAAGTGTAGCAGTTGCCACAGGAATCTGAGGAAAAATCCTACAAACCAGTTAAGGGTTCTCTAAGTGTAAGTACAGTAAATATCTGTTAGCTTGAGCTGTGCAATATGTTCTAGTTAAATAACATTTAACTAAAGTTCTGTCATTTCTGCAGGAAAGGATTCTACAGAGCATCTTAAGTGCAGAAAAGAAATCCTAATGGAGTCTTCACTTAGCTTTGCAGAGAAATGTTTTCAGCATCAGACTAATTTGTTGTACTTCTGTTGAAATTTTCCCTTCCAGACTTGATAGTTTCCTGTCTATTGGAGGTTTCTGTACAATAGTGAGAAATAGTTAATTGTTTCTGAATTCCATGTTGAGGAAAATAAAAACTGCTTGGGAATGGACAGGAAGATCTACAGCTGGGGGCAGGGAGAAGAGAAGGGTGTGGGTGGTAAATCACAGCGTGACAAAGAGTTGTTATATAGTTGATAGCACCATGCAGGATTCGATTCTGAATTTTAGCAACAATCATTTTTGTCATTCCCTCCTCAACTATATAATAAGATGTCATAATACTAGCTCGTCAACCATAAGTAACTTCATGGACTTCAATGGAATGTTGCCCATGTAACATATACCGGCATATTTGTGAAGGGCTGGGCCGTAGGCTAGGCTGTGGCATTAATGTGTGCCTGGTAGCAGGGCGGCGAGACAGAAACCTCCCTGTGTGCCAGCTGCCTGCCAGTATCAGCAAAACATATGCCCATTCAGTGTGCTTAGTAATGTGAATGCCACGCATAGTGGAGACAGAGATGTTTCCCTGTAAACATAGTGAGTTGAGATATTTTTGTTTTCTTTTCAGAGAAATTGCAGGAATATAACCACATCTATCTAGTTACTCATTGGCGTAGTTAAGTGAGCTACCCCTATGACTCTTATCCCCAGGTATTTTTTAATTGAGAGTTGGATGTCACTGAGTAAAGGGATTCTTCACTGTGAAGTGGAAAGACCATTATAAAACCAGTATTTAAAAATACAGAGACATGCAAGCTGCACTATTTGTGTTAATAGCACTCTTTTAATCCCAGAGCCATATAAATGTTTCAAGAAGAATTTAATTTTGTACATAGATGAAACAGATCTGAGGGAACTAGATAAGTCTCTGGACACAATTGAAGCCAGCTCTCTAGTCTTTTTGTCATGTCCAGCACACCTGACTGCAGAATGAACTCTGTAGATGAAAGGGTATTGAAGGAAGCACTGAATAACCTTTTTTATATAGATATTTTTTTTTTCTTTTTTCCTGGTAACAACTGTTGTTGATGACGCTTCTAAACACTTTTATGCAAATCTTAAAGCAACAGAACAATTCTTACCTATACCAACAAATTTGAGCAGAGCTGTTCTCTAGTACCTAATTACAATAATGAAAGTTAATCCAAGTTTGAACATTTGGAGAGTAACTAATGAACACAACTAATGAGTAGGCTTTGTGTATATATTAGAAA
Source organism: Ibycter americanus (assembly GCA_035590275.1). Classification (NCBI taxonomy): domain Eukaryota; kingdom Metazoa; phylum Chordata; class Aves; order Falconiformes; family Falconidae; genus Ibycter; species Ibycter americanus. The sequence continues at coordinate 87,378,175 of JAVJGI010000062.1, forward strand.
CAGTGTTTCTTTGTATGTTACTTTTAAAAACCCGGAAATGTCTCGATTGCCTTTTGCAAGAGGTGTGGAAAACTCTCCACAGGCTTGCCTGTCTCCTAAGCTGCCCAGCCTCCTGCAAATTACGTACCTTGTGGAGAAGCATTATTAATTCCAGTGGACTGGCCTGTGGCACAGTCCAAATCTGTTTGTAATCTTTCAGCACTCTGATATTGCCTACACCCCTAACAAGAAGGATCAGAGGCATGCGGAGGGAGAGAGATGGACCCACATTTCCGTGTGATAAGTAGTCTGAAGAAAGAACAGCAGCTGCTTCCTATTGAACCTCTACTGTTTAGCTCAGTCTAGTGGTATAGGAGTTTTATCATTTTTCACAAGTAAAAAAATTTGAATAAACAGATCTACCCAACCAGCCAGTTCTTATGAGATGGGATGCAGTTTTTTTGGATCTACAGGGTATTCTGATGCACTAAGTTCTTGGTCAGATGTTTTTGTGTTCTCTAACAGGTTGCCATTTACTGGGAATTAATAGCATATTTGTGCTGCCAGCAAGGTATTTAGCCACAGATCTATTTGAGTAGCAAGATTTGAGCAGAAGGACCAGCTAAATTCAGGACTCTTTCTAGCTGGCAGGTCAGTAATACAGCTCTGCTTCTATCTGGCAAGATAAGTTTTCCCAGCCTCATTCTGTTTTTCTTTAGAGCAGCACGTAGCAGATGGATTTGAATCACAAGATTGCCTGGTGTACTGTATAGAATGCAGCACAAGATACATGTCGGTTTACATTCTCTTAAACTTGGTGCAGAGAATAACAGTGACTGGAGGAAAACAGGATGAGCAGTTTTTTGGATAGTCTTTAGAGGGTGTGTCAACTGCAAATGGAGAATTTTCTCTGGCTTTTGAGTGGTTAGAGTGCTACTTCAATTACAGCTGAGTTTCTCTGACGCAGTGGTTCAAAGGCATCCATATTATAATTAGTGCTTGTTATTACTTATAATCTTTGCATGTGAAATAAATCAGAAAGCCTTCTGATGGAGCGATGATTTGTCATCAGCAATCTGCATCCGAGAGTCACGCACAATGTTTGTTCGATAGCTGCTATTGATTTGTGGCACTAGGAAGACCTGCTGTTGCAAAGAGACAGTATTGCTTTCTGCTGTTGCAGAGTCACTAGTTGCACTTCAAACTGCACTTTGACTGTTCACGTGAAAGGTTTGGGATCTAACTGGATTTTCCATGGGCTAGTGGCTGTTTACCCCCTTTCTGGCCCTGAGTGAAAGTGGGCAAGTGAGAAGATTTCAGTGGCAGAATGTGTCAGGTGAAATGCAGCACAGGACTGAGGCCTTTGCAAGCCAAGACTTGACCTCGTGCTGGACTTACACGTTGGAATGACATTCACACAGGGCTATTAACTCATGCCTGCTGCCTTCTGAAGTCTTCTTTTGAACTGGCATAACTGACAAAAATGCTATCTTCTTTCTCATGTGTATTCAGATTTCCTCTACATGCCTCCTAATCTGTAGCCATAGTTGAGCTTTCAAGCTCATCTGATTCCAATAGTTCTTTTCTCCTTTCGTTTGTGTTCATCATTCAAGATCAGTATTTGCTGACATCTACCCAGCATTTAAAGCTGAAGTTCACTGGTGTAAGCTATGAACACTTGCTGTCTCTCAGACACAATAGGGCATTAATTAAAGGGAAATTACAGACTCCTTAACAATGTTGTTATATTTTCAAGGCCAAGCTTAATGTTATCTAACATGGTACATGAGATCATGTCATATTCATAACAGGGCAGGTTAGGAGTAGAAAAAATACAGCTTATTGAAATTGTTTACAAAAGTTTGTATATAATGTTGTGTTCTTTCTTGCTTCATTAGTACTGGTTGAGTTGTCTCCTGCTTCGTTTTACCTTTTCACGCCTCTCAGACAAACTCAGTATTAGCTGTTCTATTCCATTATTTGCATCTCTTGCTAAATGCTAAGTATCTGTGGAAAGCAGGGTTCTATTGTGGTGTGCACTGCGTATGCAAAAGAAAGGACAGCTCTCTGCTCTTAAATGGTAGCAGCAACATCTAAACTAAGCAGGAAGTCTGAGGGTGTCACTCTGAGTATTTATTCTCTTGTGACATGGGAATACTGATTAATCATGTTACATCAATAATCATCCACCTACACAGCTTTCTGTTCTGAAAGATTAGGGTTATATTTCTAAGACTTCTAAATGCTATGTAGCCCCAGAAAAGGGGTTACCAAACCCAAGAAATGGTGTCTCCTGAGGTTTTCAGAACATGCGAGAAGACCTGTAGGAAGATCTTTAGGACTGAGGCCATGGGAGGGAGATGCAAATTTCACAGACTTGCCGTGTAACTCTCTGCAAGTTCCAATGCCTGAGTTTCACTGTCTGAAGTACTACAGGTGAAGGACCCATTATACAAGGGTCACAGGAAACTTTAGCAGTTTTATGTTTTCTACAGAAATCTTCGGGTGAAAGGTGTTGTAAAACTTCAATGTGCTGTGGTTGAACAGTATTATCACTCTAACTCATCTCCACAATTGTAATAGCGTAAATGGATTTGATGATTAAGTCACTATGAATAGCTTGATATGGTAATAAAAAAAATAAATTCCAAGTTGCAAACTATAAACACAGCTGCTTATTCTGCTTTTATTGTAGAAGCAAATGAGAGAGAAAATGCAGTTATATTGATATAAACTTCCCCCGAGTCCCTGAACTTTCAACAGGTAAGGTATTGGAGGGATAGAAAATGTTTCCTCAAACATCTCCACGCCTTTACCTCTTCCTCTAGGCAGCTGTTTTTATGACCATAGGGAAATTTTACCCTGCAAGTGTTATTCACCACCTGGATCATTATAACACTATAACTTTAGGATGTTTCTACCCAAAGGCAAAAGGAGGTAACTTTGGTAAATGGCCTATAATTTTAGGTCTTGTGTCTTTTACCCTGCCTTGTGCTTGGTGCTGTCCTCTGTGGACATGGGTGGAGAGAAGCCACTGGACTGAGAGCATTTCATTGCTTTTTATTTCCCACAGGTTGTTACCTTGCTTTCAGATTAGCTAAAAGTGGCAACACCATCAAACCCTTGTACATATATTGTGACAGCCTTTTTCTGGGGATGGCTCTTCAGTAAATAGTGTATGTGGCTATAGCTGTGATCCTGCAAGCGGTTGAACTGGCGGGCTGATTCTGTGCCAACGTGTCTGCAAAAGTCAGTAATGGTTTCTGGGTGTAAGTAAGTGGTTCTTGTGCTGTAAGTGTGACTGCCAGCTTGACATGCCAGCAAACACTTTATCTGGCCTTCCCCCTTCCTTGCTGCGGTGCCTGGAGCTTACACAATGGGTACAGCGTGCTTCTCTTGTAGTGGTTCCACTGTTCTTGCTGGCTCTGGGCTAGCGTTGGTGTATGGGCTTCCCCATGAAGCACTGGGGGGCTGGTCTGTATCCACACACGTATGCCAACTTGGTACCCTGTGTTCGGAGACAGCATAGTGTTGTGGCATCTGTTTTGTCACTTGGTATGTCAGTAGGGTACATGGTGTCTGTGATACTCATATGGCACTAATGCATAAGTGCTCTCTACTGCTTCTTGCTTTTGTGTGAGCCAGTGCATGCCATTTCAGCTCAGTTCTGTAGTCTGTGGTCATAGAGGCATGACTCTCTTCAGTCTTTTAGAATCTATGTTAGGATGACTGTGTGAGGAAACCCTTGATTTGTGAATCGGAACAGTTTGTCTAGACTCAGACACAGCTTGGTTCTTAGGTCTCTGTGGTCACTTGAACTAGAGCAAAATGAGTGCAAAAGGGTGGAAATCATTATTCTGTGTTTTCTTTGACACAGCCTGGTCCTAGTCAAAATGTGTAATGTGCAAGGCGGCAGGGAGCACAGGATGCTCTCAACTTGAGCTGATTCTGTCATCAGCGGTGTCATGTAATTACATTAGCTTTTAACCTGCTAGATTTTCTGTGTTATTTTCTTTCAATTACCTACAAAATAGAGCCTTTTCCTGAAATCCGCACTGTGCTGAGCTTAACACCTAGTCTGCTGTTCAAATAATGTCTGGAGAAATTCTTAGGGCTTCAGAATAAGTTTTGCTTGGATGAGGATAGTGGCATTTAGTCTGGTGGACATAGCTATAAAAGAAATACTTTGGAGGAAAGGTCACATGAGCTGGGGATGAGTTGCCTTTGCCTGTGCTGTTTAAAAGACTGTTTCAGATGCAATACATTATCTGTGTTGAAAACAGCCTTAAGTGCTTTATTGCTGCTATGGTGTGGGTAGTAGTAGAAAGGAATTATGCAGACTGGTAGAAGTGAGCTTTGACTTGACTTGCTGTGAATCACTAATCAGGTGTTGAGTGTGGCACTAAATATTAACACCTTTCAGGACACTAAGCACTTATAAACTCTGCCTTAAATCCCTGTAAAGGTACTTGGCATGAAGAAGGCAGAAGCAATTTGTTATCAGGGTAGGCATGCATTTGAAAAGCATTCGTTGATTTGAGAGGCAATTCCTAATCAGGCCTATGGTGAGCTAAATTTCTAGTTCAAATGCAACTGTATGTCAGTAACACTGAACAAATGCTGTTTTCCGGATGTTTGAAAGGAGGTGACCAAATTGTACATACACCTCAGTTCCAATCTTCCCTGACCAGTAGAACTGCCACCTAGCAAGCCCCTCAGTGCTAGGCTCATCCCAGCTGGAAGGTAAGCTCCCAACAGCTTGCTTGCTGCCCCTTGCCTCTAGTGGGGTGGGCATGAGAACTGAAGGGCAAAAGCAAGGGGAAAACCCTCATGGGTTGAGATGAAGACAGTTTAACTGAAGAAAAATAGGACCCCCTTTCACCTCTACCCTGTAAAACAAGAGATGCAGAAGCAATCACTCACCGCCAGCAGACCGATGCCCAGCCAGTGTCTAAGCAACAGCTACTTTAGAAAACCTTCCTCCCCCAGTTTTACTGCTGAGCATGATGTTATATGGTCTGGAACATCCTTTTGGTCAGTTGGGGTCACCTGTCCTGGGGCTGTTTCCCCTCCCAACCTCTTGTCCACCCCCAGCTTGTTTCTCACTCTACCATCCTAGTGAGCAAAGAAAGCCTTGGGGCTGCCCAGCAATAGCTCAGACGTTGGTTTGTTATCAGTGCTGTTTTGGTCAGCCATCTAAAACACAGATAGGCTGCTGTGAAGAAAACTGTCTCCACTCCGGCTAAATCCAGCACACCCTCCCAGCTGAACACTGGATTTCAGAGTGCACTAACCTGATGGTTTAGCTGAAACTTTTCTTGAGAAGAAAGAAAAAACTTCAACCGTCAAGGCTGCCAGTCTTGTCTGTCCAAAGCAATGCACTGTTAAGAACCCAATTCTCCCTTTTCTTTTTGTATGACTGTTTGGCCGTTTGTTTGTTTGTTTTTTTCATTTAAGTTAGCAAAACAGAGGAAATTATGTACCAAATGCCTAAAGAGATGTAGGAGATGAAGAAGAAAGAATGCAAGGCTCTATATGTTGTGGGGTTTTTGGTTTTTTGTTTCTTTTTTCTTTTGTAGTGTGTTTTATTTGAGGTTGCTCGTGTGTACAGATTGTAGATACCTTGTTTGTACAGAAAGTAAAGGCAGAACGACATCTCCCATCTCTTTCTAATCTCCCCTTTCAAGTATTAGTTTGTGACCTACCCTTTACTACTTCCCTATTTTAAGTCTTGTAATTCAAGTAACTCCGATCACATTTCTAACTCTTGCTGTTGAATGGCAGCTGAAGAACTTGGTGCCGACAGGTATCTTGATTTCTCCATCTGCTCAGATACCACTGCTTGTGGAAAAAATAAGGCATATGAACACCTATATTTGAAGACCCAGTTTTATTTTTATCACCAAAACCGTGTGAACAAGTAGAAGTAAAAAAAACAAGGCTGAAGTCCACAATCAGTTAACCTACTTATCCCAAGCTGCTTAAAGCATCTATTTGGGGTGAAGTTCTAGACCCACTCTCACTTTAGTCCGAAGTTTGAAAAATGTCTGAATAACAAAACTGTAATTGGCCTTCTTCCTGATAACAGAGAACTAGTTGCCACTGCACAGGCAATACTGAGTTGTGCCTGTGGTCTTTCTAAATATGCAAAATAATCCTGAACTGTAGCCTGCCTTTAAAAACATCAAATGCTGTTACTGGAGAGCCTATATTCTTTCGAATAAGCAAGAGGGCGTAGGAAAGGAAGAAAAGGGTCAAATTGCCTACGGCAAGTCTTGTGCTTTAGGTAGTGATAGACTGGCAGGTTGTCAAAACACAGACAGACACTTCTGTAATGTATGAACAACATGGCATCAGAATGAATGAACAGTGCTCTGCTTTTCCAGCCTTCTTCCACCCCCGTCGTGTTATTAGCTGCATTGCATAATTTGTGTGTGAGAAACATTTTATAAAGACAGTATGGTGCTTGTCAAACTACCTGTCATTATCCCCCTTGTAAGGCAGTTATTCTGTCTGCTTCTGCTTTGGTCTGTTCCCTTCCCCGAGGGAGATACAGCACAGCTGACTTGGATTTTAGTTTCAACTGCTGCCTAAAATTGTCCCTTCTGAAAAGCATTGATTGACTTCTGGTGGGAGCATCATTTCTGGAGCTGAAGATAGATCTATCAATAAGCCAAGACTTAGGTGCTCTTGGACCAGTGAGAGAACACTGGTCACGTTTACTTTTTCACTTGATTGGACCTATTAACTTCATTGAGTTAATTGAGTGCTGACAGGAGAGATGAATCTCTCCCTTGATTTTGTATGTCTCTCTTAATTTTGTAATTTATTTTTAAATCTTTAATTTTTTTCAATTCTCTTATAAAAGTACTGTACATTCTTGTTTAAAAACATGTACATTTTATGCTTTTGGGCATGTTATCAGGAAATCCTTTTGAACGTGTTTGGTTTTTGAAAAACTTTTCTTTAAACTTGTGCTTGCAAAGAAAAATTTTCATAACTCTTAGATTTTTTTAAGACTAGATTTTTATCTCACAAAATTAGAAAGTGACAGTTGAGGAAAACTCCCCACATTCTTTCATGAGTCAGTTTCTATCTACGTGAAGGGAGTGAATGGCAAAGGCTGGGAGGTTTTACTGCGGATGAAAAAGTTAGATGCAGAAGGTGAGTTTTCAGGTAATGTTTACTGAGAGTTCTAGGCCCTCACTTAAAAACTTGAGGGCGTTCAGTTGCAAATATATTCCATGCATCTATTCCCCTATGAACTATGCCTGTAATCTAAAAAGCAAAATGTTTTCACTCTCTCCTGAAAGTAAAATGCAGCTGCTTAATTCAGGGTGGCCTGAAGTTGCCGTTCTGAGCCACACGGACATGGGCGGATTGTATTGTAAAGAATAAAAGATACAGCAAGATACAGACAAAACAAAACAAAAAAACTGTAGGCAAAATAAGGTCCCAAATAAATGTTCATCAAACTTCCCAGGCCTAGTTACCTCCATCTTTCCATTCTGACAGGTTTCAGGTGGCCTGCGATGTCTCAGGCACTCGAGAACAGCTTCTGCCAGTGGTGTGGGCAAGCCTCTGGGTGTGTGCCCATGTGTGTGCAGGAGATGAGGAGGTAGCCAGCTGCTCTCATTTGAGTTTATGCTTATTTCTGCTGTTGCTATTTCTGCCTAGATGGGCATAACTCCCCGCAAAAAAAGGGTTGGAAGCATGCTTCAACTGAGGAGATTCTGACACTGCAGTGTATTAAAATCACAGAAGTAACTGGGCTGCCATGAACCCTGTGTCTGTAAGACAGATGTGTGCCCGCAACAGGCAAGGAGGTAGGATGTAAAGGTATGCATAAAGTCAAGGGGAAGGATAGGCTATGGAATCTTCAGGGAGGATGAAGAGACTGATGGGGTTATGCTGCAGGTTGCCTGGAAGTATGGAGCAAAGCATAGAGCTAGGCTACATGTGGAAAAAACACTGGGTTTTTCCATGCAGGGTATGGAGAGAGGAGACGGGGAACATCCAGGCGCTACAGAGAATTCAGCTGCAGGTTTGATGTGCTGACCTCTGCACAGATTGCTGTGTCCCAGCCTAAGCTCTGGCTCTGTTTGCTACAGGTAAAAATAGACAAGCACTGGTTGTGGCACAGTCTCCATAGTAATCAAGGAAACAGTTTGATCTTGTTGGGTAACTAGGTGTACTACCTTGCCAGAGAGCTGAGTGTTGCTTATGTCCTTCCAAACATGCTATTACAGGGACTGAGGAGTTGGGGCTAGTTATTTCCTTGTGCTGCTGCAAAACTAGCGTTTTACTTGCCTGTTGCAGAGCAGCTTGTCAAGGTAATTCACAAATGGGTGCGCAGTGCTCAATGTTATGAACCGAACCAGAAGATTATTTAGGTACAGGTGTTCTTGAGAGTAAAACCCAGCTACAATAAACCTCTCAAGGCCTGGAAGATGGTTTTCTGGACCTGCTAAAATGAATTTATGAAAGTGCCCATCACTCTGTAAGTGCTGTCCTTCAGGAATGTTTACTAGTCTTCTCTAGCAGTAAGTTCAGATCCAAACTTACATTTCCTTTTGCTAGTGTGTGACATTTCTGTGTTAGTATGGTACAGTTTTAATTCTCTCCTATAGACAGGATAATTTTCTTGGCAATCTGTGATACAATTATATGTTGAAGCATGCGGTGAGGGACTATTTTTGGCCAGTGATAAAATGACAATGATTGCGCATAATTGCTGAAAACAATTTCGAATTTTATTAATGAGATACTCCAAACAACATCTTGTAGACTATTGTCTCAGTTAACAGCCAATTCGTAAGAGTTAAGTGTTGTATAATTTGCATTTATTTCCCCTATTTATATTGAAATGACACTTGCTGTCCATAATTACACATCCTCCAGATACAAGTTGTTGCTTTTTAGTTGCTGTTTCCCTTAAAAGAAGCGGAAATAAACACACAATTTAGAGTTGTATTGATTAGTCTAATCCAGGGTATAAGTAGAGTTTTTACTGTGCATCTGTTTCCCTACATTTTGGGAAGACTCGCTGCAGGCACTGAGAATAATTCTAATAAAGATTTTAAAAGTGCTAAAACTGATCACAGGGAAGTGTTTTTCAAATAGCGTGAAATAGTGGTAGGGATCTCTGGTCCTGATCTAGCAAAGATTTACACATTTAACTTTCTATATTGTGCTATCATTGGGACTACTTAAAAATGACTAAAGAATGTGCAGTAAAGAAAAGGAAGCGAACAAATCTTAGAAAAGGAAATTCTAAATTGTCTTGTTGATTTAGGTTGTGGTTTGGCTCTACTCATGGGAGAGACAAGCAAGTGTGAGTGACAGTTACAATGAAGTGGTTGTGGGTGTTCATCTGGTTGCTTGCATGTAAGGTAAACATCTAACTCTCAAAAATCTGTCAAGGAATAAAAAAAATTCAGTTGCATGTCCTGCACATAATGGACAGTTTCTCCCCAAACTTGTAATGACCTTGCTGTTTACTTTCTGGGTGAGGCAGAGGGATAACTGCTGCTGCCTCTGCACACGTGTCCTGCTTACAGGTAGTAGGGCTCATCACCATGCCCATCCCTCTTTTTTTCTTCTCTTCTGTCTTCCTTGCAGTGAAGGTATGGCTGTACTGTCCTCAGGGTGGCTCTGTCCAAACCGCTATGAGAAATGCTCCTGCGTGAAAATGAAAACAGCTCAGCTGAGTGTACCGATATCAGCTGGCTCTGTTTGGGAAGGAGGCTGGATCCGAGGTTTCCTGGTCCCTTTTAGTCTGACGGGTTCTTGTGATCCGGTTCTGTGATTAATGTGTATTTTACCACCATGTTCCAGTGATGCTGAATCCAATCTAAAGAACAGGAATTACTCTGCCAGGTTATATGTAATGCTTCCCCCTTTTTTTTGTAGCATTGTTTTAGGGATTTCATTTTAGGTTGAAGTCCTAGTAGTCATTTGGGATCAAAACACTAGGAAAAGTAGTTCACCAGCAGATCAGTAGAGGAGGCTTTTATGTGCATCATTTGTTCCCATAAGTATTTCAAGATATTATAGGTGTGAGGAAATACAGTCTATTGCAGAAAAATGGAAGGAATATGAATACTTCCACTCTTTCTTTTTGGCTTTGTTCGTCAAAACTCTTGGTTTCAGATGGAGGCAATATTGAGGTAAATTTACTGTTTTGGGCTAACCTCCTTCCCAGTTGTTGCAAATTTAATAGAAGTGCATACGGCTGAGAGATTTCTAGCTTGGTTTTGTCCCCCTTCCCAATAAATTGCTTATCTACTTGGGGAGGTATTACAGTGAGTTTCCTGTAGGTGGTGTTAAGTGTTGTATAATGATTTATTTGACTGCAGGGGAGGATGAAAAGAAATTTCAATTAAGCAATTAATTTTTCTGTTGTGAAATCCTAATGCTAACAGACACCTATCCAGTGCTAGAGGAACTCCATCCACAGCCTTGAGACTACCCTCTACAGGGAAAGAGCATGCAGTAAACTCCTGACACAGATCTGTCGCAATTCCTGAGCCGCCTTCAGGTTTCTGTGTCTCTTGGTAACTGAAGTTGTGTATACTTCTACAAATCATGTACTTAAATAGTAGCTTATGGAATAGTCCAACTATTTGCTTAATGAAATAAGTGATGATGTTCAAAGATTAATTTTTTTTCAGAGGAAATGCTGTAATCTTCCGATTCCCTAAACTCTGCAGGAGGAGATGATACCTTAGTTGCTGTGGAAAGCGTAAGCTGGGTAGCATAGGCTGAGGAAAAAGAAATGAAGACTGTCTTTCTCACTTTCTTCAATGAGGTGCAAATAGGATGTGTCACTGTGCAGTTCTAGTGAACAGCTATGCAGACAGTTGAATTTCTTGCTTATCTGTTGAATTACTGGAATGTTTCCACAGATGCTCCCCAGTAAAATTAAATATGGAAGGTATATCTCTCTCTTGTTTCTTTCCACTACTCATTTGCTGCTGCTAGCTTTGCTTTTATGCTCACTCGCTCAGGAGGAGCAGAAATACGGGATTCAGAAATGCATTGCTCAAAATAAGTGTTCAATATAGTTGTTGCATCTTTGAAGCTGATGATAAAAGATTTGTTGTGACTTTTTTCTTGCGAATGTAAAAATGAATTTGATGAATTTCTTGTTTGTGATATCTCCTGACAGTGAGTTTAACAGCTCTTGGCTATTCTCCTCTCCTTTAAACAAGACCTCAAGAGCAAGTAGATTTTGAATGAGCAAAAATGTAGCTCTTTTAAGGGGCTGAACTGGTGGAAAGAATGGACTGAAGCACGAAAAGCTTGCGAGTCTGACAATAGAGATCAGTTGATTAAACTTTGAACTTATTAATTTAATTATAGTTTCCTTCAGCTTTTCTAGAAGGCTGCAATAATCATAAAAATGAAGGATTCCTTTCAACTTTGCAGGAACCAACACTGGAAACACTTTAGTTTGAGTCAGCTTTGAAGAAACAATGCTATTAAACAGGCCTGTAATCAAACAGACCTGCAAATAGCAATCATTAGGTAAGAAATTATGGTCCCTTTCAGGCACAGGGAATATCTAATTAGTCCCTGAAGCTATGGGTGGGCTAGAACACACCTGCTGTGATGTCTGGAAGATGACACTTTAGGTGTGAAGGGGCAGGAGACCAGTGGGATTAACCCTCTATTTAAAAAGAAAAATTAAAACAAAATCCAAACAAGAAACCAGAACCAAACAAAATTCAAACCATAGTATTTCTTTTTCTCCAAGTTTATTGCAGAATTCTCAGTAATTTTTCTTTTGTGAAGTCTTTCTGTTAAAGGTCTGTCTTTGTCAGTTTTTGAGGGGAGGATTGGACCCAGCTGCTAACATTCACACATAAATATCTGTGTATCAAGCAGGCCTTGGATTATTTTTATTAACAGACACTAAAGGTTACACATAGTAAGCACACAGTTACTGGTGCTGGTAGGGGAAAATGGTATTGTTGTGCACAAGTGACCTCTTTGAAACACCTTAGTGTGAAGTGTGGGTTGGAGCCTTTGAATCTGTGGACTAGTTTTGACTCCTAAACAAATGTGTGTAGGCTTGTGGGTTTTTTTTCTTTTTTTTTTTTCCTTTCTCCTTCTCTCCTCCCCACCCCCCCAAGTCTTTATTATGAGTATCCTCAGGAGGTCTGCAGGTGCCAAATCACTTGTGTCAAACAGGACTTAACTAATGTGTAAAACATGAGTCTATGTCGTTCTGTGAAAAATCCTAGTTTTTCTGTTTCCAAGAATAACACTTTTGGTCATCCGGTATGATGTTGTCTTGACATAGTTGAAAAGTATTTCACTATGAAAGATAGAAATATCTTGTTTGCAAGATGATTTCAGCTATACTTGTGGCTGGATGTGAATGTGAGACAAATCAGAAACATGAAGGAATTTAATTCCTTTTGGGCAGGTGTGCAGTGTTTGTTCTATGGTTCACACCTTACCTTTTCTGTGTCTCTGTGTGTAGTGTTTAAAACAGTTGGATGCTCACATTTGTAAGTTAAGCCATTACCAGTGATGGTATGAATTTGGAGTGAAGTAGGAAAGCAGACAGGGGAATTGGGATTCAAGGGAATAAATTCTCCTTAGTCTTTGTACTGTCTCACACATACACTTCTGAAAAGCAAGATTTTTCTCCTAGATAATTGTGTTGTGCTGTTTTGTTTGGGAGAACAATTGATGGCTTGTTTACAAGTATTAGAGTCCTGATATTTCTTTTCTTTTGCAATAGTTACATGTTCTATAAAGTTTAAAAAGGCTGGGCCTGAGTCGGAGATACAGCATCTGAAAATAAAGTAATAGTCCTGGATAGTAGCCCCATGAAAGGCTGCTATTCCAAAACTGGAATGGTCCCAAGAACTGAGGAGTTGCAGGATGAGTGATAAGAGATCTACTATGCCATCTGTGGCCTGCTGTTGCAGGTTACTGTGTTGGAGCAGTATAAAATAATAGAGTGTAATTGCAAAAACTTTAGTCACACTTCTTTTGCTATATAGTCTGGGTTTTTTCCCTATTATACAAACTATTGAGTTTTCATATGTGATTTTCCTCAACTGCAGGTTCTGTGAAGGCTGGGGATTACTACCATGAAGTAATGTGTCCCTTCCCTAAAATCTTGAATAACAAATATTCAAGAGCCTAAATCTGTAGTGGAATTGACAGTTTGTAAATTGGTTCTCCCTTTACTGATTGAAATAGTTACCTATTTGTCTTATAGACATGAGGTTGCATACAGAGTACGTTTTCATCCCTTCTTCCTCTGCCTTATTTGCTGCCCCACGGGAGACATGGGACCTTGAAAAGAGGATTTGATTGCACGAGCGAAGGAGAACCTGACCTTCAGGTGTTGCACCCGCCATAACTGGGGGAGGGGAGATAATGGTTTAAGCATATACTTGATGGGAGAGAAATGTGCAAATCTTGCTTAGGGAAGCAAAACTCTTGTGCTCAATTACTGTTTGCCTGAAAGAAACTTGATGGTTTTGTCCCTGCTGTTTCATTTAAGGAACAGTAACTGATGTGGCAGACAGAGTAATAGGAAAGAAATCCTTACAAAAGCTTTCCAGAAGCTGACATTTCATTCTGGGCTTTTTTATCCGGTAGCATCTGGCTTGCCAGCTTGCAATCCTGGGCTGTGGGTGTTGCAGCAACCTTCTTCATTCCAAAACCCATCCTTTTACTCTACCTCATCTCCTCTCGCCAGTGACGTGTTTCTTGAGGTAAAGGAGTGCCTGCGGCTGTTGCAGATGGCTGAGAAGTGAGGTATCTCCGGGGTGCTAGCTGTTGGCTAGACGTAGGTGACGCCTGAAACGAAGCTTTGTGACGTCAGCTCCAAGAGCTTGTTAATCTCTGTGAGGTAAGCCTCTGTGCCCCAGGTCACCATTGTTTATGTGAAAATGAGTGCATGAAAGATGGTTTTGCAAGCATACTTTTATGCGCCCTTCAGAGCTGTTTCGATGCCAGTTTCAACCACTTCATGGCACTTAACGTGTATAAATGTCTGTGGAGACTTGAAACCCTCATCGTTTCAAAAATGTGATGGGACTATTTATGTCTGAGTGTTTCTGTTCAGCCTGATAGCAGCTCTCTTAATGTGTGTTTGGGCCTAGGCAGTTAATCTATTTGTCAATACAGCTACTATTAACTTTCTGAAACTTAGATACTCAAACTTTTATAATAAACCATGACTCTGCTTAAGTCAGGTTATTGTTACTGTTGCCTGACAGAATGATTTCCAAACTTGAGCCTACCAAACACTGTGCTTCTCAGAGACAGTAGCTTGAACAACAGCATTAAACCAAAAGGATGAGAGTGCTAGAAAGTGTTAGACTCTTCCTTCTCTAAATACTGCAAGGCTACTGCTCGAGCACTTACACCCCTTCTTGAAACGGAGGGCTTTCTTTTCCCATTTACTGGATCAATTACTTCAGCTGGAGAAATAATGAAATGTCTTTATTTGGAAAAGGAGAAATGGTGTTGCATGTTAGCCCTGTCCGTTAAGGTGCCTGTAGTGCTTCTCCTGGACTGTTAAGTTCCACAAAATCTGCAAGTGCGCTCAGTCTTTCAAGTCACTCTTAAAAATATAGTGTACTACTGGAGTCTGAGTAAACCCTTGTAATGCCATGCTTCATATTTTCCTAGCTTGATAGTGAATTACCAAAAATGATTGATCAAGAAGGTCTTTTCAGCCACCTGTGTGCTTTTTTAGCTGTAATTTGATATAAACTGTACTTCCTTAGTCTACTAATGAAATATCATGTGGTATAGCTCAATTATTCAGGCAGTTAAGTTGCACATCTACTGCTTTTCTACCATCTTTTAAGTCATTTATTGACTCAACATTATTTGCTTTCTGTTGACTGTTGTTATTCCCTACGTGATTCTAAGTTTTCTTCTGTCATTTCAGTATTTTTATGGGCATCAAGGCTATACTAACCATGCCTTCTCATTGCTTCCTTTCCACAGCTAGTAATTTGGTTTGTCCTTTTGGGATTCTACCTATCCTGTATGAATTCTTAAAAATACTTTATTCTTTATGTGTTCTTGGCACATCCCATTAAACCATGCCAGCCTAAATATATTCTGTGTACCTACCTATAGTATTTTATCTTTTTTCTATTTGTTTCCTGTTTTACAATCCCTAGTTTCTAATTCTGATTAAAAATCATACAGAGCCTCAGGTAAAAGTAATTCAGTCTGTGCTGTGCCATTGGATATTTTTCCACATTCTCTGTTGCTTAACAAAAGACTTCCCTACAGTAATGGATCTGTCTATTCGGCATCCTCTCACTTACTTCCAATTATTAATCTGGCTTCCTTATTGTCATTTTTTATTTCCCTTGGTAGCTGTGACTCATAGTGTGCCTGTGCCTTAGCCTTTCTGACTTTTGTCTCTCTCTGCTTGTACTAGTCTCTTTATACTCACCCTTATCAATGTATCTTTGTTTGCATCTTTATACCACTCCTTTTTTAACTTTTGAGATTCTGAAAGAGCTCTTGATGAAGCCTTATTGGACTCCTGTTATATCTTGACTTTCATCCCCAGAAGAACATTTTGCTGTTGGGCCTTTTAATGCTACCCTTCTATAGAAAAGAGCAGCTTTTCATTTTTCCCTTCTGAGTTGCTTCCTATGGGATCACAAACTCCCTCGCCTCTTTTTTTTTCCATTTTTTTTCTCCCTTTTCCTTTTTCTTTTTTCTCCTTTTCGCGCTCATTGTTGCAGAATCATTTCAATCTAAAATGCCTTTATGCTTAGTCTGGCAACTAGAGGCATTTGTTGCAAAGGGGGTTACAAATGTGATCACTAATTTTGATATAATTGACAAAGCAGGGTGAGTAGAGGCTGAGGGAAACTTGAGCCCGGAAGGGCTCATGTTACTCAAAATCAGATTAAATATCTAGAAGGGGAGAAACACTCATGCATCAGGGCACAAATGAACTCCTAGAATTGTTATAGAAGAGATGGATGGACCATTACTGTGATCAGATACAGCTATTTCTGTGCTTTGCTGATAACCTGAGGGGTGGCAGTTTGGTGTATGGTCTGTCGGAAAGGGGAGAAAACAATTGCTTCATCCACTGTCTGTCAATATGTGTGTATTTTTGGGATAAGGATTAAATAATCTTAATAAACATCAGTGTTTCTACTGGCTGTGATAGGGAATTATTTCTTTTGGGTATGTGTGAGCTGCATATGGAATCAGATGCCAGTATCTCTAATGGTGGTAGTCGTAGAGGAATTTCTTTCAAGGCTGGTGGAGTTATTTTAAATCTACCCTTTTAACAACTGATTTGGCTTATAAACAAAATATATGCAGCTGCATCTAGAAAATACATATGCGTGGGGGTAGATAATTAAAGATGCAGTAATTTTCACATTGTAGTTGGTATGTGTTTGCCAACAGGATTCCCTTCATGCTTATTGTCCATTCTATGATATTCACATCACAAATAACTGTAGGCTTGTAACTACTTGGAGCACAGAGAAGCTGAGCTTCCTCAACTGATGTCATGTCAGTGTTTGTCAGGCGTACGGCAAGTAGGGATGGCAGCTTCAGCCATTATATTGCTTTGAAGTTCATTATTCTGTCAAACTTTTTTCTGCTTACAAAAAAGTACTAACAGTTCTGTTGGTGGTTGTTGTGTTTTTTTTAAACTGTTTAAATCATGTTTCTATAATACCTAAAGTTTTTGTTTTGTTTTTGTTTGCTTGTTTTTTAAATCTATTACTTGGTATATAGTACATCACAAACTTTAGAAACTAGGAAATTGCTTTCCACGGGAGCATGTTTTTTTGATTGGGGATTTCTGTTTGATTTCCTTACCAATTAACAAAACAGTTTTCCTATGTTTAAGGGCATTGCTATGGATGAAGAGGCGTTATGCTTCTTAACCATGGTCTACTGTGAGGCAGACAGACCACCCATTTTCAGAACGTTCCAGAGAACAAAAGATGTTCATACTGACAGATCATATGTTCTGTCATTTTAACACCAAACTATTAAGTAAAACTGTCCCTCAAGGCAAAACATCTCATTTATTTTCCTTTGAAAGAGTAACTTGTTTATTAAGATGTACTAAGTGGCTAAATCCAGATTGTACTGCAGGCAAGGAAAATTGATTTATCACAGCTCTTTGCTATTGGATGTTTTATATTTAATGGAATTATCTTTAGATTAAGGAGAATACTTTGATAGGAGCAGTTGGATGAAGTACCAAGTCCTGCTCTAGAATATGTAATGAGTTGTTTTTAAACTCTTTCACTCCAGAAGGTGTGGTGGTGACTGATGAGAGATTCTGACAGTTGATGCTTGCAGGAGTGAGCAAGGCATATGAGCAGCATGTGCATACCTGTCTTCATCAGAGCTCTTATACTAAACAAGAAAAAAGCTTGGCGTTCTCATGCGGACACTGGATCTTCTTTTGGGGAATGAAGACAGACGTGGTCACGCTGAACTCTGCTTATGTACTCTCAATAGGGGTCGTCTAGTCAATATGGACTGTTGTTAGATGACATGACATTACTTTTCATGGACCGATACTAGTTGTTTCACTGAGAGGTCAGAAGAGATGAGGGGGAAAAGATAATGAAAAAGGCACAGAAAGGAATTCTGAGTAAGGCATGGAAGTGTTTGAGAAATTATGTGCTCATGAGTGGTTGCGGAGGTGGGAGGCAAAAGTGCTTTCTGTGTCTGCATTTGTGTCTATACATGGGATCTCGATCTGGCAGAAGAAGGGACTGAAGCTCAGGGAGACAGTGGGCACACAAGAATTAGTGGTAACAGTTAAACATCAAAAGAAAGTAAAAACCCAGCACCAGATGGTCTAACCTTGTGCAGTGCTACTCAGTCATCTCATGGGGACACATGGTGCTGATTAAGCTTAAAACTGCAAATAATGATATAAATTAGCTGGCTAGTGGTAGACTGTTTATGATCCCTAGCTTTGCAAGATTTTGTTACCTCATCTGAAAAACATCAACGCAGACAATCATGTGTAAAGCTTTTGGGAAATGGTTTAAGGAAAGCCAGTGGTAACATTGCTAATGATTTCTCCTCCCCATCCCCCACACCCCCCTAATCTTCCTCTTTCTCTCTTTCCCTTAATTCTCCTCTGTTACTTGCTCTTACACATACTGTAGCTCTTGGCGCACTGGAACTGCCTGTGGGTTTTCATTCTATCCATGGACTTGGGCTCTGTCCTCTGGAGATTTTGAGTTTGGTTTGGGCATGGCTTTGTGACTGAGCTATGCCACTGAGATTTGGCACTAAGACCTCTGACAGTCTGTGAAGCTGAGAAAGCCACAATGATGCTCAGCCTCACTTCTTCCATCTGTGAAAAGCTGAAAAAAGAGAGGAACCAACTATTACCTGTCTTGTTTTACAGGGATTGCAAGCTGTCCAAGGAAGAGGTGGTCTTTATCTGAGCATTTCAACAGTACATAGCACATGTACCTCTGGCTTTAGCTGATTTCTCTAAACCATGATACAACTGATGATGACAGTTTGTATCCCTTGGTTCCAGTATAGCAACAAGGGTCATCCAGGGAGGGATGAGATTCAGAAGTCCCTGTTTTCAGTCAGCTAATACAGCCACCTCAAATACTGTTGTAACATCTTTCTAAAACTTGGACCAAAGTTGACACTCTGGCTCTGCTGCGTGCTATATGTTGAAGCCTGTTAATTCTGACCTGTAAGTGCTGGGTATCTTGATATGTAATCCCCCCAGACACTTGAGCAAACACAGATAATGCCTGAATCATCTGGCTGACCAGGAATATGTCCATAGAAATTGTGTAGAAATCAGGAACGCACTGGTTAGTGAATACTAGTAGGGTACAGCTTAACCACCCATTAAAGACATTTCTCTGTAACCCACATATATTTTATCTTTCTTATTGATTCCTTTGGGGGAGGATGGGGAGCAATAATCTACAGAGCCTTCTGAATCAAATTTTTTTTCCTTCTTCCCCTTCAAAAGTCTTATTTCCCCAGTAAATGCAGACACAGCCATGTGGTCTAACTACAAAATAGATTGTAGTCAATTCTGCTGTCTGCTGATGATCTCTTCTGGCTGTTTGCCAGCATGCTTGTAATGTGTGGCTAAATCCAAATCAATTGAGGACATTATTAGGATTTGGCCTGTGCTATAGGTGAAGAGAGGAAAAATGTGGCCTGGCTTTTGATAAAACAATTATTTTCGTGCTACTAGAATTATTCTTCATCAATTCTTCTAAATCTGGATTCACAGGCAAGAACTGTATGTGTTCCTGTTACAGCTTTATTAACTATGTTATGTTAATCTCTTAATTACTGCTGATTGTGCAAAATAGAATCTGGCCAGTGTTTTCAGTCCGAATGCCCTCAATTGCTGGGGAATATAGGCAGGAAGAGGGGATTTAATTTGTAAGGGAGTTAAATCTTGCCCATATTGATCTCAGGACATGCCAAACTTGCTTCTATTGCAGTTTGGGTACAGCTAAAATTTCAGCAATGTACTGTTGTGTGCTGATGATTTGGTGAGGAGGGTCTTCCAGAAACAGAGTATCTCACAGTGTTTGTGGTTTTGTGCAAAAAAGCGAAGAACAGAGCTGAACTGTATCTAGCTGTTGATTTGTATCTGCATTCCTAGTCTTTGCCTTACTCTGGGTCCCCAGTGCTTTTCGGAATGCGTCCCAGCACCAAAAGCTAACTCTTGGGCCAATCTCTTCCAAACCATTGAACAGTGAAGGCAACAAAAATGAGAGGAAACCTACAATGAGCCTGCAGTAGGTGACTTATAGAACATGCTATAGAGATGCAATACTGAAACAATCTCTGAAGTTACAACTACTTTTTTTTTTCCTCATTTTTATATTCATTTTCTATCTAAAAGAAACTGTTTCTGTGGCTGCCATAGTCAGAATGGAAATGCTCTCAAATCAGCAGCCAGGTGTCGGTTCAAGTTTTGTAGGACAGACGGATCAGTAGAGGAGGGAGGGGAAAAAGTGACTTCTGGTATATTGCACATCAGGCTGCATTTTAAAGGCTTTGCATCTTCCTGAAGAAGACTCGGTTGGCTAGAGCAGAAGTGCTAGCTGGGCCACGTTTCTGGTGTAGCATTTCTAACATGGTATTTCTAATGGTATGTTTTAGCTCCTTTTCAGTGGCTGAATGTGTATAGAGCATAGTGTTAGCAAAGGAATGTCCACTGGAGTATTTAAAACATGCATACTGGCAAGTAGGGTGTGAGACAGATATCAAAGAAATGGGGAGCACAGTGATATGTTAATAACAAACTATATCCAAGGAGCATCCTTAGTGAGGAATCTATCCATGAGATCTGCTTAGAAAGTGATATCTCTTTGTCTTGAATTCCCATATCTTGTCTGTCTTGCTGCCATGTTATTCTTTAAAGTATCACTGATAACTGCAAGTAACTCCTGCCTTTGGAGAGTTGAGGCTAGGATTAGAGATGGTCCTTGATGCTTTTTTCTGTTGGTGTTGTGGTTTTTTGGGTTTGTTTGTTTGGTTTGGTTTTTTTTTTTTTACACACTGCATTTTCCAAGTGGAAACGGCTTGACAGGCCTGGCAAGTTTTCTGTCCTCTGGATTCCTCTACAAGTTGTACTGTGGCTTGGCCTCACTTTCTGCTGGGCATGGCTTAGGTAAAGGTATCCCAGATTAGTGTAAAAGCAAAAGGAAGGCTAGGCAAAGATCTGAGTAAGTATCAGATAATGACAACATCGTTAGAAATTTTAGCCTCCAATCCTGGAATCACTTAAGCATGTGCTTTGTTTTATGCATCATGACTAACTGTAAGAAAAGCAGTGGGACTCCAGAGACCCTAATGCAGTGTACGGGAGAGACATTACGTAGTTTTGATCTGCAGTATGATTTTGATATGTTAAATGGCACCTACTTCACAAAAAGTTTCTTCACCTTCTTGCATCTCACCATGCTGATCCCTTTGTGTTTTAACTGAGACTCAAAGATGACCTGGAAGTTGAGGAAGTACGAAGAGGGGCAACATTTCTCCCCAGCTGCGGCTTTACAAATACACTTTGTGCTTCTTGCTTTCCACTTATAGATACTCCCCCTTTCCCCCCTTCTTGACTGAAGAAGCAGAAAGTTATCCATTTATTAACAACAGTTCACATTCCCAATAAAAAGACCAGAAATAAGTTGGGGTGAGGGAAGGGAGGGGAGAGAGTGAGTGGGTATGAACTGAAGAGGTTCTTGGGCTCTGCAGTAATTCAAGCTCTGGCTTGGATTACTGCCAGCCACTGGGGGTTACAGTGCTGTGGGAGGAGAAAAGGGGTAGGTATAGAGATTTATTTAGCAGTTAATTCAAGTGGTTTGTAAGCTTTTGAATGGTGAGCAATCAGCCCAGTAGGGGAGCTCTTCCACTGTGTCTTGTGATGCGCGCTTGCTATTAAGTGTTTAAAATGGAATGAAAGCATGTTGTGTTAAAACACTGTGTGCTTAACAAGCAGCATGCCTCTTAGCTAATCCAACAGACATCCTATGTTTGGTTGGAGAAGTATAAGAGGTCAACATGGCTTTTTTTTTTTTTCTTTTCTATTTTTAATAATGTTGTTTAAATTCTTGTTGACCTTCATCCTCTTATGAAATAACTGAAAAGTTAAACCCACAAATTCAGCGACTTTTCTTAAAACCTTAAGTGGTTCACTGACACAGATGTTGAGAAAGAGGGCATCAGTGTCTCCTTACCCTGCCTGTATACCAGTCAGTATGCATAGCTTTTTATTTGAACAAGCATCTAAACATAGAATAGATTTTTAAAGTGGCCTTTAAATAATTGGGACTTGTGCCTTTTCATTTATTTATTTCTGTTTTCAAGTACGAACTTTTAAGTTTGTCCTGTTCTCTTCTGTGTCCGCACTCTTGGGTTGCGTCAGGAATATCGAGCTTATGAGCTGTCTTATCAAAGCCAAGGTTGGGAATGTATGATCTGGGGTGGAAACAGGACACATTAACCAGATATATTAAATCTTAGCCAAAGGCGCTTTATCTAAAATTTTAGTTGTACAGTTGTGTTGAATGAATGGAAGTAAAATACTATGTCTTCTAAAGTAGTCTGACCTGAAACATCTTCCTTTTTGGACAGATGCCTATGACTGTCAGGGTAGGTGGTGGCAAGTTGTGTGTTTGGGATACAGCAGACATGCAGTGTGCTTTATGAAGTATTTTAGTGGGGAAGTGAGTAGGTGAGGTGCTATATAATCATACATCCCCAAAGATGGCCGATATGTATGTTCAGAGACACAGGGTAACATGAAGAGTTCTCTAACTAAGAACTCAATCGCATCTAGCACTGTACTTTTTAAATAGGTGGAAAATAGTAATTGCATTTTTGCAGGTTTGTTTACTTAGTCCTGCTACATCTTGTGGGCTCCTTCCTGCTACAAGCAAGCTGTACAGAGGAAAGAACAGTGGTCAGCCCATCACACATCTGTGCTCAGTCGGGGAGTTTCAAACTTTTTCTAGATTTTCCTTCGGTTGGCTGCAGGCACAAAGCAATTCTTTAGCTATAAGACTGGTCTTTAATGATGGGGAGGGGAAGAGGTCTGAGTTTCTGGGAAAGGGAGAGACCTATTTCTGCAGAGGAGATGCCCCAGTGCAAGCTGGTTTTCTAGCTGTGCAGCTGGCAGGATTTGTGTGTGCTGTCAGGGAGGAAAGAGAGGCTGACGTCTCCTGACTCAAGATGGCAGGTTTTTGTTTTGCTGTGGCAACTGGCTTGGCAGGTCCTGAAAAAGTGCAATTCCCCACCCAGAGGGACACCCTCATTTTGGGGACCATGGCTGCAGCAAAGTCTTGGTCACCTGGTACAGGTAAGACTTGCATTTGACCCAAATCTTTGGAAAGCACTACTCCTGTTTCAGTGAATACTAGGTGAAATCTGTTTTGGTTTAGATCAGATATACAGGGAAAATGGCTTTCTCTTGCAATCCTTCATTTTTTTCCCCATGCAGCAAATGTTATGTTCCTACTACATACTAACAGCCGTTGATAATCAACAGGTATCAAGCCTTCCACTGGTTCCTGTACAATGTGAAGGTATGTTCAAAGCTGCCACACCAAAGCACCAACCATATAGTAAAATATTTACCTCCTTCCAGCTGTGTTTTTTTAAGAAGTATCTACTTTTGCCTTCAGAATATCTTTCCATCATACTGAATTGAATGTTTCAGAGAATTTTTTTTTAAAAAAAAGCTGTTTCAATACAGCTTTCCAAACAGTAGGTACCAAGCCCACTCCTTCTTTTATCTGTAATACTGAAATACCTTCTACAAGACATTGGTGCCAGCCATGTCTTTGCACTCTTTAACCACTGGAGAGGTTATTATTAAAAGTCTTTTCAGTAGACAGGGCAGCAGCGGTTAAAGAAAGTAAGTTTTTCTTACAGGTAAATGAATGTTTACCTGCAAGAAAGTCAGTCCAGCATTTCTGAGCCAGAAGTCTTGGGTGTTAATAGCAAGAGTTGTGAAATATGCAGCCAACCTCTGAAATAATTCCAGATCAAGGCTGAACGTATTGAACACTATATGTAAATAACAGTGTTTGTGTTGGAGCTGGATCAAAGCTCTCTTTTCTTCTGTTTTAAATGGCTAAAGAATGAACAGGTTAGTGACTAGAGAATAACATTAATTTTAGTCATTTCAGGTCTGCTTGATTAGCAGTGGGCCTCTTTCCAGGCATCACCTGTTTCATATGGGGCTCCCAAACAGCAGGTCCCACAGGTTCTGCAACTGAGTTTTCAGGGTAGCAAAAGACAGTGTTCAGCAAATATGATTCCAGGGATTCACTTGCAGGAAAATATACTTTTAAATAAGCCAACATACTTCTTCAAAACTTACAGCTGATCTTTGGCTGTACTGAAGAAATGTCTCCTTCTTTTTTTTCCTTCTTTCTTCCTTTTGGCTCATTAATGATCCAAGATATTTTACTACTTAGTGATTCAGTTTCTTTAACAACCTTTACTAGGAAACTTTTCTGACAATGTTTTTAGAAATAGAAATAAATGAGAAATTGCTTGCAATTCAGTCACTATTTACATGCTGAGGAACTTGAGTAGGTGGTAATAGTAGGCCTTGCATGGTCTGTGTTGACTAGCATGTTATACTGTGTGGCTTTTCCCGTAGTCTTCTTCCTGCTACAGAATAAATGGGAATAGCATACACTTGGGTCCAGCCAACCAGAGATAAGTGGTTTTTTCCTATGTGAGTGGAGTCCTCCATGACTGACGCTGCTAGCAGAAGGTATTCCCATGTCTCTTATCTGCTGTTGTCTGAGGTATTTGTGCAGGGCAGATGTGCAGTGCAGCCTCCCACTGCTGAGGCTCAGGATGAGCCTGTCAGTAGGATGGAAGCTGTGAAAGTCGCATAGCACCTATGGCACACCTATGGATAATGCCACGCAGAGTCAGCATCAAAACCAGGACTAAGGTCTGGAGTAATGCACGAAACCTGCAGTGGTCCCTGAGTTAAAACTTTGTGCACTAGCTTTTGTTTCCCCATTAGCAAGGAATGGAAAAAAGACACGTGGTAGGTTGAACTGCACACTAACTCCATTGTAGAGTTCCTTCTAGACTAAATATTGGCTTTACCTGGGCTTTCTACTTCCTAAATGATTCTGGCATTGACTCCCCCTTCAGAGAGAGATTGCTCTCCTTCAGTCAAACCCCAGAACCACCACAGCACCAATTCACAGATCTGTTGTTTCCCTCCACACCCCCGTCAGCTTTTCCTTTCTTGCAGTTATGAAAGGAGAAAACCAAACGATGCCAAACAACAACAACAAAACATTAAAGCAGACCACAGTTGGGTTTGGCCCCTTTCTGAAGCAAACCTGGCATGCCTTCTGCCTTTGAGAATTGCATGTCCTGCAAAAGTCTAGGTTAGATTTGTAAAATTTTTTTATTGGTGAGATTAACAGTGATGTTGTAACCTGTTGGTGCTAAATATAGATCCTAATGATAAGTTGGTTGTTGATTATATAAGAAAAGATTTAGTCACTCCTGCATTAGGAACATTGGTATTAACTATGAAGCAGAAACATTATTTTGATGAGATGATTTTGTTTAAAACAAACAAAGAAAACCCCAAACAAACAAACAAACAAAAAACCCCCAAAAAACCCCAAACAAAAACAACCCAGAACTGAACCAGTCTCTTCTGTCCTTAAGCCATCCTCTGTTACTAGATATAGCTCTGGGGAGCATCAGGAACTAGTTAGTATCACAAAGACTTGCCTGCTGGCATTTGAAAAAGCAAACCACTCTGCAACAGTTATCATATGTCTAGATCCCCTTTTTCTAAAGTAAATAAGATGGTTTGGCTTTCATTAGCAGCTATAGGGAAAGGTCATAGTCAAAGTGATAAAGGGAGGGTTTTTAATGGATTTTCTTTCACTGATATGGTTCTATATAGGTTTTTGGAGAGGAATACAGTAAGTCGACTGTAACTACCAGGTTGTAATTCGGTACGAAATGCCACTGACGGATCTTTTTCCTTACACACATACTCTATACTTGGAGCAAATCCTGAAGAGAAATTTGACTTCCTGAAGGGAAGTGTAAAGGTCTGAGGGCTGATTTACAGGGCAGCTGTAAAATACTTGAGCTTGTGGGGTTTTAAGTGTACTCAGAGTAGTTCAGAGATACCTGCCAGCTGGTGGCAATGTCTTAATGGAAAAGAACTGGCCAATTAAAAATGTGGCTCATGGTGATCCATGAGATATTCGTATTTGTTTAGAAGAGTTGCTGTTTGTGACCTTTCAAAGAACAGATCATGAGGAGGAAGTAAAAGAAAATATGTTGGAAGTCTGATGTTTCATCTAAGTTGTACCTGTGAGTTTTACGTATATTTTTTAAAATCAGAGACCACACTGAAGTTATTAGTTGTTTACAGACAACGCAAATGCCCACTTGCATGGAGCTATCTGTTAGATTTGTTTGATAATTAGGTACAGTTTTGTGCTTGTCAGTACCGACTCTTCTCAACATAACTGCTGGGATGTGAGAAACAGGATAACGAAAAGTTGTTTTGAAGTCAGTTATCTGAAGCTACATTCTGTTTCTTTCCGTAAGGTTCAAGAGTTCAGAGCGTTCTTGAGATAAGTGTAATACAAGTAAGATATGTTGTACATAAATGTGCTGTTACAATGCTGTACCAATTATAGTAAGGAGCTAGAGCAGGAGAAGAGATGGCAAGTAGCATGGAAAATGTCATTTAAATATTTAAAGGAAATTTATGAGAGGTTCTGGTCACAAAATGTAAAAGGATGTGTTTCTACTGGATGTTTCTTTCAAGATGCTATAGATTTATAGCACTTATTTTCACCTCTTCAGAAGGAACAGCATTGTATTCCTCACAGAGAGGGATTCTGATGGAGCATGTTGTCTCCACCAAGGGGGAAAGTCATATAATGAATTGAGTGCCTGCAAGGGTCTCCTAGTTGAAATGCTAAGTCTGCTCAAGCTTGTTATAATGGATTCAGAAAGGTATTTGGACATATAATTCTCTGAAAACTGGTAGACCTTGGGTGCCTGTATGGTGGCAGTTTTAATGGGGAATCTGTATTGGAGGACTGAACAGAGTTTGGGTTTGAAACCCACCCTTGTGACTTGTCCTCTTTTCGTTAGAGGTAACCAGCAAGGAGCTGTCAGCACCAGCATGGTGAGAGGGGGAGAGTCTCTAAAGATGATGTACAAGAAACTGTATCTTGTAGTAATTTTTTATCACTTCAGAAAGCTGTTTTGGATCTTTGCTTTAAACTGTGGGTACCGTCTCTTGCTATAGAAAGAAAAACCTTCAACTGAGGAGAGGAACTAGAAACCTCAAAACTAGTAAGATATTTTCTGCTTAGAAATAAGATTTCTATGTTATGATTCGATTGATTTAGCTCCTGGTCCACATGATAGATCATGTGAACACCTTGTGCTGGAGAAAACTCTCCCCTAGATGAACTGTCAAATGTACGTGTTAAGATTCCTTACTTTCTGTGGTAGAAAGCCTTCAGTTCTTTCAGTTTCATACCTTAATATTAGTGATCTCAGTCACCAAAGCTTTTGGCACATTAATAAGTTACTACATGTCATCTTCTCTGCAGTGATTTTGCACATGTTCTTGCCAATGCATCTGTCTTGTGAGAAGTGCGGGCAGGGGGTGATTTAAATGCAGCAATGCGAGGTACTCCCATGAAAAAAAAACCCAGGAGAGCTGACCTGTGGTCACTTTAGGCCTACCCTTTAGCAGTTTCCCCCCTTCTCCAGTAATTTGTCGTGGTGGCTAGTGTGGGGGTAAAAATCTGGATATAAAATATATTCAACCTGTAAAAAGTTACTTAACTGGTGGTTTCAGGGTCTGTTTTGGAGTTTTCTGATCATAGCTGGAAACGTTGGGCAGGATTGGCTTTCTGTCATTCCTGATTCAGTGACTCAAAGCCTTTGAACTATTTATTAGTGTTTTCTTATCCCAAACAGGATGGTCCACAAGTGACTGTTCATTGCAGGGACCCATGGTGTCCCCTGGCTTGTGCCTTCCCAAGTTGCTGTGACTTGTGCTTCCAAGCTCTGAATCCCTGTTTTGTATGTACTACATGAGTCCCATTTTGAACTTTTGTTTTAATCTTAACCTTTCACTCAGTGTTCACGTGGCAGCTTGACTGGGCCTCCAAACTGATTTTTGGGAGCAAAGTTCCATACGAAATAGTTGGGGCTGACTAGGATGTGTCTGGAGTCCCCTGGTAGGGAGAGCAAGCCTGGGGAAGGGGACGCTACCATGAGAATCCAGTCAAAATCATTCTCGGCAGAAGGTACCCGTAGACGCACTTTGTGTGCATGGTAGTAAAAATACTTACTAAAACCTCAGCAAAGGATTCTACTGAGTTGTTGTTATAATAGCTTTGGTAGATTTAACCTTGAAATTTTGTGTCTGAGAATGGAAGGCTAATTTGTAGGATCGAGAGAGACTTCAATGACCTCTATCTTAACTCAGCTGTCAAAAAGACAAATTAACCCCTTTCCAAAAATCTTTCTTATCATTCATCACTTCTGGTTTAGCCTGAGAGCTCAACTACTCACTCTGTTGCCTACAAATATACTGCCTGTGTATGATAAGAAGGCATTTGCTAAATCATTTTGGGAAATGAAAACTAGAGAGATAAGTTAATTTTGGTAACCTTCTGGTTAGTTTTACAATCAAGTGTCTCTTTTATTCCCAAAATTACAAGTCACAATACACCGGTTTACTTAAAAGGTTACAGTGGTTCTTAACATGAATGAAATATGTAAAATTAAATGAAATTTACTCTTTGGATATTGCAAACTCATATTTATTCCTTCAGAGCCTAAGTCTAGCAATAGATCTAGGAGTAGAAGTAACTTGTAAAGTTCCACAGCTGGTCGAGTGTCCCGCACTGGTCACTACAGGCTGTTGTTAGTTAGTTGTTTGTGTGTGAAGTGGGGGAAAATAATTCCATTGTATGTAACTTTTCCCACTTCCTCTGTTTCTCCCTTATTGGGAATGAGCTGCATTCAAGAGCAGTTCTTATTTAGGGGCTGAGTACTGCTTACGTTTCTCATGGAGCAGAAGCAGGTGGAGGTGGGTGTTTTGTTTTGTTGTTTTGGGTTTCTTTGGTTTATTTTTTAAGTGGGACATTTTTTAGTACTGCATAAATTTACATTTTTCAGATTGATTTCTGGCAGAGTATTAGATGTTAGTTTAGATCTCCCTGTTACTGTGGGCTGCTGCTTAGTCTTTTTATGTTTTAATAGTGTGTATGAAGGTATAGTTCTACTTCCTTGCTCTGTGGTAAGGAGGCAAGCTGGGAGCTGCTTTGTTCCTTGCTGTAGTCTGTGGCTGTTTCTGAGCTAATAGACAGGGAAGCTGGAAGCAACAAAGTAGAAGTACGTGGAGAGTTTTACCACATTAAAACCAGTTTAAGAAGAAAAAGTCTCAGAAACTTAGCATGTGAGTATATTTCTTTCTAACTTGAGTGGTGAGAGTGTGGTTTGGACAAATTACTTGCTATGATCATGTATTGGTCTTTTGATGCATCGGAAGAGAAGCTCAGAAAAACAGTTTAGAAGAAAAGTGAGATTATTTAAGTTTGAAAAGAAAGGTGGTGTCAGGAGAAACGATTCTAAGAGCAGTTCAAGGAAAGAAAAATACCAAAGTGAAATATTACTGAATTACAATGCTGTAATTTTTTAACCTTCTGCCACAGACTGCATTTCAGTCTTTGTGCATATATTTTAGTGCAGCACTCTTCATATCATTTATGCAGATAGCTTTTCCGTCACCTGAGCTGATTCATTATCATGGAATAACATTCTCGGTTCATTCCACTCACTTCCAAATGTTCCTTTTTAAAGTTCTACTTAGCCTTGCAGGTAAACAGCGAACCGTATGTTCCATGGTATCTCTTGCACGCTTCATGCTATACTGATTTCATTGAATCTGCTTGCACAGATAAGTACTTGTCTATTTAGGAGCTGCTGTAGGTAAGCCCAGAGCATTCGGCATTTCAGACTTCAGACTTCCTCTGATGTACTTCTTTGAATGTAAATATGAAGTTTTGAAGTCGATAAGCATTCTGGATGTGGCTTAAAAAAAAACAAAAAAAAGTGGGAACTCCTGCTCTGAAGTTTGAGAACACTTTAGAAAAAAACCTGAACTGCTCTATTTTAGAGGGCTTGATGTGTTCTAAGAGACTATTGGCACAGGAAAGATGCAAAGTTCAAACTCCTGAGTTAGAAGATAGGAGACAATGTCTGTGAAAACGGACAATCAGCAGAGCTTCTTCCTTAATTCTGTTATTGAAGGTCATAGGTGGTTGTTTAACCACTTCTGCAGTGTCCTACCTTGTAATGTGAATTGGAGAGAACAAATAATGTCCAAGAGTTGCTGCACCGATGACTTATTTCCTTCTCCATAGTTCCAAGCAGTTGCTTTTGGGTTTGTTTTTATTTTTCATTGTTTCCCTTCTTTAGTATTTGAATACATGAACTTGTTCTGTTTATAAACTCTTGAATTTGGAAAATATCCTATGTCATGGTTCAGAGGCCCTAGCTTGTAGCTGACAGAAATTTAAGATTAAAGGAGAAATAATTCTTTCAGTTTAGCAACAAGAGAAATATTCTGAGCTATTATTGGTGGAAGCTTATCTCAGGAAATTGTTACTGGAAGAGATTTTAAAGCAGACAAAATATTTCCAGAGCTTCATGTCATGATGACAAGTACAAAAGTCACCAAGATTTTGAATATCAAAAGGCTAACACCATGAATACCTGCATCCAGAATATGACACTTTAATATTTAAAAAATATCTTTAAAATTTTGCTGTTTATCAGTGTCTGTGTGAGGAGGAGGGATGGGGACAGTTTCTAGCTCTTCTGGAAGTTCGCTACAGTGACTCTGAAATAGCTCTTGCCACCTCCTGGTAGTGTCACCACCTTAGCCCCACACAAGCTCTAACAAATGCTGTTCTCCTTGCTGCCCTCCCAGAGCTTGTTGAGATCTCAGGAGGGGTGAGCAGCCACTGGTGGTTCCTGCTCTGCAAACAGGGCTGAAGGGAATCATCTCCAGGCAATCCTCCTTGTCTTGCTTCCCCTGGCCTGGTCTGCTGGGCAGAGAAGAAGAGAGCATGTTCTCCCCTTCTGTAAGAAGGGAAAAATGCACTTCCCAAAACCCTGACAAACAATCAAGCTTTGCTGGATCAAAGTGTATCTATTGACTTAGTGCGTTTATGGTACCTTTTATTTATTTATTTTTTTTAATAGGGGAGAGTTAACAATGTGAATGCTTGAATGAATAAAATAGCTTTAAAAATCACAGGACAACTTCGCCAAAGTAGTATAACAGCAGCTAGAAACATTGCTGTACTTTACAGTTACATCAGAGGCTGTTCCTTGTTAGTGCCTTGCTCTGTTTTCACGGTTGGGAGCCTATTCACTATTGTTTAGTGCCTTCTAAGGATTACCTGGTCTCTGGTCAAACTTACATTAAAAAACCAACCCAAACTCCTCAAACAAACCAACCCAATAACATCCCCCCCCACCCCCCCCAAACAATCCCACAAACAACACTCTTCCTGTTTCACAAAGAGGTAAGTCTGTTCTGTAATGAACCATATTTAATTTAACTGTTACTTTTAAAAATAATTTTTCTGCTTTTTTCTTTCTCTTCACTTTCCTAGTTTAAAAGCAAGGTAATGATTGTAGCCAAGACAGTTTAACCAGGCTTGCTTGAGCAGTGAGATAATTCGTGAATAAGTAGGTGGGCTAGAGAGTCAGAAAGCTGGTAGGGAAACGGGCAAGGACCTGAAGAATACCAAGACAAATCTTTGCTTATTAACATCAGGTGAAAGAAAGAGAAATGGATTTCTGAAGAAGCAGTTCCTTCTTAGACCCTAGGTTTGTTTTTTGCCTCTTACTGGAGATAATAATTATCCTCATCTTAAAAGAGCAGAAGTCCTCGGATCTAGCACAGAAATAGCTTTTGTATGAATGTGGATGCTTTGTTCTAAGTGGGTGGGTCAGAATCCATCTCACCTGGCAACTAGTGGAAGTCTCATTGCATGCTCTGGTTGGGCCATCTCCCCTGTGGCCCCATGGTTTCTTTAGTGTCTGAATAACCCTGGTGCTTTAAAGTGTCTCAAGACAATTGGGCACCAGTAGTCGGTTCCGTGAGTCCAGCCCACGCAGCTAATGTAAAGGAACAAGAGAAACCAAAATAGCCACATTTCCCTTGGGATATAAATTCTGAACCTGAATTTCCCATCAACTCATACGCATTGGCGTGTGTATGTGTATATACTTTGTGTGTCTTTGCGTATATGTGTGTTGATAAAATTATCAAATGTATAAGAACACCACAAGAATAACATAAATATTTGTAGCCTGAGCAGAATTACCTACAAATGGAAGACCCGGGGATTTTTTTCCCATTTGTTTGCCAGTAGAGCATGTTTTCAAGAAAATACTGTGTTCTAGTGAAAAACTAGCATGTTGGTTTTTCATATGCATATATATAATCCACTCAAGCTATTCCCTATTCACCTCATCCAACTCTGTTCCCTCCTTCCATTTAGGAAATTCAGTGTTCTCTAAAGCCTAGATAGGGGTTATCAATCATGTTCAATATTAGGTTACTTGCAGAAGAGAGTCATTACCTTTAATGTGTAATAACTGCGCCATGAAGATAATACAATAAAATCCAAGAAATGTAATTTAGAAAGGCTTCCTGCTCAAGCTTTGAAAAAAAATATGTTATAATCCCATCCTTAGGGTCACAGAAAATCTTGTTTATTTTATTTCTTCTACTTTGTTTTGTGCCTTTTGGGGCTTCTTGCAGAGTAATGCATCATCTGCCTGGGATGGTTCTTAGTGTGGGTCTGCTGCATTCAGCTATTTCTCTAGAAACACGCAAGAATACTTTCTGTTGGAGTATAGCTGCTGTGCTAAGGGCTGCTGCAGCACAGAGAGCAACTGTTGTGTTGGATTGTGATCGTAATGGTCCTGCTAAAAATCTTATGATTTGATGAATTACAGGGAATAGGACTACACTATGCTTTTGACATAGGTGTGAATGGTGCCCAAATGGAGATGCTGGAAACTCGGGAAAAATAAGAAAGCTTTTTGTGTTCAGACATGTCCCCAGGGAAGCAAATGGCTGGGTTTTGGAGTGACTTCAGTGGGAGGGAGGGTCAGGGTGTGGAGCCACCCTTACTGCTTTTGTACCTTTTCCTTTGGCTTTGTTCTCCAGGACTGACATGCTGCTGTGCCTGGCAGTCTCACCAGAGAAGGGAGCGAGATAGTGTCAGCTTTAGGAGATGGAGGAGTAATAAGAGATCCGTAGCAAAGGAGGCTTCTCTGTCTTGGGGAGGGCAGTGTAGCCCAGTCATTTAAACCAGTCTTTTGTGAGAGATTCCCAGCTCTGATGGGATTTCTCAGGACCAGTTTAATGCAGCGATTCTATTATTATTGTTTATTTATTTATTTATTTATTTAACCAACAGGGGCAATGGCAGATCCTAGCTCTGTGGTTTCAAATTTTAACAGTGTTTCTCCATGCCTACAGATATGGCTGGTAAGTGTCCTTGAATAAGGGATTATTCCTTTTCTTTTTCCCACAGCATCTTTGATATTCTGACTCAGCTGTCAGAATTCTTCTCCCTTCATTTACTTTATTGGCAAATGTTTACCTTTTCAAAAGGTCTGGTAAACTGTTCATTTTAATTTTATTTCACTATTTTTTCTTCTTTTGGGTACCTGCCAGCTATATGTCGTTCTGCTCATTATAACCCTAATCTGAGCAACAGCAGTTTCTAACTTTATAAATTCAGTTTTCTGTGTTTTCAGTAGGGATAGGGCTTCCATGAGCTATTCTCTTTAGAATTAAAGACACACTGTAGTCTTCAGTTAGCATGTGTGTCTTTGCTGTGATACATTTTAATGTTAAGCTTTTAATGGGGATCCTACTCTTTTCTGCTGGAATATAGTTTCCTCCTGCTGTTGTGTCCAATTGTGCATATCTTGGAGAGCAAAGCAGCCTTGTTAGGTAAAGATGACCTTCTTTGGACTTACTCCTTCGTTCTCTTTAGGTGCATACTTACAAGTAAGTGAGCAGCGATGAAAAATAATAAAATCAGTCAACTGAACTCAAGTCCCTTTAGATCTAAAATTGTAACTGAGCAGTCAATGGAGTTTACGATACTGGTCCTCTGTATCACTAGCAGAGGTAATGATCGAGGTTTGAGAGGGAAATCTAAACAAGAACTGGAGTACTACTGGGAAACTGGAGTACTACTGGGAAAACTTTGCAGAGGATTTTACTCCAGAGGAGGACAACAGAAATCATGACAGCTCACCAAGCTTCGGACCCATTCCTATGTGAAGGCTTTGGTCAGGTTATGTGGTACCAAGGGGCCTGAGGTACGTCCCACTGGGAAGGAGTGGACTGGTGTGCTAACGCTTCTAACAGTGTTTTGCCACTTCAGCTGACTGAATATTCGACCCTGAAACCTGATGTTTCAGCAGGCAATATTAGGAATTCTGCTTCTTTAACAGTTTTACTTCAGTAGAGTGGTACGAGCTCGTAGTTTCACTGAGTATTTCTTTATGTAAATTGTTTGAAAGAAACCCAAAATAATTTGGATTCTCTCTCTATGGGAAATGCCTCTTCCCTCAAAGCTCTGAAAAACTAGATATCAGTTAAAAATAGAAGCAGATGAATATACAGAAATCTCCCCTCTTCCTTAGTTATATTTCTTCCCACATGTGTGGCCAAAGCTTGAAATGAACTTGCTCTTAACTATTCTCATGATATTGATGTTGCATTGTCTCTGGACACTGACATAATCCAGTAAATGTGCTCTCTGCTTAAGTGCAACTTTAATTTGAAAATCACATCCATAGCGGTTCTCAGAAATCCTATTTGAAATTACTAAGCATGATTGCTCATGCTGGAAATGCTTTAAAAATCAGTCCAGTCAGACACCAGAAGCTATTTCAAGTGACTTTTCTAGGCAATCTTTGTGACCCAGCATGGGTCAGAATTAGAATCTCTGCACATCACAGAATAACCACAGTGTGTTGACTATATTTGCAGTAGGAATCTTAACAAAGCACTATGGAATAAATTCTAAGAGAAAATCATAGATTATATACCCTAGAGATATTTGAAGTAGATTTGTCAAGTTATATCTGGTTGTGAATTAGTGTCTTGGCTTGAATTAATAAGAGAAAATTATCTAGAGACTATTATCTGGATAAAACTTGTTGATGAAATGTCATATTTGATCTATTAAATATCTTTTTCCTAATACTACACATATTGCTAGTCAGCACTAGTTAGAAGTTTTTTATTTTCTAGCCTTAAAAAATTTTCTCTGAAACTCCAAGGGCCAAACTTTGCTTTTCACTGTAGTAAAATAAATGTTGCATAAATGAGAGAGTAAATCTGCTGCCTCTGCATACTCTTGTGGTTGGATATCAGATGTTGCTTAACTGGAAACTGCATCTCAGTAACAGCACTAGTGTTTGGAAAGATGTCGCTGTGTGATGAACCCAGACCCAGTACGAGGGGAGGGGAGTGTATGATGTGTGGTGGACAAATCAAAATGGCTCTATTCTGCAACACATGGAAAAGGGCTGTAACTAAGTCTGCATTTCCTTTAAAGATGTTCTGAAATTTGCCTTAACTGCTTGTTTATATTCACTGCTTTTACTTGGCATGAAACTGAGGCACCATAGCCTTAGTCGCAAGTCATTTCAGTTTGTCCTGGGCTTTGCCTGTGTGCAAGTCAGAGAAGATGATGCCATCTGGTGTATTCTGCAGCTGTCTGGACTAACATTGATTTAACTGCTGTTTCCATGCCCCATCTTTAAGATTTCTTATCCTTCATATTAAGTTTTCAACACGCTGAGATAGCTCATCTTTCTCAGAATAAGTCTCTGCTGAACTGGTTGGAGCTCCCAGTGTTTAGATGGGTGGTCAGTACTCAGGCCCCCAACAGACAGCTTGAATGGGGGAGCAAAAAGCCTTCTATGAAGATACAAGCTGGTGGGAGGTAGCATCAAAAAGTTTGAGTCAGTCATGCATCCAAGCATGCAACTTTCTGCATCCTGATTTCTGGCTCATAGCATCTTTCTGTGGATGTATTCTACAAGCTGTGAGTTCTTCAAGGGGACTGAATATAATTACAGACACCAAATGATTATTAGCACTGCAATTTAGGAGTAACATCTCTCACTTCAGTACTCCTCTTTTGAGACAAGGAAGTTCTAAAGTGAGATGCACTGCCAGAATACCCTTGAATTGTAGTGGTAGCTGGAGATCTTTGCTCTACTGACACCCATTTTAGCTCTGACTTTAACTAAGGCTAGAAAAGAAGATGAATCTAACCAGTTTAGATCTTAAATCATTAATAAGAAGAATGAGGTTAACTGTGCTTTGTTAAAGAATGCCAGTCTGGAGGTTTGCCATTTTGTGTGGTGTTGAAGAATTTGCCCACTTTAGTTTGAAAATTAGTTTGCTGTGTTTTTAGCTTTTAAAATTAAAATAGCTCACTACAAAAATTATCTTTAAGGCAAACCTCGTAAAAAATTTTCCTTAAAGGGATATGTCTCTTGTTTTCTTCAGGCTGCTGCCTTTCACTTTAAAACTGCATAGTAGTGGATAGTGTGCCTTTTCTTAAGTTTATATTTTGTGGCATTTTACTTGCTGTGTATAAACCCACAGAACAAAACCAAGACTTGTGTAAAACTAGATAGTCCTGTGTTCATGTATGTGTGTATGTGAGGTTTTGTGGTTTCCTCTGAAATGGAAACTGGACATAGAAGTGTATGCTCTACTTCTGTAACTTGGCAGCAGGATGTCAGAAGAGCTTGTGAAACTGGGAAATAAAATTTTTCTCTGAAGGGAGAGTAGATCTAGGACTCCTACTCTTTTGTTCTTTTAATAGCATTCTGCTTTTGTTTTGCATTAAGAAAATGATTCTGTGGTGGGCTTACTGCAGCCAAAACTTCAAGCAAGGGGAGATGGAGGACTGGTGAAACGTTCATCTGTCTGGTGCTCACAAACACAGTTTGTTTGGGTTTGTCATAAAACTAAAATGACACTAAAACCCTAAAAGTACATTACTCAAAAAGGACGGCTTTTACTTTGGACTTTTAATGGAATGGCAATAGCTTGAGCAAAACTAGTTTAGTTGCATAGTTTAACGTGGTCTCTGCCCCTTACAGTTTTGTTTGGCTCTGGGGTTTTGTTGTGATAATTTTGCACAACGCTAGTTAAGGTCTGCACTGGGGATAATGGGAAAGGAGGCATCAGAGGTGTCAGGAGATGTGGGCACAATATAATCGAAGGTAGCCAAAGGAATGTTGAGCTGGTTGCCTGATTTTTATGTTGTTGAATATCTGTGGCTAGATTTTTGCCAGATGGACACACACAAAGCAGTTCTGCTAAGCTGAGTTTATTATTTTTAGGCAGGTCTCTGTAATGTATTAGTTCATCGTCTTAAGATCATAGAAGATCTTATACATACGGAACATGCTTAGCATGACAAGGTAGTGTTAACAAATTTTTCTTTTTTGCTTTTGTTAGGTTTAAATTTGACAGTGGTTCCTGAGCTGTGGCTCACAGCATACTTGTTAGTGGTTAGGGGAGAGTGGTATGGTTCTGTAGCACTGACTGTCTCCAGCTGCCATTCACATAAGAGAAAGCCACAGGTGATACGCTTGCCTAATGTCATTCTGTCGTTCCCATCAGCTCTGGGCTTTTACAAAATTATGGCTTGGAGAGATATAGACTTTGTGTAACAGGAACTGGTAGGGGTTGCATCTTCAAAATC
The DNA here is from genome assembly GCA_035590275.1 of Ibycter americanus. Taxonomy (NCBI): domain Eukaryota; kingdom Metazoa; phylum Chordata; class Aves; order Falconiformes; family Falconidae; genus Ibycter; species Ibycter americanus. Next base: position 87,415,533 of record JAVJGI010000062.1, read on the forward strand.
TTCCCAGTGAGCTATGGACTGTCCAGTGAAAGCCTTTTGGAAGCCTTGAATTGCTGGTTTTTATATTTCTTATGATACGGAGTTTAAACAAAAAAAAAAATCCTCTGAGTTTCACCACAAGATTTATTTGAGCCATTAACTGCTGTGATGAAGGTGATCCCTGAAGTTTTCAGTGCACACTTGGTAAACAGATGACTTTTCAGGATGGTATATTGCATCTGTTACAAGCAAATGATATATGACTTGATCAGATTGGGTTTGTCTTGGACTTTTGTTCTCTTGTAGTAGAAATTTTGTGGCACCGTCCTTTACCTGATTATTTGATAAGGACAGATACACTGGAAGTATGTGCAACATGTCCACTAGCATGCAGCAAACATTAAAGGCTTAACTTTTTCTAATTTAAATCTAGGTTTTCATCTAAATCTATTGACAGAGCAGTTCTTGGCTGAGAGACAGAGAAAGACTTGTCATGCAGTTGATACTGCTTTTAGTAAAGCCCTGCTGACCAGTTGGGCTGATTGATCCACTTCTTCCAAAGAATTGGATGTGGAACGGGCACGGGCTCCTTGCTCTCTGTTTCTCAGTAGTGGCTGTCTTGTATTTCTCACTGAAAGGAACTGCAGTGTTGGAGTGGGCACTGCTTTACCTCTTTGTTACATTTAAAAAACATGACAAAACAGGAAAGAAATATCAATTTTGTATTCCTCTTAGAAAAGTGTCGTTTTCTTTGTTCGGGTGGCTTGTGCAAGGGAAAACAGCAGGACAGTGTCTGTGAGCCAGGCAAATGGGATTTGTTCTTTGAAATTATAACAGGAATACTTATAGCTCGAGTGAAACCAATTAGAGTATCTGATCTGATTACAAATTCATCAGATTTTTTTTTTTCTCGATGAAGCAAAGCTTGGAGCAAACAGATGGAAAGTGTCATGGGAACTGGAATGAATATAGCTTTTGGTAGGAACCAAAATGTGATTTGATCTAGTAGCCTTTCTTTTCTATTATTTTAATTCTCAGTATTGCATTCAGGGAACAAAATGAGTCTTCCTGTGGGTTATTCATCACCTGTAATTTTCCATAAGTGTTTCTCAAAGTCTCCTGGAATAACTGTTTTTGTTTCACATATCAAAGGAAGTGAGATCAAATCCTGTTATGGTGTTCTTTCCCATCAGGTTAGCTGAGTTTTCTTGTTTTAGAATAAAATTATGGGGGGGATGGGCAAAAAAATAAAGTAATATCCAATTGTTAATTTTTTTGCATCTTAAATATTCAAAATAAAACTGCATCTTGCCAAGACAAAATAAGACAGAAAATCTTAGAGAAGATTAGATAGAAAGACATCCCACAAATATGATGTGCATGTAAATGTGCTCCGTGTGAACATTGCCGTTAGTGGGCTCAGGCAAAGAACCTCACCTGTGCAGTAGTGTGTGAGTCCTCACTCTAGCCCTTATATTGTCCATTATAGGAGAAACTCTGTAGTTTCTGTAGCCATGAGAGGGAAAGCTGCTCATGCTCAACCCATCTGTCTGCTGACTACCTGGACTCTGCTGATTTGCTTCCCTGTACAGTCAGAAGTGTCAAGTGATTTTTTTGGTAATTATTTTTTAAAATTTTGTTTTATATAAATTTATTTTTTTTTTTTAGAATACGGGTTGTGGGATGGTGCTATCGTCAAGCAAACTTGCTGTGGAAAGTGTTTGCACAGCCTCCATGGGAAAAATGTTTTCCTGGAGTCTGAGGTGCAACATTTGGGGAGAATGAGAAGAGAACCTAGAGAATGAAGTGTATTGTCAGGGTATTTGGGTATGTATGTTCATAACAAACATAGGTTCAAGTTACCTAGCCTGAGCGAGTCAGAGTGCCCACCACCAGGCTTAGGAGAAAGTTTGCCCTTTTAGAGCATTTTGTATGAGGAGATAAAACTTTTCTTCTCCCTGAGCAAGGGAGCAACAGTGTATTTCTTGGTGGTTCAGATGGTGATATTCTGCCTAGGAGTATAATGGTATGAGACAGCATCCCTGTTACCTGTGCCTTATGGAAACACCCAGACTGTTGGGGAGCAGAGGGGCACAGAAGACAGGGAAGCAAAATGCTGTCTTTCATATGCACATCATTTGAAAAAAAAGACCAACGAAAAACCTCTTCAAATTCTGCAGAGATATTCTCATTTCATTCAATTAGCAGCGGCACAAAGACATTCTCTAGCCTAGGAGGCCAGATCTTGGTGTCTGAAACTTTGCAGTGTTGGTAATGGCACCCACTGTGGAACCTGCTGCTCTGTAACTGGGATCACAAGCTCTGCTCTTCTGCATTTGTCTTCCAAGTGCATGTCTTGCCTGGAAAAGTGTTGGATAGGCTTTTTTGCTGAGTGCCTTATAGATAATGATTGCAAAAGCTCTCTATCAGCAGGAAGCTGCAGAAGATGAGATTTCAAAAAGGGTGTATATTGCATCAGAAGACAAGTAAGGTGAGAATTTCACTGTTAACTGAACACTTTGGTCATTGGCATCAATGTGAATTTGATCACTGTCTTGGATTTTCTGTGTCCTTTTGGAAGTCCCGTTCTTGAGAGAAGTGTGACAACCTAGATTTGTCTCTGGCTAGGTCAGTTTTGTACTGTTCTTGTGACACGTAGCCATGAGCCCAGTTTTAACTGACTAGTAAAACTGAGGTTACAGCTGTGTTGTTGAGTTGATGGTGTGCTAGCAAGACTGCCTAAAATATCGTCAAACTCACTCCTTTTCTTCTACAGCCTGTTCAGAGATTCAGTGTTTGGGAAATACTTGGTGAAGAACTGGAGGGCACACGACAAAGTAGCGCTGAACCTGTTTCCTTCAAAACTCCTCCTTTCTCCCCCTTGCCTCTGATCTACCCTAGTATTTTGTGCAACAAAAGGCAGGCATTTCTTTGTGAATTAGAATTTTTCTTCTCATTACTGAGATTTTCTCTTTAAAATTTAATCTGGTGAATGTGTCCTAAGAGGAACCAGTCTGATAGTTGAGTCCTGGCCTGCACATCACAAGCTGGCTGTTACAGTTCTGCATTGGGACAACAGTGATTCCCAGATATTTATGGTTTTGAGAGAAGTCAAAGGGCCAGACCAGAACATGTAAAGTAGAAATGTAGGCACAATTTTAAAGGAGCAATGGCTGAATACCGAGATGTATGCAGAATGGTGGTGATGGGGATGAAATTGCAGCTTAACTAACTGTGGGAATCTTGACTTTTCCCAATGATTTGACAGCTGCCTGTTGTCCCAGAGCTGGAGCAAGACCCCCTGCCTCCTGAGACCAATGTCTCATGTCCACAGGTGGCTAGCTGGGCTGTGTTCTGCAGGTGGTAGAAAACAGATTCTGTGAACTCAGTGCTGCTTGCAAAGTACCTACTTACCTCAAAGCAGATGGTAATTCACTGCCGTTTCTTAAAGTGCAAGTCAGTTAAGTTTGCAAGAAGAAACCTCGGAGACGGGCTTTCAGTTAAATCCCCCACAAAAGCCCACCATTTTACAGCTGATCTTTCTGTTTTGGAAGTACGTTTCTGTACCCGTTTGTTCTCCCTCTTGAGAGACAGTCAGTAGCTGCCAGATGCTAACAAAATTGTAAGGGATGGAGAAGCTGAAATAGCATCCCTTTGGAACAGCTAGTGCATTCCAGGAGTAGTCATAAATGCTATCTATCGGAGGCAGGGAGCCATTTCACTCTAGCACAGGTGGTTTAGTGTAGCTGGGAGAGAGGCGGGGAGAAGAAAACCCAGCTGATGGCTGACAGGGGAATGTAGGCATTGCAGCCTTGCAGTTGGGATATAGGATAGGACAACAATGGAGAAATGGGACCTGCCACAAATAATGCACCTAGGCTTTAGGTGGGGTTTACAGCTCTGTATTTGTCTGTCTGGGTAAGTGATGTTCAGTGTAAATAGCAGCCTATGGAACTGCAGGAGACAATGTGTTGCTTGGCTGTGCTGCTTGCTTGCTTTTCATAGAAAAGGCAAAAAACCCAACCCTCCAAAAAACACCACTACCACCAAAAAACTCTTTTTGACCATGTGCTGGGCATAACAACCAGGCCTGAAAGCAGGTTGGCACCAAGGACTGAGGCTTCTTAATCTCCCCTGAACCTGTGCGTTTTGAGCTTTCTTTACTATAACATCTTTTGTACTCTGTAAGATAATTATTATTCTAACTTTGTTAAAAAAGGAGCAAAACAAAAAAGGAAAATTGACACAGGGACTCCTTTTAACAGAATTACAAGAAGCAAGAACACTTTCTTTTTGTGCTTGAAAACACTCTTTAGCCTGCTTCTCTGCCCACTCAGGCAGGACAAGCTAACGAACATCTACTAAGCCCTATGCACCCTTCCCAGACCTAATTTCTGAGACCTCTCTCGTGACCTCCTGTGAAGGGGCTCCCTGCTGAGAGGGAGCCCAACTGCCCTGCAGAAATTGCTTCATGCTTCCAAAGTCAGGTGCTAAGTCTCTACCACTGTGGGAGAAGTGGTAAACAAGTGATTTTTTAGTGGCAAATGATAGAGACCAGGGTGATGGATTTCCATTTTTACCCTCACTTCCCTCCCACCCTTTCCCAAAAATTTTGCTGTTACCACCCCATTGAGTTGGAATTTGAGCACAATTTGGCTGGTGCTCTGCCCACTGTGGTAGGTATTGCTGAAGCCAAGAGAAATGAGTTGAAGAGCAGGGCAGGGAAATAAGAGAAGAGGCTGGTGTGCTTACAGCTATTTTTCCAGTGGGAACTATCTCTTCTCTGCTTCTTTCTTGTGCTCTCCTCCATACTTCTCTCATTTTTGGCACCTAGAGACCTACCTATGTCTTTAAAGCCACATACAGTCATGGACAGCCACTCAGTAGCAATTCATCAAAGCCCACTTCATAGTGCTTTTTACAATTCTATAGATAAATCTCCTTAATTAATTCTCCATTTCAGAATTTCAATTGAGCTGCAGCTAGGTATAGAGGAGCTAGCTTACTTGGCAACACTTTTCCTTCATCCTCTTACATACCAGAGCCAGTCTATCTTCATTGAACTTTGCCATGTTTTATTTAGATTGCAACCTAACCCTGTAAATCCCATGAAACAGGTGTGTCTTTCTACCCTTGTGTACTACTGGATGCTGCATTTTAGCTAGCAGTAACTGTGTGGTACTACTAAGAAAGCAGGACCATGGAGCAACTCGACAAGACTATGTGCATAAGTTCACAGACAAGGTAGACACATAGGCTGGTTGAAAGAGTATATTTCTATTATTTCATTTTAACTTCTTGTTTTAAAGTGTGTAGGGCTGTGTATCAAGTACTCAATGAGCAGAGGTACCTTTATGGCCAAACGTGACTTCTCAAGCTAAGAGTTGGAGGGCTCATTGTATTCAGCTGGAGAAGTGGTGTGCCTCCTGACCTGCATCCTCTGTTTTTTTGGGGTAGCTGAGCTCTGTTGGGGAAGGGCCCAGGGTAGCAGGTATCATGCTGCTCATTAATAGAGGGGAGCTCTCAAGTAAGCATGAGGGATTTGAGACCTTGGGCTACTGAGCTGGCAGTAAAGTTGTCTCTTAGGAAAGTGTTGCATGTTGCTTCTTTCTGACTTGGACCTCTTCTTTACCCCTCTCAGCACCATTCAGGTTGCCCTGGTGCCACATTTGAAGAGAGGTAGGCAACAGCAATTTCAACTTCCTGCCTTTTCTGACCATGCCATCTGTCCATAAAGACCTGAAGATGAGTAGAATCTTTGTTTTTAGTGTTGCTGTGGGTCACCCTTCTGCTCCTTAGTGCTGTGCTTCCTGCTGTAGTGTGGCAAAGATCAGAGGCTTGGTTTGTGATGTGTCAGAGTGTGAAATGGTCATCTCCCTATAGCTAAATATGCCATAGCACACAGAGAATTTCAATTTTAATTCCTATTCATCAGGTGTTTGGTGGTGGCCCAATGTTCAGTAGTGTGTGTGGTGTGGTGGCTTTTGTGGTGTGGGTTTTTTTTCTTTTTTTTTTTTTCAATACTTTGGGTTCCCAGGCTATTTCCCATCTGAGTATTAGCTAGGCCTGCTCTGTTTCTAAAATCAGGTTAAGTTGGTGCAATTTGACCAGCTGTAGGCAAGCACTGGGTTATGGGCTTTATATAAAGTTGCTTATTAAATGCCATTTTTTCCCATTTCCAAATGTATTTCACTGAAATTGAATTATTGAAGAGCTGCATGTAGTCTGAGAAATGACACCCAAGCTGTAGAATCAAAATGTGTAAGAGATGTAGGCCAAACCTCAGTCGTACAGCACTTTTAATATGAGGATATTGTGTCACTGTAAAAAGATTGTGTGGCTATTCTGTTCAGTTAATATCAGCCTCATATTAGGGAATTGTCACCAGTATAATGCTGTCTGTTTTTCAGAAGGTGTCTAGTCAGAAGTGTATTAGCTGGGAGCAATATGTGCTGGTTGAAAGAATTTTAGTCCTGCAGAGTGCATGTGTGTGTTTTCTTAATGGAGGGCTGAGTGGGTCCTCAGAATTACTTTAGGATATGGGAAGGCTGGTTTGCTTTACATGTCTGTGAGGCAGGTCAATTAAAACTCTGTTTTAGCTGTACAAGCTTAGCCAGGCAGGACCTGCCCCCTACTGACAATAAAAACGGGGCTTGACTGTTTTACATCATGTGCAATTACCAATATCTACATCCGATTTGCATCAAAGGGTAACAGTGTTTCTAAATCAGAATGGAAACATGGGAAATCTGCCTTGTCAGTCAATACAAAGGTGCAAAGAAACAGTGAAAAAGCCTAATGTCACCCCAAAAGTGTTTTGTGTATTCAGAAAATGTTATAAATAGTCAGTTATTGAGCAGAAACTGGGAAATGCCAGTATCAATCAGAAATGTGGTGCCAGACAGGAGTATGGATGAGTTTTTAGATCTAGTTATTTACCTCTCTTCTCTCATTCCCTTGATGTTAAACTGAGGTTTGGTCTTAGTCTGATCTCCTGTCGTGTGGATTCCTACTTCAGCATCCTGCCTTTTGAGGGTGGGCCAGTTGCATAAGGTTCAACAAGGCCAAGCGCTGGGTCCTGCACATGGGTCACAACAACCCCAGGCAATGCTACAGGCTGGGGGCAGAGCGGCTGGGAAGCTGCCTGGTGGAAAAGGACCTGGGGGTGCTGGTCAAGAGCCGGCTGAACAGGAGCCAGCAGTGTGCCCAGGTGGCCAAGAAGGCCAATGGCATCC
>JAVJGI010000062.1:87422846-87435099 GCA_035590275.1 Ibycter americanus
CCTGGGGGTGCTGGTCAAGAGCCGGCTGAACAGGAGCCAGCAGTGTGCCCAGGTGGCCAAGAAGGCCAATGGCATCCTGGCTTGTATCCGAAACAGTGTGGCCAGCAGGACCAGGGCAGTGATAGTCCCCCTGTACCGGGCACTGGTGAGGCCGCACCTCGAATCCTGTGTTCAGCTTTGGGCCCCTCACTCCAGGAGGGACATGGAGGGGCTGGAGCGTGTCCAGAGCCGGGCAGGGGGCTGGGGAAGGGGCTGGAGCACAAGGCTGATGGGGAGCAGCTGAGTGAGCTGGTATTGTTTAGCCTGGAGAGGAGAAGGCTCAGGTGGGATCTTATTGCTCTCTACAACTGCCTGAAAGGAGGCTGTAGGCAGGTGGGTGTTGGGCTCTTCTGCCAAGCAGCAAGCGACAGGACAAGAGGAAACAGCCTCAGGTTGCACCAGGAGAGGTTTAGATTGGGTATTTGGAAAAATTTCTTCACGGAAAGGGTGGTGAAGCACTGGAACAGGCTGCCCAGGGAAGTGGTTGAGTCACCATCCCTGGAAGTATTTAAGACATATAGATGTGGCACTTGGGGACAGGGTTTAGTGGTGGACTTGGCAGTGTTGGATTACGGCTGGACTTGATCTCAAAGGTCTTTTCCAACCTAAATGATTCTACGGTTCTAAACTTCCCTCTAATCTGTATCAGAGCTGTAGCTGTCAGAAATGTGGATACCCATCTCTTAGAAAGCTTTTGAGATTAGAGTACAAGCCTCTGGTCTGAAGGACATCAGCAAGTGGCAGTATACCTGCAGCACAGGCACAGGAGTGCTGGCATCCCCTTGTGTGATTCATGGGCCACATGGCTCCCAGCCACGCTGGCAGGTTCAGTAACCACACCGAGAGCAGGGAGTGACATGCAGGAACACAGAGAGGGACAGGCTCGCTGTACCTTTAACTTTTTTTCTCTGGCTGGGAACTACTTAAACTGCAACAAGGGACCAAATGTATTTGGGCAAGCTAAGTTTGTGGCTGTACAGTGAAATAAAGGGGTAGCTGTATTGGAAATAGTGTGCTTGCTTTGGCTTTGAGCTAACTGGACTGGAAAATGATAACCAAGAAGAAATGATAGTGTGGACTTTAGAGAGAAATGTCCAAAGACCTGGGAGATCCTGGTACGTACTTGGCCTTATAACCCTGATTAAACCGTGCAGGTCCATTAATCATACTAATTTGAGGTACATAACTGAATTCCGTGCCTGCATTTGTACAGTCTTTTTACTGGTGTTCTACAGTCAGTAGGGAAGGGCATGTCTGTTGGATAACTGAGGTTAAGGGACCTCCCAAAAATGATTTAGAAGACCTCACATCTCTGTGGGCATCTTGGGGAGCCTGGAATGATGATCTTCAGTACTTCATTGCTCACATCCAAATTTGATGGGATGAACTTTGGCTGAAGTTTGTGCTGCTGCGTCTTTCTCACAGCGAAGGCGTGTGCTGTTAGCATTGGGGCAATGTAAATACCTCATTTTCATTGCTATGAGCCACTGTGAATTACAGCTGGGGTATATATGTTATGAAACAGGGCTACCTGCGTTTTTTCAAGTGTTTTATGAATGACTTCACTTTTTACAACTGGGACAGGAAATTAGGGGTGGCTGCTAAATTTGTGTTTGCAACCTTGGTGAGGACAAGCAGGTCATTAATGAATTTTAGATCAAAAGTCTAGTCTTTTCTTTCTGTAAGTAGATGCTGAAGTCCTGCTATTCATAGGGGCCCGTCCTGTGAATGATGCTAAAGCTGAAGCAGTTTCATTGTGCTGAAGAACCATGATAAGTTGTTAATCCACTGCTCTTGAGGACAGGAGTGAAAGACCCCCGTTCAGGGACATATTTTGCTTTCAGGGATAAGCCCAAAGAAAATCAATCTACAGCCAGCAGAAAAGGCCACTTGCACATTGGTTGGGACTACATTTATCCCAGAAGTTTTAGCCATGCTCGTCTGTAAATTGCTGTAAATTTTTAATTTTACAGTGATGCTCTTTGTACACTAGTGCTGTTTGCTTTACTGTTTTTGTTTATTGTGAGGGTTTTTGTTCTATGGGAGTGTGTGTGAGGGTTTTTTTTGTTTGGTTGGTTTTCTTCTTCTGCTTCTTCTGCTTCTTCTATGCTCCTATGCAACATCTATATTACTCGGTATTGTGCTTCCACTTCCCAGGGAAACATCAACATTTCATACATCAGATTTGTTGTGAGACTAGTGTTCATTCCAGAACTCAGAAATCAATTCTTAATTTTAAGGTATTTACTGTTTTCTCTCTAATTATTTCCTTTTAGAAATTAAATGGCTTTAATGTTAATGAACAGCAAATAAAAGAGAGCACAAAGAACAGAAACACTCAATTTCCTGGTTGTTCAGTATTAACAGAATAATCTTAAAACCATCTTCCTACCTTAGCTGAAGACAATTGATGACCTTGTATAGGATCTGGAATATATGGATTTTGTTCCTGCCTCTGCACAGGCTCTCAGTTTAATCTGGCTGTGATCTTTAGATGTTTCTTGGATATAAATAAAGCTGCTACAGCAGCGGTGGATTCATCCTCTCATGACAGAGCCTGTTCCTTCTCCTGTACTTGTCACTACTTACTTGGACCAGAGGAGCAGGGATGCCTGACTGTGCTTTATTTTCCAAGCTTTTACCAATGGGAAGTCCAAGGTTGATATTCAACCTGTAGGCTAATGGAAAGAAACAATTACAGGTGTGGTGTTTTTCTGTCATCTCAGCGGTGCTGCACCACTTCTGTTATTAGTTTTGGTTAATCTGAACACTTTAATGGGTATAGTTGTTTTTATTTTTTTTAATAGCCTTCTGGTCATTTAGGAACTGGGTAAGTGAGCCTAGCCATAAACCCTCCTGTTAGCCTTTGTTCTTCTGAGTAGTAGGTGGAGTTATACTTTCAGTGCCTAAGCTGACTTAAATGAGAGCTAACAGATAGAAACAGCATTGCTTTTGTACATAAACTAAGAGCAAGTTGCCTTTGTGATTTGTATTTCACAGTACTGTATGGTTCTTCAGATCATAAACATGTGCTTACTATAGTGATCTCAAGAGCCCCTTTATTTTGGTGGTGTTTTTCAAAGTGAAAAAATGGTCTGAGAATTTTAAGGTAAGAGTCTGAACTGAAATAAATTGGCATAGTCTATGGACTTTATCTTGTGCTAGGCTGATTCCTAAGGTTTTATCCCTGCTTTTAAAATTGCCTGTTGAAGACAAAGGCATACTATTTCTTTTATACTGTACTGTTTTTTGAAGGCTTCTCCTGTGAAATTAAGTATATTTTTTCACTTTTCCTTGTTGTGGTTTAACTCCAGCTGGCAACTAAGCACCACACAGCTGCTCACTCGCTCCCCCCTTACTGGTACGGGGGAGAGAATCAGAAGGGTAAAAGTGGGAAAACTTGTGGGTTGAGATAAAGATAGTTTAATAGATAAGGACCAGGATACTTGTATTACCTTTAACCTTGCCTCTACATAGATGCCACTGGGAAGTTGTATGAGGTGCCCCTACTTCTGGGACAACATAAGAAGAGCTGGTCAAAGCAAGGTCTTTGTTCTTTCTTTTACTTATGCTTAAGGAATTCTGGGCTGGGGTTTTGCATTAGGAATTCATGCAAATAAGCCATCAGCAACAATTCTGCTTTTCCTGTGGAGAAAATGACTTAGAATATATTGCAGTATTTTAGCCATATTATGCAAAAAGTATTTACAGTATTATGTTCATTCAAACCCTTTGACGGATTTAGGGTATTTTTATAGGCAGTGGGGAAAGGCACAGTTCTCCAAAGGTAACTTTACAAACTCAGACACTCTTAGAAGTAACCTGTCTTCCTCCTCTAACTGTAATGTGGGCTTAGGCTTGAGTGATGAGAGAGTATCCCATCTTTGTATATCCCCTCTTTTTGTAGTTGTATGATGCTGTCCTTTTGCCATTCAGATATGAATGGAATTGAAAGCTTTTGCGCCATATTGACACTTTTTAATGCCTGATGTTACCTGTGCAAATTTTTGGTTATACTGCTGTGTCACCAAGGAACTGCTAATACTATTAGCTGTGTCTTTTTGAGGATATGTGTAGTTGTCAGCCTTTCAGAAGAGGTGAAAACTGTGGTAACAGAACTATGGAAGTCACAAAATCATTCAGCTTGACTTGTGACTGTGCCCCAAAGCCTGCTAAGTGTGCGGACTGCTCTGATTTAAGGATAGGCTTCTCAGACTCAGTGTTGCTTCCTTAGATGAAAAGCGTGCTTGCACCAGCAGAAGCCAGTCCCAGGTATTTGTCTTTTAGCTGCCCTAATAAAATCATATCTCCAAAGTAGATGGACTTGTCATTGAGGGATCCCTAAGTGAAGAAGCTTATCACAGATGTTAGGTCACGAAGGGTAATGCTTTCTATGCTGAACTTTTTATGTAATGAATGAGCCTTTCCTTGGTCAATAAAATTTCACCTTGCTGACTGTTTTGATTTTCTTTTCCATTTACTTCAACTTCCTACATCAATTCCATTCACACTTGCTTATTGTTTTCCCCTCACCCTGTTGAGTTTCTGGTCTTATATTAACAGCCTGCTTCATAAGACACTATAAATCTTACTCTGGATGGAGAAAAGTGGATATCTCATCAGTTCATTGAGGGAGTCTTGGCAGGGGAAAAAAAATGTACTCACTCCACAGGCATAAGTGCTAGCTGATTTGCCAGCTGGGCAAGATCTGGTTTTCAAGAGAGGTGTAATTGCTTCTTGTTTTGTGCTTAGTATGGTCTCCTTCTGTTTCATGATGTCTGGGCTTTGGTCACCTGTCAAACACAGTGATGATCTGTATGGTACCATGAGAAAGTTGCTAGTTTGTGGGTTTGAGACACACTTAACTTTAGGTGAGATCCAAGTACAGAACTAAAACATCTTTTTTTTTTTTTTTTTTTAAAATTTTAATTATGAGTGCTAATCCAGTAGAGGAAATAGCAGAATTTGAGGGATATCTGTTAGCTATTCTGTACTGCGTGGAACATGGCTTGGGAGACATAAATGTGTATCCTTCAGTTTTTATATATACCTTAAACATTTAAGTTAGGCTTAATTTTCTTCAGATTAAAAGGTGAAATGGATATGCATAGAGAAGTGCACAATGCACAAAACCTTCAGTGTGATGCATTTCTATTACTGCAGGAGCATTTCTGCTACTGCTGAAGCACAGCTTCTTGGCAATGAAACCTGTCCTTCCTTTTTTTGCAACAACTTCTGATGAAATACAGTGTCAAACCTGGAGTTCTCAGTGTGTGGGCTTAGCATAACTAAAACATTAATTAAAACTCTGGAATAAAAACTGAAGATCCAAGACTACTCTTCGGAGTGAAACTTCAAAACATGCTTATCTTTGATGGAGACATAGCGCTCGTGCACCCAACTTGAAGATGAATCTTAGTAAAATTCATTGCAAGTCTCCCTGGAGTCTGTTCCACATACAAAGTCACTTCTTTGACTTGGTTTTCTCTAATGAGTATATTGTGATTGTGATGTCTGTTGGTATAAATACCTGCTATGTCAAAAGAAATGTTCATACTCTATTTCATGTGCTTCTCTATATGGGGAGAAGATGAAAACTAACAGTTTAATTTACAGCTGACAGATACTTGCATACTGCTGTGGTGAGTGTAGTAGAACTTAAGCAGAACAAAATGGCCAGATATCCACTTTCACAATGTCTGCTCACTTGTGTTTGTGTTTCACTTAGATCAACACCCTTAATCTATTAATGGTACTGTTTCTATGCCATACCTAAAAAACGCCAACTAACCAACCAAAAAAATCTGTTAAAATCTTCATTACGCGCAGAGCTGAGCTGGCAGGAAGCTCTGGTTAGAACCTCTGTTAATAGAAATTGAGATCTTGGGCAGCAGCACTTCCAAAGTTATGGAGCTTTTCAAACTCTGCCCCAGCTGAGAGGCATGATATTCATGAGCTGTTTTGGAGAAGCAGACACTGAGGAAACAAATAGCTAACTGGATGGTATTAATTTGCTCAATTTGATCAAAGATTGCTTATGTAAGGAGAACCTGGTAAAAGTAGAGGGCCCCAGGAATTTGCTTTTCTGTTTGTTCCTCTTGGAAAGGGAAAATAAAATACTCCAAGAACCTCATTTTTCCTAATTTAAACTTATCTAATTTTAAATAAGAACATGATTTTGTTTCTTTCTTTTTTTTTTTTTTTCAGAGAAAGTGGAAAAGGGAGTTAATTCTCTGCATGCAGTGATCTTCTAGCATTTCCTTAGTAACTGTTGTGTGCTACATTCACTGATAATAGTTTGAAGTGCAATAGACAAAGCAATCCTATGTTTTATGGGAGCTTGGTTTTTTTATTAATTCACAAAGGACTGGAAAAAAGTAAAGTTGTTGCATACTTGTCCAGTACTTACAGAAGTGTGGAGGAGTAGCGAAACACTTGGGGACTGTGTGAGGGGAAAAATGGGGAGAGATGCAGTCCTGGAATTTGGTCCTAATATAATTAGTGTGAGCAAGACCAGGCCCTGGGTGTTTAAAAGGATATACTGTGCTTTAAAGACCTGCTCTTGTTGTCTGACTGCATTGCAAGTTGTTTATAGTTAGAGGCCAAAAACTGGATTCTTTCCTGCTCTCGCAAGATTTAGTTTCTTTCGTTTAGTATTTTACATTAAAAAAGCCTAATGTGTTTCAGATTAAGGTAATTTGAGATTTTGGATAGGAGCTCTCTAATAAACATAATCAAGAAAAGATGTTCCATGGAGTAAGTCGCATAATATCTGGATTTGTTATTGTACTTTTCGTCTCTGTCTCCCCCACCCAACCAATACGAGAATGGTCTACAGTTATTCTTAGCTTTATAAGGTTTCTATTTTATTTTAATTTTTTTAGCCACTTACATATTGCAGTGGTATCTTGACTTCTGGAAAGTTTCTGGTAGCTGGAAACCCTGGGAAGCTCAGAGGGGCAGAAAAGTGTTGGGGGAGGGCAGCAAAGGGTGGGAGGGGGCTCAGCACCCACAACTGTTTGTCCACATGGTGCCTCTGCTCTCTGAGAGCAGGGCTGATAGAACGGTATAGCAAATACCTTTTGAAAACTGAATTTTGTACTGGTGTCAAGGCTCAGTGGTCCAAGTCGGGGAGTTCCACAGCTGTGAACGAGGTGCCATGGATCTGCGGTGTGGGTGCTTGGGCACTGTGTTTGTTGGCCAAGCCTTGCTACAGCTCAGTGGTAGGTATGACACCCATTTCCCTCCCATGGGATTGTCTGCACACGGGACTGCTGTGACACCACCTAAAATTATCATCTTGGCAGTTTCTTATGCTATTTAATTCTGTTTTCGCAGACTTGTTTTAATATGAAATGAACTGGCCTTTGCAGAACACAGAGGGACAAAATTTCTGTTGATTACTGCACATTATGAGCCCTTACAGCTAAAATATGACCCTCTCCACGGAAGGGCTTTACAGCCTCGTATGGCTACATGAGGGATCACCAGACTGCAGACTACCTGCTTTTCCCTAAAATATCCTTTCTGGTTTAGACATTGCACATATTGGCCTAGACAACCTGTTTCTTGGATTTATCTCATGAGTGATGTGCTAAAAGCTGTAAATGAAAGATGACATAGAAATTACTTTCTGAGGATGAGACCTGAAAGGCATTTTAATGCATTGAATCAAGAATAGGCTTAAGACTTAGGGCAGTGTCCCAAATCTGTCAGCAGGACAATGTCTGCTTCCCACCAGGCAAAGTAGTTACCAAAGGGCTGCACTGCACCAGTTTGCATGTTTGCTTCTGTTTTGGAGGGTGCCACAATGTGTTTGACAGTAAGACATGATCAACTGTTGCCTTGGAGTTCCAGAGGGACGACTTTGGCCTGATTAAGAGCCTGATTGACAGGGTCCCTTGGGAGAGAGTTCTGAAGGGCCAAGGGGTTTGGGAAGGCTGGACATTCTTCAAGAAGAAAGTCTTAAAAGGCACAGGAGCAGGCCATCCCCATGGGCCAAAAGACGAGCCGGTGGGGAAGATGACTGCCCTGGCTGAACAGAGAGATTGGGCTGGAACACAGGGAGAAAAAAGAGTTTACCAGCTTTGGAAGAAGGGGCAGGAAGCTCTGGAGAACTGTAAGGATGCCGCAAGGTTATGCAGGGTGAAGATTTAGAGTATGCCTAAAGATGGTGAATCTCTAGGAATCGTGGTGGTTTGAACTCTGGATGGGTTTTGCACCTTGCTCAGTTCGCTGCATCTGTTCTGCCAGGTACCATAGCCCACACAGAGATCTGGGTTGCTCCAAAAGAAATGAGAAAAAGTGTTAAGAGCTTCCATCTGAACATCAGAAAACACTTCTGCTGTGGGGGTGACTTAGCACTGGCACAGGTTGCCTAGAGAGGCTGAGGATTCTCCCACCTTGGGAGATACTCAAAAGCCATCTGGACATGCTCCTGGGCAGCCTGCTCTAGGTGAGCCTCCATGAGCGGAGGGGTTGGACAAGATGGCCTCCAGAGATCACTTCTAACCTCAACCATTCTGCCATTCTGTTGCTTTGCTTCCCTCGCTCAGATTCTACCAAGCACTCCTGGCTCAGCCAGGACTGGGGACTCGGGCAAGGACAGCATGGGAAATGCATGTTTTTGCATTTTCTATTTGGGACTGATGTTGTCAGGAAGGAGTCAGAATTATTTGTTCACTGAACTGCAAATTCCCTTCTTGAAGTTAAATACACTTCTAAATGTGATTAAGACAAATAACTTTTACTGTCTTCAAACCTTTGACATTTATTTTTGTACTGTCCTCTGAAAGCTGACTTTATCAAGTAGCAAAGGCGATGTTCTGTGTCAATTTTAAAAATGCTAATATGAACACGAGGAAACTAACCATAACAGAGTTCAGGACAGAGGCATTTCAGTGCTGATTTGTGTGTAAGAGCACTGGGAACACCTTACTCATCTGACATGGCTGTCATTGCTGCCAAGAAAAAATGTGAAAACAATTGGGTACAAAGCCTGGCTGGGAACAGGGGCAGGAGGTGGGGCGGGGAATCAGAGATTCACATCTGTTGTGGAAGGTGCTGTAAAATGTTCTAGTCGTGCAGGTAAAACTCTCCCTAGAAATAAAATGACCTTAGTACACAGTAGTGTATTCAATGTTTACCTTAAAAAAGAAAAGAAAAGAAAAAAGCCGTAAAAGCTCTAAATTTATATACACTCATCAACACATCAAACTTTGTTACACTTATATTTGTACTGGATACCAAGTGATGACTCTGTAATCCTTCTCTTTCCATGTCCCTTAAGTTTTGCATAATAAATTCATAAAATGCTATAGAAGTGGATGCCAAAATAGGTCTCTGGTGGAATTTTGTGAGCATGCCAGAAAACATTCTATGGATGGTAACATGGGAGAGTGAGTTAAATTACAATACTAAATGCAGGGTTTAGTTGAGAACACCAAAAGCATTTTAAATTGGGGAGAAGGGGAGGAAGGGGGAGTTGGACTTCCCAGTAACTCCAGACTGCCAGTCCCTATGGTAATCAGTAGAGTCCTCAATGCAGACTCTGTAAACATTAATAAAACAAAAAGATCCCAGTGTTCTAATATCACTTTTGGAAAAGCCTTGAAGACCTTGATGTAGCTTGTGTAACGTTGATAAAATATGCAAAATAATTTCAGACAGAGACTGTGAGCTGGAGCCACAGTTCTGGTTGCTAATATGAAACTGTACAAATGGTTGCAAAAATAGCTAAACTGTTTGTAATTAAAAATATATCATGCAATTTGATTGTGCAATGCAACTACATTTCTACCTATAAACTTGAAGTATGGGTAACAAAAAAACCCCTTTTGCTTTAAACATACTAAATGGGGCTACTGCCCGCTTCCAAAATGGTCTGTTGGCACATAGGCATTGAGTCCTTACATATGGTTGCTAACTTGCAAGTGCAGTTTATTTTTCTTATGGGAAAAACAATATCTAGTATTCTTGCTCACTTGAGTAGTGCCATGTCCTAGGGCCCTTGTGCCTGCATTACTCTGCTCATAAGGAAAAGTAAATACAAAGTAATGAGTGGATTATTGTAGGGTGGTCACTATCCTTGACCCAGGTCCTGAGTAGAAGGGCTGACAATAGAGATTCTGTTCCTTTTTTTTTTTTTTTTTTTTTAAAGTATTTTAATTACTTGGTGGCTCCTCTCTTTCTTTCCTGGCTCTTCTCTTGCCTCCCCCCTCCCCCTAACAAGTCTGTGTGATCTTTGAGGAGAATTTGTCTCTTTTAACTGAACACATGGAGTATCTAAAGCTAGACTTCAAGTTTAGAGGTAGTATTCAGCAGTGAATTTCAAGAAGCTGTGTAAGGTGGCAATCTCTAATTTGGAAGTCTGGTCTTGGATGTATTAAATTAGATCAGTTGAACTGGGGGATTTGTGCTTGGTTGTGTTGATGCCCCATGATGATGGATCAGTTCCCATGCAATTGAGTTGTATTCAGAGGTGCATGGCTGAAGCCCAGTAAATGGCATCCCTGTGCCAAAAGGGTGACTTGTCCTGACCAGCGCTGCTGCTGCACTAGGCAGGCTTGGAATAAAGCAGCCTATACATGATGGTGTCCAGGAAGGCCTGGAGAAACTCGGGTTTCCCGCTCAGGCCACTACCCTCAACAATTAAGATGGGTTCCTACCAGACAAGCGGATTAAGCCCACAATATCAAGGCATGATTTGTCTCCCTGGCTCCCAGCTCTGCAGCCTTTCCCCACTTTTTCTGTTGCAGCCTTCATGCTTGCCTTGCTCTTTGGGAGCTGCCTAAGCTTAGCTCCGTGAAGAAGGAGAGGTGGTGGCAGCACTGACTTCACCTGACCCAAAACTCCTCCATGCCCACATCTGCTTGTGGTGAGCTGGACTTTAGGTCCACAGGTAACACAGTGGTGACTGCTCAGCAGCACACCTTCTGCAAGAAGAAGATAGTATGTCTTGCTATGCCTGAAGGTGGACAGTGCAGCTTCAGAGGAGATAGAGATTTTAAATCCCAGAAGGCTGCTCTGCCAAGTGCAAAGGGGTGCAGCCTTACTCCTGTGTGGAGAGGGTGGTACAGCTGCCTTAGCAGCTGGGGAGGACCTAATGAGTGAATCCTGATAGAACACAGCTCTGGGTGTTTATAACCACAAGATACAACCTCATGTTTGGCAGCTTTTCTTTGTGAGGTTACGTGGTTCCCCTGACAGGTGTCATGGCTCAAGTGTCCGTGTTGCTCCTCGTGAATTTTTTAAGGGCTGCAAGCACCAAGGTCCAGTTCCATATACTGCTGTGGGAGCTGGCTGCAAAGGATAAGCACACTGTTTCATATTGCTTTGCTTTGTGTATCTAGCCTAAAGCCACTGTGGCAACTTTAATCATGGCTGATGTGTTCAGACTCTTTCTGCCCTCCCACTCTCACTTTATCTCCATCTCACTGTGGCTTTTCTGCTACAGCATTAGAAATAATGAGATTTGGTGCTAATTCCATGATGCTGTGCTGCTTGGCCCTGGAGAAGAACAAAGCAATCTCTGAAGGAACTGTCCAGGTCTGTGTGAATCGGAAGGAGTAGAAATATTTGAGAGGTAAATAAAGACTAATATTAAATTTAATGAGACCCAGACTCTGGAAATAAAACTAAGGAAAATAAGGTAATATAGTGGTACGAGACTTTTCTATCTCACAGTTGAAGTTGGATTTCTTTATTCTTGTCTTTGTGGATACATAGCTTTCAGCTGTTCAGACAAAAATAAGTTTAAGCCAGTAAAACAGCAACTCTTGTTTCCCAATTCCCTGCACAGTTTTCCCTGAAGTGTCTTTCCAGAATGATGTTGAGACTATTCTTTTTTTTCCCCAGTCTAAATCCAGATCATATAATCGTAGAATCGTTTACATTGGAAAAGACCTTTAAGATCATAAAGTCCAACTGTTAACCCAGGACTGCCAAGTCCACCACTAAACCATGCCCCTAAGCACCTCATCTATGTGTTTTTTAAACACCCCCAGGGATGGTGATTCCACCACCTCCCTGGGCAGCCTGTTCCAGTGCTTCACCACCCTTTCCGTGAAGAAATTTTCCCTAATATCCAACCTAAACCTCCCCTGGCACAACTTGAGATTGTTTCCTCTTGTCCTGTAGCTTGCTGCTTGGCAGAAGAGCCCAACACCCACCTGCCTACAGCCTCCTTTCAGGCAGTTGTAGAGAGCAATAAGAT
>JAVJGI010000062.1:87435395-87501943 GCA_035590275.1 Ibycter americanus
CAGCCGGCTCTTGACCAGCACCCCCAGGCCCTTTCCCACCAGGCAGCTTCCCAGCCGCTCTGCCCCCAGCCTGTAGCGTTGTGTGGGGTTGCTGTGACCCATGTGCAGGACCCAGCCCTTGGCCTTGTTGAACCTCATACAATTGGCCTTGGCCCATCGGTCCAGCCTGCCCAGATCCCGCTGCAGAGCCTCCTGCCCTCAGGCAGATCAACACTCCCCCCCAGCCTGGTGTCATCTGCATACTTACTGAGGGAGCACTTGATCCCCTCGTCCAGATCGTCAATAAAGACATTAAACAGGACTGGCCCAGCACTGAGCCCTGGGACTTGTGACCAGCCACCAGCTGGATGTAACTTCATTCCCCACCACTCTTTGGGCTCGGTCAGCCAGCTTTTAACACAGAGCAGAGTACACCCGTCCCAGCCACCAGCAGCCAGTTTCTCCAGGGAATGCTGTGGGAGATGGTGTCAAAGACTTTAGTAAGGTCCAGGTAGACAACATCTACAGCCTTTCCTTCATTCACTAGGTGGGTCATCTTGTCATAGAAGGAGATCAGGTTCATCAAGCAGGACCTACCTTTCGTAACCCCATGCTGGCTGGCCCTGGTCCCCCAGCTATCCTGCATGTGCCATGTGATGGCACTCCAGACAATCTGCTGCATAACCTTCCCCGGCACTGCGGTCAGGCTGACAAGCCTGTAGTTCCCCGGCTCCTCCTTCCTGCCCTTTTTGTAGTTGGGCGTCACACTGGCTAACCTCCAGTCTGCTGGGACCTCTCCAGTTTGCCGGACTGCTGATAAATAATGGAGTGTCTTGGCAAGCTCCTCTGTCAGCTCCCCCGGTACCCTCGGGTGGATTCCATCTGGCCGCATTGACTTCTGCATGTCTAAGTGGAACAGCAGGTCACTAACTGTTTCCTCCTGGACTGTGGGGACTTCATTCTGCTCCTCCTCATCCCTGGCTTCCAGCCCAGGGGGCTGAGTACACTGAGGGTAACTGGTCTTGCTATTAAAGACTGAGGCAAAGACAGCATTAAGTACCTCAGCCTTTCCCTCGTCCTTTGTGGCAATGCTCCCTGCCGCACCCAATAAGAGATGCAGATTATCCTTGGGCCTCCTTTTGTTTCTAATGTGTTTGTAAACACATTTTTTGTTATCTTTTATGGCAGTGGCCAGGCTGAGTTCTAGCTGGGCTTTCGCCTCTCCAGTCTTCACCCTGCATAACCTTGTGACATCCTTATAGTCCTCCAGAGTTGCCTGCCCCTTCTTCCAAAGCTGGTAAATGGTAAACTCTCCTTTTTTCCCTGAGTTCCAGCCCAATCTCTCTGTTCAGCCAGGACAGTCTTCTTCCCCACCGACTTGTCTTTTAGCCCATGGGGATGGCCTGCTCCTGTGCCTTTTAAGACTTTCTTCTTGAAGAATGTCCAGCCTTCCCAAACCCCTTGGCCCTTCAGAACTCTCTCCCGAGGGACCCGTCAATCAGGCTCTTAATCAGGCCAAAGTCGTCCCTCTGGAAGTCCAAGGTAACTCTTCTGCTGACCCGCCTCCATAGTTCTCTGAGAATTGAAAACTCTGTCATCTCATGATCACTATGCCCAAGTCATCCTCCGACCACATCGCCCACCAGTCCTTCCCTGTTTGAAAACAACAGGTTCAGTAGGGCATCTCCCCTGGCTGGCTCACTGACCAGCTGTGCCAGGGATTTATTTTCCACACACTCCAGGAACCTCCTAGACTGTTTCCTCTCTGTTGCATTGTATTTTCAGTGGACATCCAGTAAGCTGAAGTCCCCCAGGAGAACAAGGGCTAGAGACTGTGAGATTTCTCCCGGGTGCTTGTAGAGTATTTCATCTGTCTCTTCATCCTGGCTGGGTGGTCTATAATAGACTCGCACCAGGACATTTGCCTTGTTGGCCTTTCCCCTGATCCTTGCCCATAAACATTTACCCTTGTTGTTACCATCATTCAGCTCTAGGCAGTTGAAACACTCTCTAACATTCAGAGCTACCCCACCACCCCTCCTTCCTTGCCTATCCCTTCTGAAGAGTTTGTAGCCATTCGTTGCAGCACTCCAGTCATGCAGGTTATCCCACCATGTTTCTGTGATGGTGACTGTCTTCCTGCTGCATGATGGCTTCCAGCTTCTCCTGTTTGTTGCCCATGCTTCAGGCATTGGTGTAGATGCATTTCAGCTGTGCTATCAATCTCACCTCCAGCCCTGGCATGCCTCTCCCAGGTTTATCTCTAGGGACCCTCGTTTTATTCCCTTCCCCCTTCAAATCTCATTTAAAGCTGTCTCCATGAGCCCTACTAATTCCTGACCTAGGATCCTTTTCACCCTTTGAGACAGGTGAACCCTGTCTGTTGCCAGCAGGCCTGGTGCTGTGGAAAATGACCCGTGGTCAAAAAACCCAAAACTCAGCTGGTGACACCAGGCCTGGAGCCAGGTATTGATCTGTGCAATCTTCCAATTACATGCGCCATTGTTCCATGCAACTGGCAGGGTAGGAGAAAACACTGTGCTCCTGACCACTCAACCAGTTGCCCAAGGCCCTGAGGTCTCTCTCCATTGCCCTCAGACATCTGTGTTGTTTGGATTTCATTGCTACTCACTTGGAAAACCAATAATGGATAACAACCAGGGGGCTGTACCAGACAAGGGAGTTTTCTAGTAACATCCCTTACCCAGGCCCCAGGGAGGCAGCAGGCTTCTCTGTGGGTTGGTCCCTCTGTTCCTCTCGGAGTGGAGTCACTGGTGACAACCACCTTTCTTTTCTTAGCAGAGCTGGTCATGGTGCATGGGGTTGACTGACTCTCCCTAGGCAACTCTTCCAACCTGGATGGGCCTTCATCCACATCATCACTTTCCTGGCCATCAAGTTCCAGGGCCTCATACTTACTGTATGTTAGCTTGACTGTCAATAAATAACAAAAAGAAGATATTTTTTTTCTCTTCAGGTTGCATGAATTATGCAAGTACGTAGATTTTATAGCATGTTGACTTAATCAGTGCTTGCTGAAATTCTTACAAGGTGTTTGAAGAGGCCACTGGGTTACTCAACTGATTGTAAATCATTTTTGTTTAAGGAGGTATGTCTAAGTTTTCTGAAATTTGGTTTGATTTCTGAATCTATAAAGCTGAATCAGTAGCAGAGAACCTGGAGCCTGAGTTTACAGAGGGTTGCTCTGTACATTAATTGCAGGAGGTGCCGTCGGGTAGAGGGAGAGGGTTATAGCCTTATTCAGAGTATTTCAACATCGGTGACATAGTGGCTGTGGGTACCTCTAGAACGAACATCTTCATCCTTTCAGATGCTATTTGCTACTGATGATGCTGTCACTGGGTACACAAGGAGCCCTGTATTAGTCTGAAGTCATGATCAGTGTCTTTAATCTTTACAAGGTTGGAAATCCGTTCTCCTCCCCACTGGTTAGAGAGCTTTTCAGCTGACACGGTAACCTGAGGAACATTGTATTTTGGTTTGAGGCTGGCTAATGTTACCAGACTGTACTGGAAGCTTTTTCTCCGTGCCTCCTCTTTTTTTTCCTTCTTCTTTTTTTTTTTTTTTTTATTGTTTTGTTTTGCATGGCTCACTTGGGGACTATTTAGAAAAAGATTTGTAATCTTAGCCTTCATCAGACCACACAAGTCAAGAGGCTGATCCCCTCTTGGGCTTGTCAGCAGTCAGCTTAGTCAGGACAGAATGTGAGCTGTGGTGGGAGTGGGGGAGGCATGTTTTTAGCCCACACTTGTAGATCGGTGTCATGGGGGGCCAGCAACACCGTGCTGTTTGACAGTGAGGGCTCGTTATGTGCCTGTCCCCTGTGGTCCCACAGCAAGGGCTTGAGGCTTCTGTTCACAGTGAATGGATGTGGGGAGGGGAGTGCTTGGCCTCCTTCAGCTCTGAATGCTTTCATTGAGACCTCGGTGAGAACACTTTCCAACTGAGCCCTGTCGTACTCTTCACCATTTGAACTGTTTGGGATTTTGTGAGGGTGTGGAAGATGGAATACAGGCTGTGGAGGCTGTGACAGCCGGGGGTTGCACAGTGTTAGTATTTTTGAACAAACCCAATAGTCCTGAACTGAAATGATGCCTACTTTTTGAGTTTGGGATGTTCTGTTTCGGTTGGTGACAACAACAAAGGACATTATTAGTTGTACTCCAAAGCTCCCCTAATGCCACAAATCTGACTGTAAAGATATGTATTGAAACAGAGCATTTATCAGCCTGGTAGAAGTGCAGTGGTAAATGTTAGACCATGTTGCTTGCTCCTGGCTGTAAGTGTTCAGAAGCAACAGCGTTCCCAGGGGACTGACTAGGGCCCACAGCATTGTATTGTACACTTTACCAATTTCAGTTGGCTTCAGATCCATCAAGGTTACTGCTATATTCACATCACCAGATGCCTGGCAGCCAAGTGACCCATCAGCCTCTGGACCCAAGCCAGCACCTTCCCTTAGAGCTGCCTTGCATCATGCAGCTGTGTCAGCTTGAGTCAGTGCTGGTGTGGTGGGTGCCTTCTGGATCACCTTGCTAGGGAGCACCAAAAGCAGGTCCTTTGGCATCTGCAAAAGCCACAGTGAGTGGAGCTGGAGCTCTCTTCTTCTCATGTAAAGCCACACTCAGCAGCCTGACAGCTTCCATCCTGACCACAGCTTTTTATCTTCCCCACGCATCTTCGTGCACTCACCAGCCCCTCAAACCCAGTCTCTGTCACCTACCCTTGGCACAAAATACCAAATCCCGTGCAATCCCTGCCTCAGCAGATGCAGACAGAGTCTGCTGAATTGGAGCTGAAGCATATGCTGAAGTATACAGCTTAGTTTATAGTTTGTGTAGAAATTCACACACAGACACAGTTAAATGAAATTTAGCAGGTACGTTTGCAGCAGACGTAAGAGAAAAAGGCTGCGTGTTACAGGCTTGTCATAACACACATTCTGCCACTTGAGCTGTGCTGGCATAGTTAAACAGTGCAACTGCCCTAAGGCTGGAGAACAGCGCTTTGCCTAGTGAAAAGGTGTCCCATGCACTGCAGTTTGTCCG
This sequence comes from Ibycter americanus, assembly GCA_035590275.1. Classification (NCBI taxonomy): domain Eukaryota; kingdom Metazoa; phylum Chordata; class Aves; order Falconiformes; family Falconidae; genus Ibycter; species Ibycter americanus. The sequence goes on from JAVJGI010000062.1 coordinate 87,440,444, forward strand.
CATGCTAGCTGTGAGACAGTTGTGACAGTGTAATTCTGTTCCTGCTGAGAGTTGGCAAATTCTTGTTACTTTCATTAGCTTTTCTCGGGATCTTGTTTTTCCTTCTTTCTCCCCTTTGCATACCCCAAATATTTATACTCGCTAACCAAACATAAGCTGATCTTGCAACTGGAGTGGAAACCTGCAAACAGCTTTGCTCCTGAAATGATTCCCAGCTGAAAGGCTGAGGTGTGCTCCTGCTTCCTGCCCTGTATACTAGGTGGAATAGATGTTCTTTCATGGCTGCTCTAATGCTCTTAGATTTCTTTGGTTGCATAGAGGTTGGGGGCACTCAGCACCTTCTGAGGTTAGGATTTTGACTTTTGTGGTGCGTTTTTGTTTGTCTCTAATATTTTTGTACAAGCGTAAAAATGGTGTCAGTATATCTAAGCTATTGTACGTGAGAAACATGAGGAATATGGGGGCATCAGAAGTGATAAAGTTCTAGGGAGAAGTGTATTTACATGTACAAATTTCACTTGCAAAGAAAAGTCTTTGATATGTTAAATCTCATTTTAGGGGTTCCAGGGATCACAGGCAATAATTACAAGTGATTCCATATGCACAAAAGAAATTAAGCGAAACCATAATTTGACAATTTGATAATGAGATCATTAACAAGCTCTTAATATAACTGTGTTAATGGAAACAGCTATAAATACATAACTATATCTGGTTACCGTCTGGTATTACATCAAAGCTGAGGAGCTTTCAGAAGCAAATGTAACCCACCCTGAGATAATGTAAAACTGTTAGGAAAAAAATTCGGTGGGTCACGCTGGGATTTTTCTTTTCTCAGTTCACATTATTAATAAAACCAATACCAAGTTCTAACAAAAATAATGAATAATGTCATGCACATCCAAAGGGGTAAGTACAGTATTAATTAACCTGAAGGTGGGATTAGTGCACAGAGTGAGGTGGGGCATCGCAGCTGAGGGGCAGAAGGGTCAGAGGGTATCTGCTGGATTTGGGAGCTGTGCACCTGATAAGCCTGGTGAGTCTGAGGCTGGACTCCAAAAAGCTGTGCAAACCAGGGGAGGAAGCAAGGGCATTGTACTGCTGGTAGGAAAGGAACAGAATGGTTGTGGTTTTCCCTCTCTGAGGAAAAAAGGAGATTTCCAAGAGACTGAGTCACTGAAATGTAGTTTGATCTTGGACACGATGGGACTTTGAAGAATCCTGAGGCAGGAACAAGCAGAGCAGCCCTTTCGTGGGTGAATGGCTTGGGGTGAGAAGGAGGTGGTAAATGATAACAGGCCAAATGTTACCGGGGGAGAAAGATGTAGCAGATTGAAGTGAGACTGAGAGCCTGTATGGCTAGACAGCAGGGGACACTTAGCTGCCTGTGGAGCAAGTGGCTGTCAGCACCTGGTATGTGGCTGCTCTTCAAAGTAGCAGCTCACTGCAGGCCTGGTATGTGTCAAGGAGGATGTTTCAGACAGGTGCTGTCAGACTTCAGAGCTGCTTACAGGATGCTCTTGTGCAGCTTCTGTCCACCTGAAACACAGCATAAAGTCTTTTGGGAAAGCAAGGTGGCATATGACACATTAATAGAGATGCTGTGATTTTTCTTCTAGGTTAGCAATTCCATCTTTGCTGACTCCGTCAGTAGACCTTCAAATTATTTGTATCAGAAACTGGCTAGAAAAAAAGAATCCTTTCATAGATCATTGTCTTGATTTCTCCCCTCCCTCTCTTTCACACACACCCCCACACACACCCCCACACACCCTGCCCCGGTTCACACCATCAGCTTCAAGTAGGTGTCTCGTCTTCTCCCTCTGCAGCCTCAAGGGTTGCACAGTGATCTGGGACTGTTCTCCATGGTCTTAGCTGACCCTCCAGCTTTCACACATTCCACTGCTTAATTCTGGGTGCATTGATATGAAGGAGATAACTCCTAAAGAAGCTATGTAATAGTTCTGCAGATGTTGAGGTGCATGTTCTTTAGTTCAGTCGGGATAAAAGGCTGGTGGAAATTCCCAGTCAATACCTAGTGTGAGATGTGACTGCTGCTGAGTGATAAGAGCAAGTCTGTATGCAGCCTGGAATGTTCTGCATGTACAAAGATTTGAGAATCAGTGCAGAGGGGAGAATCACTTCTGTTTCCAAATTGCACGTTTAACAATGTTATCTATCTAATGCAAAATGGACAACGTTGAGAAGAGGCAAATACATTTCAATTTTTCATGTGCCTCTGACTGTGGATGTGCATGGAGAAATTTCATTATTAGTGTGAAGTGACTGTTGTCTTTGTGGTATGCTTTCCCAGTGGTTAGAAACAAAATTAATTTCTGTCTCCTAGATGGCACACAGATAAGCTCTGTCTGATTTGAGTGAAGTGGAAAGGATTTTACTTGCAGTCTTGCTAAGATTACTTGGGTTGCCTGGTGTTTTCATATTCAAGGACATAAAAGAAAGTCAACTTGAAGTGTGAATTTCAAATGGCTTTTTTAAACTGCAGTAGAATGCTTCAGGTTTTAACTGACCATAATTAGTGCTGTACTAAGGCTTGCAATGCTCTAATTCTAGTCAATCCATCTCCTTGACCTTCCCAACTCCTCTCCAATCAAGTTGAGAAGGGTGGAAATCTGATAGTGACAGAAAAGAAACTAGACTAGACCCAGAATGAGTGTTGCTTGAGGAGACCATATCAAAGATGAACGAAAGGTAGCTCTGCTGAACCAGGTTGGAAACTTGATGTGTAGAGACTGGTAAATTTTTTTTCAAAAGCTGAGTGAATTAAAAATACCAAAACAATAACCCTAAAACCAAAAGGAAGATCGGAGATGCAAAGGTAAAGCTCTTTACCCATTTTCAAAGCCACCAATAGCCTGTATTAATCTATTGATTCCCCCCTTGCCCCCTGCCCCCTCCAAAACAGTGATTTTGCATGCAATTTAAAGATACTAAAGTTTCTTAGTGAAGAGAAAAGCATAAGAATGAGCATGCCGAAATGGTTTACAAAAAATGGGATACAAAAGTAAGCTGAATAGGACAGAAAAATTTTATTCTCTGATGCATGTCCATTGTAGATGTGCTGAAGCTGAACAGACTTGATAAAAAATGTTACAGACTGAATAGCTCTTTTGAGAATGCTAAGTTGTGAAATAAAAATACAATAGTTTTTCTAATGATTGTTCACCTAAAATAAAAAGGATATGAATCTCATGTTTAAAAACAGTTACAAGAGCTTTCCGCTTGCTACAAACCCCTTTGTAAATTAGGAGAACAGCAAGTCTATAGTGTCACAAATACTGTCCTGACCTTCACACTCGTGCTGTTTAGTTACCGTTCTCCAGGTATGACAGCTGTTTGAGAAATCACTGGTTACAGTGTCAATAGTAGCTCAGTGCTGGCATTCATCAAAGAGCTGTACTGCTCTTCTCACAGGAAGAGCAAGCTAAACTCTGAAAATGTGGAGGTGTGTCAGAACAGTAATTGCTACTGTAGCCTGGTTACTCAAAGAGGTTCAAGTGATCTGTTAATTTGATGTTTATCAAAGCTTGGAATAATGGAAAAGTTTGAGAACATCAAAGAAAAGCTAATGTTATTCCACTATTTTAACAGGTCTGGCCCATGTAATCATAGGTCAGTCATGCTTCATGCTTATCCTAGATGGGTTTGAAAGGGTGGGTAACAGGATATCAACAATAAAGAACAATGTCTTTGTGAATGGCAATCAGAAGGATTTTATGAAAAAAAAAGGTATTATCATGTTTGCCCCTATGGTTAGGAATGTGACTAAACATTTGGTTGATAAAGCTAATAGTTTGTAAGCTCTTGAAAGCATCTAATCCTAATGTATTTAGGTCAAATTTGTAGCTGGCCCCCAGCTGAGTGGAGAGGCAGCAACAGTAACTGAGTTCTGTGGGGTGGCTGGATACTTGAGTGAGAATGTATCTGTGAAACCTCTGGGCTGCATGCACGGCACAAGACTGCTTATAGGAATGATGCAGTAAAGTACTAGGGGGTCAAGGTGAATAATCAGTTGAACACAAGCTCATAGTGTGCTCTGGTGGCTAAGAAAGCAAATGCAATCCTTCAACATTCAGGCAGAAAAATACAAAGCAAGGAGGAGAGAATGGAGCTGCTGCTTTTTCTAGCACAAGTGACGAGGCTTCTGCACTTCTGAGTTTGTTCGTCTTCTTTGTGCTGTAAAAAGGGTGCTGACAAATTTTGTCCATTTGGCAACACCTGCGTTTGTCTACCACATAGCTGTAGAAGAAGCTTCCCTCCAGGATACCCTGTGCAGGCTGTGGCCACAGATTCAGTCTGGGCTGCTAGAGCTCTAGACAACTGCATAGCAGAGATCATTGGGCAAGGCTTGGATTTGCACCACTGAATGTATATTTAGATTTTCCTGCTGCTATTTCATCTCTTCTTCCCAACTCAATTAAAAATCTGGCTGCTGTCTAGCTATCAAATGCTAACACAAACACCTGTGTGCCAGATGTGTACAGCTGTAAGTCTGTCAGTGCTGATCCATCATCACAGCCATAAGCCAATCCATGGAGCAATTAGAAAACACTTTTTATTTTCCCCCTTCTTCTGTCCCTCCTCTCCATTTTTAATCTTCCTATTTTTCCAGGGTTTTCTCTCTTCTGATTCCTGCTGCTGCAAGTTTGTAAGGTGAGCCTTGCTCAGACTTTCTGTCTCTTTCAGATAAGAAGACAGAGAGACTAAACCAAAGCAACATATTTTTCTGGCTGCAGAGTAGCTGGTTTATAGTGACAAATGTTAAATTATAAAAGTCCAAATGTCAGTAGTATGTGCCAGCTCAAGAAGAACATCTCAAAAATAGTAATGTTGCGAGGGCTATACCAGACAGGATTAAGATTTAATTTTTCCTTTACCGCCCTCCCTGAAGAGACCTGGTCCCCCAGATGTGTTCTGGAGATAGTGACTGTAGGACAGGGAGCACTCTCATGGCCTTTTTGAAAGTGAAAGCTCAAGTCAGCAGCAGAAAACAGTTCTTCAAGTCTGAGGGACAAAAATGGTACTAGTTAAACAGGCAGGACATGACAACACTGCGGAGTTTTTACTGTTGGTAAGACACTCTTTTTACAAGGGCTTGCTGGAAACAGGCTAATGTAAAAAACCTCTTTCTTATTCCACTGTGCTTTCCCATGACCTCTGTCTCCCTTTTGCTCAAGTTCCCTACTTACACATCTCCAGGATTGCCTCCTCTTTCCTTTCCCCAACATGTAGTAACAGTACTTCTGGGGAAAGGAGAGAGTTTCAGAAGGACGAGAGGGAACTGTGTTCTCCTTTTCTAGCAAAGGTGATGAGATAGTTTAATTTGCTCAGCTGGGAGTGGTAATGGATGGCTTGCGTGAAGAAGACGTGTTGGGCATGAGGGAAGTCTGTGACAGAGAGAGTAAGGCAGTGTGGTCTTTCCCAGAGGTGTCAGTTGCTGTGTACAGAGCAACAGAAAAAGGGAGGCCACCTCACTGCCCCTTGGTCTTGCTTATGTGCGACTTTGGCTTTTACTTCCCAAAACACTGCTTGTGCTAGCAGAGATCTTGCCACCTTAGATAATTCAGGTGATTCAGTTTTTACTTAGCAAAGATAACTGGTGTTTATCCAAGGGTTCCAAGCTCAGTTTGATGGTACAGTGTTACTAATTTACAGTCATAGTGTGTATCCTGTCACACGTCTTTGAGGAAAAACTCCCATTGACTTCAGTTTATTTGAACATACTTTTGCTTTAACAGAAGTGGTGCCATTCTAACAGTAAGGAGCATTTTTTCAGCTGTTGGGGCTCTGGAATGCTGAAAACAGCAAATCTCTGAAATGTAGCCTAGAAGATGATAGGATATGTTTAAGTTAGGGTGCAGAGTCACTTGGAAAATAGCCCAAGTGCCTCTGGAAAGTAAATTTACAAGTATAAACTCTTTATTGGGCTGGAAAGTACACCCTCAGGAGAGAAAGGAGAACAGAGGAGATTTCCCCCCCCTCCAAACACAGACCAACCATAGACTAACAGGGTTGTGTTTAGAGCAGAGATGTTTGCACAGTCATGGAAAAACATGTGTTTTTTATCAGGGTTAAGGCTTCCCTCCTACTAATGTTTCTTAATTAGTTCTTTTACTCCCTGCCTGTGGAGAGTGAGAGTCTGGAAAACACAGTTCTACCGGGCAGAACTTTGATCGTTGCTTTCCCCTGCTTCTCCCCTCACCTTGTGTGATGGATTACATACCAGCAGTCATTGCTGCCTGGACCTTTTCAGAAACAAAAGAACTCCAAGAGTCTTCTGTGAGCATCTTCAAGCAGAAGCTGACCTCCGTGATTTAGTTAGTATTGACTGCTTTGTGTTTCCCTGAAGAGCAATGAGTAATATTGGTGTTGAAGAACACAGTTTGATAAGAAGGTCTTGAGGTCCATTGTATAGTTGAGTAGAGTAACTCTGAGGTAGAGTAACGGCATAGGGTTCCAATGTCTAACTTGCTTAGGCTATAGTTGACCAAATCAAATAGAGTTATGCACAAAATCTTACAGAATATGTCCTACGTTAGCGTCTGCTTGCTCTAAGTTTGCAAAAAAGTAGTATGCATATGAGGTGTTTGCACATGAATCTATGATCAGCTAGGCTCTGTGTAACATGTCAAAGTGCAAATTGCTCATCCTGTTTCTTGCCCGCCTCTCTGTCCACTGGTTGAGCTCTGCCTGCTTTCATCATGTCTCCTTGTGAGCTTTGTGTGAAATTTGAGTATGTGTGAAACAGTCTGTGCTTCATGCTGAAAGTGGCTGTTTGCTTCCTCTGCTGAGGAAGACGGGCACCAAGCTGAGCAGCAGGAAGGGAATGATTATGCTCTTTGTAGTCTGCTTTCTTAGTGACGGAGTTAAAATGTCATGAAAACTATACAGCAAGGTATAGATTTACGAAGGGAGATGAAGGAGAGGAGGATGCTTCTTCATTACCTTACATGATCATATAGTAGTGCTGTTCCTCCTCCTCCATGAGGTCAGGACCACATTTACCCTGCTGCAACTGTCTGTGTACTTCAACGTTTCTTAACCAGTGCCTGTTCACTGGGTACATTTTCACTGGGTAAAGCAAGAATTCCTCAGCATACCTGTCCGTGATGGGTGTATAAAAAGCAAAACTTCCATCCCTCTTCTGTCTTTCCAATATGGGTTTTTAGTTCCTCACCAAAGATGAGGGATTAATTACTAGCTGGTTACAGTGAAGAAGATGAACAACTCAACATAGCTGGAGTTGGTGTTTACTTGAGCTCGAAAACTCAAAGGTAATGTGAAAAGTCTCCTTGCAGCAAAGCTCAGCCTGTGCTCTGTTTAGTTCACTGCTTGCCTTGTGCATTTATGCTGCGGTCTGTGTTGTGACTGATACCCTGAAGCTTTCAGACCTCTTACATGCCTTCATTTGTTTATTATAGGAATAGGAGTTTATAGTAATGCTGTTTATACTAAAGATGGATGAACCATTACAGCAATAAGAGAAACCATCATGAACCTTTGCCCCGAACTCAAACCAAACTCTTTTGTGATTTTTAAAGTTCTGTTTCAGTTTTCAGTGTCACTGTACTTTGTTCTGTCAGGACTAGAAATGAGTGCCAAAATATAAATGGTATTTCCAGTGTCACCCTCAGATTTCACAAGCAAACCTGCTCTCATGCCAGGGAGTGTGGAGTTTCTTAGACCTCACATGTTTCAGTAGTGAGTATAACCTTTCCAACTCCTGCTGCTCCGTGCAGCTAGCTTGAAGTGCTTATCCAGTGGGGCTTGCCCATCACTGTTTCATATGGGACAATACACTGTTGTATGCCTATGGGACAAAATACTGTTTATTGAACTAATAAGCACTCCTAGGGGAATGTGTGCAGATGATTGTTTGCAGATGAAATGCTGAAAGTGCTGTGTAGCTGCATTTCCCTGCTATTTGAGCAAGGGTGTAGTGACTGTCCAGCTTTGGCCTCCTTCTTGCTAAATGTGTTGCGAGCCTGTCAGCCGATGCTTCTGTGAAATTATAGTGGAGCTGCCCAGTGCAGAATAAGAAGGTAAATGCTCTTTTAGGCTCTATCAGTTTTGTTTTGAGAATGAAAAGTGACTAATGTGCTACTGAAACTTGAGTTTCTCCAAATTTATTTGCTGTCCTGTAGGCTTTTCTGTTTCATGTTCCAGACTCAGATCCAGTGTTGAGCTGTCCATCTAGTAGAGTCTGATAGATTAGCAGAGCCAATCTTGGGAGTAATCAATTCACGTTGTGCCTGTTTTCCTCCTTTCTGCTCCTGAGGAGGAACAGTCTTCCTCCTTCCCTCCCGTCCTCCCCCTCTCTCTTTGTTTATTGTTGTATCAGAGAATGATCTGATGTTTGTTTTAACACTGAGATGAAGCTGAATTCACTGCTGTCCAGCACTCTTTAAAGTTGGTGTGCTACTTGAATATTTATATCATGCTGACATTTGCTTACTTTAGAGAAGGCTTTATTTCCTTGGAATATTTATCATAGTATCCAGGAATTTCCATGTTGAACTGCTGCTGGACCTGAATGTTGTGTATAATTACCTGGGTTCAAGCCCAGTTGCCTAAGGGAAGTTAACTTTCAAAGAACAACAGCTAGCTCTGTGGCACTAGCTTGCTGAAGGAAGAGCTGGCAAGGATTTTTCCTGGACTGACTAGGAGCAGCCTGGAAAGAAGACTCACACCTCACTTCAACTATATAGGTAGCTTTGTCTAGCTCATTATGGGAAAAGTAGAGAGTCGGTTCCCTGCATACCTGACATCATGGACAGGGTGCCTATATCTGATGTGATCTGTTGACCTAGTTATGGTCTGGGATGGAAAATAAGATTTGACATCTTTTGCATCCTGTTTTTTCCCCCTGATTTCCACCAGTCCCTTTTCCCAAAAGGTAAGGGGGGAGGGTTTGTGCAGGATCCAGTTCCTGCCTTCCTGACACACTTTGATGCTCTGACCCCCTTTGTGCATAGAATAGAAATGACCAGCTTGAGACTTGATCAGATCTCAGACTCCTGTTGTTTCCCATCAGCTTATATGACTCTCTTGGGCTTCTGGGGCTAGAACTGCTCTTTTGCTGCTGTGCATAAAGAGACACCATGATTTATGAATCAATTAATCACTGCATGCTGAGGAGCTGTTCACGGTAGTTAAACAGTGAAAATAAAATGCTTGAGTATATAATAAAGATGGATCATAATGAATATGACCCTCTACCAACGAATTCCTTCCCTTCCTGTATTATACCCCCTACTCATTCTTTTCCAGCACAGCCAAACTATCAAGACATGAAATTTGTCTATCGTGGACAGCATGGCGTTCATCTAATTACTTGATAAGGGTGGTGTCTATTTGTGTGATTTCCCCCCCCGTCCCCCTCCTCAGTCTGATTTCAGTGGCTGATAAAGCCACAAAGCTGAAGAGAGAAAAAAAAAGATTCTGATGCTACTGATTGTAAATCTTTTTGAGTAGTCATAAGAAAATCCACCAATAAGTCTCCAAACTTAAGGAGGGGAAGGTGAAGTCTGCCCTGCCTGGTCTGTAAAACCACAAAAATGTGGTGTGAAGTTTCCAAGAAATATTTCCATCACAGAACTGCCCAAGAAAGAGTTCCATCACGTAACTGTCATTGTTTGCTCTGTGTAACACACACATGATTGCTGTGCGTTTCTAAAACTGCATGATACCCTAAGAACTAAGCAAGTTTGGTCATAAGCCCTTACTAAGACTGCTGTTGGGCTTCACAACTTACTGAAGCACTTCGCGATTTTGGCCAGCATTCAGTGACTGTAGTCAGATCAGGGTGGTGTACTGCTCTGTGGAGAGCACCACTGACGTTCACAGATCTACCCATGAGGTAAGGATATGAGGCAAGAGGTTTTAAACCTGATCATGAGGTTTTGCACCAAAACTATGTTTCCAAGAAGAAAATTATTCTTTACAAATTATTGACCCTATTTTCTATTTTTTAAATAAAATTACTGTTTTATTTTACATTATCAGCAGATACCCAAATAGTGGTAGAACATTTCATTAACAGAAAAGGTTTTTTGGTTTTCCTGGCTGAAAAAAGTGTGTTCTTGGTAAATGAAATGCCAAAAAGCTCTTGAAATATCCATCTGTTTTGAATTCTGAAAAGGATTTTGGGAGAGTGATGGTACTTCTGGGTTTTTGTTGTGGTTTTTTATTTTTTTCTTCACAGGCAGGCTTTGAAATTTTATGTTTTTGTTGCAGAGTATTTCCTGGATTTTCTGCGTAGCAAAAGCTGGCATTGATGAGTAGATGGATTTGTGAACCTTGCTACAAGCCCACTGGTTTTAGTGGAGTTGCTCTTGATCTCACCTGTGTAACTAAGAGTAGATTTCATTCAAGCCAGAAATTAGGTGCAGTGGTGTGAAGCAGGTTAATTCATTCTCTCTGCCATGCATTAAAGCTTGCAGTGGAATTATTATATTTGCCACTTATCAGTAAAAGTTAAAGAATTTTTTCTTTCCAACACAATCTAGTTTCTCATTTTTGTTCAGCTCTGCTGCTGGCATATGTTGACTGTATCTAATGGCCTTTGTTTGCATTCTAAGCTTATCTCATAAATTGGCTTTTGAAATGCACAATCAGCAGTAATAATGTTTCACTGTGGTGACCGTGGTTAAACATTTCTCTCCTGTCCCCCCTCTCCCTTCTCTGTTTGATTTTTAGGACCCAGGCTTCTCTTCGGTGATTCATGACAAGCTCCAAGTTCCCAATACCATTCGTAAGGCATGGAATGAGAAGGACAACAGATGTGACGTTTGTGCCACGCACCTGAACCAGTTGAAGCAAGAGGCCATTCAGATGGTGCTGACCTTAGAGCAAGCTGCCAACTCAGAACATTATGATGCCTCACCAGGCTCTCCCCCACCTCTCTCCAATATCCCCACATTAGTGAGCCCCCGGCACATGGGCAGCTTGCAGCCCAGGGACTGGGCATACATGCCTGCTCCTTATGCTACATCTAATTATACAGGCTTTATTGCCAACAAACACAGTGGAAAACCCAACAGTTTAGGAATTGTCAATGGGGTGGAGAAGAAAAATGGCTCTCCTGGACACCAAGCCAAGGTCAGCTTTCAAATGGCCACCAGCCCCAGCAATGGTAATGTCCTCAACTCTGTGGCTATCCAGGCTCATCAGTACCTTGACGGCACCTGGTCTTTGTCAAGAACGAATGGCGTCACTCTATATCCCTACCAAGTAAGTATTTCAAAATAACAAAACACGTTCACTTTATTCCCATCAAAGCTTGCGTGGGCACGCTAACACTGCTTGCTCCCCTTGGGTAGGAGTACAGCCATTCATACAGCGAGCATCAGAGCACGGAGTGCTACAAATTCCTGTTTCCCAGATAGGGTGTTGAGTTGGGGCAGACACAGATCACAACCAGTATTAATTAGAACACCTATTTTAAATTCAGCTGTTGTTAATAGTAGAGCCAAGCTGTTGTTTTTAACAGCAGATAACTGTTCGTACAGTATATGCAATTATTCCCTCACACAGTTCTTTTGCTCATACTACTTGGTTGGAGCAACAGCTGGGAGCCATCTACACTTGTTTACTCGTAAATGGAGAGTGGCACTAGTGCACCAGTGGCGTCTGGGTTGGTATTCAGGAAGTACCCAGAAGGTCTTTTGGCCCATCATGTGTGCATGTGATCTATAGTCTTTACTTATAGCAGGCACTGCCTTCATTGATGTGTTCTAAGTTATGTGCATTCTTATTGATCCTATTGTGTGCTTGTGGCCTTCTGCAGATTTGATTGATTCTTGGTGTTTTGATATTTATCAGTTCTCGTGGACTCATCAGGCCCTCTAGTCTCCAGAGCTTAGCAGTTCTGGGGAGATTTTCATGTACTTCTCAGCAAATTCTTTTCTTCCTCTCTGGCCTGCTGTTTTCTGGTACACTGCACCCATAAGTATCTGTAGAACCTACCCATGCCAGCTGGGGACAGAAGGGGCTTTTATGACAGGGGGGTAGGATTTCTGATGCACTGGACTGCAGGTGGTGAGATTTTCAGAGTGCCCAAGCCCTTGCAGATTGCGACATAAGCCTGTTCTTTCTGAATTTTCCCAGCCATCCCTGTTGGCTTCCTTAGGCACATAAGTATATTTGGAAGTTGCTCTTTCTACTAAGTTATGAACAGATTGCAAGATAGATCCCTAAATTAATATTTAACACTTATCAGTATGAGTAACGATATTACAGCCAGAAAAAAAATGATGTTATTCATAAGCATTAAGATATTGCCATGCACCAAAGAAGAGCTGGTAAAACCAGAAATGAACTACAGTTATTTTATCTGGAAAATATGTGACTTTATGGTTTTGTGGATTTATGCTCTAGTGAACCTGATTCATATTTGGGCAGGCCAGTATGCGATCATAGATTGATCTAAGAAAAAAAAATATCTGGTTAAGTTTGATCTAAGAAAAAACCTTAAACAAAGAATGCACATTAAGAAAACTGAATAATTATTTGTATTAGGAAAATCAGTTTTATTGCATTCACAATCTTTGAGGTTCATCTTCTACGAAAATGTGGGTTTTGTTTACTTTTTAATAATGCTCATGGTTCCTAGATGGTTCTCTTTGTCTTAAAAATATTCACTAAGGAGAATCTAATATTCAAACCTGTCCAGACTGATCCTGCAGTTTGGCTCCAGTTAGATTAAGGACTGTCCCCTACCATTTCTCTCTCCTTTCAGTAACCTTGAAATAGAAAAGGCACCCCACAAAAAAACCCCAACCAACAAAAAACCCAAACCAAAAAAACCCAGACAAACTGAAAAAAGACCCCAAACAAACCTAGCAATGTTGGTCTGTGGTGGACTGTGTTGACAGTGAGTTTTATATTATCTTTAAGATTCCACCTTCAAATGTTAAAATTCTCACTTTACTCAAATGTCACATTTAATTGCCCAGTCAAAGAATAATGATAGCTTTTGTCTTTAAACACATTGAGAGGATTTTAGTGTTTGGTTATGTAGTATCTGTATCCGACTGGGAATTAGTCAAGTAAGAAGAAAAACTTTGCAAAGTAATTTATTTGTGATTTGAAGTAGTAGGAAGATGCGAGCTGTGTTTTTTCTGCTTTTGTGTACAGAAACCAATCTTATTTGCTACACATTTTGAGAACATTTTTGAACTTTCTCCTGTATAAATATATTTTTTTGTGATGCACTTACAGATACAAAACTCTGCTGGGGAAGAGCACTAGGAAGAGGAATGTGTTATCTCATGTTAATTAGAACCCTTCTGATTTGAAAGTGAATGAAAAAAAGAGACGCTAGCTACTTACTTGTGAATGTCTATATATTAATTAAATTTTCTTGCCTTCCCTTAAGAACAGTGATTAGAAAAATCTCACTGTGCATTAGCTAAGAGAAATAGAAAATAATTTCTTGGGCTAAAAAGCCTTGTGCTTCACACAGAGAGTACAGTACCCTTCTACATCATAATCTTGTTAAATTGATGCCCAGGGAGGAGTCAGTCTCATGGCCTTAGACATAATGGTGCCTGTTGTAGACATCTCCTATTGTAAATTAGCTTTTTTTAGACAGCCTAGATAACTTGACAGAAATGGTTGACTACCTTGAAAACAGGCTGTGTTTCTTCCTTGAAGTATCACCAAAAAGAGAAAACATTAGTTTGGAAGTGACATTCTGTGGCTCAGAATTGATTCATGGCAATTTTAGGCACTAAAAAGCTTTCCTGCTGTTGTTACTGCCTTCTTAGGATTTTCCCCTCCAGACAGCCTAGAATTAGAACCTTGTTATGGGGAATGAATTTCAACTTCCATTTCAGTTCTGGTAGGGGTAAAAAACCCCATTAAAACATAAAGTGAGTGTTGTGATATTGTAGGGCTCAGCTGCTGCAGTAATGTAGGTGAAGTCTTAAATGACGTGCCACTATTCAACTGCTTTTGCAGAAAGAGTAATTGCTATCAGGATTAACTAAAACAAATGTGAATTTATGCATTACAGGATTTAGTAATGTTTTATATGCTTAAAGTCTGAAAAAAAATAGAAGAAATAATACTGTGTTTTAACTGGAGATGCATGTCAGATATAAAAGAAACTTCCTAATAATTTCAGAGGCATTATGGGGACTCACCAGTGGAGTCTCTTAAGAATAAGCCAGAGAAACGGCTGTTAGGAATTGCTTAGGCAAAACTGGTCACACCTGGAGATGAGGAGATGGTGTAGATGACCCCGTCAGTCTCCACTGGCCCTGTTTTATGTAATTCTGTATTTAACCACCCCTTGGCTAAACAGAAACAAAGATCTGGTTCCAGAAGCCTGTATGTCCACTAGGTCTGGCTCACAAATGAACAGCTGGTGCTGTTTTCTGTAAGGGCCTGAGGCAAATTTTGCTGGGAAGCGTTTCTTTTACAAAACAGGGAGTCAGAGGCAGGGTAAGGGGAATGACTGATCTTAAACAAAGAGCATGGCCTGTTAAAACCTCCTATGAACACTGGAATGCTGAAATGGTTACCTGGTCAGAGTAAAAGTGACCTCTTTGGTTGAATACAGGTAGGAAAATAACAGCCAAAGTTTAATTGAATTTGATCCAGAGTCTGAAAATTGTGTTCTTACAGTCTGATCCCCAGGATATACAAATGCCACCTGCTGATGACTGAGTTTTAACACTTGTAAAGGCTTTCTGTTGATCTCCCTATCACTTGAAGGGATTTCAATCCTTCCCTGCTCAGGAAAAACCTCATTTAAATTGGTGGTGAGGTTTTACCTGAGAAGGGCTGTAATTATTTGTGCAGCTGCTGATGTGAATTACGGGATACCACAGTGTTAAATACATTTCTGTTGCTTACCGGTTATTACAAAACGCTTCTGAAGAAAAAGAAACCTTTGGGCCTGGAGTGCTAATGTAGGGGCCAAAAGTCCAAATACCTTGATGAAACGATCACTTCTTGTAATTTTTATAGAGAATGTGATACCAAAGTGAGTGCATAACGTTTTCAGTACTTTATTATCCAAAGCTGCTAAAGTAGCTGAAACAAAAAGGCCACATTAAAAAATGAGATAGATTTGAGTCCTTAGTAGGTCAGGCTGATTTAGGGTTTGCTTTCAAAGGGAAAAGCATTGAAAATAGTGACTAGATTAAGCTTGTGACACTAAACCACTTTTTCTGGAGTAAAAGCACTCCATTATTTAGAAGTAGTTGTTCCTTTTCAGAATGGGCACCCTCTCTTAACCTAGATTAACTGCATGGCTCTCTCATGCTGGTGTGCCTCTAAAGCAAAAGCATGGCATTAACTGCATTGTGGTGTGACGTGCAGTGCATCAAATGGTGGGCATTTCCTCAGTCCTCTAGTGACCTTCCTGGATCTGCATAAGAATCTTTTCATGTCTTTAAGTAGATATATTCAAAAGGCAAACAAAAAAAATTGAGCACAACGTGTTTGGTGGATTTGAGTGACGGGAAGGTAAGAAAGAACCAGAGAACTGGAAAAGGCCAGCTGTTCCAGGAACAATGTGGGCTATGAAAGGGAAGGATGGGTAACAGAAAACGTGGCTGTTGGTGTGGGTGAGCACCTCCTGCTCCAGACCTTGAAGTTGTGAAGTTTAAATTCGGTAAGGAATAAGATAGTGCATGTAAGGATTTGAGTAGGGGTATTATGAACATAATGATATTTGAGGAAAAAGTGTTCCTTTCTCCTCTGCACTTAAAAAGACCCTTTTGACCAAAAGTTTGGAAAATGAGATCTTAAACTACTGAGAGCCTCTTGGCCCCAGGCGTAATGATCTCAAGCCTATTCAGAGAGTTATCAAAGGCTTTGTTTGTGTACAGTTGATGAAAGCCTACAGTATGTGCTTTCTGTTTCCTCGTTATGTATAATGTGTGTTTAGAAGAACACTGTTCTCTGAGAAAGTACCAGCTTGTTCTGGAGTTTTGCAGTGATGAATGATTTGTTTGGAGTTTACTTAGGTCATGGTTGTCTCATAACACATCAGTTCTTTCAGGCACAGGCTTTTAAAAAGAAACTGGTAATGATTAGAGTTGGGCGCAAGATGGAGAGTTCAGATACAGAGCCAACGCCTATGTGTGGGGTATTCCCAACCAGGATTTTGATTCCAAGCTTTTTTTCCAAGTCTCTGCTGTCTAATTTATTTCTCTTCCACTTGCTGCTGCTTCTGTCGCTTCTTAGCATTCAGCAGGATAAAGCTAAAATGTTAATGATTGCTACAACAGTGCCAGGGTAATTTAAGCAGCTTCTAAAGCATATAATGCAAGGTATGGAAATCAAGTTACTTGACTCATCTGAGGACTACCAGGTGTCTTCTATAATTATTCCAGGCTTCCTACAGCCAGACCTATTTTGCCAAAGCATCTTAGCAACAGAAGGAAAGGAGATTTGTGCACTGTCTCTTCTAGTACCATGTTGTTATGTGACCACACATGATACAGTACGAGATACCTAACACAGGAGGTATTTTGCCTTTGTGCAGTTAGGTTTTGGTCCAGAATATTTGGATGGCTTATGTTTCTATAGCAGTTTAGTCACTGAAAGTATGAGATCCACTTTTGAGTGTAATGTCTCCCTGAACGTTTTGTTCTTATTACTGTGAGCTTGTGAATGATGGTGCTGAACAAATGTGTGCAAATTCTTGCACTGATATTTTTTTTTTCATTCTGTGACCTGGACTCTTAACAACAAAGTAACTCTATAGTGAGGCTGTAGACTGAAAGTGCAGGAATTTTATTTCCAAAGATTGTCTGACTGGGCCAAGAAACAGATTGTCAAACATTCATTGGCACTAAAATTATATCCCTGCTTAATTATCTCTGTTGCCCTCTTCCCCCATGCATTAGTTATCTCTGAAGTAGCTTTCGTCTGGCTAAAAGCCTTTTTAAACCACATCACTAATAATTACATGTGACCCTACTAAAGTCAGTGTATGTCATCAGCTGACACTTACCATGATTGTTTGATCCTTCGGTTTATATATTACAGGAGTTGGCTATTTGTATTTCGTTTCTCCTGTCCACCCCCTCAGCTAACAGCCCAGTTGTATACTGGTTCTCTTATATCATCAAGGGGGGAAACTGAAGTCCATGTGAACTGTAGGAGGGGTTTCTTTTTTGCATTACTGTGGTGTGATTTGATCTCTTACGGCATTTTTATGCATGGCTTAATGACCTTGAAATCATTACTTTTCCCCTTCACGATAGCAGGGTGACCAAGGGAAGAAAGAGGTAAAGGGTATCCCATGGACTGAAAAGAGCTAAGTAGGCTTATCCTATGAGTATGAAAACCCCATGACTCAGCTGTGATGTGACGAAGAAATCTGTGGACTGTTAGAAGAGTGAGTTAATCCTGTAAATTAACGAAAGCCAGAAGATCACAATTAGTGAGGATTTGGAGTCTTGGTTTCCTCCCCTGCTCTGTAGCTTAAGGATTTTGTCCACATGTGAGACTAGTTTCTTTTCTGAAATAATAGCTGTGCTGATTGCTTGCATCGTTGAACAGAAGTATAAACTGAGTGGAGGGGAGATGTTTTAATAGTGAGCAAAATGATGTAGAGATGGGATGGAGAGAGGGAGAAGACAAAATGATACATCAACACAAAATTGTCCCTGTGTTTCCCACGCTGTAAGTAAGGTGGTGCAAAATCAGAGAGAAAAATGGTCACTTCTGCTTTATTTCATAGTTCAAGAACATAGAGAGTTAAGTTAAAAGACAGCCAATTTGGAAATGAGAAGAGGAAATATGTTTTTCGTGCAATGTACAGCTCTGTGGAACTTATTGCTGTGGAAATAGTATTGAGGCCAGGAGCTTAGGAAAATTCATAAAAGGATTACGTGTTTATGTGGGAGATAAAAAAAATCCCTTCTTTCTGATACTAGGATAAAAAAAAAGTGAGAGATGAATTTCCATATAGCAAAAGGCAGTTGGTATCTGATATTCTATGGAGAAAGCTTCCTTTAAATGCATCCAATATAGAGCTAAGGACTAGAAGTCCTGGAACTACCACTGAAGCTTTTCCAGCACAGGTGTAACTGGGCTGACTGGGAGAAGGCCACTGATGTACTTAGTAAGCTCTTAGACTCTTTGTTCCTTCATTCTGAAAGAGGCCCTGGAGTGGCAGCTGGAGAGAGAGCCTAGATTAGAGCCTGAACCTGGTGAAGGATAAACGCCAGATGACTGATGCTGCATTTTGGATGGAGGCCTGTGGTAAATGGATTAATGAAACGCGCTTTTCCAACAGTTTCAATAACATTGCCGGAGTTCAATGTAAGTGGTGTACATTTCAGAATTCTTTTAAATTTTTTTTTATTACTTACTCAAGTGTGTGAAGATTCATGGCTTCTAGAAACTCTCTTGGGTTGAATCATTCATATGAGCAACATGTTGGTCTGTAACACTGTATAACGATTCAGTCATAGCTGATATTCCTCCTGTATCTTGCTGCTGATCAACATCTGTTGCAAGAGAGAAAAAAGAAATGCACAAAACCGAGGGTAGCTAATTCTAACTGAGATGAAAAGAAGGGGTTGACAAAAGAATTAGAAAGAAAACTTTTAGGAGTGTCTCTTTAGATTCCCAAGGGATACCACTCGAAGACACAAATCAATGTATTGTCTCCTTGAGTGAGATATTTGTTTCTCACATTGTTTTACATAAATGGAACGTAGAATTAATATTAGATTTAGGAACATCATAAATTTTTTTTTGTTGCTCTTTGTAGAATCCTCTTGTAACCTTTGATTTTGCTTAGAAAAAAATCTGGGCTTTTAAATATGAAGAATTTTATTACCGTGCAAAGAATAAATTGACAAAGCCTTTTCTTTGATGCTATGCTGTGCTTCTAGGAAGTAAGGAATAAATAGCTAGAGGCTGATGTAACTCTGAACTGTGATTCTCCACAGCTATCATGTAAACCCATTGTTTTCTTTTCACTGAAGTGTTTCTGGAACAGCATCAGAAATGGAGCACCAAATTCTCTGTTGGGATAGCTCTCTTCAATTCAGTGGATTTGAGTTAAAGTGGTTGGTTGTTCCCTTATCTTCCAGAGTATTGTGAACTTGAGCAGTGGGTGTTGTCAGGTAGAATGCATTCAGGGCCAGTCCCTCTTCCATCTCACGCTAGGATAATTGCTTTGTGGTTGACATGGCTACATCGGTTTAGTACAGACAAGAATGAGATCTGCATCAACCCTATAAGATTTGATGAGCCAGAGTGTGAGAACAGCTGTGGTGACGGGAGTGAATGTTGCTATCTTGCACTTCAAGTGGGCTCAACTTCCCTTTGGGCTGGTGGATGACCATACACCTCTGGTCTGACCTCACGCTGAAGAGTCTGTTGGAACCGCTCCTCTTGACAAATGAAAGCAGAAGGCTGATTGTCCAGCAGCTCTTGAACTTTGAATGTGCCTAGCTGTGCTTTATGAAGAATAAGGAAGGATTGCATCTGTACAGGGGTGTGAAAAAGCCCCTCCCAGCTAATGAAACCATATTTTAAATCTATAAATTGCTCTGAGGAGAAGTGAAATTGCACTTCCGAATCTCTCCAGTTGAATTCAAAACCACTCCAAAGGTTGAAGGGGAAGGGCAGGCAATGAGCTCTCATCTTCCAAGGGGCGGGTTGGTGCTCATTGTGCTTAATGTCACCAGCAAATCTCAGCAGGAGCATCTGTAGTTCTTCCTTGGAGACACCATCACTCATGTCATTAAGGTATCAGAGGGCTTTGGTGTTGTAAATCAAGGAAGTGTCAGGTCTGACTGGTAGATGTAAACGTCAAGTGACTAAGCTGCAACCAGTGCAAGGTAATGGTGGTATGGGTGGGAGTGCGAGTGAAGGGTTCCTGTTGTGACGGCTCTTTGAATCAAATACATATCTGTCATGCTTCACTTCAAACTGGTATTTTTTCTTGAATTTGTGAAAGTGCAGTATATATATGTGTTTATTAAACAGCAGGCTAAACTTATGCACAGGCTTTTGGCTAATGGGAAAAACAGAAAAAGAATTAAAGGTTAGAACTATGCTTGATGAAATCACTTCTGCTTCCCTAACTTCATTGTGGCTGCATTGATCTACAGTGGGTGCAGCTCGGTGTCACTGGATAATTACAAAACACACCTGTGAGGTGAATTTTGCAATTTCTTTACACCTTTTACTGCACTACCTATTACTTTGCAAGAAAGTCAAGGCTATTACTAAAAGCAGAGTTTAGACCTAGGTTTGAAAAAGATTTCTATTTTAAAGCATATAGAGTGATATTTTCTTTCATGTAAGAGACACATAGATGATAGATAGGGTTTGTTATTGCTTTTCTTCCTGACAGGTTTTAGGCGGCTGGAGCTAGACAGTGTTGCTGGATTTAAACACAGATCACAAGCATAATCATCTCTGTATTTTATTCTTGTATATTTTCTCAGTTACTGCAGTGCAGCATAGAAGATAGAAAATTAACTCAAGCATTAGTAAAGAAATTACACAGAACACATCAGAAGGAAATGTATAGTAATGAGATATCATCAGTTCTTAAATGATCAGTCTCTGATCCCTGAAGACTCTGTGTGAAGTTCATTGCCAGTGTGGAGGAGGTAAAAATGGATGTGATGCAATTCTCAATTGTATCATACAGGTATATCATAGCAGTGATCACAGACAGGACTGACAGGCAACATGCACTAAGAAAGCTTTGTCTACGTTTGGCCCAGCTTCTGTGAAAGTCATCGTGAAGAATCTTGCAATGTTAGGTAGGTTTAATTAAGGCTTAGTTTGCAAGCTTGTGGAATATTTCTGATTTTTTTGCTTTGAAGTGGTGTAAACCAAAACTATCATTGTTTGTCCTGTTCAGGAAATAATATAACCACCTGCTATTCAGGTCGCTTAGAACACCACAGCTTAGTGTTCCTGGCCACCAGGCCTCCCTGACAAGTTACAGAGCATTAGACGGTGTCCTAAAGCTTATCTATTTTATTTTATTTTTAGATGGAAATAAATGCTAAATAAACGATCAAGTTGTTTGCATGTAAATAAGTGCTTTGGAGGGAAAAATCTAGCTCTTATGTTACCAGCTTTTCATTATTCTCTGCACTAGTCAGCCATCACCAAGGGTCTTCACCTCTGTAATCCTAAATGCCTGGAAGTGCCATTTGCAGCCAGGATTTAGTAGTGATGCTGATTATCTCCTGAGTGTTGTCTTGCACTTCAGAGCCTTTCTAAAGATCCTTTTAAACATTGCCAGAGACCAGCTTATCAAGATTTATTCCTACTTCTATAAAAGTAGGTATAAATGCAGACACCTGGCCTGATGATAGCTGGGACTAGATCAAGACTTCTGGAATGTATGTGCAGGTTATGTAGGCTAGGAGAGTTTTCCAGGCTCAGTGATGTGGATTTCTCTGTTTCCTTTTCCATTCACTGCTCAATGACCTTAATCATATGTTGTATTTGCCTCTTCTTCATGCCCCTTCAATGCTTTCTCTCTGAAGCAGGGACAGTCGGCACTACTGCAAGGCACTGTTAGTTCTGGGGCCTCTGGGCATATTATGCATATTCATCGTAGCATAATAGAGCACATTATTCCTTGTATGTTCTCCAGTAAAGGTGGTTTCAAGCGTGGCAGTGAAGGCTTATTATGGCTTGGTTTCCTTTTGCCTGTGAGAGAGCAGGAGGGCACCTATTAGTTACCAGTGCTTAACAGAAATACTGGAAAACAATGGATTGCTCCTCAGTGTCCCATTTTAGCTGCTGGACAATTTTATATCATTCATGAGAAAAAAAGATTGTTGTTAATGCTATTGCTGCTAGTATTCTTGTGCCCAATTTGAATACATTGAGTAGAAATGCCTCTTCCCAATTTTTTGGAGAATCCGTAAAAGGTACCACAGAAAGCCAAAGGACCTGTCAGTAGCCACAGCTTTACTAGAGCAAGAGAATGGTTTGTGCTTAGGTGATGTCGTGGTTTAACCCCAGCCGGCCACCAAGCACCACGCACCTGCTTGCTGGCTCCCCCCAGCCCAGACGGGTGGGAAGGAGGATTGGAAAGGAATGTAAAACTCGAGGGTTAGGATAAGAACAATTTAATAATTTAAACAGATGTAAAAAGGTAAGAACAATAACAATAATAATAACAACAACAGTTATAATGAAAAGGTGGGGGAAAGGATAAAATCCAAAGGAAAAGGGAGGAAGGAAAACAAGTGATGCACAGTACAACTGCTCACCACCTGCTGACCGATGCCAAGCCAGTCCCCAAGCAAAGATCCCCAGATCCCAGCTAACCCTCCAAGTTTATATACCAAGCATGATGTCCCATGGCATGGAATACCTCTTTGGCTGGTTCAGGTCACCTGTCCTGGCTGTGTCCCCTCCCAATTTCCCGTGCCCCTCCAGCCCTCTGGCTGGCAAAGCCCAAGAAACCAAAAAATCCTTGACTTAGCATAAACATCACCCAGCAACAACTAAAACCATCAGTGCGTTATCAACATTGTTCTTGCATCAGAGCCAAAACACAGCACTGTACTAGCTATTAAGATGAAAGTTAGCTCCACCCCAGCCGAAACGAGGACAGGTGATCAGAGAATTTGCTCCCAAGACTTTTTAAATGTTGCATGGGGTGGGGAAAAATGAAACTCTACCAGGAAACGTATAATATAAACTCAGCTGAAAGATAGCTGGGGTGGTAACTGTATAGTATTTTGCAGACTTTAAAGTCCTTTCCTGTAAAAGAACCCAGAATACTTTGAGCATCAAAACTAAACCTTGGCAATACATTTGAAGGAAGCAAACTTTATTGTCCCATGCTTTATGTGTTAAGAAGTAGATGTAGAGGGAAGTGGAAGGATATGCCTGAGAAGGGTGTTACGCAGTTTGTGAAGAGTTGAGAAAATAACCTTTTCTTCTGTTACACTCAGGACAAAAAGGGCCATCTTGCCCTTTTGTATGTGGAAGTTTGGTTTTTCTGTGCCTGCCTGGAAGAATCAATATCAGAGTGGATTATGAAACAGAGAAATTATAAGGGTTCACAACAATTTGGGAAAGCTTTGGAAACAGAAGAGACTGACCAAAAATATCTTGCTGGTTGATTGTTTTTATCTTCAGATATGGCTTGAGCTGGAATTTTTATCCACTGCACAGAGTTCATATGCTTTACCATTTACAACAAGCTGCTACTGTGCTTTCTGAAAAGAGAAAACTTGAAAACAAGGGCTTTGCTTTAGAGGGATTCACTTAAAAGTATGCCCTTGGGAAAGAACGAGATTATAGAAGTTTTAAATTGACCTCTGAAGTTTTTTAGGTTTTAGCATCATTGAAACTTACTCTTTCAAAAAGCTTCTGAATCCAGGATATACCTTTCTTGTTGTTCACGCTGCCTTAATCCTTAGTAAAAGTAGTTCCTGCAAATACTAAAATCCTGTCATCCTTGTACAGTGCTCTGTTTCCTCCTAGGGAAACTTCCATAATGCTATTCTGCTGGCAAACTGAGCTTTGAAACTGTAAGCTTTTTTCCTTGAATTTTCATAATCACGTATTCCTGTCGGATAGGACTGAACCCATGCGCAGGAAACCGAATGTCTGTAGGGAACACTCTGCAGGAACGGGTATTTGAGAGTTCTAGCCCTCTGGGTTGATCACAGGGCTAACCTGCACCTGTTTTACATGGCTTCTGTCACTGTGGCCATTGTGAGCAGAGCAACGTAGTGGTGGGAAGTATTTTGAGAATTATCCCTGAATTTTTTGATTTAATGCATAAATAATATGGAGAATTTAATGGGCTAATGCATAAATATATTCATTCCACCTCTTACTTTTTTGGGCATCCTTGGTCTGATTTCTTTGTGCGTGCATGTACTTATGTATATACACACACAAATGCATCTTTTTCTTCCACTTCGCTTACTGTAGGGAAGATTCCTATGCTGCTTTTCCAAAAGAAGTTGCTGATAAGCTTCAGGATAGATTCTGATCTGAAATCAAGTTCACTCCACTGGTGACAGAGCATCGTCATGCTTTTTCCTATTAGTTACTGCATGCCATTCTGCCGATGTTAAGAAAATCTTAGAATTGGAGTACACAGAGTTCTGAAAACTAACAGGGAGTGTTTCAGCCCCTCTTCAGAATACACACTAAGCAGCAGTTCTAGAAGTGTTTCAGGCTTGGCTCTTTATTATCCTGCATATGGAATAGTGCTCTATGTTTTGCAGCAAGTTCATGCCCATCTTGTATTCCCTTTGTCCTAGTGTAAATGACTGCAAGATGACTTAGTAAATGCCTACAGTAAAGCCTGTGAAGAGACACGTGAGACCTTTTTCTTCGGTTATACAGATTACAGCACTGCACTTCCACTGACCTGTAGTCAGTTATCCTTCTTTTGGCGTGTCACTTTAGCGCAGAAAATCAGTCCATGATGCTCTATTGAAAATTAATTAAAACAGAATAAAGACTTCCTTTCAAAAATTGGTTTAAAATAACTTCTGAAACTTTTACATTACAAACCCAGCAAACCAGAAGACAGGGAAAAATCCAAAATATTTCATGTGCAAATAAAAACTCTCTGTGGAGTGCTGAAAGCCAAAATGAAAACTGAAGATAACCATGAGGCATTTATTACAGTTCAGAATGGTTTACTAGAGTTTAGGCATCATTTTAGATGATGAGTCTGTTTGTTGTTGTTATATTTGGGCTTCATTAAATGCATTTTATTAAATCTATTGTAAATCTGTTTTATTCCCAAGGGACCAGTTAATGTAATCTTCATGTTTGCTTATAAAAAATATTAACCAATAATTCCTGCATTAATTTTAACCAGTGTTTATTTCTAGACTCTAGTGAAGTGCATTTTGTCAGTTCAGTTTATTGTGCAAACTCCGTGGGGCAATAACTTCTTGTCTTTGTTTGTGTCCAATGTAGAAGAAGCTGTATATTTATTGTTGCTGGGGTTTAAAAAAAAAAAAAAGTAGAGAAATGGCATTTGAAGGTTGTTTAGGCTATCTTTTATGAGGAAAAAATAAATGTGGCTATAAGACTTGTCTGTATACTTTCAGACAATTTTCTTATGCTGATATTCTCTCTTAACATTTTGACTTTTGACTGTTAAGATCTTTTAAGTTTTCCAAGTAGTTTGTTTTTGTTGTTCTCTCCTGTCTCTTAAGCTGCCAACAAGGAAAGTGATCAAGGTATGTAGAGGAATAAGAATAAAAATTAGCAAATGTTAGTGGTAACAATTAGGAAATAATAAGTCTACAAGGACACAGAAATGAAGAAAATGACAAGGGCCTTAGATTCACAAAGTACAAGTCTACCTGAGATTAATATACTACAGAGACAGGCACTAATTTGTAACAAAACCTGGAAGAACATATTATTTATGTTCCCTGAACAAATTTTGCTGTGAAAGTATACAGAAAGTGTACCGATGAGTAAAGAGTAAATAATTGGCAGTATTTACTGTGCGCACTGCTTTCCAAAGTTAAACACATTAGGTAGCAAGTCGCTTAAGACTTTGCATATGATTGCCATTTATTTGTCCTTTACAGCCCTTCTCCTAGATGGGAAATGGCTGATACAAGATCATTAAAGCTGTATGGAGTCTACTCTTGGTTTGATCCCAGTTGTGTTTTACTGGAACCTAATCCTTGATGAATCAAGTGGTTATTATTTGTCCACCCAAAATTCTCATGCTAGGTTATACTGATGGAATTTGAAAGAGTATCTTCTTTTGAGGAATGAGTGCCATTTGTTAGTACTGCAGGTTATAGATGTTCAGTTGCTCCCTCTCCTGCCCTTTCAGAAAGGGCTGTAGAGCACAGCCAGACCAGAGCCAGTGCCCCTTCCTCTCTATTTTTCAGTTTTCAGAACTGTATTATTCACTTTTCAGAACTGTGCAATTTTGAAAACATGCATGTCTGTATTTTGTATCTTCCAAACTGATCACTGATAATGTTTTTTTTAAATGCCATCTGAGAAAAGGAAAGGAGTTCTGTGTCTCGGCATTGTCTAAAAAGAAAAATCACCGAAAATCAGTGTTGAGGAGAAAATATTGTTCTTCATCTGACCTTATCTAGCTGGTCAGGGGAGATGGGGATTGGTATTAATTATTAAGTCTGCAAGCGAATGTGCACTAAATTCTAGCTGGGAATGGACAGTGAGCATGCCTGAAGTTCTGAGTGTACAAGGGCCCTAAGGGGAAACGTGGGAATGTGACCTTCATACTGTGAAGCTGTCATAGTGAAGATGGATTATGATGGTTCTTGCAGACCAAAATGCAGATTACATATACTGGGGGAAGATCATTGTGTGCGCTTGTATTAAATGCTAGGTGAGCTTCAGCTAACGTGGTGTTGAGCTAAAGCCTGGAAAACTGTGCTCAGCTTGGATCCCTTCAAGCCTTGCAAATCAAAACTGGTCAACTGAAACAAACAATTTTGATTGAAGACATGATAGAAAGCAGCAAACGAGAGGAGGCAAAAACATGATTAGCTTGGAAAATAGAAGTAGGCTAGGAGTATATGTAAAAAGCTGAGTGCTGTGTTAAGAAAGACTTAAGAAAGAGTGCCATAGCAAGCACATAGCCTGGCGTTCACAAGTTGACCTCTCTGTGCCACTGAAAGGGGACCAGAAAAGAGAAAGGCCCAGTTCCTAACGATTTACGGTGTGCACCAACAGAGCTTAATTTGATGTTCAGTTGAGGATGTGCTCCTCCTTGGTTTTGCTTTCGTTAGCCTAGAGGGCAGTAAATCTAGAGCAAACAAAAGACAACATAGCATGACGTGGCACTCGGTCAGCCTGTAGAATTCACCCCAGGAAGCAGCTTGCAAGTCAAATGGTTATAGTTGAGTGAATTTTACGACTGCTAATAACAGCTGTAGCTATGCAAACTAAGGTAATAAGGCAACCAAATCTATGCTTTAAGGCATTCACCTTCAGGGCCAGGAAGAAACTGTTTCTGTCCAGCTACTGGTCTCATTTGAAGGCTCTTTTCATGTCTTCCTGTTGAAAATGATGGTTGTTGCTGTCATAAAATAATTTTAAAACCTCAGCAGGACATTTTTATTATTAACATGAAAGAAAGACAGGTGTTCATATATTGTGACAGAGATTAGAAAGACCAACCTTGTTAAATTTATAGAGGTCACTCCTGCTGATGCATAGGTTCTGCAGAGCTCCCTGGTTGTTGGTTTATTGTTTTTTGGTTTTTTTTTTTTTTTTTAGTAACTGCATACTGACTCCTCTGGAAACGAGACAATTTCATGGCAGCTCCCATTAGCACTGATAACTGTGAAATTAGCTATTGCCACATCTCCATGTTGATACCATGAAATAAGGAACACCTGCAAGGGACTATTAATAGTAGGGATGGAGAAGGGGAAGGCAGCTACACAAAGCCAAAGGGCAATGCAATGCAACATGTCTGTTACATTGCGAGATGGTGGTTTAGGCCATGGTTTGTGCAATTCACTGCAAAGGCTGACATTTTCAGCATGGAATCCGAGGCTAAATGATGTTTCCCTGTGGGAAAAGAGGAACACAATATTGTTATGCTTTTTGACTTGAGTTGTTGACCAGTGTCAAGGTCTTACAAGGTATTTACATTGAAAAGATATCCTGTTGGCTTCTGAATAGTGTATCAGCATCTCTACTTGTGGGAATGAAGTAAGAACGTTTCCTAGGCAAGTGCAAGGCTCACAGTTCTGAGCCTTTTCCAGCTGGAATTCAGCCCCCTAAAATGGCCTTTCTTGCAACACCACTCTCAGTACTTCTCTTGTTTTCACTTCTGCACATCTTCAGTGCATTTTTGGGCCAAGTAATAGCCAATCCCCCCCTGTTTACATTTAGCCCCACTGAGCCCTTCCGAACATAACTTTTGAGCAGCTCTGCATTCAGCCTTGCATGATGGCTCCTGTTCCGGCTATCCTAGCCCAACCTGTGTTTGAGGACTCAGACACATGATCAGCTTGATAACTTTTTAGCAAGCTTACTAATTAATACATGGGAACTGTAAATGCATGTTCATAGTTTACAGCAAATTTAAGATAATTTGACTTGGTTTCTTTGACTTAGCTCTAGAAAAGAGGTTGTAAGCTAAATCATTATTACTTTGCATCTGCCACAGGCTAAGCATGTGCATGTGGACAGCTGTTGTAACTCTGCACAGCAACTTGTTTCTGTGCCTGAGCTCTCATAACCTCATACGATGTCAGTCAGCATTCAGAAAGAAAACTGGCTCCTAGACAGCATTATAAATGATGAGTTGAATGGTTCACCTGAATATGTGCGACTTCAGTGATTTTAATTTCATTGTGAGCATTTAAGCTGATAACATTTTAAGAACTAAATTTCATGCAGAAGACTGGGTACTTTGAAGTTCTAAATGCTTCCTGTGGAACAGAGCCCAAACAGAAGAAGCAGAAAAGATGCTTTCTTGTTCAGGAATGAGACAAATTACTCTCTTTAAGATGAGAGATCTTACTGGAATGCAGGTAATACACTGGCAGATGTGTTGTAGCATTGGTTAAGCTAAACTGAAGTGGAGGGAAGGGATGCATCAACTTAATGACTAGACACTAAGATGTGAACACAGTATTTTTTAAAGTTTTCTTTGTGGCCCGCAGGTTTCAGTGGATTTTCAGAAGAGCTGAGAGTACTTGGAGCCCTTAGACCTGCCTTGAGAGATGAAATTTAAGATAGCATTAAAATGTGCACCTTAAGTTTTTTTCCACTAAGGATGGATCAGGAAATACAAGACTCTCCTCAGTCCTTTCAGATGATGAGTTGTTAGCATTTCACTAAGGAAGCAAAAAAGAAAGCTGTGTAAGCAGTATTAGCAATTTTTGGTGTCAGAGGTAAACTTTTATTTAATTGCTTTTTAAACATGTACTTCTATGTAAAGATGATTTAGGAAAGCGTATGGAAAAGAATAAATCTTTAAACTTAGAATATTTGATGAGTTGAGAAAGATTCCTTAGTCTCTTTCAAATTTACCAGGCTTCTATATGGCTTGGTCCAAAATATGCCTGGCTTCTACATGACTTCTCTGCAAGCAGCTCTTTTGTATTTGTTCAAAAGTTCATTGCTCATGCAAGGTTCAAGTCCTCTGGTTCCTCCCTTTATAAGGTACATTACTGATAGTCTTAGGACCTAACACGCAGAGAAAACAATTTGTATTATTACGGTATCTGCCAGCACTAATATAATTAAACCTTTGGCAGCAGTTTATAGAAAAGCTGATATTCATAATTTTTTTCTAATGTGGAAGCCACTGGAATGGTACTAGTTTCTAAATAGATCCAAGGCATTTGCTAGATCCCTGGGCTCAGACTCATGGACCTTTCCATGAGCAGCTGGATGAGACATCCGTCAGACGTGAACTGATCTTACCCACCAAAAATGTCAGATCTTGAGGTGGCTATGTGTGTGGGCTGAATTTGCATTGTGCCACGGTCTTATGCAATAATCATTGCAGGAATCTCTAAGCCTGTCAGATTTTTCTCATTCTGAAAATTAAGTAGTTGTCTCTCCTCATGTTTTCATGGTAGAACGTGACCATATGTCTTTTAAATAAAGACTAATGATCCAGTTCATACACCTATGTGTGGAGAAACTAATGGGGTTTTTTACTGCCTACTCTCTTGCTAGCTATAGAAAGAGGTTGCTTTCTGGGTCAATAATGCCATTTAAGTTAAGCCCACATGCTGACACACTGGTAGCTTCTAGAGCTGTTCTTGTCAACTGACAAGTGAAAGGTCAATGGCTCACAGATTGCTGTTTGTGATAGGGAAACGGCTACAGCAAGATTCGAACTTCTTATGATGTCTTGACGTGGCTGTCAGGTTAGGAGCTGATCAGAGGAAGGGAAGTTTGTTTTCATAACAAATTTATTACTCCTGAACGCATTGAACTAGAGAGGCTTGTGCCTCAGCTTCAAAAGTTTAGTCACTTCATTTAGCTGCTGTCCCATGTGTACAGACAGACAGAAGTCAGACGTATGCATCTTTCGCAGTCTGCACACACTCTTCATTGCGGCACTAGTTATTTTAGCACAATTAGCCTGGCGGCTGAGGTCTTAAAGGGTAGCCGATACAACAAAGGATTACAGCGTGGTCGCTGAATCTGGATGTCTGAAATCAGCTTTAACTGCGCCACACAACAAAGAAAGGCCTTTCTCTTGTACAATGGTACTGAACTGATAGCGAATAGAAGTCAAAACAGAAAAAGATCAAATTAATTTCCAGTTGCGCAGCTTTATGATGCAGCAACAAGATATACAGGTAACTAAGAGAATTAAAAACCTTATAAAAGTAGATTTAAAAAAAAACTTCTGAAAGCTAGAGGCAGCGTCAGCTTTCCCACGGATTACCACGTTATTGTCATCTTCTTGACGAGAGAGGAAGCAGTTTTATTGTGTTGCTGCTCATTATCTTTTTGCATTGCTGAAATGCCTAGAGACCCACAATTGAGACCAAACCCTCTATTTGCTAGCTGTTGTTCCTATTTTTCTTTTGCAGTTACGTATGGGAGTACGCCAACTCGGAAACCTCGTGTTGCTCTTTTGTCAACAGAGACTTGGCTGGTGGAGCTTCATGGTTGAGAGCTGTATTTGGGTCTAGCTGATGGTGCTTTGCTGCTTTACTCACCAGGGATAGCTCACAGCCTTACAGGGGTCTGCCCGTGGGGAGCCCGCTTCACCGAGGGAGCTCTGGGGTATGGGGGGTGAGCAGATTTACATCCCAGGATGGCTGTCCTGCCAGTAGCTTCTTTGGGGAGGAATCAGAGAGGCTGGCATGAACCTGAATGGACATTACAAAACATTGAGGGTATTGATGAAGGTCACTTATGATAGCTATTGTGTTTTTGTAACAACATAGAGACCTTACCTTTCAGAAAATAGTTTGATAATGAAGTAGCAGCCAATAAATAAAATTTGCAGGCTATGTCACTCAGACTAAAGGAGCACTGCGGACTAGAACCTGCAACTTCTGTACTCGAGGTAGATATTTGCTGGCCTGAATATTTCAGATCATGTAATTTCTCCTCCTCTAACATTTTTTTTCCTGTTTGCTTTTCTGCTCAATAAGTGTATTGGTACAAAGAGAGTGAACAAGAAGCAGGCTTGGTCAATACTATTTCAGACTCAATATACTGATTCCTTTTGATGTAGGTAGAGTACTGACTATTCCTTGCATGGATTCCTTAGTTCAGGAGGGCACTGGCAAACTGAGAAAAGTGAATTCATTGCTAAGCCAGATCAAAATGAGTCTCTATCCCTCAGGTCTCAGTGGTGGAGGTTGCGTGGGAATGTACATCAACTTATATTTACCAAGCTATGGTCTGTATGGGAATTTGCTGATCAAGCGAACGAACCATTGTCCTATGCTTAGTAGAGCAGATTTCTGGTTTTATAATAAAACTTTCATTGTTGCCAATGCAATTCTTCCCGGGTATTGTTTTTGAGGAGAGTGTGCTCAAGAAGTAACTCACGGATTTTCAGGCAGAACCGTTTCACTGTGTGGTTTTGGGTTTGTTTGTTTTGCTTTGCTTTTCATTTCAAAAGCTAGGGCAAGAATGTGTACTGAGCGAATGAGTGGAAGTAAGAGGGAGCATAGCGGATGGTTGAGAAAACGGTGTCATTATTTACAACGGAAAATACAGCATAAATTAAAAAAACCAAAAATACTCTTTTGTAAGGCAGAACTCTTAGGAGGAAAAATCAGAGGAAAATGCCTTACCATTATTTGGATGTCTGATCAGATGTTGAATCCGCCTCTAAGTAGCTGGTCTCAAGACATTCAATGACTTGTAAAATGTTTCATTTATAATGATATGGGCTGAGTGTGAGGTGGATCTGACTGTATCATTGCAGCTTTGATGGGAGGACATGCCCACGTCTGCGCAAATTGGGCTTTCTTTTGTGCTCTGGAGTGTACTGGATCTGTGTTAAATAGCTATCTTGTTTATAGAGGGCCATGGGAGGTGGCTGCAACAGTCAAAGGTCATCTTTCTTTTGGACAGCAGGAAGCTGGAGGTTGCAATTAAGCTCTAGGTGCTGTCATGGTAACTAAGCAATGTTTAAGTAAAAGTACTTTATGCTAAATACAGTCTAACTCTTCCTTGTTAAATGCAAAGCATAATCAGCATTCTTGACATCCCAGTGATCCTCCCTTTGAAAAACCTCACTTTTTCTAAGGTGCACTGTTTTGTGTTCAGACACAAATTCTATGCTGTTAAGGTAGCCCCTTCTGCTAGATCAGTATTTCAGATTCTGTGTGCAAATTTGAGTGGAGCGGGAGCAAAGCATGCCCCAGGACCCTTCCTGGAGTTTCAGTATTCGCAATGAAGAGTGCCTTTGGTAAGCAGTATTTGGTATGTCTACATCCAAGAAAGAGACTGATTCCAGCAGACATTATGCATGTCTTTTTTTCAGCCTGTTCCTCATAGAACACTTTCTTTTGACAGGAAAGGACTATCAGGAATCGCTGTCTTGCTCTTGCTCACAGAGTGCCTGTATCAGTCGTTGCAGTGTTCTTGAGCTGTAGCAGCTTAGTATTCTGCTATGAGAGAAGAAGGTCATAATCAAATGGCAAGATGCTATAAGACTGTGCCAGTGCCCTTAGCTACAGGAACTTGCTACCATTTCAAAATTATTTTTTCTAAAGGTGGATTTTGTCCTGAATAATTCCTTAAATGTCACCTCTGTTGCAGTGAGTGATTTGTGACAGATGTGGAATATGTCCTTGGTACTCTGTGGTATATTAAAGGTGACTGGCTTAGCAAATCCCCACCACTTTCAAGTTGCTCTGATCAAATGATGTGATTGTTTCTTTCTGCCCTGTGAAGGATGCGTTAAAATTAATTTGATAGTTGTGTGGGCAGCACAAAATTCCTCTTTCCCTCTACCCCTCTGCCCAAAGCTCCACTTCAGTTTACTGGTACTTCAGTAAACCCTCTACCAGATTTACCTCAAAGTATTTGAAGCTGTATTTCAAATGATGTTTGAAACTGACTCTTAAATATTTCTCCTTCCTGTTTTCACATGGTAACCTCTCCCAACAGCACCCTAAATTATGAAAATGAAATATAGTAAATGTAAATTTTTTTTTTTTTGACACTAAGCACAGTGGTTCGCAGCTGTCACCTTGTCCTTGGAATGCTACCATACATTAAATTTCTGCTACACCTTTTTGTTACTGCACAAAACTTCCATTTTAAGCAAAAGGGATGAAGTCAGTATTTCCAGAGGGGTTCAGATAAAATAGCCAAACTGTGGGAAGAGGACCCACTACTTATTGATATGTTCTTTTGTTGAGACATGTCTTCTCTAGGTGAAGTAGCACTCCAATATTTCCTTCATTAACCTCTCTTTAGCTGAAGAGACTCAAGAAGTGTCAGCTCCTGCTCTGTTTGTTTTCTGACGCTGCTTCCTATAGGCAAGTTACTGTAATTCCGCTGCAATCTGTAGTGGCTGGGAAGCTGGTGGCTTACTGAAGATTTTTATCTGGTTCTGCAATCCACCACACTGTTACTTCACTATACACTAAAGAAAGAGGAAGAATTCTTTCAGTTTTCAAAATTAATTGGTAAATTAGAGGTCTTGCCTCAGCCCCTAAGAATTGGTAGGAGTAGTTTAAGCCCAGGAAAAACAGGGTCGCTCAGTTTTTGGGAATGATTTGGTATTCTATACATGTGTCAGAAGACAGACAAATGTGAATGGTGTACTGTGAGATGCCTTCCGCAGTGCTTGTTTCCTCACTCCCATAAACCAGAAACCAGACTCCTTGAGCCAAACAGGAAGAATAACTTTATCTTGTTATGACTGAGAGTAAACTGTGATGAGCCCAAAGGTAAAGATTAATACTTCAGAGAAGCCAGGACACCTGATTGTTCGTAATGGAAAACTTGAAATTAAGCTGTTAACCTTGTGTTCTAAGTAGGGTTATAAGGATTTGATGTTTTTGGTGTGCTAAAACTTTGAGAGAGGTATCCTTCAGATCTTCCCTCAACTCATTTTTTAAAGGGGGTCTTTAAGAAGAACCTTTTTCTTGGTTCATATAGACATTTGCTGTCTAAAATAAGCCAGGAAGTAATTTCGTCAGTATTTATTGGGCAGAAAATTCAGTGCTGCTCTGAATCAAGAGTGGATTGCCAAAGAAGTCATTCATTCATGTGTGTCTGTTTATGAAAGAGAGCTTTCTACCTTCTATTTCTTCTTGCTAGTGAGCTTCTCTCCTGAGATTAGGATCTCTGGACACTGAGGTTTGCTTTATAGTGAATTTGAACACAGATTTCTATCTTGAATTTGGCTTCAGACCTGGATACGTTTCATGCACTTGTGTGCATCCAGTTAATTCATCAGTCCAGTCATTGATGTAAACTAGATCTTGGGGATGTTCCTGAATGCTTCACTACCTCCAGAGCAAAGGATGTTTTGCATCTTTCATAAATGCTAACTTCCATTTGTACAGCAATTTCAGCTGGGAGTCGTCAGTCAGGAGTTTTGGAAGCCTTAATGAGCTAGACTGTAAAACGTCCTTATGCAAATATAATTAACCTCATACTGCATGATGGCAAGTCTTATGCACAGAGTGGATTGGAACAGGAAGAGAATGTAGCCTGGCTGACACCTGTGGTTTAACTGCAGAGCCATCTTTTTCCTATGAAATAAGAGAATTTAAATCATGACTTATCTCTAGCTCTTGCTGTATACTGTCAGAAACCAGTGAAAGAGGAGGTTAATGGATGCCTTGCTTTTATGAGACAGGAGAAAAAAAATGGGGCCTTTGGAGGGACATCTGTCTTGTTCCATGTGCACTTAAAAGGTTTTTATTGAGGCATGAAAGGTTGCGTTGTTCCATGCTTTGTCTTTTGTTGCTTATCCAGGCAGTGATGTGCTGCCAACAATTCAATAAAGGAATTTCTCAAAATATGTCCTATTAACTGATCTTAAACCTCATGTATATGCTATGTGGGTACTCACAGGAGAGCAGGGAAAGAGAATCAACGAATTGATTCTTCTTTTCCCCCTTAAAACCAGAAACAGTATCTAGTGACAGAGACAGCGACACTGAAGGGGCAGATTTACATGAACTGTAATTGCCAGGATACATTATTGAGGGGGGAAAAAAAGGAGGAAAAAAAAAAAAAGAGAGCCTGAGTGTGTTAATGTTCAAAGTGTAGTTTTCAACTGTGTCTTTTGAGCTGGGATGGGGAAAAAAAGAAATTCTGTAAGAGCTATGGAAATGTCTCTTCTATGAGTATTTGTCCTTAAATGCTTGGTATGTCCTGGGTGCATTTACTCAGGTTTGTGTATGTGTGAACTTCAGTGAGCAAAGTCAGAGGAGAAAGGGATAATTTGGTACTGTAACTGGAGAAGAGGGTAAATGAGATGGTAAGATTACCTTCAAAGCCCACTCAATAGTTTAAATGATTTCTACACTCTCCAATCTATGAAGCAGAAGAAAGAAATGCAACAGAAGTGACTCAAAGTCAATAATCTCTGGATATATGAATTATCTGGACTTCTGTCTTCCACTTTATGGATATAAATTGAACTCTGGAAATAAATGGGGATTTATTAGTCAAATATTGAGGGGCATGTGTCTAGGTGTCTAGCGAGGTACTCAGCCTGTGGATTGACGCAGATGTACAAATTTGTGTGGTATAAACAATACTCCGGTAAGTACTGGATGAAAAAAAGGTTCCCAGCCTGGCCCAGAATTTGGCATAGCACTGTCTTTGCCCTTCATCTCTGCTGGCTGCATGACCAAAGGGACAATTCCATAATTAAATACCAAGTTCCAGTTTGTTACTCTCTTTTTGCTTTGATATAAGGAAAAGATAGCAACAGAGTGACTTGAGGAACTCGTTCAAGCAACACCTGATGATCTGTTTGAGGTTATGGGTGTTGCAGTATCACAAGGTACTTCAGTAGGCTTTTACCTGTTTAACATCCAGTGCTGGTGCAGGCTGCCCGGGCAAGGAACATTAGAAAGTTTGAAATTTAGGGAAATATTTCAGCTTCCATTGCTTCTGGAGACATTTCATTTTCTGTTGAAAAACCCCAAACTGGCAGACAAAGTAAGGAAGTGCTAAAATGGAAAACCATTCCTAGATTAGGAGATCCTGGACTGTGGCTTAAGCCAGTTCTTGTTTTGTCTTAATTTGTCTATGCCTTGTGTTAGGTAAAGTAAAGTATGTTCCTATTTTTGTACCCTTGTAATACACTGTCAACTAAGAAGTGTCCCTGCTGAGGCAAATGGTGAATCGATGGAGCTCAAGGACAGACAGTATGTGCATTGGGGGGTTTATTTCTGAGAGAGTTCACACTGAGAAACAGATTTTTGCCCAGGAAGAGTGTCCGCGCGGGGAAGGAAACCTGGCAGTGGTGCTGGACCCTGAGGATCACGAGGGTGCTGAACAAGCCCAGCATGCCCCATTATGAGTGTCCACCCAGGGCAACTCTGGGAGGGCTCTCTGACACTGGAATGCTGCTTTTCACAGATAATACATCAATATCAATGTCAACAGTAGCTTCCTGTGTTCTGCAACAAAGCAAGCTGTGTGCGTGACCGGGAAGGAGGGCTCCTGCCCCGCCAGCAGGCTCCAGTGGGCAGTACCATACAGATGTTTCCCAGCTTGCACTTTGAGCCGCTGACCATCCCTCTAGTAAGTACTTGGACTGTCGTGGAGGACAAGCAACAGAAGAGCAGTACTGCTGAAGAGCTTACATTTATATAGAAGAGACCCCATTCTGCATCTGTCCATAGTATTTGCAGTTCTAAAATGAGTATTATGTGTCTCTCTGTCTGTCCTATGGATAGTGTGGTACTCCACAAATACAGAATTTGTAAATATGTTTGATTATTTCCAACTTCTTCATCAGTTCCTTTGCATTTTACTGTAAGAAAACGTGACCTAAATACAGGCTTTATAAGATCTTCAACCCCATTTGTTAAAAAGCACTAACGTTCCATTTGGTGACTAATATCTATTTCTTGTGCTGAGTGCATAAGTGAGGGGGAATGGTTTGTATGGTTTATATCTTTCTAAAAGAATCTCATGTCTCTTTGGTAAGTGAGTGTTTGATTATTTTGGAGTGCTTGTATTTAAGAACTAGTTATAAAAAAACTCGTGAACCGAGCATCTAATCAGCTGTTGAGGACGCTTGAGAGTAATACCTTTCAGGCAATGTGCACAGTCAGCTTGACGCTTTTTATTGCTCTGATTGCTCTGTGCTGTTCACATTAATAGGACTTGTGGATATGGGCATGGATCACCTGAAAACCTCTATAATCACAGAAACCATTTAGCTACTGCTTTTATGCCCATGTCATGATGGATGTTTTCTGTGTGTCCCAAGCACCGGGACACACAAATCCTTTCCTGTTTTGCAGTTGGCTGAAATGTCTCTTTCAAGCCTCAACACCTTGCAGCTTCAGGGGATCTGCTGACACTGATAGAAATGTCCTGCACTGGGTGTGGACATTCATATTTGGAGCTGAAAGTCTTTATTTGGCAGAAGATGGGAAGGTTATGGTTGAGGTTGAGATTGCAGTTGATGTAAGTCAACTCATCGGCTTCTTACCTGCTGTTGGGTTGCCATCGAAGTGAGTAGCACCTCCTGGTGGCACTGTCAGCGAGGGCAATCAATTAATGATGATCCATCCCTGATTTCAGATGTATGAATTGGATGGACTAAGGTGAGGTTAGGTTTGTATGTGTACTCTACTCTTAGCCATAGTAGAATGGATAACAATTCTCTACAAAAGAAACAAAGGTGGCTTGATACTTGGTCTTAAAAATTTTGCCATGTCACATGTCTTTTCCCCTCCCAAATACAAATCACCGTTCTTCAACTTTGCCTTTAATAATGGAAATGTTTAACAGCTGAAATAAAGCAAGCCTAAGCGGAAAAAGAACTGCCGGATGACCTCAGGTACTTTTCTTGATGTGCCTCACAAAGATGTTCTGCTGTTACTGTGGTGATGGTAGGCATGAGAACTGAAACTGAACCGGTGAGCAACTGGTTCTTGCGAACTTTTTGTAGGGGGAAGGAAGCTATGCCTTGGGCAATTGCTAGCAATGATTTAGGAGGGTTCTTTTCAGGCATATGTTATAATTTTTTTGACACACATTGGTGAACAAAAGCTATTTGTGGCTGAAGTGAGGGAAGGAAAGTTGTTAGGGATTGCATGAAGTACAATAGATGACATCACACCACTGTAAATTCATGCAAAAGTAAGTTTGCAAAAGTGAAGAACCTGAAATCAAAGTTTTGAGGAGACGCTTCAATAGGGCTGACCCAGTTTTCTCTGAAGTCAATAAAAATCTTTCAGTTAATTTGAGGAGAGCTGGGTCAAGTCTTGTTGAACTCCATTTCTTTTCCCAGACAATGAAAGGCTGAGATGAGGCTTCCTAACAGGGGGAAAAATGTTAAATGGGCCATCAGAAGAATGAAATCACAGGATGTTTAAAACCTTTTAAGAAAACCAATGAACGTGAGTGGTAATGATCCCAATTTTCCAGAGGGATGATAAATAGTCTAGGGTCCCAAGGGACTCCTTCCTGTGCTGTGTGCTGGCTTTTCTGGAGAAAGGTCAACAGAAATACTTAATGCACTAGTACTTGTTATTTTACAAAGACAGACAAAAGAATATTTTTTTTTCCTGAAGTAAAACATAAATTTATCACACATATCTAAGCTGTCTCTCTTGTACCCTGAGGTAAAACCAAGCAAGGATTATGGTTTACTCTTTCTTTTCCATATGGATGGAAAGCCATAGACATTATTGACATTTCTAGTGACGGGATGAATTTATCCCATTAGTTTTAATGCAGACAAGGTTAGAGCTGAGCCAAAGTACTGTGGATTAGTATGACAGAAGCAATAAACTTGTTCACAGAGCAGCAAAGATGTAGTGAATGAAATGCCTTTCTTACTCCACCTGCAATGCAAAACCAGAGGCATTTCTGGATGAGGAGGGGGTCAGCTAGCGAGCTTTAGCTGATGACGCTTTTGTTTTTTTCCCTGTCTTCAGATATCTCAGCTTATGACAGAGACTAGTCGAGAGGGCCTGACTGAAGCAGCACTGAACCGCTACAATGCAGATAAACCCTCCCTGTACAGCTTCCCTGCTTCCCAGAGCACATATGTTGCCAGTGAAGTATCCACAGGCACCTCGGTGGCAGCATCATTTTTTGCCAGGTAAGAGAGATTTCTCAGATTTTCCTTCTCTGGAAACATAATTACTTTCAAAGGAGATGATTCTGTAGTGAAGAAGTGGGGTTGATAAGACTACAGTATGCATGTCGAAACATATCTACAGATACTATTGCAAGCTTGCAGGAATTACCATGAAAATGTTTAATCCACCTGTATGCATTTGTCTGTAAGATGGGGATGATACTTCTACCGTCTTCTCTAAAATATCTCTTTAGTTCTTGATGTGGGTTAAAATGTGATTGCACTTCCAGAATGACACCTGATTTTAGTGACATTTTTAGAATAAGAAGGGCCCATCCAATTAAATTTCCGAGCTAGGCAATTAATTGTAGAGCTAACTGGAGGTGGATATTTCTGTTTGGTGGGAAACCTTCAGTCTTCTTTATTGAATTTCACTTTCACCTAGGGAAATTATCAAGATTTCTACCTTCAGACTGAAAAGTTAAGGTTTCTGATTTCAGTTTCTGTCCCTGTCGTGCTGTTGAGTTGTCCTGAGCGTCTAAACTCAGCCTCAGAACACCCTTTCTGTTGAATATTTAGCCAATGTTTAAAAAAATCTTGATGAGATAAAGTTGCATTAAAAAATATCTTATTGCTATCTTTACTAATTTGTTAGTAAAAAGGGTTTGTTAAACAGGCATGGCAGCCAATAAGTGAAATATCCGTTATCAACAATGGAAATATTTTTCTGTGCAGAAATATGCTCTTCGCAGAACAGAATCTTTTTAACCCAGTCGAATCCTTATGTAACTGAAGAAGTTGAAATAATCCTTGTCTTTTAATGCTTTTCAATAATTAGAAGATCGACTTGGGAAGAGTTGCGGAAGTAATGAAATAACAAGAGAATAAGCTATTTTTACAGCACTTCCAATCTAGTGAGAGATCTGAATTTCAAAACATGGAGTGAACTTTTGAGTGAACGCCTCAGGCATATTCAGATTAACTTCCTACCCTTTAGAGAGCCAGCTATTAGTAATTCCACATGATTCTATTTTATTTTAAAGGTAAATGGAAAACTTATAAAGTTGTTGGACTCTGTAAATCTGGAAAGATTTTCCTCTCCTATTTTTCCTCACAAACATGAGGACTGCATATGTTCCATCAGTGTCATACAACAAGTGAATCATTTAAAAGGATTAAGAGTAGCATTTTAGAAGACCCAGTGAACACTGTTTAGGGCAGCTCTGCCATTTTTTCTTTACAGATGCAGTGCTGCAGTAGCAAATGTGAATGCTGGCAGTGGTCTTGATTTGCTGCCCTTTTCCATTTAACTGCAGGCAGTTTAAATTAAAATTGCTGAATGTACTCATATGGTAATATCTAACTGGAATGAAGATTGGGATTAACGCATACTTTAGCATGAATTGATTTATGAAGATGGTTTAACTCACTTGTTCTTCATTGTTTCACTGTTTCATGCTAAGAGAATTCATTTGCTCTTAATATACTCTGCTGAAATGTAGGAAACTAATTAAATTTACTCAAAATCCCCAGTGTAAATCACAGCATCTTAAGTAGAACTCTCTTTCTAGCTGATGGTGTGAATTCTTCGGTATGCTTGGTCCAGCAGAGATCTCATCTTTGGACTGTTTATTTTAAAACTGTACTTGGCAAGGAAAAAATGCCTGGTTTAGTTTGGGGTATTGCATAATTAGATTGATATAATTTATATAAGTCAGTTTTGTTCAGGACTTCAAGTTATATCATTTGCTGACAGTTCAAGCAGCAAATCCAAGGCAGTTCCTCACTGCTTGGCCTTTGAACAAGAAAATCCACAACTTGTCAAAATGTGGATCTCTCGTTAATTTTTGTTTTGCATCTTACGTGTCTGTTTACATTTTTGTAAAGTTGAGACAAGAAGAGTAAGAACTCACATGTATGTGTATTGCAAAATATGAAGTAGAGGGCAGTGGTTGTCAAACTCATTAACATGGTGCGCTGTCTACAGTATGAAAGTCATTCGTAACAGGCATATGAGTTCTAAACTTTTGCTTTTTCTGATTGTAAGTGGCAGATGGAGTAGTGACTACCAGCTATGCCTGGTTTTGTTTGAATGTGTGTCACATACAATGTTTTCATGGTCAGTAAGAAAGAAACTATTACCCAGCCAGGGAAACTTGCTAACGCAAAGCTGAAGTTGGAAGTAGAAGGGTAGAAAATATTCTTTTGAAATTTGAATAATGTCCCATAGTGTTTCACTCTAAGTTTCCTAACAAGCAAAGCAAACCTCAGATGAAGCTCAGATAGAAAAGTCATCCATCATCAGGAAAAAAATGCAATTAACTAAAATGCTACAGTATGGAGGAAATGTCAAGGCATCCTTGGGAATTTGTGGTTGTAATTACCTGAGAAATATCAGGAGTGGAATACCGGGAGCCCATAATTTTTCTGTTTCAGGCACTACTAGTCCAGCAGTGATGCTCACTTGACCGGCCTAAAGCTGGCACTGAGCCATGGAGAAGTGTCTGAAGGCCACGGTGACTCTCAGTCTTTTGAAAAGCCAGGACACTTACTGGTTGTCTTACTACTTGACTGTTATGTTTCATGATCTCTAGCTGACAGATTTCCAAGCCAGCTAAAAGGGCTGCAACCTCTATGAATTGTCATTTGTCAGGATATCGCTGCAAGAGAACTTCTGGTATATCAGAATTCCCATGGAACAATATGTGAATGTTTTAAAGGAACAAACCTTGAGAACTGTCCAAAGTGCCCTGCTGGTAGGCTAATGAATATTAGATGATACAGGTACGAATAATGCATTTCTAACAGTGATTCTGACACAGAAACTGAATTCGATCAATTCCACTTTTAATGACAAGCACCAAATTTGCCTTTCCGTTCAGGGCTATCACTCATTTTTGTCTCAGATATCCTCCAATCCATGCTAATTTAGCATTATGATTCTTACTAGCACACAATTGTGATGAAAAAAAATCCATTTAGTGGATGTGAAATGACGGCAGGATTCTTTACACAAAAAGAATCATGGGCAGAGCATTTTAGGATTTTTACATCAGTTAACTTTTGCCTCCAGTTTGAATCTTTGTCATAAGAAGCACCGCATTTTTGGGCCATCGCAGTCTAAGGTGTACTAGCCTCTTGCCTTGTGTCCTCCAAGCACAAGTAGGAGTGTGCTGCCTCCACTTATGGGAGAAGTATATGCTGGTGCTGATGCTGCCAAAGAACCTAGGGAACGTCCTTCTGTTGTGTGTCTCCCTGGTGTCTCTGTGAAGCTCTAGCAGCTCAAGGAGCATCGTACTGAACCTTGTCCCTATCTGTGCTAGTTTCTACATGGCAAAAAATTCTGGGACTCATTTTTCTACATGGGACAAAAATTTCAGCTTTGGCCTGACTACTGCATTACTAAACCTGTCTGTCTGAATAAACCTTCTCTGTTGTGACTGGGCTGTAGAGTTTTAATAGTCTCTCAAAGGGTGATGGCACGATGCAGGAGCTTGAAGTCTGTGCTCTGGACCAGAGCCTTTCAGTTGTCCTTACAATACCTAAAGGTTTTTGGAATCTTGGTACAGTTCCTTGTTCGCCCTGTCACAGTAAGCTTGCTTTCTTGGAAAGGAAAAACGGTTCTTGCATCAGGACAAAGGAGAAACATAATAGCCCGTTTCATTTTGGACCTCAAAAAAACCTCAAAAAAGATAAACATTTTAGAGAAGGAGATATTTTTAAATGGCAGTCTTGGAAGTTGTTTCCTGTTGCAGGTCAGGAAATGTAGCAGTGTATCTTGAACAAAAGCCCGCCTGGGTCTGAAATCAGATATAGTAACATTTGGATTAATTGAGCCTAATGGGAATATAGATAATCTTGAAAGTAGCCTGAAAAAATCTGTTCCAGGGATCATTTTCCATGTCTTTATACAGGTTAAACACTAAGCAGGGCCACACAATGCTGCTGCTGTAGATGTAGCAAGGCATGTTTTTCAAATGAAATGCAGAAATATCCAGATTTTTAAAAAGCTTTTATTTTAAGAGAAAATAAGAATAGAAAACCTTAGCTTCGTGTATAACTGACATGCAGCTACTCAGCATGGCATAAGCTCTAGTTACAGTTACCTCCACTCTTGGAAAAACTACTGGTGACCCTTTCCTCTCTCATTCCCCACCCCTGAGTGGTTTGGCAGATGGGGGAGGAGGAGGTCAGGCAGTGTCCTCCTGCCAAGGGGTATTGTGAACGTTGTGTTCGAAATGCTGCTGGATGCTCCACGGATTTCCCTTTCCACTCCTGAGAATCCTTTTTGAATCTTCTTAAAAATTCTGGTCCGTATTGCATGAACTACAAAGCTTGTATGAGGACACGATTTGCAGGACCTTCCTGTTAAAGCCGCTGTGCTGGTTTGATGGCAGCATTCCAGAGACCCCAGAATCTCATGCCTCGGTGGTTTTTTTTTTTGCACACATGTGATAAACTATCAGTTTATCACACAACTTCTGATGTTAGCTTGTTTTCCTTATAGGTGCAGTATTACGTGACTCTTGTTGAAACTTAAAGTAAGGAGCTAGTCTGCACAACCTTTCTGCTCATGGGGGAAATTCTTAAAGCCCAAAGGCTTAGGATCCGAGAACACCAGGGCTTTTCCTTAAAGACTGTGTGTTGTTTGAAATCAATCATACCATTTTAAGGTCCTGGCTTGAATTTTTCGGAGGTCTGTGGGAAGTTCACAAAAATGAACTTTTCCTGGCATTGCAACAGAGGGTTTGTCGGAACATGCACAGCAAAACCAGGTAAGAAACGGAGGCGGCAGCTAGTAGAGAAGGAAATGGGTTGGAGCGGGTATTCCTGTATCACAGAGCCCAGCCTTGGCTTGAGAAGATCCACGGGCGAAATATTTGATTTGCGTCAGTAGTCTGGTTGCAACTGGTGTAGCTAAGATGTTTCTGTAGCAGATGCAGAGCCAGGTCAGGCATCTCCTCGTGGTACCCCTGCACCCTGTGCCGGTGCACGGCAGGCTGTGCAGGCACACCCAGGGCGCTGGTGCTGCTGAGGCACCTCTCAGCAAAGAGCCTGTGAGCATTGTCAGGGAGCAAAAGCTGCTTGTCCCTTGCTCTGTGCCTTTCTGAAGAAAGTTCTGTTGAAGTTTTGAATGTTCTTAAATGGTCTGAACTGCCGATGACACACTTGACAGTGTTTTTTCATGCTGAAGGGTGGTGGACCAGGTGCTCTTTCAAGACATGCAGTGGGTCCCTGGTTTAGGCATGGCTTGAGAAGTCTTTGATGTCAAATAGTGCTGACCTTAATATCCCCAAGAGAAAATAATTTTCTGAGACTTAGGTGAAAACATATTTTGGTTCCTTGCTGTCTAAACTATGCAGAACCTGAAAGGATTTTCTTTCATTAGCTGAACAAACTAAATTTAATGGTTAAATTGTGGTCAGTCTCTTGGACATTTTGAAGAACTATATATTAACAACTCTGATCAGAATTTCTACCCTTTTCCCTCGTCCTTATCATATACTGCATAAGGACTAAGTAAAAAGAAGAATGTTAAGATAAAAGATCCATTAGACTGTCTTTCAGTTGGAATGCTGGCAGCAAGTTATAAAACATCTGTAAATCATTTTCACAAATATTTCTGCCTTCAAAGCCTGTCTCGGGGCTGACTAGTAGGGGAAATTTCAATCATAATGATCTCAGTCAACCTGAAAGACCATGAAACAAATA
The DNA here is from genome assembly GCA_035590275.1 of Ibycter americanus. Lineage (NCBI taxonomy): Eukaryota > Metazoa > Chordata > Aves > Falconiformes > Falconidae > Ibycter > Ibycter americanus. The sequence continues at coordinate 87,485,358 of JAVJGI010000062.1, forward strand.
TTTAAAATGGGCACCTAGGTTTGAGTGCACAACTTCAGGGGCTGATTTTTCATCCTTGCTCAACATTCATCAGAAGTGTAGGAGATCTGTGTTCATAATCAGTGCTTTTCTGTGCTCCCCGTCGCTGTGAGAGCCCTAACTAACAGCCTGTTTCTCCTTCCTGTTGTGGGTGTTGTTTCATGTGTATAAAGTAAATGCCAATCAAAAGGGAATCTGGCTCTCCTGAAGTGAAAGGCGGGTGGCAGTTGGGGCATAAAAAATACTCCTTTTCTGTGGTTCAATGTAAACAAAATAAAAATGTCCTGGCAGGAAAGGCTGCGTGAGCTACATGCAAGAACAGCCAGTGCCTAGTAGTGGAGGCAATGATTTGATATGAAATATAAAAATTAGGATTCAAGTGCCACATCTGGACGAGGGAAAGCAAAGGTATTTGAATGATCTTTAATTTTGCATGGTAGTTCTATCTTGGGTCCCAAACAGTTTCCAGTGACGTTTGATTTGTTTTTGTGGTTTTTTTTTTTCCAAAGCTGACACATTCTCCATGCCACCTTTGTTTGGATCAGTTCATATCTTTTGATCACAAAAAAATTTAGCAACAAGATTCCAGATTAGGTCTGTTTTGAACAGGATGTATGCTACCGGTCTGAAACCATGATGTCTGAATCTTTGGATACTTGCACTCTGCCATTATTTAAACAGAAAGTTAGAATGTATGCAGTTTTAGACCTGGGTTGGAAATCTAGTTGTGATATGTTTAATTTGGCATTGGCCTGTAAACAGAAATAATTTGAACCTTCATGCCAATTAAATCCACTATATGTTGGCTGCAGATTAACAGCTTTCATTCACAGCTTAAAATACAGATAACGGACCTTGATTTTTAAACAGGATTTTGGGAGAGACCCATGAAACTATAAAAAGAAATAAGCTAAAATTAACCCTTAGATTATCTTAGAATACTATACCTGCAGGGGTGTGCCATCTGCTTAGCCTCAAAACATGTAACTGATAAAAAAGATGTAAATCCTCATGTTTCTAGTATCAAAGTAATCCGCTTCGGATGTACGGGGGGATTTACTTTAAGTTAACAAATAGGGTTTTCTGGATTAAGCATGTTTTAAAAACAATTATTTAGAACTATTTAAAGTAAAAGATTACTATCCAGGAACAATTTATTGACCATTGAACAGAGAAATTAAAATTCCATCCATGAAAGGTATGTTCCTTTGATATTATGTCTGTATTGAAATACGCTACACCTTCTTCCGTGCCCTGCACAAAGCGAGCGTTTCGTGGTCTGCGCTTGCCCCACGTATCGTGTGGGTTGTACTGATGGTGATGGCAGTCACTGAATGATGCTGTTATTGAAATGGTCTTCAAGAACTGGAGTTTCTTGTGTAACTAGTCTTTCACAGTCTTGAGAAATCTTGATAATTTTCTAAGTAAAGCTTCCCTTTTTATTTGGAAAGTTTTGAGATATTATGTCGTTTCTTTGTGATGCAATCCCCAATTCCATCTGACAAATATCTGGTTCTGTAAAGCAAAGGACACATACCATGGAAGTTTTTCTGCTGAAGAGATTATTTAAAATGGATGACTTGTCTCCTATGTATAAATCATTATTTTAATTTTTTCTAATATATACTGCCTGAAAACCAGAGTCTTAGAGTTTTTCTGATTCCTGTAAGAATCTGTGGTGTTTAGTTACAACTGTTTGTTTCTATAATTGTGCAAGTGCTTTGCACTGGTTTTATTTTTAATTTTTTATGTACAGAAGTTTGTGAACTTACATCTAGAATTCATTTGCCCTATTAATTTTTAGATGGTCGGTCAAGTTCAATTTTTAAATTAAAAAAATTAATCTGGGAATACAATACATTTACATGTGCTTTCCCCTCCTTTTTTTCTGCCTGCTTATTTTCTCAAGCACAACTCCATGAAAATTTATTGTAACCAGGGACTTCATTAGCTAGTAAGCAAACGCTGTCCATCTCTTTCAGATCCTAGAGTCAATAACTGATTATATTAAAATGAAAAGGGCCAGTAATGCAAACACCTACTTAATCTACTCCATGCAGTGTACGTGCTTTGTAGAAGCTTTAAGTGTTATTTAGCCTCTGGCGAGGCAGAAGGAGGTAAGCAAGTCTGCCGTCTTCCCATCTTCAGCAGGTAGCAATGGCCTTTGTCCGATGTTTCTGAGATGTTACCTTAGCTTAAAGTTTGCTTTCTCTGTTTGTACCTCCCTGATTGCTGCTATTACAGATAAGAAGCTTTAGACCTGTGAATGGCTGTGCTGGCCCCATTCCTCCTGCCACTCTCATGTCTTAGATGCTGTGTACCGATAAACGTTTTGCATTGCCAGGAAGAATGTCGGATGCTGATGATATGGCCACTGAGGCACTGATTATTTTAGCGGTTTGCTAAGGAAGGAGGCAATTTTTCATGGATTTGTACTCCTAATTCTCCTAGGTGATTTCAAGCATTCAGTACAAAAGTACCTAGGTGTATGGAAGCTGAGCTCCTGCTGCTCTTCATACGCTATGCTAAACCAGAGGTAACTTCTTTTCAACTTCTCACCACATCTCGTGATTTCCTGCTGATTTCAATAGACTGCGAAGGGGGAGGCTAACTAAGGAATAGGTTTCACCTTCTAATTTCTAAAAGGGCTTTTGGGGTGCCAGAGTACTCGCTACGTGAACACCTGCTCCCCGCTGATTTAGGAAAACTTAAAGGGAACTGAGGCTATTTCCTTTCCTCAGCACCGCCTTTCCCTGCCCCTGACATGTACATTGAGAAAAACTGCTAGCAGCATATGCAGTAATCCCTCAGCACCTGCTACCAAAGACTCCTGGTGTTTAATCTTGCCTTTTACTCTTAGGGCAGTGGAAATAAAAATGGTCAGCATTAATCTTCTGACTTCTAGTATAGTTGTGACTGCCAACCACAGCATAGGTAACCTCATGTTGATTTACTGTTTTGCATATTTCTTGCTTCCTTTAAACCTTGACATAAGAGTTCTGATTTATAGTGTCTTTATCTTGGTTGTGCAGAGAGAAAGATGAATCGATGTAGTTTCACTGTCCATAGCTGAAAATTATATGTATCACCAGCTGTTTTTTCCCTCTGTTTTTAACACCACCAAACTAACCTTCACTCAAATCATAAATCCATAGTTACAAGACTTTTCCCTAAACACCTGGAAGTTCAGAGTGGCAAACTTTTTATTCTGATTGCTGCTTTCCTGTTACAAGAAGTACTGTTACAGTGCTGCCCCAGCAGCCTTGAAATTCCAGCTGTGATTTACCCTGTCTGTAGCGTTCTCCACCACCTGCTCAGTCAGTGTTTTCTTAACCTTGAGAGCAATCTATTCAACTGCTGAATGGCTTTTCCTGACAAGTACCAATGAATACAGACCATTTCAGCTTTCCTTGCTCGTGGAATACAGACCTCAACAAGAAAATGGGTTGAAATGTTGAGGTATTTTTTTATTGCCAAATAATTTCACATTAAGTGGGCAATTGCTGGTTGGGCTTGTATGTATGCATCCCTGTCATGTGGTCATTATAAAATATGACAGCACCACAGTACACCCATGTACATGACTAGATGGATTGTAGCAAGCAGAGATTTAGAACCTCACCTCTTTTCTCAGCTGTAGATTGAACACGATGCTCATCTTACAGCTGCTGTCCATTGGCATGTTTCAGTCAAATTATTGGTATGGTCTCTTCTGAGTAACTCAAGTTCAGGATTATATGCATGCATTGCACGCAGGACAGAGACTCCAGAGCTTTCTACCACGCACCTTGATTTGACACTGCTAGATGCCTTTTAGGAGACAGATCTGTTAAAGGGTAAAACAAAAAACAAATGTACACATTTAGGAAATAAGTAATCAGAGAAACATTGCAGCTAACAGAGACAGTTTTCCCTGTGAATGCCTTTCTTGAGATTTCATGACTTTGGGGTAGTGATTTCTTTAGTCAAAGTGTTGACAGGGTCTGCCTCTTCTATTGAGCCGTCTATTTTTAGGAAATCTATAGAGACTTATTTTCTTTAAGATCTCTATTCTTCTGGTTAAAATTGGTCAATGGATTCAAATGCCCTTTTAGAGGATAGTCAGAGAGATTCACATAGACTGTGTATTAGTATCCTCATTTCTTTGAATAACCAGGCTAAAACCTACTGCTGCTAACTAGTGAGGCAATCTTTGGTTTTATTATCCCAAAAGTTATGAAAGAAAGGAACCAAACTAGTTACTCTGTTGTGAGAATTACAGCAATAATCTCTTTGAATTTAAGAAAGAATGCTGAATAAGTGAAAGCTGGAAATCTAAGCAAAGACAGAAAAGACAGTGTTAGCTGAAATTATTTCTGTTTCTTTTCTGAATACCTCTTTGTATGCAAATACAAGGAAAAATCAGTCAGCCTTTCATCAGAAAGGAAAAAGGACGTAGAGAGAAACTGGGCAGTGTTGTGTCTCTTGTCAGCCATCTGCAAGCAAGCTGAGTTACTAACCTGTCCAGGATGGAGGGTGTCAACACTATGAAAATTCAAAGTTGCCTATTTCTGCTTTTGCTTTTTATTACTGAAAGAGAAACAAATGAATGTGAATCTAAGCTTTCTCATTGCAATAGCTCCTCTTTTTCCAGCTCTCCTCTTCCACTATGTTTGTCCCTTCCCACAGCAGCATCAACCTTTTACTAAGACAGAACTATTTCAATTTGGCTGCGTGATGTTGTGGAAATATCTGACTAGTTGGGCAAGGTGAAGATATGTGAGTTATGTCCAACTATGTATTTCTAAAATGTGCAAGATAGCACTGCTCAGAGGTTCCCAAGGGCCCCACTGCCTTCAGTTCAGCTCAGTTAATTGGCCTTGTTTGAACCTAATTTGTGTTTGCACCTTGGGTGCTCTGATTGGTTTTGCTTGTCTCCATAGGACACTACACTATAGGGTGGGTGCTCCAAAGCTGGCATTTCTGTTGGTCCCAGCTATTACCCATCATGAGTGAGACACAAACCATCATGAGATAAAGCAATAGATAATTTCTTGGGTCTTTGAGTTAGAAGAGCCTTTAGGTTTTACATGCTCAGATTCTTTGTTGGGTTTTTTTCCTGCCTACATATATGAAGATCAGAAGTGGACTTGCATAATGAAAGCTGAGAAAAATAATCCTGTGATTCCACAAGTTGAAGGGAAACATTTTGTATTACAGAACACATGAAATAATGTTGAGAATTGATAGGAATGAGGAATACATTTGTATTCTGAATCAAGCTAGACATGGGAATGGGACTAGAGGGAAGGAAACCAAAATAAAACTCTGAAAAGGAAATAGAAGTATTTCAATAAGTCATGAAATTCTGGGAGCACCGGTGAGCTAATATGCCACTATTAAAGGGTTTAGTGGAACAAATCAGGCCTCCAGGAACAATACTGGACATGACACTGATGCAGGGCAAACAGGAAAATACCTGTGATGGGATGCAATTAAAAAATAATAATATGTAAAATGCCAATGAGTTTAGGATTATGGAAAAAAGGTGTTGGTCATACTGGCTTGAAGTGTTTTTCCTGAGATGTTTTAGTTACAGTTACGTTTTTAGTTAATAAAGTACAACCGATGCAGTCCAATCTATGTGGATTTCGCTGAGTTGTTTGGGTTACCAAATTCTTGAATGCTTGATTAATACTTCAGAGCAACGTGAAACAAATTGGGAATGCATTAAACAGACTAAACTAGATGAAACGATGTATTATGTTAAATGACTCTGCTCCTGTTGGGATTCTGTAGACATACAGAATGCCATAGGGCACTAACTGGAATAATATTATTAAACCTTTCAGGTGGTGTTGGGAAGGTTGTTAGTAACAGATTGCTTAGTCATCTGGGCCAACAATAGGTGTTACATGGGTGTCATATATAATATCATAAATCTAATAGTAAGGAGTGTAGACCATGCTTACAGGAGAGGGGCCTCTGTACTGAGAAGGGCTTGCTGGAAAGGATCTGTGTGTCATGGTTGACTGGTTGCATATGAGCACACAGTGGGACGCTGTGGCCAGGAGGGCTAATGCAACTCTTGAATATCTGTAAGAATAACAATATACGAAGAGAGACTGGGAAGTTACTTAAACTCTGCATTAGGAATAGATATGGCCACTGCTAGAATACTCTGTGTAGTTCTGATGTCCACGGTCAAGAAAGGTGCTGAAAAAATGGGAGGCGCCTCAGAGGAGAGAAACTAAGATGATTAAATGTTTGGAAAACATGCCTTCCAACAGCTTGGCTTTAGTTTATCGAACAGATTTAGAGAGAGATGTGTTGACAGTGTGCAGGGAACCTCAGCAGGGAACAGAAACGTGATCCTGGGGGACTCCAGTCTAGCAGACAAAAGCATGTCAAGAAGTAATGGCAGGAAGCTGGATCTAGACAAACTCAGAGTCGTAATGAAATGTGCATGTTTAGGAAGGATGTTTAGGAAAGGGCAATGACCTCATGAAACGAACAAGAGTGGAGGAGAGTTCTCTTTTAGTGTCTGGTTTTTAAATTAAAATTGATATTTGAATGAAAAGGGCTGTAGTTAACCACAGTTCGGGGGGCTTGAAGAGAGTTAATGTAGGGAAGACCCATTGCTTTTGCTGTGTGGGAAGTTACATTAGAGATTCGTAATAGTCTCAATCTGGGAAGACATACTCATTTATGTGTGAAGGTGCAGCAATAAGGAATAGTATTTCTGCTTCTCTTTCATACGGCAATGCTGTACCAAAGTGCAAGAAAAAATGGCCATGAAGAAAGCAGTAAACTATTACCTTTCTTAATTTAGCTGGGAGTAATTAACAAGTAAGTCTTTTAATTGATGTGGTGTTTTTGTAGGTGAACTTCAGGGAGTGCTGTTTTGTTTTGTTTTTTTTTTTTTTAATTGCCAGTATGTGACATTTTCATTTTTGCCTTTTAATGCAAGAAGATATGGGAACCTTTGTGTTTTTCATAGCTTCTCTGGGCACATATCTGCTTTAGTGGTGCATTGTTTTCTTGTTTTTTTGAGATTCCATCCATTTCTTGTCGGTTTCAGAGAGTGTATCAGTATATATACCACTTAAAAAAAAAAAGAAAAAAAAAAAAGGCTTCCTAAAATTATAAATGCTTTACTTCTTCCTTCACCTCCTGGGTTGAGGATGTCAGTCAGCAAAGGTGATGGGCATTCATTGCTGTCACAAGTAGATCAGTAAAAGTCATGTAAGTGGGAAAAGAGCATCCTAATATTTTGACATATAAATTAAGAGGAATATTCAACAGCCAAAGCTGAAACAAAACCATATTGTATCTGAAGGCTAAGGCTTTGGGGCAAATGTCTGTGCTTCAAAATTACTAATTTGATGAAAATAATGCAAAAAAACCCCCAACACACACACACACACAAATCCCAGCTGTTCACTCGATGGCTCGTAAAATCAGAATAAAGTCCTTCAAGGGCTTTTTTATAGGGAGAGACTATTTTTTGTATGCGTAGTTATGGTAGCATCTGGTTTCCATCTCTGGGAATTCAGAGGATCCACAGGCACCAACATGCTGTCTGCTGCAAAGAAGCTCCACAACACAGATAAACGCTTCAGACAAGTGTGTAGTACGTAATGTAATTGTCTGCAAGCTGGAAAGATGTGGGGGTTTGCTGGGAGGAGGCAAAACCTGAATCAGTAAAGTCTGATTAACATAAGCAACAGCAGCAGCCCTTGCATAAAATTTCCATTGTTCACCTGTGGAGAGTGGACTTTCTAAGCTAGCAACACCTGAGTCAATAGGATTAATCAGTCGGAGAAGGTAAGCAAGGCATACCTAAGGCAAGAGGAGTCGGTGGGTTTTCGCAGAGGGTTCAAACGACGGGATTGAGAAACTAGTTGTCAACAAATTTGAGCAGGAAATGTAAAGGGCCTTTAATGAATAATCACATTGGATTTAGTAACTGTTGAATGACAGAGGAAAGCAGAATTTGTCTCAGTTATTTCTGGCTCATCACGTTTGTCATTCTAATGCCTTATCCTTTCTATAAACAGGATTTGTGTGTAAGAAGTAGTCACATTGTTATCTTATGTGAAATTATATTACATCATGCTAAGAGTTTGTTATACATTATTGACATCTGGTACCACAGAAAGCAAAATCTTCAGGATGCCTTGAACGCGGGCACAGACACAGTGCTGATGTTTTGGCTTATATTGCGCTTAGCACGTTGTTTTTGCTTAGCGAGTAGTACGATAGAGCAGAGAGGACGTGTAAAAATTTGCTTCTCATGGCTGGAGGTGGACTCAGCCTCAGTAAGTGTCAAAAATGAAATGCATTTCAGTGCAGCTCTGTGCTTGAATGAAGCTTACCTTCTGCCACGATACCTGCTTATGCATATATATATATACACGAAGAGGCAATAGCAGTTATTCTTTGTGCCCCAGGGAACCAACGTTGTGCTGTGTGAATACGCCTGACTTTTGTATAGTAACCTAGAGGTCAGTGCATTTCTCCAGGGAACTGGAGAACTGGGTTCTAGGCATCCCTGAACCTGAGAAGAATCAAAAATAACAGTTCATGCAACCCAAAGGAAGGAGGGTGGAATAGATCCTTGCTCCAGTAATGTCAGTGGAGGATGCCCCACTGTGCAGGGAGGCGTGTGGGATCCACAGGGTCACTGGCAGTGAGTGAGAGGGAGCAAGCTCTTTCCTAAACCTGGAGAGCAGGGCTGGGCAGCATCTTGGCAGCGTACTAAGCTGGGGTGTTGTTGAGCCAAGTGCCTCCATCTTCCTATACTATGTGTATAGGAATCAGGTACCTAACCTGAAGTTTTGACTTTTGCATTAAGAGAGTTGCTAAAAAGTTGCCATGTCTAAGGATGACATGAATCTAGGCCGCAGTTTACACCTGAATCTGAAGAGTATGTTCAGACTAAAAGTTTCAGGTTTGATTTGCATTAAAAATAACAAGTACATTGTGAATATAAGCACCATATATTCCTAGAATAAAAAATTCAAAATTGCTGAAGAGACCAGCGCTCCAAGAGCATTGAGATTGGAATGATTCAGGAGCCTAAGTCCCATTTTCAAAAATTACTGAAGTGCTTACGAGCTTAAGTAACAGTGACTACCACTGGAATCTAGATTCCTGCACCCCTAGGTAATTTCTGAAATTGTACCTGTAAATTGATTACAACCTTTTCAGTACTTCCAGGAGGCAGATGTTATAGCTGTGTTCTAGTTCAGATTTATTTCTGGTTCTGCCATAAAACACCATTCTTGACTTTTGAAAATTATGTTTATATTTAATTCCTAACAAATAACTACACTTAAACCCCAAACACATTATACAATATGTTAGCTCCAAGGGACAATATCCTAAATGAGAACAGATCCTTTTCTTTTTCTTCATGCCAGCTCTTTGTTTAGCAGTATGGCAGCTACATACACATCCCAGATGTTCATGGAAACAGAATTCTTCTTTAATTTACAGCAGAATCTGGTTTTATCCCTTGCTGGCTTTGTATTTGTCAAACACACAAATGTTTAAAGCCTTATACTCAAATATGCTACAGTAGTACTTCGCATGTCTGTGAAAAGCTAATGTTTGTAAAATCACAGAATAATTCAGATTGGAAGACTTTGAGGTCATATAGTCCAACTCCCTGCCCAGAGCAGGTCTAGTTACATCAGGTTGCTCAGGGCCATGGCTTTGAATATCTCTGAATGGAGTTTCTACAGCTTCTGAGTTGTGGTTCCAGTGGATGGCCATGCTCATGGTGGGAAAAAAAATTTCTTCATACATAATTTAAATTTTCCATGTTGCAATTTGTGTCTTTTGCCTCTCCTTCTGTCCCTGTGCATTTCCTAGAGTGGGCCTGGCTCTGTCTTCTCTAAACACTCTCATCAGCTGTAGACAGCACCAAGAGCTGCCCTTCACCTACTCAAGGCTAAGTAAATCCAGTTGTCTCAGCATCTCCTCATACAGTACACGCTCCAGCCCCTGACCATCCTGGTGTTCATCTCAGTGGACAAAAGGAGCATTGTCTGATTGGAGAGAAGCTCCTCGAGATACGCCTTCAGTGAGATACTGTTCTAGAAAGATACACTGCTTATATAGGAAATCTGGCTGTTGCGCAATTCAGCTTTTGCTGAAGGTCTTAGAGTTCACGCTCAAAATCTGAACTTTAAGATTCAGGTTTTAATCTCTGATGCTGACTATATTTTCCATTGCTTTTACCTGAGCAATACATAGTCAGGAGAGACTGAACTGCTTGTGTATTTGGTAAGAAGATATGTGATTTCAGACTTTAGATGTAGTAATTTCTGTAGCTAACATTTTCTCTGCTCTTCTCGTAGTGAATATGGGCGATACTGTGGAACACCCATGGTGGTTCATTCGTATTTGCTTTGCAAAGTCTTTGACTGGGAGTCAAACAGCATTGGCAGCTCAGGCCTTTGTTTCACATACTCAGAAACTATTAAATATTGATATTTCACGGGAAAAGCCATCATTGCAGATTGTGCTGATTTGGGCACCGGATGATTGCTTAGGCTGCAAAAGGATTTTTCACGGGAGAGCTTTTTTGTGTAGGCTGCTGCTGAGGGCTAAGGGAGATGAAGGCTCAGCTGATGCCAAGGTCTTGTGGGGGGGCTCCCACAGCAGGTGGCAGGAGCAGCCCCAGAGGTTACCATGGCAGCCCTGTGCATTGGGCTTCTCCCTGGGGGCAGGCTGAGGCTGGGCTGGGACGTAGACAGGGCTGTGGAGAGCTGGAGACCTGCCTTGCTGTGGCATCGCTGGGGCAGGGGCTGAGGGTCCCAGGGACTGACATGAGGTCCTGGCTCCTGGGCAGGTGGGGAGCAAGCTTCGGGGGAGGGGGCAGGACCTGTAAAACCTGTGGATGCCCTCAGAGCCCTGACAGACCTGGCCTTGGGGCTGGGGTTAGAAGGGCAAAGCCTGGACCTACAGTGGGTGTGAGGCTGGAAAGGGCGTGCGAAACAGCAGTGCAAGCTACAAAAAAGTTTCTCCTCTCTGAGCTTGTTCGTGTGGGTCGTAGCACTGGGGGAGCTCAGGCTTAGCCGAGTCCTAGGATTAGGGTTAGAAGGGGAAAGCCCAGAGCTGTGTCAGCATGGGGCTACAAAAGGGCTATAAAATCACAAAGCGGTCTGCAAAAAGATTTCTCCCTCAGTGATTTGCAGAGAAATTTGACTGAGCATCTGATTAATACAGGGGCAGGGAGGAACTGCTGCATAGCCTGCAAAAATTACCGGGTGATAAGCATCTGTCAGATTCTCAGAGCACATCCCAATCCTGTGTCTGTACTATATGAGAAACAGGCCAGTAATTAGGACCCATCTGAAGTGTAATTTTTGTTGGACTGCTCAGTTTATTCAGTAGTCTTTATTTTTGCACTGGAACTAGTATAATTTCAAACTTCTTTGATTCCCACTGTGGAGGGTGAGCAGAGATGAATACAGGGGCGACACGGATCTTTATGAACCTTACTGCATTGGCAAATAACTAGTACTGCTCTGGTTTTCTTATTGCTTCAGTTTCTAGTGAAAGGGAGAATAGGGAAGAGTCAGGAAATTCAGCCCAGGCACAATTCATTTTGCACACAAGGCACAGAAAAACAGCGGCAAATGCTAATTACGGTTTTTAAGTTGAGCGCTTCCTCTTTCTACGTCTGTTTGCAAACAGCAAATTCCCTCCACACCCACATAGTTGTAGACACAAAGATGATACTGAAGCATACGAATACGTACTTGTCCATAAATTGACTTCAGACTTTCCTCCTTAGTGTGGGTATGGGAATAGGAGATTAACTTGCCCAGTGAGTCTCTCTTGACTAGCTGGATCTGCCCTGTTTTATCCAACACCTTCTGGCGTGGCAAGCGCAGGAAGATAAATGCCAAGTGGTACAGTGCTCACAGAGCATCCCTGTTCACCCTCAGTTCTCTGCTTCCCTCCTTTGGGGAGGCTGCTCTTTTCTGGCACTTGCTCTTACATCTTTATGAGATCACAAGTCTTTAGACAGTGCCCCACCTTAAGCTGGAATTTTATTCTGGACAATATTGGGGATTATGTTGTTGTTCAGGATTTCTCTGTGAAAGTGAAAATTCTTCTCTTTCTTTGGTCTGTTGCTTCAAAGTTTATTGTACTTGCGCCCATGAGAGCTGGTTGGCACCATCTCCCCCCTATGCCCTGGTTTCTCAGGAAGAAGCGAAGGAATACCGAGTGCTCCCACATGGCCCCTGGTCTGGGTGCCTGCACAAAGGGCCAGGACAGCTGGAGAGGTGAACTGCTGGGTTAGGGAGAGCTACCTGGCTTGTCCGTCAGGTGAATCAGCAGAGGAGCTGTGTGAAGACTAGAGTCTGGTGTCCTGTAATACATGTATTCTCTGGAAATTTGCAGGGGATGTTCCGCTTCTCATTCCCTTCCCACCAGGGATGATACAGCTCCTGAGAAACTGCAGTCTTCTGGCCGTGATATTCCCTGTATCTTACCAAGAAGTCTGATCGAACAAAGCATGGTCAACTAAAGGAGAGCTTTAAAAATCCTTAGGAGCAAACAGAGGATGTGATATTTTCTGTTCCCTTATATAAGCTAGGTCTTAGGCCTTCAAGGGCAAAGGAGCTCTTTAGTCTCCAGCTCCTTCCTCTGTGCTTTGATAGGCAGGGAATGATTTTTTTTTTTTCCCTTGGTGCTTCTGCACCACTTTCAGTACATTGACTTGAAATTCCTAGTGTTCGTAGTGATATGGCCAACAGCATTTTATTAGAACCCCATACAAATGTGTAACAGTTTGATCTTTTCTGATTCATACGATATTCCCATTACATAAGTCTTCCTCCTCTGAAAGGATTTCCCATCTCTGAAGGTTTCCTATGGCCTGTGGGGATTCTTCAACCTTTTGTGGTTCCCCAGTCACCTCTCCGAACTCATCTTACTATTTACTTCTGCTGTCCTGTTACTGGACTTGGCTCCTTCTGCATGGGTATTTGCTTCCATGTGGCTCTCAGTTCATTAACTTTAGGACACTAAGAATCAATTTTTGCCATGTAATCAAGTTAAGAAATTCCTATCCCTCATCTTCCCCAGATGCTTACTCTTGCCCTGGTTTGGCTCTACACCTTCCCTTTGATGGTGCTGATGAAACTGTGGGCTGGCCCAGCATGCTACACTATAACCAACAGCACACCATGGCCAATGTTAGGAATCGCCTCCAGCAATGTTAAGTTTTTTGTGATCTGAGTCATCCAGTGATTTTGTTTACAGCACTGTACTACAAATAGTTGTTTCAGTACAGCTGAAAGGGGCAAGAGGTGATGGTGAGGGCTAAAATGAGAATCCTGAAGGAGAGAAGGGTTGTTATCCCTAACTTCATCCTGAGCTGTACTGTTGCATTTTCAAAGGCATGAAGATGGAGAGGCACCATATGCCAAAATATATATTATTTCATAAAAGCAACACAAACATTTGGGTGAATATTTGTGTGTCTCAAAACATAAATGATATTTGTTTGACTACTAAAGTGTAATAATAAAAAAAAATAAATCACTTGGTTAGACTGCTGATGCTAGCTGCACCAGAAAGGATGTTAGCTGACTGCCAACCTCCAGTTTAAGATTTGGATTTCCCTAGATCATGGAGTGAGATTTGAATCCCACAATACCTGGCAATTTGTGTATCTGTACAGAAAGGCTGCCTTGGCTCTGTTTGATGAAAATCACTATAAACAATTAAAGCTTGAGAACTGGTACTTTCAGTCATATGTAAATTCTCCTGGGCTTGTTAAAATGTATGGGTTCTAAATATGTGCAAATTATGATTAGCAAACAAGCCTCTAAATGATGGCTGGTGAGAGAGAAGAGTGAGCTAGCACCTTTAGATAAACATTCATGGAGCTTATTGAATTAGTAATTATAAATTGTATACATGTCAAAAGCTGAGGTTTTTAATTCCTCAGTCAAGACAGTGTTACCCTGATTGTTGCTAAAAGATCAGTATTTTAAACAATTCCTGTGATATGCCTAGATAGCCACAGGAGGTGTTCAGAGTGGCACTGAGTGCTCTCTGGGATCAATTTTCGTATCATTTAGCACCAGAAATTAGTCTTTTCCTTCTTTCTGATTTTTTCTTTTCTTTTTCCCCTCTTCCCCAAATTCAGTAGGGTTCTGCCCAGCAATAGCAAAGCCTGCTAAAAGCTGGAGATGGCCATGTGTATGGCAATGGAGTGCTTCAGGTCAAAGTGTGCATGTGCTCAGTATCCCGGTGGAGTTGTTTTCTGCAGGAATGTGGCTGGGAAACAGCAGTGCAGGTTGTGCCCCTCAGTCCTCAGGGACATCAGTGCACTTGAAGCATTCTGCAGGCGGGTGGGAATTCACCCCCCTTGCCTTGGTGAGGGACGCTTGCCTGTTCCTCATGTGTTGTGAGGCTTCCAACTCCTGTCTTGCATCATCCCCTCTGGCTGCAAGAAGCAATCTGCTCTGCCAGGTGGGTTTGAGTCACTTTGTCAGGGCTGAACACTCAGCTTGAAGGTAAATGATGTTTGGTTTTAACCTGCAGCTTCTACAATGCAGGTCTTTGCTGTTTTATTGAAACTTCTCTACCATTTTGAAAGCACACTGTGGCTCATGGAGATCCAGTTATGCACCCTCTATAAAATAGAGCAGCATATTGAAATTAATAAAGATTAATTAAAAAAGAATTAAAAGAAGGCAATATAATTAATGCCAATCAACATGAACTTATGGAAAATAACTCTTGTCAAAATGACTTGTAATCTCATCAAAAAGAAATATCAAGTACAGTTGATTAAATATAATTGCATTGATGTGAAATATGGTAATTGAGGACTCTTAAGTCTACTGGGTGTGTAAAGAGAGGCAATGGCTAGGAAATAAAGAAAGGCTCAGAGTTGAAATAAGGTCTTTACTATGAGGACAGAACCATTTCAGACTGAAGACCGGTAAAAGCTTATTAATGGTGATTTCTATAAATGTGCAAAGCTGGTCTGTGGCCTGTTATGTGAGAGAGCAACCGTAGCAATCGTGATGCTCTTTTCTGGGTGTATAAATCAGTGGATCTCAAAATGGGAAGGCACTGAATGTAGGCTGGGGAAGGGTGAGAGGATGATAGGCGCATCTTGCAGAAGCAGCAAGGAAGTTGTAACTGTGAGTCAGGGATGGGGCCAGGACAATGAGCCGATCTGAGCAGCTGTGCGTTCTGAGGAGCAGTAGATCAGTGTATGCACTTTTCGGTGAACAGGCATTTATGTTAACATTTCTGAAACAGTTTGAAAAAAAGCTTTTCTAAATGTCTCTTAATTGCACAAATTCTCAGTTGTAAAATTAGGGATCTCACTCTTCCACCTATTGTCATGATGCACAGTGCCTGGTATTTGACCATTTGACTTTTTTTTATATTTGCTTTGTGTTTGAGTTATGCTATTTGTATAAAAAGTTTCTGCTGAACATGAACAAGGGACACCAGTTGCACTAAAAAATAGAAGAAAATCATGTGTCTAAATATTTGGTTACTACTACTTTTCATCTGCATTGAGTAGTACCTTCTACTATTAATGTACTATTTTAAGTCTGCGGAAAGCTGTTGGTCTGAGTAAGAAATGGTGTTCAGGCTTCATCACTTTGAGAACAGCTACAAGAAATGTTTTGCCTCAGGATAACTTGAGTGAAATTGAGCTTGGGAGAGCTATGGAGATTCCTTTAGGGTACAATTCCTTCCTTTCCACGCCCTTATTCTAGGTCAGATTTAGAAGCTTGTAATTTACTTCTGACTAACTTCCAACATCATGTTTTAATATCCCTTAAGCATTTTAGTTGCACTGACTAACACAAAGGGGATAAGTAGTCATGGAAATAATCCCTTTCTTCCACCTTCCTATGTAAGTCCTTGCCTACCTGGTCTGGTGCCAAAGGGTCAGTTCTGATGAAAATCATATTTTTTTATTTTTTAAAAAAAGCTTTCCAATCAGAACTCTCCTGTTCTGAATCCTGACTTTGCATCAGTGTGGAGCTAGTTAGATGACCCGCCAAGAACAAACCCAGCGTAACTGGTCTGCACTGCCCAGGAACTACACAAACTGCAGACCGTCTCAGTGTGGCAGGAGGACTCTGAAACACAAACTATAACATTTAAAAATGCAAATGGATAGGCTTGTTGTGTTGTTTTGCTCGGTGTGATTGCCTTTTACTGAAAGGCTCTGAGGAAGGGGAATCAGCTGAGTGCACTCGCCGCTGTGCACTCTGTCTTTTAGGAAGCTCAGCACCTCAGCGCTAAACCACTCGGGATGGTGGGGGGATATTTTTTGTTTGTGAGTTTTTTCTCCCCCTCCTGCTGTGATAATAAATATGGCTTCTACTCATCTATAATATGAGCAACCTCATTCAAAGGTTCAGAGAACAAAAAATAATGTTTGCCTGACAAACAGTTTAAGCCAGTTTTGATTCTAGAAATGGTGCAAAGCCTTTCTTTCTGTTTTTAGTTAATCTAACAGACTGAAGCACCTCTTTAGCAAGGCCCTTATGTTCCTCTCCTGTTTCCAGATGCTGTCCCCC
>JAVJGI010000062.1:87502043-87557900 GCA_035590275.1 Ibycter americanus
GTTGTTTCTTAATCCATGAACAGCAACACTGGTTGTTACAGAAGGGTACCAGGTCCAGCTCTGGGCTCCAGTTCCAGACAGGGGACTACTGGGGAGGGTCCAGTGGAGGGCTGTGAAGATGATGAGGGGACTGGAGCATCCCTCTCTTGAGGAAAGGCTGGGAGAGCTGGGGCTGTTCAACCTGGAGAAGAGAAGACTGAGAGGGGACCGTATCAATGCACACAAATAGCTTAAGAGCGGGTGGCAAGAGGATGGGGCCAGGCTCTGTTTGGTGGTGCCCAGCGGCAGGACAACGGGCGATGGCCACAAAATGCAACACAAGTTCCATCTGAATATGAGGAAAAACTAATTCACTGTGAGGATGACAGAGCACTGGCACAGGCTGCCCAGAGGGGCAGTGCAGTCTCCTTCTCTGGAGACATTCCAAACCCACCTGGATGCGACTCTGTGCAACCTGCTGTAGGTGAACCTGCTGTAGCAGGGAGTTGGACTAGATTATGATCTCCAGAGGTCCCTTCCAACCCTGACCGTTCTGTGATTCTATAGTTATGGCTCATCCCTCACACTGTGGGCTCTGCCGCTGGAATCAGAGGAGCCTGTGGAATGATTAAGTCCGTCCTTGGTGTTACCTCGGTTCACGTACCAAATCACATGTGTCTCTCTTGCTGCTGAACTTTATACTGCTCTTGCATGACTGCCATCATTGCCCTGCTATTAGTAGTTCACAATTCAGAAGCCCTCCTGTAAAGACAGGCTTTCTGAACTTAAAAGGATGTGAAACACACGTTACTCAGATCAGTTCTGAGATGTTTTTGATTATTTTGCCAGCTCCCCAGTTGCCTATACAATATCTGTCCCTTCTTTTTCCATTGAATGAGTTAAAATAGTCAGTAGTCAGTTGAAAATTGTACATGGGTTCAATTTTAATCTTCTTTAATCATCATAAATCTTCATTCTTGGTGTTTCCCAAGTAAAGTCAAGAAAACTGATACTTGTGGTAAAGGGCTTTTTTCTTTCATATATAGCTGTGGACAAAATTGTACCTCTGGAATACATGTGCAGTTTGTCCAATGCTGTTCCGTACTTGTCTCTAAAAGAGAGGAGCAGAAATGTTCCATCTGTGCTCTGCACTTCAAGAGTTGCAATAAAAATTTATATTACTCTTAACCTTAACCTGAATAAGTAAATATGCCCTGTAGCTCTTCTAAAGCTATTCCTTTCAATCTCTTGGTAGCATATGCATATAGAGATATTCCTGACAGCTCTATCAGCTGCACTTTTAAAAAATATATGATAATGCTGAAGTTTTTAAAAAAGTGCAAGTTGTAGTTTCTTTTCATAAATAGCTGTTTAGTATGGGGAATGTGTTTTTCTTTATAGAAAAAAAAAAGGTATTACTGGATATAATATTTATGTTCGATTAATTTGGTTTTTACTTGAAGATTTCTGAAACATTATAAGAATGTGGCTCTAGACATCTGATGTGAGGATAACTAAAAAACTAGGACAAAATCTGAACCAAATTTCATTTCTCTTTGCATAGTATACCATTGCAGGGACAGGCATTATTAGATGTGAATTATAATCCTGGAGTTTTGATTATCAGGATGAAGGGGCTGATTCAGTCATGTTGGAACCTCATCAGTTGTAAATGGCAGAACATCCTTCAGTGAGGCAGCCCACCCAGTGTGTTCAGGCATTACTTCTGGTCTTTGATGGATGAACATCACCTCAGAAGCACCTTTTACGTGAAACTTTCAGCAATAAAGTATGCTCGGGTTTACGTATTGGTATATGTGCTTATGCTGGGGGCGTGGGTGTGAACAAAGGCATTTTGCTTCTGTGGAAAGTGAGTAAAGGTTGATCTACTTATTAGAGTAAATTCATCATATTTAATTGAAGAAATATCGTAGCTTATTTTTGGCAGTACATGGACAGTTATTAGAGACTGATCCCACTCCCACTGAAACCAACAAAAGTCTAATATGATGGAAGCTGGGTCGAGCTCTTTATAAGGTGTCTGATACCTTTCAGGTGATATTTATCACTGTTAAAGTAACATCAACAGATACTGCACTTCTTTCGATACGGTAACTTCTTAGCTCAGGGCTTCATCTTCTTTCTGTTTTAACCTACATGGAAGAAGTCTTTCTTTACTGGCGGAGAAAAGCAGCTTTAACTTTACGGAAACTTTGTAAAAGAATACTTTTCTGTTGAGGCTATAGCTGATAATTAACTCCATGCTAGGCAAGGTAGTTTAGATAATAACAACATAAGAAGAATTCGTATTCATTAACTCCATATTCTTATGAAAATCCAATGTTTTTTCTCTCTCTCCTTTTAAGCATTTGGATTAGGAATTGTACACAATGTCATGGGCCACTGGACAGTCATCTGAGTGCAGCTTGCTCGGAATAAATGATGCTGAACAGCATTAGGCAAGCCTCGTTCCTTTACAGAGATAATTTTAATTAAATTTCAATTGACCTAAAAAAAAGGAAAGAAACTAATTAAAATTATTAAGAGGTATTTCAGTTGACATAATCTGTCAGTAAGAAAGAGAGAAAATCAATCTGCCACAGAGTTTTCTGGCACCGTTTGTACTCAAAGCCTTTGCATTATGATCTGTATTGACAACTGGAGGGGAAGGAGTTACCTCATCAGTAGTATCAAATCAATATTTTTATGCACAAAGCGATTCTGAGTAGCGTTAGTGGAGCACCTTTCTCTGTTAAATAAGTGTTGCCTTAGTGTTTTCATAACACATGGCTTTCATTACATATATTTAATGTTGTTAACACAATTCTTTTTACTGTTCTTATGCTCCTCCTGAGTGTCCCTGAACCAGTGGCCATGGTAACTCTCACTCACGGTACGTTTAGGTTACCTCTGACACTGCCTTACTAGGGCTGGTTGTTAATGAGCATCATTTGCTGGTACGCTTGTACAGGTCATTCTTAATTTCCTTCTGGTTTTAGTGTCCACTCAGCGCTGAAGAATCTCAGCCCTAACATCCCTAGAGTGTTTTGGTTTTTTTTTTTGTCTGGGAAAACAAGGAATATATATGTATTTAAATATAAATAGTAATTTGTTTAGCGTTTTGTTGATGTGTCGTCTTATCAATTTGCTATTTACTTATTCATCTTTTTATCGTTGAAAAATGAAATTTTACCAATTCATGGCTCTGCACTACATGTCTGAGGCCTCCCTGTATACATTCTAGTTCTGCAGATAAGATCTGAAAAATGCTATGGATTTATTGCCGTCTGTCTGCCTGTGGGCTAGTGTGTGTAAATAGAGTGCTATTTGCATATGATTATGTAGTTCTACCCTGGTTGTGAATACATTAATTTTGCATTATTGTTCTACTAACTGACAGAGCCCTATCTGACTTCAACTCTGTCTGCAGGCTGATCTAGGCAGCGCTGTCTGTATCCGTGTGGCTTTCAGCAGAACCTCCCTCGTAGCTGGGAGGTGGCTTACTGAGCAGCAAGAAACCATGGCCAGAACTGCTGAAAAGTTGGATGTTGTTTGATTTTAAAAAATGCAATATCTTGGAATTAAGACTTAAACTATGAACGGTCTTCTGCTGCATTGGGAACTCAATTCCAGTGCTGTGGGCGAGGCTCTTGCTGTTTAGTCAGCTGAAATGGAAATAAATGCAAAGATGAGAATTTGGGCAAACAACTTGTTATTTTAAGGGTCATTTTTCCTCCCAGAATCAGCAGATTTGCAAGTCACCGAGTGGGAGATCACTGAAATGCACAGTAATTTTTTGTAATTGTGGAGTCTGCAGTTTCTGATGGTCTTAGAAGATTCTAACTTACACCAAGTGACAAATTTCAGATTTGCACAGCAATTGTGACAGAGTACTATTGTTTGGCATATGTGATAGTCGCTGACTTTTGAAGTCATGATCAACACATTTACCATGCTAAGCTACAAGAGACTGATTCTCTGTCCCACATGAGTAAGGCAGACTGTGCTTTATATCAACAAACCGTATTCTTGCTGGACTTCATATTTCTCTCTGTCACTGTTTGCTCTTTGTGTGTATCCCAAATTAGAGGGATCCCATTAGCTCTAAGGAAGAGATATGTTTTTACAACTTCCAAGTGCCATTAGCATTTCAGAACCCATGAAGCCATGGGAGAGAGTTTCTTTGGCCCACACATTCCTGTTTTCCTCCAGAAAACACAGAGCTGTGTGCGCATCCTTTGCACGAAGGCAGGAGGCACAAGGCAGCTCACGTACCCCAGAGCTCCCCTTGGCACTGAACAAGTGAGCCTGAAAGGACACAGTTTTCTTGCAGCTTGAACATTTTGGGTTGACAATAGGAGAATAAAAATCGTGTGAATTTGAAAGCAGAGTTAATTTGCTCAGGATAATTGAAAGACAGTAAAAAACTAACCTCATGCTGCCTCTTTTAGCAACATTTCAGAGTTGGAAACAGCTGGAGGGTTCAGGGCTTACCAGTGTGGATGGTATGCAAAGAAATTAAATGGTGCTCAAAACACCCTGGATTGCTTGTCCTTTCGTTGTACAGGATATTTGTTTGGAGGTGGGATTTTTTGTTTTTGTTTTTGCTTTTTTTTTATTACTGGGCTTCCTTCTCCAGCCATTTCAGTCCCAACTCAAAAACTATGTGACCATTTCTTAAAGGGAATAAGAAATCACTTACAGAAATCAAATTTCAAAACAAGTGTTGCAAATAGTTGGGTGAGACTTCCTGAGTCCTTTAGTTCTGGCTGGGCCGTGAAACTAATTAATAATTCTGTTGCAAATGACATGTCAGCTGGAGAAAATGGCACTGAGAAGCTGGTTACAGGTTAAATATTTCTTATTCCTAAACATCATGACAAACCTGCAGTAACATGAAGTAATCAGGCTGGGTTGTCACTATGTTGTGTGAAATAGAAATGTGGTTTCTGGAGCAAAGAAGAGAAAGACAAAGGGTAATGTTTAGACCTGTTTTTATTGCATCTGAAGAGAAAGCTGCAATTATACCTTAAAAAGTTGAAAATTTTGACTTTAATTAACAACAGAAACTGATTCATGCCTCTTTGAATGTCCAGTGGTGATGTGCATGCCCTGTGCAGTCATCATCATTTTTAGTCAGTGACCTTTGATCTTTAAAACTAAAAAGACTAAGTACAAGACAGTGAAACCTGACTGGTTTGTGTAAAATCACTTTACAGAAAAGTGGCTACTTCTCTTGACAAAGAAAGGGACATGTTTGGATGTATATTTAATTTCTGCTCACCCCCCCACCCCCCCCCCAACTGTGAAAAACATATGTTTGTAAGGATGAAGAGTGTCTGGAATGGAATGTCTGAAACAGTGATCTGAGTTTTTAAAGAATAGGCATAAAAAGAAAAAAAATATCCAGCATGCTACTATTTTGTGCTGTTTTCCATCCATAGATTGTGATGGAATACTTCCACAATGTGCCCGTGTTGGCACAGTGGCATATACTGCCCCATTTCAACCATCACTGAAATAATCAAAATACGCATTTGATTCAGTGTCAAGTGATGGTTTGGAAAGAATCTTCTCTATGTCCAGAGGGTGTCCAAAGACTAGTTTTAGATGCCTACAGAAAACCCACAAATTCGTGAAGGGCCAAGCCATAAATAATAAAAACTGTATTTGGTTCAGGGTAATGAGTCTTTTAAAGGCAGAAAGAAAGCACAGAATGGTTGGTTGGAAGTACAGTGTTCATTTCTCTTTGTAGTGGCTGCTGTCTTAGCATTGAGCTGTGTTAGCAGAAAAGTACTGGCTGAGCTTCGTTAGCGAGCATGAGTTGAATAAGCACCACAGTCAGTGCTAGAGAGGAGGAGGAACTGCAGAGCTGGAGTCAGGGAAAGGAAGAAAATAATACTTAAAATCTGCAGTGAGAGGCGCTGAGGGCAGGTGTGTGTCATGAGATGCCCAGTGTCAGGTGACTCGTAAGCATGGTGACAAAGGTGGCATCACTAGCCTGTGTCCAGCTGGGATCCTATGGTTCAACCCCACCTAGGGGTGCTCCTTGGATTCGCTGCTGCTGCCTGTGATGGAGGGACACCTTGGTTGCACTAGGCACCAAAAGAAGCATCTTCCCTCTGAGAGCATAGGTTGGCTGTGATCCAAAAGTATCCATTAAGAACAAGGATATTGTTCATTCACTCAAAGATAAAAGAGGAAGAAAGGAGATAAACGAGCAAAAGGTCTCTGTGTTCTTACTGAGATCGTCTCCTGTCCTTGAAAATCTTTTAAAGTTAGCAGCTTATCCTCCTACTCATAAGACACAGCCCAAGCTGCTGCACTGTTCACGTGAGGATATTGGGATCTCGCTCAGGCAGCTGCTGCCGTTTCTCTCTAGCTCTCTCTCTAGCTTGAGGGCTTTCATGCATTAGCCTCCCCTGCATCCTGCATTCTGGGTTCGCCGAGGAAAAGAACCTGCATCTGAGCAGACTGGCATTTCTTCAGTAGGTAGCTCCTCTTTTCTCTTGTTCTACCAAAGAACCTGATGTTCTTTCTGATAGCACTTTACCTCTGTTTGACTTACGGCTTCTTGCACCTTATAGCTTGCCCTGATTTAATTTGGTAGGGTCAGGTAAGCTGCTGTCTTGATCTACCTTCAGTGTAAAACCGATGTGCATAAAATTAATAGTGAACGGATCACCCTTGTTCTCGGCAGGACATCTGTGGAGAGAAATGTTTCTTATAATAAAGCGCTCTGTACAAAACAGAACGGGGTTTTAAAGACTTCTTCAAGTATTATGAACAGAGGGGTCTTGATAGCTGAAGTTTGAACTCTTGTGTTACCCTGTTTTGGGTGCTTTAACCAGATAACCCAACTAAGTTTAATGTAGTGTTTTAAAAAATGAAATATGCTGTACTATATATTTGGTACCTCTCTCAATGACAGCTGTCAGGTTCCCCAAGACAATTTAACAGAGATGATAAATCATTCCATCAGCCTGTTGTGTTGTGGTGCCTTTGGATCTGTGTGTGTTGCTGGAATGGTACATGAGCTAAAGTACTTGAACTTCTGTCTGTGTGAGCTTGTGTTTTTATTTTCCATTGAACAGGTGAAACCAGGGATACATACACACTGCCTCTGCAGTTAACAGTTTCTCACTGGGGTATCTGTGTTCCCATACCATACTTAGCATAAGCACGTAAGAGAGGTATAGGAATAAAGGGCAGTTGCTTTTACAATGTTTTCTTAGTGAAGCAAACTCTGCGTGACTCAGTAAGGCACTACTTATTTTTTTGTACCTTAGGCTACTAAGGCATGGACTTACATTAAGCGCTTGTTGGAGTTTGCAGCTGGACTTTAAAATGTTGAGCATGAACCTCAGTGATTTCTGAACTGGGATCTTTCAATATCAAAAGTGTTTCTTTCAAGGGGGAGCACCAAGTAAAAAAGAGCATCATGCAGTGATTTCACAAACGGGTAAATCTGTTTTAACGCCATCCAGAACCAGATGAAAAATGCCAGGTAAGTGGTGCAAATCAGTGAAATGACATCAAACCACTCTATCTAGTGATTTAGCTAGGTCAAGAGAAATACAACTGTATGCTTTTCTCCCAGAGAAAATCGTGCTGCTGGGTAAACTGGGGATATGCAGACACGGTATTAATGGTTGTAGAACCATGACTGTAATCTTTGTGGATTAAACTAAGAAAATATGGAGGCTCAATTATGTTGTATGTCATGGAAAAAAATAACTTGATGAGCTGACTCAAACTTTTGTGTTGTTCAGCTGTTCCCGGTTGGGACTGCATGGCATCCTGATGGTACACACCCACGCAAGAAGCTGGATATACAGCAAAGCCTGGGCTAATAAATCTGCTGGTCTTATTAGCACAGGCTCTACAGGGGCACCACAGGAGGCAGCAGGAGGGATGCAGGGGTAAAAGGATGCTGATGAATCAGCAGCATGACTCTTGTAGGATGAGGAAACATCTGTGAAGCTTTTTGGGGGAGGGGGGGGAAGGTGAGAAAACCAATAGAGTCATGGATATTTGCTGACATTATGAACTTTCACACACCGTTTTGTTTTGTCTTTGGAGTGGGTCATGGTCTGCTGCTATCACAGTAGGGGTATTTGACAAGTCCTAGTAAAAGAGAACTGTTTGTGGAAGCTGCTGTGAGGATTTGATAGGATGTTGGGATGGAGAGGCAGAACAATCAATTGGCGGAGACATACCATTAGGCAAAAATGAAGTAACGATAAATACATTTTTTCTCTTTGATACAGAGTAAATCTTTGTACTGGGGAGCTCAGCTGTTAAACGGCTTGCATTTTACTTCCAGGATGTCTACTTTTGACCATGATGGTTTCAGAACAATCTCTCTAATACTCCGTAAGACACAGTGGCTGCAAAGGTAGTGCTAAGGAATTGGTAATCCTCTCCGCACTGCAGTCCTACTGTGTTAGTGGTTAGCACAGTGCTCTTGCTTTACATTTTCTCCTTTGTAATATGTGCTTCATTGGATTTTGAAAAATGCAGCAAAAGCTTTGAAAGTGGATAACACGATTCCTTTTTTACAACGCGACAAGCCTGCATTGTGGATGCAAGAGGCAATGAAGTATTCAAGCAGGAAACATGTTTAGTGGATAAATGGGCAAGAGATCTTTTCAAATGTATTTATAAGAGTTGTCCAGAAGAAGGAGGAGGATAGTGGTGTAGTACTTAGGCGTTTATTGCCTACAGACCCTATCCCACAGGGTCCTCTACTTCTGGTTGTTCACAGTGGCTGTTTGACTCGGCAGCCTCATAGCAGGCCAGACTGGTTCTGAATCCATATCCAGAACTATGGGAACGGGCCTGTACTGCCACGTAGGTTTTGTGGTGCTCAGCCTTGCGGGTTCAGCATAGATGGCTTGTGTGGGCTAGGCCAGCGCCTCGCAGAGAGGTTGCTGAAGGTTGGGTTAGCAGTTTCAAACCCCAGAACCGAAACTGTCAAATGCAATTTTTTTCTATTGCAAGGCTATAGTAATTTTATTCACAGTTTAGTTAAACCATAACTTAAAGACTGCAGTTTGATTTGCAAAGTCAGAGACTAAAATGAGAACGCTTGATCATTTTGTCAATTTACATGAACATGTCAATTATTAATATACATGGAGCAGAGATGTAGACATAGAAAACTATACTTGTACACTAACCAAATTATTCCCTTCTGAATTCTTTTTGGTGGGAAATTATACAAGATGCCGTGAAGTCTTGGAGTGGAAATCAAAGAAACGTCACCCTGTGTGATTGGGTGTAATGGCACCAAGGGAGCCTGAAAGTACTGTCTCAATTTATCATTTCCAAGACAATTGCCTTGCATTTTAAATGAAGCAAGCAAGCCTTCAGAAACGTTCTTTCAAACAGCTCCACTTCTGCATTTGTTACTTTCATAGTATATTTGAATTCTTGGCTTTTAAAATATTCTTTCAGTTGCACTGACTCACTGCTGGTCAATCATATATTTCCAGCGAAAAAAGAAACAAAAAATTCCCTTCCACTCTCCACCAAATAAAAACCACTGACCAAAAATGTTGATTCTTGCTTAAGAGTTTTGTCTGATTGAGAACCATAGAATAAGGGTCAGCATGAATGCCTCTGGGTTTTTTGCCAGCTCAATATTTTCTTATGCTAATATACCTCATATCTCATTGTGTTCTCCTTTTTACTGGTAGTTTACCATTCTATGGTCCGTTATAATAAGAATATTTTAAATTATTCATTCATTTACTTCATCATTTCCTATCAGCTGCTAAGGTGTAAAAAGTGAGCTGTCGTGTTTGCCTTCTCCCCTGCTTCCCTCCTGCCTTCACTTCCACTGCTCTTTATAAAAAATCTACTAAAACATGAAGCTAAAATCAGTTATTTTTCTGAAAACCTTCCACTGCTCTTGTGCACATTCTCCTCTTAGATTGCTGCTGGGGAGAGCTGTGGTGGTTGTTGCGTTGATTAAAAAGCCCTGTAGAATTTGGGGGAGGGCTATCTCCTATTCATAGGCTTTTTAAAGCAGCTCGTGGGATTTAAAAATGTAACGTCTCTCTGCTATAGAATTCAGTTAGTTACATAAATATTTTGTGAACTCTCCTATGACCCATACGTTGTTTAGAGTAATTTCTATAGTTTGTTTAATTTCTTTCAAACTCTTATTGGTTTCACCCTTATTATATTTGATGGGAATTTCCCATGAGAAGAGGATAAAAAGCCAATGAAGTATGACTTGAGAAAAATACCCTCTAGTTGTATACGTTCTTTGTAAAGAAATGTAGAACTGTGTCCTTAATTGGTAACATAATAAATTGATGTATCTGCCTGTGTTCTCTTAAGCTTATACTGTATTTGGGAAAAAATGTGAAATTACAAATGTTCTCCAAGTTATAAAAATCTTACTAAACAATTGAGTAAAAACTTTTCTTAAAAAAAATGAATCCATAATGTAGCACTGAGGTGCCTGCACTATTTTTCTCTACTTCCTTTAGATTTATGTCATGTTGTTCAATATGCCACAGTATAAACAATATGTACTTTCTAAGATAAAATATTATATCAGAGTAAGTGAAAGGCAGGATAGCAATACAGGCTGTAGCACTGTATCATTAGTATCACTTATTGTTTCCTATACTTTTCAATATAAATGTAAATGCAGAGAGTGCCTTTTCTGAAAGTGGTGATTTTTGTTGTCTGTTGCACTTTCCTCTGAAATTCTGAAGGCAAGACATATGGTGTCCTATCCAGTTTGAAGCTATTACTGACTTTTTAAATTTAGTGAGAGCTTCGGATTGTGGACGGGAGCACAAAGCAAAGCTTTATCATCGGGTGCCTCCATCCCTTGATGCAGCCTGTCGTGGTTTAACCACAGCTGACAACCGAGCACCAAGCAGCCGCTCACTCACTCCCCTCCGGTGGGATGAGGGTAGGGGGGGAATTGGGAGAGTAAGATGTGAAAACTCCTGAGTTGAGATAAGAACAGTTTAGTAAGTAAAGCAAAAGTCACATACACAAGTGAAGCAAAAGAAGGAATTCATTCACCACTTCCCATGGGCAGGCAGGCATTCAGCCATTCCCGGGGCAGCCGGGCTCCATCATGCCTAATGGTGACTTGGGAAGAAAGCGCC
Source organism: Ibycter americanus (assembly GCA_035590275.1). NCBI lineage: Eukaryota > Metazoa > Chordata > Aves > Falconiformes > Falconidae > Ibycter > Ibycter americanus. The sequence continues at coordinate 87,513,161 of JAVJGI010000062.1, forward strand.
ATCACTCCGAACATCCCCCTCCCTTCCTTCTTCCCCCAGCTTTATATGCTGAGCATGATGTCATCTGGCATGGAGTATCCCTGGGGTCAGTCGGGGTCAGCTGTCCCGGCTGCGTCCCCTCCCAGCTCCTTGTGCCCCCCCAGCCCACTGGCTGGTGGGGTGAGAAGCAGAAAAGGGCTTGGTGCTGTGTAAGCCCAGCTCAGCAATAACGAAACATCCCTGTGTCATCAACGCTGTTTCCAGCACAAATCCCAAACATAGCCCCATAGCCGCTGCCGTGAAGAAAATTAACCCTACCCCAGCCAAAAGCAGCACGCAGCCATTACAGCACTGTAGGAAGATGAACACTTTGCAAACAACCGTGCTGGTGGAGGAGGAGGTGAGCACCTTTAGTCTGCCCCCGCTGCTCCTCAGTGCCTCTTTCCCAGAGGTTTCCCTCTCTTGAGACCCATCAGGATGCCTCTTCATGCGCAGACAGGGCTTCAGAATATTTACAGTCATCTACATTTTAATTTGGTTGCATGGCCCTGCCCATATTAAAGAAGTGTTCCCGATGCAATCACCCTTATTGGGCATTTTAACCGGTGCCAGCCTCACCGCCATGTTCATTGCACGATGTCCGATCTGCAACGATGCAACGACACCAATTTTGAGTAATTAATTTGATCCAAATCTCCCAGCACAGGCAGGGTGACAGTCTGGGAAGTGGCTGATGCTGCAGGAGAGGCACACAGCCGTTCTGGAACCAAGGAGCTCTGGACAGCAGCCAGGTATCCAATAGGAAAATGCAGTGTGCTGCAGGGGCAGCTGAGGCTGGTCCCGTCCGAAAGCACGGACCAATATTCTGGGATGAGCATTGCTAGGTGAGGGCACTTGTGAGTAATTTTAATGTTTACTGAGAAGCTGAGAGCGTCAGCACGTTCACACAGTTACTCCTCTAATGAGACAGCAAACTGAAACAGGTCTTTGGTCCAGAAGAGCTGGAATCTGTGCCCTTGGAGCTGGGAAATGTGTTGGTGAATGTGTATGGGACGGCATCCCGTGCCGCCGGGAGCAGCCGGGGCTTCACTTGTCACCACCAGGAACAAGCGGGGCTGGGGAGGCAGCCTGAAGGCAGGATGCTTTTTGGATCCTGTAGGCTCCGGTGAATTCGTAGTGACCCGTGGTCTCGCTGGGGTGGGAGGCTGGTGTTTGCTGCCCCGTTATTTGCTCTGTCATCTGCACGACGCTGGTGTCTTTGCCAGGTGGGGAGTACTGCAAGCCCGGGAGGTGCATGGAGGTTGTTTACATACAAATAAATAAGCAAACCAGTGAAGTGAGGGGAAGATCTCAAGAGAAATGGAGTGTTTCTGTAGCTTGCTAAGCCTGCTTAAAACAGAAAAGCAAGAGCGTGGTGATTCTGGCTTTTTTTGTTGTTCTAGGAAAAGCTGCGCTCTGCCTCAGGGTGGTGATGCGAGTTCACCTAAGGATCACCCTCTAGGGAGGAGTGTACGTAAGGTTGTATCACTCAGACAATTTTCATCTTGCATGGGCTCCAATGATGTATTTATCACAAAGAAAACATTTTCATTGCTAAAAAGCATGGAGCAAGCTCCAGAGGGACCAGAAAGAGCATTACCAAAATTTGTAAAGCTGAAGCGGTCCTATTGCCTGCCCCACAGCTGTGAAGCTGGTTCAGAAGACCTGTGTGGAGACACAGCCTGCCCCCCTGGCCCCACTTGCAGAGGGGCTGGTGTCTCATGAAGGTGGTTCCCAGGACTACCCGGGAAGCAAACACCTTTGGCTGACACATACAGATGACTGACCGACCTTTTTTTTTTCCCTCTGCGTGTTGGGGTTGTCCAGTTGTTCACATTCTTTCCCACACTTGACTGGAACAGATTTTTCCTAGACTTCAGAAGGAAGGCTGTAACCTTTTGAAGAAATGTTGTAGGAAGCTGCTCAGATGCTGATTATCGGGGGGGGTCCACAGGAGCAGGGGCGGGGGTTGTTGAACAAGACTCTGGCAAACTAGGAAGAAAAAATCACTACATGTAGTTCAAGTCAATCTGGACAAGAACAGGCAACTAGGGCCATATGGCAGCTACAGAATTACTAATTGCCCTGTAAATACCAATCAAGCGAAGGCTACAAGCTTGTAGGCTTCTCCAGGGGAAGATCCTGACAACACTCTTTGTGGGACTCTGTGTTTGTCATTTTCTGGGCTGAAAGAAGGTCTCCTCCCAAGATGAACTGTTTACTATAAAGGCAACCTAGCTGCCTAGACACCTGTTGCTCTTTTTGTTTATAGCATGCTAATGAAATGAAACTGGGGTTAATCAGGCGTTAGAGTTGTATTCGGACTTACTAAGGAGATACTAAAACTTTACGAAGTGAAACAAGAAATCATTAGAGATACTTGTTTATAGATAGTTATTTTACATGTCTGATAAGCATTACCAGTAACGGTTCTGCAAACCAGTCTAGAATAATGGTCAATCCCTATTCCTTTGAGCAAACAGACCAAGGAGGTGTTTTTTAAGGGATTACATAAACGAAGTTAGTTTGCTAACTAAACCCAGCATCCTGTATATTCAAGATTGCTCTCCAAGGTTTAGCCACATGGAATACTGATAAGAGCAATCCTTAAAACTCAAGAACCTCACCGCTCTGGTCTTGATAAATGAGGATAACTTGCGTACATCACAACCACAAAGACTTTTTTTCATGGAGCACGACACTAATCCTGAAATTCTTCTGCATGCCTTCTTCAAGCAGGTAAGAAGTTCCTTACTTTTAACAGGGTCTGCATTTTCTCAGTCGCAGTGCCTTCCCAGAGTTGGTGCCAGCATCTGGCATCTCAGCGAGACCTGTTTGGTGGTGCACGTTGACACCACATCTGCTGCAGGGAAGGGCCCAGGCCACCTCTCCTTCTTCTCAGGCCCAACTCCTCTTTAGGTTCTTGAAGATGTCAGCCAGGGGAATAAATATGAAGAATCTGTCTTAGCTCTGCTTACACGGAAACAACTTCCTTTGACCCACGGACTAGCTTGGCAAGCACAGACCATGCAGGAAAGTGGAACATGGAGCCCCAATTAATGAGTAATCAAAGGACTGTTCTGCAAAAATGGAAACTGTTTCTAATCTGCGAATGTAGCAGTGCGTGGCCGATCTACAGATTTCTGTAATTAGCAAGCATCCAAAATATGCTGTTGACGCCACCAGCACCCCTGCAGAATGAGGCATTCTCCCCAGGAGGAGGAAGATGGTGGTCAAAGTGTGCTCTTGCATATGAACTTTTGACCCACCCAAGTACTGCTGGAGAAGGCACAGCTTGCACCCGGAGCTTTCAGTGTAGGAAATACTGACGTCCTTTGGATGCATCGGTGTGAGAACAGGCAGGAGAAGACCACAGAGCAGTTTGGCACTGTTGGTTCCCTACAGGTATGTTTCTGGCAAATTCCAGGAATCAACATGGGCAAAGAGAACTCAAAGGAATTACTAAGGGTTGCATTTTTAGAGAAATGAGAGAGAGAGAGAGAGATCTACACATTACCATGAAATTGGAGAGGTTAGCCATGTTCCCCTAGTTTGCCTCTGCTACAGCTTTTGTCTCCAGTAAACTGCTCCAGCAAGGCACAGGCTCTGCAACAACCCCTTAGATTAGGCTCCAAGCTAAACACCTTGTGGTTCCTGTAATTTGCACTTGTTCACATCAATGTTGGTCAGAGATACAAGCACAACAACCAAAATTATATAGGTGCTCTTCCTCTAGTCCGTAATATACATGTCCCTTCAGCAGCAGGCTAATTCTGCATTCAGCAGCACGGGTATTAATGGGCCAGAAAGCACTTACTTGTACAAACCATACTCTGTACACGTGGCTCAGTTATACACTGTTTTCAAAGAGACCAATTTCTTCTCAATGTGATTGACATGTAGGCCACTATATGGGGACATAACCAGCTGACTTCAGATTTATATGAAAATAAAGTCTGTGATGGGAACACAGAAGCTGCAGAGCTGACTGGATATAATCACGGTAATGGGGAGCTCCTCTGACAAAGATCTGGGAGACAGGGATTTTGTAGACCCCTTCCTGGCATCTCCACATACACCTGTATGAGCTACATCCCGTCAGTATGAGGGTCAGGGTGATGGAAACCACCACACTGTCTCCGTGAGATGGACACAGCAAAGCTTTGTCCCCAGGAGGGGAACAGCGACGGTCTGGAAATGCTGTGGCTCAGAGGAACACTCACTGATCAGCAGGGGCTGAAGATGGCCATTTCTGACCACATTTATTCCATCCACCCACTATCTGAAAAATGCCCTGCAAATGGAATCTTATCTGTTGTTCTTAAACAAATATTGTGAGGCTGAAAGGTTTCACCGGCAGAGCAGATTAGTCCAAGAGTTTTACCTTACGGTTTATATCTGGTTCAGAGCAGAACAAAAGGAAAGAGAACTTGCCGGTCTCGGCTGGGTGCACATGAGTGCTGGACAAACAGCAGGTAATTCCAATAGAGACAGGGGAAGAATGTTCCTCTGTTGCCGTTTTTATTATCCTCGTTATGAATTTTCATTGCCGAAAGGTAAGTTACAAAGTTAAATTTTAGCGGTGATGAATGGTTTCTTCTCTCGCTCCTGGAGATACGTTCATTAGCTGATGCAGAGATCTGGGTCTCGGCCAGCTCTCCGAGAGGCCAGGCGAGCTTGCTCTGCGGGGGGGAGAACGCTCTTGCCTTTCTACCACCATGATTTACCTGTTGTTCCTGCTGGTGTACCTCACAGACCTCGCCGGTTATAGAAATAAAACTCATATTTGGGCAGCATTAATCAGAATTTGGCTTCCAACAGAGGAGGGTACAACGCACGTTAAATACAAGTTCGAAAGGCATGCTGGGGTCTTCCAGAGCTACTCACTTTCAGGTTGCTTTAACTGTTTTCTGAAGCTATTGCCAGAAGTGAGGAAGGCAGAGGAAGGCAGATTATTGAATATTTCTTGTGTAGATGAAAACTGAGAGTTTGACCACAAGCTTCTAAAACGAAGGCCTTCCCTAATGCAGAAATGTGACAGTTCCGTAAAAGAGGCATTATAAAACCTTTGAGCCAAATCGTTTCTCATAGACATGTTTAAAAATAAAAATTGTTTGTATCACAAGCATCTCTGGAGAGTGGACTACGTGTAGTTTTGCCTCTGAAGCGTTCTCTTTATCGTTTCTTCCTCTCTCTTCTCCCTTTCCTTGCAGATGCGTTCCTGTTGCTGAAGTTTCCATGGTCATTGGTCTCCTGAAGTTGTCGTATTAGCCCAGGTGGCCACTGCTCCTATGTGCATCCTGGTCTTTGAATGCAGGTGTTGTTTCCTCCCATTTTGTAGGGACCCTATTTGGCAAGTCCTGGTCACTGAATTGGACTTTACTTCCCATCTCGATCTGTGCATGAAGAACGTGTTCTCTGAATTTAAATGTTTTTCCTGAGCTCACCTGTTTGTAAGCATGTAATAGCACAGAGCATGGTTGACATCAGCTGTCTCAGGTGTGAATCTGGCAAGTAAAGGGTGTTTGGATTCAACGCGTTTACCTGCAGGTCATTTTTCCTTCTCCTGTGTTTGCCCCCAATGTCTGCAGTTATCATCCATCATTTCCCCTGGCAGCTGTACCACCGTAAAGCCTTTGTTATCCTGGTGAGAATGGGCAGGGAGTGTGCAGTGGTGTTCAGCTTCTGTGTTATCCTGGGAAAACAGCAGAAGAGCCTTCATTTCATAGCCGTATGCTGCCAGCTGACGTTGCCTCCCATGGGAGCAATGGTTTCTGGCTACCAAAGGCCAGCTAGCACGGCTCACCAAGCACCTGCGTTCTTCCACAGTTAGGGACTGTGGGCATAGACCGTTCTCAGAACATTTAAACAGTCCTTTCCCCTCAATACCACATGGTCAGGCTCTGAAAGAAGGATGCTGCTGAGAGAGTTTATGGGGCTTGTGGGAATCCCTTGTTAAAATTCTGCCATCCCATCCAAAAGAAGAGTTATCATGATTCCCCTCTGCCTGCGGGAACTCATCCTCTCAGCGGGTGTTGCAAATCATCTCTGCCAGACAGAACGCGCCTTTGGCAATTACAAAAGTGGAACGGTCCATATGAAGGGATTTACCTCTTTTTCTTTTTCTTTTTTTAAAGCTCTGCACTGTCTGCTACTGTCCCTGGTGTTCATTTACCTGGTTTAAAGAGTAAGTTCCTGGGAAAGATCCCCTACTCCAACTAATCCACCGTGTTATGCTGGAGAGGTGGTACATTTGTGAAGAGGAAAGCAGAGACCTCACCAACAAGCGCATCTCGTATTATACTGCTTTGCCAAAAGACATTGCATCCCTTTGTGGCTTGGAAGATGGAAATAAAAAGTTTCAGTTCTTTATATGAGAAAATGCAAAGGACACATTTCCACATGCTCCCTTTCTTCACGGCCACTCATTTTTACCCCACAAAGCCACAACATTTCTGTGAGAACATCTTCTTGAAAGCCCAACAACACATCGCCAATAGGAAATGAAGAGGAAAAACCTCTTTTTTCACATTGGTGTAAAAACAATGCTTACATAGTTTCAACAGTTCCTTTTACCTCTGTTTCCAGTGCATTTTTACAGATGCTTTCAGGATATGTACTTTGGTGTGATGTCAAAAAGAAACCAGTCTTGGCAAAGGAGCTACAGAGGAAAATCATAGCTTGCTTATATAAATTGTAAAACACTGTAATCAAATAAAGTAACTATTAAAAAAGTATGTAACTGGTTTTATTGTGTGTGTCCCCTGCTTTTTATCATAGATGTTCTTAGATTAGATAGGTGGGGGTTTTCAGAAGACAAACTATTGCCCATTTGAGCTTAGTAGGGCTACTGCAATGAAAAGGTGAATGACAGCAGCCCTGCTCCAAGCCCCCAGGTGAGGAGTGCCAGCAGAGGCTCCCGATGAAAATAAACCACGTTCAAACAGCTGAACCTCGGACTTAGGCGAGCCTCTGTAATCCAAATAACAGCTACCTTGCGCAATAGATGTGTCTTATAATGTATCCTGAAAGTCAACAAACTGTGGTTCTGGTAGAGCCATGGAGCTCTTCTTCCTTCTCTCTCTTCTTTCTTTCCTTTCTTCTTTCTTTCTTCCTTCCTTCCTTCCTTTCTTTCCTTTTTCTTTCTCTTTCTTCCTTCCTTTCTTTTTCTTCTTCCTTCCTTCCTTTCCTTTTCTTTCTTCCTTTTCTTTTCTCTTTCTTCCTTCCTTCCTTTTCTTTCCTTTCTCTTCCTTTTTCTTCTTTCTTCCTTTTTCTTTTTCTTTTTTCTTTCCTTCTTTTTCTTTCTTCCTTCCTTCCTTTCTTCCTTTCTCTTTCTCCCTTTCTCTTCCTTACTTTCTTCCTTTCTTCCTTTCTTTCTTTTTCTTTCTTTGTCTTTCTTCCTTCCTTCCTTCCTTCCTTCCTTTCTTTCCAGGAATGGGTTGACTCAAGGCCCCTGTATTTAGAGTGGTCTTTTTCCCACTCCTAGTTACACAATTTCTTCAGGAACTTCTCCCCTACTGATCTCACCAGTTGCTGGTAAAACATCATACTTGGCTTAACCAAATATCTCTGCAACTTTGATGAAGCCCAAAGAACTAGAGAGAGTTTCTCAGTTTTCCATCGAGCTGGAGTTGAATCTGAAGGCATATCTCTGTCTGGGGGAGCTCTGAGGAATGGTATTTCTTCTCAAGGCAACAACTTAACACCACATGAAAACTCACTACGCTCTGGGGTTTTTATTTTAGTTTTGTCTCTGCGATATTAAGTGCAAACTCACCATGTAAGTATTTCAACAAAGTCGTCCTTAAAGCTGAATTACTGATTTTTTCTTGGCTGTGTTACTATAGATTAAAATGAAGATAAATTTCAGCCTTTGCTACTAGTTTCCATCTGGACCATACCACATCCTTAGCATTCCGTCACTGTAAAACCTAAACTATTGTAATGCATAAAGCTTAGATAACCTGCCCGTGTGGAACACCACACATAGATAGCTTCAAATTCTTGTATTGTCAGCTCCAAAATCACACCTCTAGAAAACCTGAGAATTCCACTCTGGTTATGGCAATCCCTAGGCCGGTGTCTAGGGGAAGGCATGGCTGCACACCGTAAAGCAAAGCGTAGGACCTGTTCTGCACCGAAGGACACTGTTATCTTGGCGGGAAAGAGACTCCTGTTGGCAGCAAATATTCAAAGGCTTTCCTCTACATGAAGCATCTTATTTCACGCTGTTTCCTTTTATGCTATCATTCAGGCAGGGATCTGCAACAGGGAAGCTTGTTGTAAAAGCGCTTCTAAAAGGAATAGAGCCCAGGATAAAAGGAATTGGTTTAGTATATGAAATCACAGAAGCAACATGCGTTGTGTTTTTAAGGCTGCGGTGTTTCCAGGATAACGGCAGGAAGAGGGAATTTTAAGTCTCCATGCAGTAACACCCTAGATTTCTGCTTTTTGTACTCTGAACAATATGGAAAAGTTCTGCCTGCTCACGCTTGCTGAATCTTGCTTGCTTGCATTACTGGAGACAAAAATGACCTACCTACTCACATGGTTTTACATTTTCAGTTGTTTCAGTGACACAACTTGCGTGCTGGTTGCACATCTCTGTCAGATCTTCCAGAGATGAGGCTTCATTTAAAGAGACTAAAAGGTTTTTACAATGCCTCGTGAGCCAGCGCATCGCTATTCCTGAAGCTCTTCTGCAGACAGAACTGCCTTTGAAGTCAATGGGAGTTCTGTCTGAATAAGGACTTCAGGATTCGGGCCTCAGGATATAAACACTGTGATCAATCTTTCGAGCGTAATGAATAACATTTTCTTGGCTTTCAGAACTATGCTAAGCCAAATAGTAGCCCCAGGGATTCAAAATGGGTTAAACAGGAGAATCTGCTTTGTTTCAACCTACATCTTTATTTAGCTTTTAAGTCAGCATCATCCCCATGCCTAGTACTGACCTGCCCCAAAAAAACCCTCCAACAATAAGACCAGATGTTTCAATAGTTTTACAATCAGACCTGTCACAGAGTGAGACACTGTGAAGCAGAGCTGGGTTCCATGGAAAACAAACAGCCTTGCTGTAGACCGACCTGTTTAGAAGTTGCAACCTGAACGTACGGTCTGGAACAAGAGACTTGAAGGCTGAGAACTTTATTAATTATGTGACAGGGAGGTCTGTAGGCACTGATTTTTATCAGAACATCATAGTACCAGACACTGTGCAAACATCAGAGCCAGTAATACAAAACATCCGACAGGCAAGACAGATACTCTCCGTCTCCTGTTCCTTGTAATTACTGTGACTTTATAGATGGAAAGTTCAGCTGGGGAGAGATTATACGACTTACTCAATACCTCTCACAAAGTCTAGAATGAAACCTGCCTGCCAACCTGGTGCCTTGCTGTCGAGACTACACTCCCCCTTTTCAACGACGATAACAGCACATTACAGGATTTAAAAAAATCCTCATCCCCATCCCAGCTCCAGCTGAACTCCAGCATCCCACTTCCCCCCTGAAACCAAAGGCCTGGGATCCTCCTGATACCTGTGATGAGTTTTTCCAGGGCTGATTTCAGTGGTGGCAAGTCTAGATCTGGTGACAAATGACACCCTGTCCCAGGCAGCTGGCAGAGCAGCAGCCGGGCATCAGCGGCGCGGGGCAGAGCAAAACTCTCTGGCATTTCCAACCCTCGCAGGGTACCGTGCAACTGGATTAATGAAACGAGGTATAAGAGAACCAGGAGAAAAGACAGAGTGAAACAAGAGAAAGGAGGGAAAATGTTGCAAGTTCTTCTTGCCTGAACAGCGGCAAGAGCCTGAACATTTTGCAGGCTCTTACCTCTGCCAAAACCTGGGTGGAGGCGCACTGGTGAACAGCCCAGTCCCCTTCCCGCAGTGCCAGGTCTGATGCTGGCCCGTAGCCTTCTGGTGGCCGCAGCCCTGCAACTCCTGTTCCTGCCCACAGTCAGCGGAGAGTCTGAACGGACTGAACATGGTGGTATGCACGGCAACGGGGAAATGTTGAAGCCTTCGGGTGTGAATGTATACGCGACTGTCACTACCAGGCAGAAAAGTGTTTTGGAGAAGCAACTCCAAAGCTGATGAGGAAAACATAAAAAGCAACGTATTACCTGGAACATGAGCAGCAGGGCTCCCAAACACAAAGTCAGCAGCTGGAACAACTTCTCCACAGTATCAATAAGAGTGAGGAGAAGGTCTCCACTACATACCAGATATGCCCTGGCACAGCTGAACCTACTTAAAGTTTTAAACAAGTAAAGTCTTGTCCAGCCTACAACGTGCAGCAGTGATGTAAACAGCCTGCTGATTCAGTTTTATTTGTAGATGGTTTCCAGGGTTTGCTTTTTTGATTTCTTCTTTTTCTTTTCTGTTTTCTTTTTTACGTCTGGGTAATGAGTTCCCTTCCCTCTCCCTCCTTCAACTAGGTCAAAACCCCTGTGACTTCCCCAATTTCTTCAAAGCCTTGGCTCCGCTTCCCGGTGTGGATTTAGTCCAGGTGCTAGGCTGGTTCCTCCCTAGAGGCTTCCCGGTGTGATCTGCTCCCTTATCTGGGTTCCTGATCTTGAGGGAAGAGGCAGAACAGCCAGCAAGGAGAGGCATGCAGCAAGAGACAGCTCAAGACCACTCAGCAGTTCGATCTGCCCACCTCAGCGAAGAGGATAATGTATTTTTCCATTCAAATTTTGAAACAAAGAGGGTTTTCTTAGTTAGAGCAAAATGGTTCCCTAAACCTCCTCTCCTCCCTCTTCCCCTGGGGTGCGGGACACCGCTCATCCGCAGGGAGCACAGTAATGCAGGGCACTTGGAGAGCCCATCCCAGGGAGCGTCGAAGAGGCCCCCTGTGCAGCCCACCAGCACCACGGGGAGATGGGTGGGCATGGCACAGGCTGGCGAGTGGTGCCAGACAAAGGCACAGGAGCAGTGTGTAGGGCACCGCTCAGCTGCTGCCGGGGTGGCCGCAGGGCAGCTGCTTCACAAGCCGCTCAGAGCACCGCTGCATGATCGCAGCTGGCAGGGAGCACACAGCATTCCAGATCCTACAGGGTCTGAGATCGGTTCTTGACACTTTCTTTGCCTCCAGTTTGGAAACTCTCTAGGCAATGGAATTTGGTTGCTTATGCCCAAAGTGAAGACTTGCTTTTATCTGTTCTATTCCCATAAATCTTTCTTGGGGACACGTATAAAGAAGACAGGGCTGGAGGCATTGCTGTGTGATAAATTCACGCACAATCCCATTTTTACTTGCCCAAATACCCTTGCATTTGAGGACTGTAAGATAAAAAATAGTATATGTATCATCAAAGGATATGAGTTAAGATCCTATCTGCACTATGCATCGTAACTGTTGTACCTGAGCATCCTGATTGATATAGCAGCAGCTGAGGTGGCCTCTGGGGTAGCACCACAAGGAACAAATTGTGCTCTCCCTGAAGAACTGCGAGCTATGAAATGATTTCCTGAAATCAGCATCTTCCTGCTGACATCCAAGATGATGCTGACAGTGGCTCCAAGACTGCAGAATATGAATGAAACCTGTACTCACACCAGCTGTGTCAGAAATCCAGTACAAAACACTGTCTATCAAATGGAAGAACGATTCATCTAGGGAAAATAATTCCAGCTTCCAAAGAGAGACTGAAGAAAACCAATAAAAAATATATTTTCTTAATTGGCCTTTGCTGCTCTTGCTTTAACCTTCAAAAACCTGTATCATCATGCATTATAACACTAATGATTACCGTTGTTTTTCATTCTTATGACAAAGAGATGAAACACGCAGTAAATGTGTTCACGAGAGTGCATTGCAGGGTCTTAGGACCAGTGCAACAGTGGTTCCCAGATGGAAACCCAGCTTAGAACTAGCTAAATGTTGTTTACCTGCATTAACATTTTGTTGCCTTACCATTTAAGAAAGTATCAGTGACAGACAACTTGGGTTAGAGAAGTAAAAAGAGAATTTAAAAAAGGTCTCTCTCAGATTGCTTCCATCACATATAGATTCGTGCTAATCTCGTTGCGAGGCACCTCCCTTGAGGCTCTGTATGAAAACGGCTCCTCCAAGCTTCCAGCTCCAGTGAAAGAAATGGGCAGAGCAAAAGACCTGACATGAGGAGCCTTGGGCTCCGTTCTCAGCTCTGCCACTAGAAGGCCATGACGGGGGTAAGGCATCCAATGCCTCTGTGTGTCACTCATACCCAGATTTCATCAGCTGATGAAGTCTGTTGGTGACACAGAGCTGGGATATGAAGTTAAGACAGAGGAGTGGTAGCACACTGCACAGGAGGAAAACAAACTTGACAGGGAGTAGAAAAACAGAAATGGGGTGGAAGGTGTGGAGCGCGAATTGCACGATGGTGCCTTTGAGGACCAGACCACAGAATCTTCCACCTGCTGAGACCTCATCAGCTGAGGGCAACCACTGGTCACTTGTTAGAAGATGATGTACAAGGCAAGAACTCAAGGGAAAGAACGTGAACTCAAAGGACAACAGTACAGTAACAGACAAGAAAATGATTAAGCTAGAAATGAGAAGAGCAATGAGGTCTGTGGTGGACTTCTAGCAAGGATGGTTGAGACACATATTCCACACTAACACCTTTCAAAAAATGGTGCTTCATCAGTTTACGAAAATCAAATTCCAGTCCTATGAGCCTAAGTTTTGAACAGTTTAAGCTCCCGACTTTCAAACTGGTTATGAAAGAGAACTGTTTATTGCCTACAGAAACAGAAATGTTCTCAAGGATTACTTTGTTTGCAAATTTGACTACGACAATGGTTTGAGTGTTACCTGCATGTTTAAAATGGGAGCAAAATACCATGTGCCAGTGGAGAAATAACACAAAATGGAACAAACTGGGCCAGTTTAATTGCCTATGGTAAACAAAACACAAGTGCTTGACAAAAACTAGAAATTGTATAAAGTTTATTTGATCTATTACATTATTTCAAAAGGAGTAACCTACCTGGTGCCTTATTAGTTGAACACAAAGAGGGATTACATTTAAATATAAAAGCTTTATCTTAGTAGCATGCCTTTGCGATTTTGGTCATCTTAAGATACTCACCTGCTTATGACCCGCTTTCACAGATTTCACTTTCCATTAGTTTTTTCAGATGCAATTGTAAAGTAATTTCTTGACTCCATTAACATTATTTTTCCTGTTATTTTCAAACCAAATTCCATGATTTCTTTCCCAGACCTTACACAGTATTTCTGTCAAGAGCTCTTTTTCCAGGTGTGAATATATTTCAATATGTATACAGAACCCAAGGAAATATAGCTACACAGATTTTATTTTAATTATAAGCACAAAGTCACAAGCTGAGCTTTGTTATACTTTAAAATACATATTTTAACTAACCACCAAGCTACGCTGCCGTTACCAAAAGGCATCTCAAACACTGAAGGGGAAGATTTTAAGTTTCATCTACTGTCATCACTGAAATGTAGTCTCTGTAGCGAACAGTATTTGTTTCTGGATCTAGAGCAGTGGAGAGCATGTCCTCCATTTCTTCCTGAGTGAAGGGCTCACCTGAAAGACAGCAGAGAATAACGCTTTGTTTCAGTAAGTATTCTTTTCAGGGCTGGCAAATTACACTGCTGTTCCCTTACAAGGATCTCCTTTTGGTCCTCACACAGAGGAGAAAAGGAGAAAAACTAAGGATCCAATTCCTTCACTTTTGACAGTATAAGCCCTGCCACACCAAGCGAGCTGGTGTAAGGTAGAGGAGACAGAAAGCCTGGATCTTCAGATCGCCTTCTAGCTCACAGACTCCAAAACAGCCTGTTCCTCTCTGCCACAGGGATTTCGAAACAATCATTTTTGTCAGAATGAATTCTTCTAATGTGTACGTTAGAACTATTATCTCTCATTTGGCTATCCTTGCACTCGTATTTACATCATGAAAGGTTCTGGTTTTTCTCTTTTAGGAGCTTCAAAGCTGCTGATGGCCTATTTCATCCGTCTTTGAGCACACGGTTCCCATCCGAGGGTAGGTCTTGCGCAAAGCCTGCACATCATTTTGTACTTCAGGCAGGCAGGCATGAGTCAGCCATGCAAGAAAAGCAGGCTCTTCAAGGGATAGTGAGGATTACATGATATACAACTTCAATCTGGTCTTTGAATCTCTTTGTTTGCATGCAGCACTAGAATTAAGATCAAGATAATGTAGGAACGAATAAGCACTGAAACTACTTAAAACATCTGGAAATCTAAACTACAATTTTACAGGAGGACAGAAAAAAGAGTCACATCTTCACAAAGCAGAGATGTGCACAGAATCATAAAATATCGCACAAGATTGAATTATGACTATTAATAATAATAATCTCTATCTCATAAAGTCTGCAAGCAGGCAGATAAATGTTCTTTCCCTGCATTATTCACCAGTGAAATGATCTAGTCTGCAGCCAGTCATCACGGCAACAGTATTTTTTGAAGACAATGTATCTACTCCCGCAAGTTTTGACATGCAGAATGAGGACCTCAAACTGCCATGTACACATGTAATGTTTATTTACTTAAATACTGACATTATAAAAGTCATGTTACCTTCTTCAGTCAAATATTTGACCAGCTTCTCCTTAGTAATATATCCACATCTATTCTCATCCAAAGCCTTTAAAGAAAAAGAATAAAACTTGTGGGTTTAACCCTTGTGGGTTTAACCCTACTGAATCAAGAATCAGCAACTTCTTTCCAGCAATTCAGTACCTGAATATTTACTTACAGACCTCAAATGCATGTAGAAGAACATCTTCTGGAATAGGCCGGTAGCTGAAACCATTGAATCAGAAAAGTTAAGTCACTGTTTGCCAGGCTGCTGTACTACACTGAAAAAATAAAATATGAGTACTAAATGAAAGGAAAAACTCATTTTCTATGAGAATTTACCAAGTTTGTCTATCAAACATTTAATTCCACCTTGACTTTTTGGAACTGTCCATATCTTTACCTCTCATGTCTTTTATTGTACTCCTGTTTAATTTTCCTTGTGCTAAAGAGCCAGATGAATGGCTTTTGCATGTCTGGGCTGGCTGAGTGGGTCAGCAGGAATCAGTAATAGCTGAATCATTTCACACAGACAATGCACTGAACAGAAGGTGGCCAAACCAAGAAACCAAAGTTCTGTCCAGATATGCCGGACAACAGCCAACAGATCACCTAGTGGGACTCTGACAGCCTAATGAGCTGACGATGAGCGAAGGACGCTGGTAGCTACAAAAGAAAAGGTTTGCCACTAACAATTTCAGAGAGACGGTAGAACGGAGCACGTGTGTGCATACACGTGTGCCTGACCAGAGCTGGAAAGGAAGCTCTGTGCAGCAATGGAGACCTTCCATATCCCAGCAGACTCTCACCAACCCCGCAAAATACTAAAGAGAAGACACTGAAGGCAAGGAAATTCTAACTGCTTGATTGTTTCGTCCAGACCCGCCTCGCTCTTTTACTATCTAAAAATCAAATGTGCTAGGAAGAGGCCTTGTTTTTTGTGATCCAAATCTCATGCGCCCTTGGATAAGTGAACTATGGACATAGTGCCCCAAAAGATAAAGTGGGTCTTGACAAGCCTGCAGTAGCCTGGGGAAAGTGTGTGAGGTTTTTATTTTTGTATGTGTGTGTGTGTATGTTTGTGTGGAGGGGGTGTGGACGAGGAGAAGAGAGCCCAGAGCAGCCAGGTATCATTTTGTGAAAGGCTGATCATCAGCGTGGAGCCAGAAATGTGCCAGGAAGGCCAGAGAATGTGAAGGGACAGGAACCTGAGAAGGCAACACACTTGCACTGGCACAGCAGAACCCCAACACTGATGGCTGGTCTGTGTCCAGACATGAGCGCAAAGACTTTCAAACACAGCCCCATGTTGGACCCCGCTGCCTCTGGACGCTGCGAGACAGCTTTGGGAAATCCTATAGCTAATTCATGTATCGAACACCCTCCTACCCTCTGTGCGCAAAATAACTTCTCAGTATTGGACAAGACTAAGTCTCCCAAAACCCTTGGCTACCATCTTTAAAAAGAAAGACAAATTACTTATAATTAATCTTGCTTTTAGTGCAAAATACAAAAATAGCGCAAGTTGCTGTGTACATGCAAAGATTTCGATGTACCTTTTAACATGAACAGCAAAAATGAACAGCATTTTTGTTCTAGGTTTTTAGATTGGCAGGCTTTTAGAGTGCTAGTTGTGTACATTCAACTGTACCTGGCAGCCACTTTGAGACATGAATATGAAGCTGATTTACACAACTTATTAAAAATACACTGTAACAGACTGTGGTCCTCAGTAACTGTAACTCCTATGTTCAGAGAAAGTAATGGTTATGACCTTAATTTGCATATAAAATATTTTAGAGACACACAAAACGTTGAATAGCAAGTTAATTCTGATTCATATTAAGAATACAAAAGCCACACATTATCACAATTCATGATTATAAGCTAGTATTATTTATATCATCTGTACAACATAATTCGATGTAGATGAAGTAATTTTGAAACAAAATCTATCAAGCTAATGTAATCTGAGTTTAAATAACAAAAAAAACACCCTGTACTCCTTCCAGTTACATAAAATGACTGTAGATATATTTATTCTGAATCCACCCTGTCAATCTGGAATAAACTACAGACACAGAAAAATCCACTTTCCATTACCTTCTGTCGAGCAGTACTTTTGTCATCACTGGAAGAAATTTTTCCAGATGAACATATCCGGTTGGTTCTTCTTCTTCTACCTAAAAATAAAACTTAAGTATGGCAGGTTATATGACTCATTAGCAAACTAATATGAAAACCAGAAAACTGGGGTGGCTCCTGCATTAAAATTACCGAGTTAGACTTTGAATATTTCTATCAGGCTTTTAGTATCACATGGCACCATAATATCTGAGTGAAATGATTGTGATCGAATAGAAAGAAATTCAAGGAAGAAATAATATCCCAGGCAAAATACAGACCTGCTATTATAGACACTTTCAACAACCCAATATTGCCCTCTTGTGCTTGGAAACCATTCATGCAAGGGAACTGGACGCCTGGTAACTGATCTTATCTCCCACAGTAACTCAGCAGAGGTTTAAACATTCAGACTGCATTCATACTAGTGAAGTCTAGCAGGACCTGGAACATTCCCAGGAAGTGTGATGTGACCACCCATAACAGCAAACCATTAGCACATTCCCTGACATGATTTTGGCCTGTGCCACCTAACACTGCCCCCAGCAGTCACCAGGTCTGGCTAGGACCTCGGGGACTTTTCCCCAGCAGGCTGCTTTGTGCAGCCACTCCACGTAAAACATTCACCAGGGTAGACATGAGCTGCTCTGTGCCAGCTGGCTTCAACACCCAAGGATGTTTCTGGGCATATTTAACGTGCTAGTTTGGACATAGCCCCAGCCTAGTACACCTCAAGGATGGAATTTGTTGCCTCCACATGTTTCATAGCCAGAGAGAATTGTCAGGGGAAGGACCAGAGAGGCAGGCAGACTGAGTCAGGGCAGTCTGAAACAGTCACAAGACAGCTCATAAAATGCTACACAAAGAAAAGCTTCCCTTTGCCTCCCAAATAACACGATTAGTTCCAAAACATTGGGGACTTCTAGCAGCATTCTCACTGCATTCCTGTACTTCCACAAGAGATGAGCAACGTGATAAAAGCTACTGCCTATCATCAGGGTGCATCCCCCCGTGAAAATTTCAAGTTTTACTCCCAAGGAGCTCTCTTAATGGAGCTAGCCTGTGCCTGTCTGTGTTGAAACTGGATGCATGCCTTGTGGTCGCATGTGGCAGCAGTGACACCTTGCTAGGCTCTCCAAGACACAGCTCAGATTGAAAGAAGACTCAGGCACCGATTTGAAACTTCCTAACTGAGCCAGGAAAAGAAGAAGTAAGAAATCTTCCTCCTGGGAGTTGGGTCACAGCTGGGGTAAGGCCTCATACACCCAGTTGCTTAACCGGAGAGCTGCAACTGCTGCTGCATGCTCTTTTCCAGTACTCTTGAAGGGTTTTGGTTGCTAGAAGAAGGCAGCCACCACCTCCTGCTGCTTTAGAGTGGAAATTGGCTTGAAAAGGCACTTTTTCCCTTCTGTTTGGTGAGCATAGCAGAAGGGATATTTAGCAAGGAAATGAAGCTGTTGCATGCTTCATGCTAAATCAAATAGTACCTTTTACCATGACAGATTCATTTGGTTTACTGCTTGATTGATTGAAAGGCATAACAAAATACCTGGCAAAACTTAACTTCTTTCCAGTGTCATAACAGCCAATACACTGAACTATTCCATGCATCACAAATATTGAGATGTGTAAGTACACAGGATATTTTAGGGAACATCTGTGCTTCAACTAGTATTAGGCCAGAAGCCCATGGAGACAGAAAAAGAAATATGGCAGCTATTTATCTGAAAGAGAGAGATGTGTCTTATATGAAGCAGAGCAACCGAAAGCAAGGACCCAGAACACCCATGAAGGTGGCAAGTTACATAAATCATGTTTAAGAGCCAAAAACCATTAGATCTGCTCATCCAAACAGTTGAAGGTCATCCCACTTTTCACACCAGAAGAACTCATCAGCAATGACCACTTCAGAGCTCAACATAACAAACACCTGTGAAAGTAGCAGCCCTCATTGTCGAATCTCATCCAGACCTGCGTCTTTCTGATGGTGTGTTATTTGTATTTCACCTTCAGAAAGCAGTCTGTAGAAGAAACGTGTCCTTCCTGACAGTGGACCTAGCCCGGGGAGGTGATGAGCAACCTCAGCTTCCTCTCAGCTGGAAAGAACAGCTTCCATTTCAGTGGCTCTACAGGCCCAGTAATAACTTGAACTGTTAAAATTAATCCTATTTCTAACATTGGATAGATATGTGAATAATTTGAATATATTAACCTTGCCTAAGTCAGTAAGTATTCGGATTTGCAGGTATATGTATCCTCTTCCCCTTCCTCATGCTCACTCCTGTTCTACACCTCATTTCCTATCGATGTTTTCCTTTTCCTGTAATTCCTCCTCTTTTCACAGTGACTGCGGCAATAACAGTATTTGCTTGTTCAGACCCTGTGAGTTTTGCTCAGTTTCTTTCCTTTGGGTAGATCCACAGCTCCCATAACCACTGTGTTGTAGCACCCGTTATGTTTTGTATCTCTACTCTCACAGCCATACTATCATTGCCCACACAACAGTTGGGGACTTTAGTCACAGAGAAACAAAATCATTGTCCAGAGTTATCCAGGAGATCTGTGGCACAGCAGTGCACCGAACCTGGGATTTCAAACTGTAAGCATTGTAGTAACCCTCAGATTAGCTTTCGCCTTCTCTAGGCTTATCATTTAATCTTAATTTTTTAAGTAGGCCTAAAGATATGATAGTAAGTACAGCATTTAGCATAAAGCAGTACAAGAAACAATATCTGATAATTTTTAGAGACAAAATAATTACATGAATGCTGATTTGGCAGATACAAATAATTTGAGGGCAACATATGCTAGTTTAGCTACAATAAGGCTAATAGCAAGATGGGATGACTGAGAGACACAAGTATGAGAAACAGAAATTAATCACAGCTTACAAAGGGCAAAAATACTGAAGAATTAACTTAGTTACAAACCAGCCAACAGAGACCATTCTTACTTTATCTAGATTAAGATAAAATGGTATTACCATAGTCAATGATAATAGTATCTTACATAAATTAAGATATATTTGTGATTAACATAATATATGAAGGGTTCTACAAGAAGACCATGTTCTTCTGGTACTAAATCTATACCAAGGTTTCATTTACAGGCATCATGAAACCTTCTTTGAGATTTAATTTCCAGTTCGGTGTTCTTCAAGGTTAACCATTACTCTTGAATGTAGCCTTTCTTCTTGCAGTGTTAGTACTTTAATTTAATACCCTTATAATTAACAATTGCATGCATGTTATATTGTTGTATCTCAAGAATCTTCTGCCTCAGAGCTGCATTGCATTGTACTTTGTTATATATGCTGAAAATGGGGAGAAAAAAATAGAAAGTCCAATCTCTTTGGGAGGGGGAGGCAGGCCTTGAAGTCTCCTGGTTCCCCTGCACTGGGGCGAAGGGGTGATCAAAGTATCCCCTTCCTTTTCTCAATTCTGTATCTTGAGTCAATTGCACTGTTCATTTGCTGCAAACAAAAATCTCTGTGGGCCAGGAAAAATATCATCTATATTAAGCACCCTAAATGCTCTTTCCATTTTGTCTTGTTTGTCAGTAGGAGCTGGGACAATCTGGTACTGAGAGTACAGAACCAGAGCAGACAGATTGCAGTATCGTGTTAAAAGATCTCTCTCCTCTGATGGTTCTTTGAACTTCCTCAGCTGAAGCAGCTGCATCATTTTCACAAGACAGCACAAGATTTCTCACACTAAATTCTGATCTACAAGAGACCAGACAAGCCTACTGAGGAGAGACTACTACTGCAACCATCCAGATTTTTGTTGGGACAAGAAGAAAAGACTAAGCGACATCAATTCCCAGTATCCTGACCTATACATGAAAAAGAGAAAAATCCTTCCTCCACCTCTCAGCCCCAGTATCTTCGACTCCTTAAGGCAGCATATCAGTTTGCAAAAAAGAATGTGAAGTCTTTTTCCTACTTCTTTGTCCAATTTATTAACCATACCCTGCCAAGGCACCAACACACCATCCTTTCTATTACAAGCATGAGGTAAGGAGACAAAGATAGTGTAGCAAAAAATGGTGGAGAAATGTGAGCCAAGTTCCTTACCCCTGTATATAACCAGGAGAATAACTCTTGCAAGTTTTATGTCTGAATTCTGACTTACAGGCTTACATAATCAAGTAAAAAAAGATTACTGACCTATAACTGAGAAATTTCAAGGCTGGGAGAAACCTCAAGACTGGGAGAAACATCATGAAGGACAGAGAGGTCTGGCTATATGATAGCAATAACAGGGGAAAAGAAATAGCAGGTCTTTCCTCTGTGTATTTTTGGAATTCGATGTATAATTTTAACACCTGCTCAAGAACTGATTTTTATTATTTAATCATCCAGTGTGTGTCCACGGCACGTCCAGAAAAGTGAGATGGTTAGTCTTTGGATATCCTAATCCAGCTGAGGTTTAGGACATTCTTTTCCATCAGCTAAAGCCAATTTTCCCTCCATTTTCTATAAATGCCCCTCCACCTTGCCAAAGTGTCACAGTGACCTTCTCGGGTAAAAGAGAGTCAAAGGCTCCTCATTTTAACCCATCCACATTGTTACCTCATCAGCCTAAAGGCTTGCTTCAGGGCAACCTGAGAGACTGCCTGACTGACTGAATCACTTCTATGGCACTTCCAGCCTCTGGGAAAAAGAGTTTAGGTTTCCCACACAGCAAGGCAGAAGGGCCAAACTTGTGCGTGTTTAAGACTGTAAAAAAAAAAAATACAAAAGATGTACACATTTACCTTTGCAAGCAGTTCATGCAGCTCTGCCTCAGTTGGGAAGCAACCCAGTGACCTGACAATGGAACCAATCTCTCTGAAAGAAAGAAAGAACATCTTTGTCAGTAAATCTGCAATACAAGGGTGTCTGTGGAGAATCCAGATACCAATTCAGAGCTTGTGTACAGGAGTGTGCATGTACAAGCACACAAGCAGGCTCAAGCACATAGATGTGGACTTCTAAGATGATGTCTCAGTAAGCAATGTCTGTTTTTACAGACATTAAATATTCTGGAGCTTTTTGGAAGAGCGTAATTGTTCTCGTGACTTCCCAAAAAAATTCTTCTATACCATTGTGTTGCAGTGTACTGCGTGCGGGTTACTTTTCAACTGCTGTCCTCTAATGGTTAAGCTTAATTTCAGTAAAGTCTACATGTATACAATTAATAAAACACTTGGAAACCTGCTGCGATAAAAGGTAAGAAATAAAATATATTTTTACATTAAATGCTGTAAAGATACAAATTCTAACTGCAGTAAAGAACAATTACAGAAGGTCAGGAGGGAGGCAGCCCTGTTATGCTCCTGCTGTGCTCTGAAAGAGTCAAACAGATCAACACAGTGGCTTTTCATCACTCTGTTTATGCTACAAATTATATTCATAGCTTGCATTTACCTCTGAACCTGGTGCAGTTGTTCTGAGGTTCTAAATACAATTCTGACCAAACTGGCAATGCCTCAAAAAAGTTTTAAGATTAACAACATCACAAACTAGAACTAAAAGTACTGTAAAGCTGTAAAAAAAGAGTATTAATGAGACTTATGGTATGATTGAAAACAAAATAACAGAAGTATCAGTAATTGCTTGTGATTTTCAGTCCAATTCTATAACACAGAAACGCAAGCGCATTTCAGTAAGTATCCACAGTGCTGGTGGTTCCCATGATTCAAACCTCTGTGGTTTCTTCATCAGTACACTTGGCAGAAAAATTAGATTGGCTAACAAAAATGGTAGATACAAGAAGCAATGACCTTTGTAAAATCATCTTGAAACATCAAGGCCCGAAATGTGGCACACCAAGCACATGTAAAATTACACAGGCCAGTTTTTGGCCTCTTCAGACAGGTCCCGAAAGAGCTCCAATTTGGATTGAAAACATGTGAGAAGCACTACAATAGGCAAAAGAGAGGAAAAGGCTGGCTGCACAAAAATAGTTACAAAACAACCCCCAATCCCATATGGTTGTTATGAAACAAAGCCATCTACTCAAATGACTCGGTGAAACCTTGCCCCTGTGGACGTCAGTGGAAGTTTGGCCACTGGCCTCAATGAGGTCAGACATTCAGTCATAATCCTTGTCCGTGCATCCTATTCCTAGCACAGATATGCTGCACTTGATGCTTGCACTCCTGCGCTCCCTCATCTTTTCCCGCTCCAAGATAGTTGTAAACATTCCCTGCTTCCCCCAGAGAAACACCCAGCACAAATCCTGCCTCCTTGCTGTCCCACACTATCGCTACTCTAACAGGTTGCCAGGGACGGGAAGGCTGCCATCGCCCTCCTGCCTCACCTCACACTCAGCAAAACTGCGATGTGACTAAGGTAAGGCAGGCCCTAGAAGAGTTTGCAAAATCTGGCATTGCTGGCTGCTGTTCCTGGCAGCCTCCCTGTGTGCCAGCGTGAGAATGCTGTTTGAAGTGTCTGTGGTGAAAAAAGCCATGTCGCATCTGGTAATAGCATGGAGTTTAAAGGACTGGGATAGGAAATTGTGTTTTCCTCCCAGCCACTTCCTCTCACTTGGTTCAGCAGCTGCAGTTTTTGCTGTGCAGTTTCTAGCATACAAAAACGATGGTTAAAATGAGTTTATATTCATATGAGTTTGGTAACACCAACGCAACAAAATTTTGGGTCATGGTTTTCACCCTGCATATAACACTTGTGATGACAAGATTTGGAAAAATCATGAAAGCCCTTGACTCAGGGTGTGTTGCAAACAGCATGAAACAATGCCATCTTCCTCATACTTAATTTCTTACTACCTTGTATTTGCATTAGGAGTCATGCAACACCGATGTTGGCCTGTCAAGCCAGAGTAATCTTCTATATTCTTCACAGGTATCTGATATTTCAGGCAATAATATGCACACAGCTACAATTCTGGTTAAGAATTGTGCTGTACTGCCACCTTCTGATACAAGATAATCAGCCATTAATAATCCCATTATTGTGATACAGCCCTGCAATGTGAACCTAGGAATAATCAGACAATAAATTGTTGTTCATTGTCAGTAACTGTACTATGATAAAAATTAATGTGAAATTGTGCATTTAGTATGCTAAATAGACTTTTGAATGTCCCCTCTCACATGTTATGACTTACTGTCTGAACGAATACATTTTCTAAAAAGTCTATTTGCATCATTTCATTGTTGTAACATTTTCTCAAGGTCTATATCCATCATATTGGAGTGAGGATTGTCGCAAATTTTACAACTATTTAGCCAGGACTGCAGATGTAAATGACAAATAAGCAACGAGTATGTCATGGTGCAGCCAGGGCTAGGGGCTTCCCAGGGCTGGGGGGGGTGGCAGTGGCAGGGGGTCTCCATGGTGGGGTGGCAGAGTGAGGCTGGGCAGCCAGGGCCCGTCCCACCACCCAGCCAGGAGCAGGGCAGTGGGGGCACTGGGGCAGCCCCAGACCTGTGGCGTCAGGCACCTTCCTGGGGATGGGCCAAGGGATTTAAGTGAGCATTCTTCCCAAAGAGCCCTGCGGGTGACGGAACACAATTGTACCGAGTGTGGAGATGTACCCTGAAATTCTCCTTATCTAGTATAACTGAAAAATCATTTCACTTCTATGAAGTACCCGTAATTTCTTAAATTTAGAGGCACTAGTAAGCACGCATTGCTAAAACCATCACTTAAATATTCTGCACCTCTCTTGTCTCTGATTTATAATGTAGAAAAGTTGTTTGGAACATTTAGTTTTCAAATTTGGCTTTGTGAGGAATGTCTAATGACAAAAATTTCACCAGTTCTCGCACTTCTTTGTAGTGTATATACTCAGTAATTGATGTGTAATTAAAAGCTCTGGTGATACTCTTGTGAAAATAGTAACTGGAAATATGAAAAATTACTTCAGTAAACCTTAATGACAATAGTTTATAACAACTTCAAATCCTGCTCAGTGAGACAAAAAGATCTGTTTTATGTATTTTACAACAAAATCCATATTGCTATGTGTATGGATGTTTATGTTTAAATGAAGTTAAAGTAGCACTGTCAAATATTTGAACTTTAAAAATACCAGAATTAAGATTACCTAGGAATTTTTAAATTTTACTTCATTTAGCTCTTTATCTTGTAGCCAGTTATGCCCTGATCAGTCTAACAGCCCAAGTTTTTACCTTCCACTGAACTTTTTCTTATTCACTCATACATGTATTTTGTTTGTATTTCCATAACATCTGCATGCTAAAGGTATAGTGCATCCAGTTCTCTCTCCTGACTCCCATGTGTGCATCCCATTCCCCCAATTCTGGTCTTCCCATTTCAAAAAGGAGAAAGCTGAACAAGAAGGAGCACAGAAAAAGAATGGCCAGAGCTATGGAACAGAATCTTCTAAGAGATTATAAACACATCCAGACTCTTCAGCCTTGAACTGCTGTGATGGGGGATGGATGTGACAGACAGCTACGAAATCATTAATGGTGTCAAGAACATTAATAGACAACAACTGTTCACTATTTATCATAAGACCAAAAAAAAACCCAAAACGCCAGGCACCACTCAAATCATAATGTGGCAGACGTACAAAAAAACCCAAGAAGAAATACTGTGTATTTGCTCAATTCCTTATATTCCTCCCCCAAGTAACTACTAGTAACTCAGATGAGGATACTGAGCTAAATGGACTTTTGGTGCAATCAAGTATGACCATGTTTATTATTATTATTATTATTGTTATTGTTATACAATCAAATTTTATGCAAGTTTCTTTCAAAAACACCTCCCTGCCAGAGCAATATCCACCTCCCACATTACCCCAGAGGAAGACAGACATGCAGAATGCACTGCAGTTGGAGACACCTACTGAGAGCAAGTAACCGTGACACACACTGGCAGGGACACCCCTTGATGTGCTGGGACTATCCTGAAAGCGAGGGGATCCATACGGGATCCAGGACCTGTAGGCCCAAATGAGCTATCAGAGCAGAGATTTGTAGCCTTAGATTTCTTGTGTAGCTGCAGTTTCCTCTTGCCTCTTTACTCCACCAGTCCCAACATCCCTCTCTCAAGCCAGTTTCAGTCTTCAACCACCGAACAATGCAAAATGTGTATTAAACAAGCAAAGACATACTTGTCTAATCAGGGCAATTCAATTACATTTTCTAGTAAAGCAGATGCAGGTTTAAGAAGTTACTTATCTCTATACTAGATTTTGTAATATTTCTGTGTGAAGACATTTACAAACCTGACATCCACAGTTTTATTGCATTCATGGTCAAACACCTCAAAAGCTTCTATAATCTTTTTCTCAATTTCAGCTACTGCATCATCTGCAAAAAGAAACATAAGAAAAGAAAAAGAAAGATTCACTGAACTGTTGCAACTGATTTATTTCCAACTTGAGCATTGCAACAGCAGAAGCACCAAAACTGATAAAAGGGCAGACAGGAAAGATACTGAAAAAAAACACTCTAAATGCAAAATCAGTCATTTATATTAGTAATATGGCCTTGCTATGGCTCTGCAGCCACATCAAGTCTGGTGGTAATGGTACGTCTCAGCTGCATGATCACCTAGCTGTGCAGGTGTGGACCTTGCCCAGAGTGTGCCACATCTCCTTCTGCACCACAAGTCTGAGCCCTTCCTGGACACCATGGTGCCAGTGGAAGGAGTAAGGCACATGTGGGCCCAGGCTGGCCCTGAGATGGGGCTGAGTCACTTCATCCAGGTTCCTGCATCCAAGGAAACCGAAGTGCTCACATGTCCACTAAGTTAGCCATAATGTATGAAAAGCTGAGAACCAGGAATTAAGAGATTGCAAAGGTATGTGCACAGTAAGTATGTCTCATGGTAAATAATCTACTGTAACAGTTTGGAAATGAAGATGATCTCAGAGAAGAGGAAGGAGTAATTTGCTGCATTTGCTTTTTATGTCTGAGTATCAAAGAATGGGGAAAGAACCATCACAAGTTATCGCAGTTATATCTCATCTAAAGCCAGAAATTGCATTCTTGGGGTAAGGGAAGTACCAGGAAATAAATTCTGAAGAGAAAAATGTAAAGAGAGGAAGGGGTCCATCTCAAAAAAAACTCCCTGGCAAGGAAGTCAAGGTAAGTAAGAGTCAACTGGTTAGACCATTTATTAATATTTGACTCCAAAAGACAGAATAGAGGAAACAAAGTGATAATGGCGTTGACCTTTTGGTTCCCATGGCCAAATACAGCCCCAACTGCAGCTGGCAAGCCAGCTTATAGGAAGCAGCATTTTGTGAACCAGCCCCACGGCCTCCACAGAGGCACCACAGGGAAAATTTGAGTAACAGCCAGAACATGAGATTGGAATCAGGTACGTTTGTTTTCTCATTTTCACACTTCTCTTCTGTATTTTCAACATACTAATTAAAACATAGCTCTCCTCTATTAGACAATTTATTTTCTTTACCCTCATCTGCTGTGAAGTGTTGTTGAGCAGCTCTGACCAACACTAAACCACTGGACCTTGTTTCCACACACATAACAAATTCATACCTGGTTTTCTATAATCCCAATAGTTTGGGAATCCCTGGAGCTGCAGCGTGAAACCATTTTTTTCATTTGCTCTCTTGCCCTCATGACAGAAACGTCTGTTTTCTGGCAAAGGGTCTCAGAACTGAACATAGCTAAATGATACTTGGGCTTTGTGATCTCCCTGTCTTTATCTCGACCCATGAGCTTTTTCACTGTATTTTGTCCCCCTATGCTGCTGAGGAGGGCAGAAAGTGGCTGGGTGGGTGCCTGGCAGTTGGCAGTTGGCCAAGGTCAACCCACCACACCATGCAAGCACTTCAATAAAGTAGTGGATTGACTCAGATATAAGGAAGCTCGTCTCCATATCGAAGAGAGGCGCATTCCCTTATAAAGGTACAGGTGCCTGCTGCTGTGTTTGGTACTGAACTCCCCAGAGGATACATAAAGAGAAGAATATATTCTGTATTCCTCTCTCTGACTTTACTCCCTGATGGAAGCATGGGCAGGTACATGTATGATGGATTGGAGGCTGAAGAAGGAAGGCTGAGGAAGAAGAGCCCTGTTCAGTCCCCAGATACAGGACGAGCTGGATTCTTTTCATTGCTTGACAATAATGCCTACCTTTCATGTGCCTAAGCAGTAAAATATATGTTTAATTCCTTTCCAAAAAACACAGTTAAATTCAAGTAGACCTGACTCCTTGTAGATGAGGCCCTAAAGACTCTCACACTACTAAATCTGATGGGAGGGGTTTTTTGTGATTTCAAGGAGTCCTCGATCCAGTCTCCAATGTAGACTGTTGGAGTTTAGTTCTTGAGATTAGGTAGTTCAATGGTGCATTATGTCTTGCAATAGAGAAATGCTGAAGGAATATTTATAGCTGTATATTCTTGGCCTGATGAGTGGGCCTTCTGTAGAAATAAAAATTTACCAGGGGGAGGCAGGTAGAGATTTCCAGTACTGGAAATCTGTAGTCATCCAGCCTTTTCAAGCTTTGTCTTCTGTGAAAATAGTGTACATTAATCTTACCTGTTTCAAGAGGCTTGGAAAAGAAAGCTCCTGAAATGAAATGAACTTGATGATTTAATCTAGGTACCAGATAATCTATATTTCTTCCAAGAACTGAGAGGAAGTTGTGATGAAGAGCCATATCCATGGAAGAAAACATAATATACTGTAGTCCTCTCAAAGACTCTGTGACATGAGTGAACACCTAGTAAGTTACTGCCTAAATCTCTTGTCCTCCCTCCAGGAATGAAAGCCAAAGATGTTCAACACAGTTCAGGATGGCAACGCTAGTTATCTGAAGACTTCTATGATTCACTTTAAACCTCTATTTGGCAGAGAGAAAAAGATGGACCCCAGCTCTAGGATAAGGAATGGATAAAGGTTTAAAATTCTACCTTCAAGAAAGGCCTCAAGAGATCAGACATGCAGTTAACTCAGCAGATGTGATGCTCTAATGTACTGAAATCTTTCTATACAAGGAGACTGTGCTCCATGGTCAGATCAATGAAAGTTTCATGTTGCCCTGTGGAGCAATTTTTTAGCAGCTTTCAGGACAGAAATACCTTTCATTGAATAAAAGGTTTCACTCACTTATTCTACTAACTAGAAAAACAATACATAATATCAAAGATAAAATTATCTGATTACTTCTAATGGCTTCAATAAATAAATATTGAAACATACCATGCCAAAAAAGATTCCAATACCTACCGCTACTTACTCCCTCAAATGCGTCCTGTAGGGATGATATACTATTTCCATTTTTATGCTACTAAAACGCTTCAGATACTTGTCGTTTCTTCTCATTTTCTTGTTCTCATTTATTTTCTACCACATAACCACATAAGCAATAAGGAGACAAAATGTCTTAAAATCCATTTCTCAGACACATTAACTGAAAAGTGTATTCACTATCAGTTTTCTTTCCTTTGCTATTTCCCCAGTTTGTTTAGAATGAACTAGATAAAGCTCTAGATGCTGCCAGTTAAATAAGACTGGCAGGGAGCTGGGACTCCCAAATTAATTCTGGTGGTTCTTGCAGACTGAATTATTCCTCTTCAGATTGTCCGGACTGTTCCCCAGCACTCTGAGGTCCATTTGAAGCCAGCCTTTAAAGCAGCACACCTGCTTCAGTTGTGACATTTCTTCTTCAAAGACCACAGCTTCAGTCTTTGTAGGGAACAGAAGCAATTAAATAGATGTGGCTCTGCCAGACTCTTGAGTAATGAGCATTTTACAAAGTGATTTCTAGTTGATACAATTTGCTAGATTCTACCATTCGTTTAATTGTATGAGCTTGCTTTCTTTTCTTCCTTGGGGCCAGCTGCTCTGATGGTTCAAAAAGCCAACCCTTGCTTCCACTGAAGAGAAATTGTGTGCAGAAACAAGAGGTATCAAAAGAACAGGTAGGCCAACATTAAACAACCACCTCAAATGCTGGGGAGCAGCTTCATCTGCTGCTCACAAGAAAAGATTTAGCCCCAATGCAGCCTGACGAACCTATTTACACTGTGCAATACTCCGAAACTCTTTCTGTGCTACGTAAAGAGTAAAATTAAGGGCTGCTTTGTAGAAGCACCAGTGGACTTGGTTTTATTATTTAGTGTTACTGCTCAAGACACCTGAAACATTAATCTTTATAAACATTAATCTAGGTATATTTTAATAAAAACAGTCAATTTTATATTTGAACTCCTCTGTGGATGTGGACACCTCATTAACTGCTCCATCATCTCTTCATGGTACTATGTTATGGTTACAAGCAGGTGTGAGGAAGGCCCTGGGGTCCCTGGTGAAAGGAATCCTTTGTCACACAGGGCTGCCTGGCTGAACTAGTTAGTCTGAAAGGACAAGGGACACAGCTGGGTAACCCCAACTCAGTGACAGACAGTTTTAGAGTCGTTTACATGTTGCTGTTCTGGTTTTATTTAAACGTGTTGTTATCAACAGCTCTTTTGTAAATCTTCCCATCCACTAACTGGGCTTATCAGCAGGAAGTACAGCATCGTACCAGTGTCTACATACTCCAGCACCATTTCTTCTCTTTCCCACTAGCCATTATTTCAACCAGAAAAGCAGGCAGCAACCTTGGTCCTTTCTGTTGAAAAACTGGGAATGGTATGCGAAGACTGCCATGAAGAAATAGGAACATTTTTAAGAAGGCAATGGACACGAGAGGGGACATGACTGTGCAGGCAGCCAGAGGAGAAAACGTGAGACCCTCAGCCTCCTGCAATCTCCGCTCAACTTCAGTGAATCTTCTCTTCCTGCTCACAGATCCAAACCATGGTATTTAACCACCCCTCCCACACTGCTCCAACACTCTTCCATAAGGCCCCTATGACCATCCTTTGCAAATCCTTGCTCTTCCCATCATCTCCAAAATCACAAGTAACACTCTTTGTATTGCCATACAATGCCAGTTAAAAAGGAGAGGGGAGAAGGTGGCTGGGCTATGGGGAATATCTGAGCCAGCCAGGGGTGGAAAAGGTACAAAAAAAGTAAGTATCAAGCCCCTGCTCAGAAACTGAGCCTACTGCGTGGTCAAAAAAAAGGTATGGCCAACAAGCAGAAATAGCTAAACAGATCTTACTCCTTACAGCTTTAATATGGAGTTAAAATCCTAGAAATGTGTCAAGATGCAGGAATAGTTCCCCAGTAAGAAAGGAGACAGGTGCTATTACTGAAGAATACCATGGTCCATTTAAGGGCAATTCCCAATTTATTATCTAGGTGTACAGGGCAAAAGGATGAAAGAGATGAACTTAAAGAGGTTTGTCTTTGATGTTTGCAGCCACTGTTTCATCTGACCCCTTCCAAAATCCTTCACAAAACCACTAATGGAACTAAGGGCATAAGAATTGAAAAAAACCCCCAAATCTGACTGTAGTTCTATGAAGAAGAAATGTAAAACATACATTTGCTTAAATACAAAGCAAAAAAACAGTAAGAGACTTCACAATTGCAACTCAGAGGAGGTTATCAATTAGCTCTTAGGAGATCTAATCAGGCTTTTAAGCAAGCACTAACTGGAGCATCACCTGGGTCAAGATATTAAAAAGCAGTCATGACACTCAGCATCACCAGCACAGGTGAAATCTCAAACACTCTCAAATAAGCTCATCAGTTTTATCAAGATATTGTGTTTCCAGAACAAAAAAGGACAGCCAGTGTGGTGTCATAAGATGAATTCTTGGTGATGATATCAGTGTAAGGCATTCCCATACTACTGCTTCTCTTTCCTAATTCCACAGCAAAGCATACAACACCCTAAATTATTCCGTCACAAGTATTTGTGTTGCCTTCATGTTAAGTGTGGGAAGCTTCACTGACTTAAAAGTCACTCAGAAATCTTGCCCCACCTCAAAGAATAAAACCTTATGGCATTTAACTAGTTCTATTTTAAGAAAATTACTGAAAGAAAGGAACATAGGGAGGAAACAAACTTGAGGCCATTTGAATCTGACTTATTGGCCAGACCTTTCTGCACTGTAGAAGAAAAGGCATACATTAGATTTTTTCTAGTGACCTTCTTAATTCCAGAGGAAGCTTAATGTACAGTCAGCCTAATATGCTGAAACAATAATTGCATGCTGTGCTCTAAAAATATTGAGGCAAGAGAAATACTTTCTTCTCTACTCTGTACCTCCTATAGCATGTATGATATTAATATATTAGCTACCAGAAAAGAAAGGAACAATATGATTAAGCTGTAAGCTTGCAGAATATGCAATGTTGTTTCTTTGTGTCTTGTGATAACAAAACAACTCCGTATGTGCTCATTGAAGAGTCTTCATTCTGCAAAGAAAAATCAAGCAGACTTTGAAGCAAAACAAAAGGTTTATAAAGCAGCTTGATTCCTCCAAAGAAGGGATAAGTCCATTCCTGAATTGCAATCTGAAGAGAACAGGTTGACACAAAGTATTGATGGCACCAGTGGGAAATGTGTCACCTGAGTTTAGCCATTCACACTGAATTAAGAGGTAAAAGATGCAGCTTTATGAAATTTGGTGTATGCCAGTTCCCAAGAAATGACCAGGCTGAGGTCTTCACTGACAGTGGTACCTACTCCAATTTGGGGATCCAAGCCATGGCCTGCAGACTCAGGAAAGGGATAATGCTTTCGCTCCCAGATGAGAAGCATTCCATGTTATCACAGATGATACTTAGGCAATTTGAATTTTAGTCTGTTTTGTGTAGAAGAATAAATAAGCTTAACTGGTTTCTGCAGAGGTCACTTTCAAGCATTCTCAAAGAAGCAAAAATGATTTCTGAAGAACAGCAAAAGCTTTTCTTTCATGTGTTTCAGAATTGTTGAGAACTAGCCATATCATTTCTCCCTATCGTTTATGTTCATCACAGCTTACACATGTGGTACCTAGATAAACAAGCAAACCCCATCATCAGTGTGAATCAACAAAACCAAAACCCTACGCTCATCATCATGTTTGTGAGCAACCCTGGACTAAGAGCATAACCTCACCCTATTGTTGTACCTCTTTTCCTAATGGTAGTACATGTGAGAGCTGAAAAATTACTTGGTTGTTGCCATCACAGTAACTGCCTTATGGAAAACTAATAGAGAATAAAAATAAAGGGACTATATTTAAAAATAGATACACAGAACGGAGCTCTCAGAGTGGAACGATCAGAACAATCTTTGCACAGTCCCATGGCACGTGGTACAAATAACCATGAGAACAAAACCACCAGCAGCAAATAAAGAGTTTTAGAAAAATCAGGTAATTAATTTGATGTCTGATAATAAAATACAGGCTGTCAGTTTGATGAAGGCTGTGGCAAAGTTAACTTCAAAAGCTACTTCAAATTCTGACACAAAAATATTAAACAATTTTTCCTTTTTGTCTTCTTTACATAAGACAACTGTAACATGGGCAAAATATATAACAAAGTGCTGTAAAAAATTAAGCACTATCTTGACTCCAGCTTTGGCTGTGGAACAGATTATTTTCTAGAAATATGTTAGTAATAAAAAAAAAAACAGTTCAAATCCACAGAACCACAATGGGAATATTTTGGTTATTTCAGTTAGAAGTTGACAAAGTCATTAAAGACTTTTTAAAAATTATATAATTGTGCATTTCAACCTCAGTGTCGAAAAATGCAACAATATACCAACATGCAAAATATATCCAGTCTGTGATAGTCAGTTGAGGCCACTAATGGAGCTACAAGTTGCCAGTAACTACCTGATGAAACAAGATATCCTGACTATTATTCTAGGTTTTGATTGTTCAGTAGATGGTATTTTAAATGCCATGACATTCTAATCTACCATAGATTCAGACGTTTTAATCTATATGGGAACTAAAACTAACAAAACTAATGGGGCAATTAACAAACTAATTCAACTGCTGAGAAACAAAAGTACAGAAACTATTGCTGCCTTGATAAGCAGTCAGGCTTCCAGTTGCTCATAAAATTCTTAATCTAACTGACACTACAACACAGAACAAAACAGGCCATGGAGGATGCCATGACAAGCTGGAAAAGAAGCCATAGTCAATGCCTTTCATCACCTCATATATCCAGAGGTGTTTAAATCCATAGCTCACACTGCCTCCAAAATTCAGTTCTTATTAAAGTGTTATTGATTTGAAAGGGAATATCCACCATTCACAAAGTTCTTGTCCAAGTTATCTCCCCCAGAGGTGCTGGAATCATGGTCAATCTTGTCTACTGCCCTCCCTTTTGGATCAAATATGGTTCACCACCAATGGAAAAAATATTTCTTTCCCTCGTGGTACAAATCCTTGCAGATCATCAAACCCATTTTGCTGTCAGCTCTGGTTGCTTTTGCAAGATGCCATTATTTTGTCTGGTCTGTGCTGGGCAAACAGCCCCCACACCTGTCCACAGAGATCACTCTGTATCCTCAGTACTTGATAACTCACACCTATCTGCCCCAAGTCACAATGATATAACAGCTCGAACAGCTGCTGTAGTAAACCTGACTCCCACATCCTTACCAGGATCCTTTTTGCTTGCCCTGTCCAGAGGTGCGCTGTACTTCTTAAAGCCAGGGGATGCAGATGGCAAAGTATGTCAGCATGAAGCCCCAGTGGAACTGCAACCACTGCCTGGCTTGCTGCAGAGAATGCATTTGCCTATGGGAATGGAGAAGGGCAAATTACAAGGGATACCCTTGCTAGCTCTGCAAATTCCTTAACAGATGCTTGCTGTAACACAGAACTGTCCATACGTTAGAGGGGACCAATAAACCACTATTTTCTGCTCCACTTCCTCTACTACGACCCTGACAGCCTCCCTGTGCTCAGGCTTCTGTATTAATTTCGCTGGCTCCACACAGTACGTTCTGGAGGTCCCCAGAACAGAGAATTGCGATTTGTCTGTCAAAGAAATACAAGGTGTAAGGACTTCCTACACAAAAAACAGAAAGCAAACTTACCCTAAACTTACTGAAACTATTTATAATCAAGCAGAACTTGCAAGTGAAGGGAAAAGGCGTGGGGAATGTTAAATGTTAGGAGTGGCTGAGCGGGACTGGATCACAGCAGGAATCCTGTTATGTCATACAGTGCTCCTTACAGGCTGTAAAACTCCATTAAGTGCTCTTCAGGGCTGCACATGTGGTGGGTTCGCTCGTGAGAAAGGCATATGGAAGACGGACTGCAAGTCTGGTGCCACTGAAAAAGAAAGCAGCAGCACATGCTGAGGATGTGGTAAGGGATACGACCCTGCCCTTCCTATTGCCTGGCTGAGCTCCTTACACAGAAATGCACACAGGCGGAGGCAGCTCACACTGCCAGTCAACTCTGCTCTCTTCACCCTGGAGCAGAGTTCCCTCCGGGATAGCACCCATTTGCTCTACTGAACCTCCTTTCCCAGCTTTATGCTTTTGTCATCATAATCTTTGCATCTCTTCGTGTGCTGCATGTGATTAATCTCTCCCCTGCCCTACAGGCAAGAAAATCCTTCTTTCCTGCTGCTCAAAGAGTTCCTGAGCAGCTTGTTGAAGAGGGCAAGCTCAGTCTACACAACCCTGGGACATCCTGGGAAAGGATGCTACAGTCATATGGTTTGCTAGGGAAAAATCCATTCCCTTGTAGGCGTGAGTGATGCAACACACGTACGTATCAATCCATCTCAGTGACAGCACTTAATGCGTCCCAGGAAAAGCTCAACAAAATATGCCCTGATGTTTCTACTGTACACAATCTGTGTAGATATGCTATATCTACATATGTATCTGTATATACTAAAGCACCAGTCTTCATAAGCATCAGCAAAGAAGCCTGCAATCCTGGGAAATGACCAAGGAATACTACCTAGATATACTCAGAGTTCAATTTTCTCAAACCTGAAGTACTATCTGAGGTTTGATGAGTGATCAATTTTTCAAATTTTTTTTTGGTGGGATGGTATGGAAGGAGTCCTTCCTACTTTCACTGCACAGAACGAGTTTGTGGCTTGATCTGCGTCTGCCAAAGAGAAGAAATGGAGGTGCAGTGGCTGGCTGGTTGGTATGACCATGTACCTGAGATGTAGCATGATCATGTTGCAGGTTAAAGAAATTAAGATGAGACAGACTCTGGCAGGGATTCTCGAGCTGCTGCAAGCCCAGGCAGTGGCCCATAGCAGCACCTAGCCAAGATGGGCTAGTCCAAGCCTTGGAAATGGAAGTGCGGAGGCTGGGGCCAGGACTTGGCTACAGCACTAGATTCTCCTGCTGATGAAGCATTCTGGCCCTAGCAGCATACCCAGAAAAAAGATATCATAAAAGAAAACCACAAGTTGGCCTAATTCAGGTTAAAACTGCAAGACATTCTTACACATTTTCTAGCAAGTAATTTGTAAGTCATGCTACAGCGTTCCTCTTACATCTGCAAGGAAAAAGGTTCAGTGGAAGCCATCATCCACTGCCTCGCTGGCAGTAGTAGGCAGAAGCCCTTCCATCAGTGAATGGCAATGCAAGTTGGATTCCCACATACACAGCACCACAGGCAGGTTTTCTGCTCTCTGTTTTGACCAGCCAGGGTGATACTGTGCAGGAGGATTACTACCTGTAAGTAGCAGGGCAGTGCACGAGCCAATACTTGGCACCTAGCCCTCCTCCAGCTCCAACTTACTGTTGTTCTGCTGCTGCCCTAAGGACTGCGTCCAGCTCCATCCAGCCACAGCCCCAGGCCTCTCCTGCCATCTCCCACTGTCCCCTTGGCTGCTGGGGGTACTGCAGTTAGCGCCCAGTGACAAGCACCTTGCTGTTCGAGTTCATAGCTCTGTTCTGGCACCTTTCCCTATAGCTACAGCTCACAGATTTTTATCACCCTGAGCACGAAGTCTCCCTGAGCTCTGAAACAGTCAATAGTGAGAGCTAATGCCCTGACCTGACCTTCTTAAGCACCTTAGCCCTTGTATCCTACCCACTGTCACCCTCATCTTAAATAGTGCAGGGTCATCCTGCGAACAGTAACATACAGCTTATTGCCTACATCCTCTGGAGAATACATAGCACTGGGAAACAGAAGGAATGCATGCACGGTATGCCCTGTGTATGCCCAAACCTCAGATAAAAAGTAGGGATAATCTCTTAAGAGCTTGAAAGAATCTGGAGTCATCGTTACTTACAGCAGGAACGCTTGGCAGTCCTCCTGAGCATCTTTCAAAATACAACAGCACTGACCCTGACCATAGCGGTTTCTCTCTTCCCAGCTTTCACATAAGTCTGTCTGCCCAAATTTGTGCATTTGTCATTGCACAGTCCTTGCAGAAAGGCCAGTTTTGGGGTTTTTTCCCTAATATTTAGTCATGTGTTAAAACTTCTTTTTTTTCCCTCAAACCCATTTTGCCTGTTTACAGTTCTTGGAGGGAAGGGTTGGATGAGACAGGGTCAAGACTCTGCCATGGGATGGTTCCAGTGGCCTTACACGACAGAAAAAGCTATTGAGTCCTGGCTCATAACACGCATTTTCATTTGATAAGCTGTCACACATTTTATGTCAGGAGTAGCTGTAACATTTTTAGAGCAACAATCAGGACACAGCATGAAATGTTCAACTACGGCTCTCAGGATTTGGCCCTGCTCATCTTCCCAAGCAGCTGGCCGTAGCCATGCCAGTTTAGTTCCACAGGCCTCCCAACCGTTGCAGATTATTACTTTGGAAGCAGCGTGCAATAAGGACTCTCAGGAAGAAACATGTAACCAAATTGGACCTAACAGGTCTCAATCATGATCTAGATTTCAGCCAACCAGGCACATCATCATTTTGCAGCTACTCAAGTGGTGGCTGAGTCTAACTTCATGAAGCCCAAGAGCTTCACGAGCCAAAGCAGCAAGCTCTGATTAATATCAGCCACCCTAATCATTTGCACAGGTCCAGCTCTGACAGCAAAGCTCTCCTCCTAGCTGGTGTCCATAGAGAAGCTGCCAAATACTTGCCCTTGCATGTAACCCACAATGAGAGCAATGAAACAACATGTTTTGTCACACTAACTTGCAGAACAATGAGGGAAAATCCTTTCCTTTTGATATAAAGATCTTCTCTTCTGAGCAGAGGATGTGGAGATATACCTCCAGTCATGCAAAGAAAGCAAGGAAGTCCCATCTATACATAGATCTGGATTGCCTCCTGTATGCCTGTGATTCACAGACAATATACAATTAATATCTTATATTTCTCTTGAGGAAAGTCATAATGTTAACCTTCCTACAGTGACGTGAAAGATATGCCAACGCTTGACATTTGTTAGCCTGCAAAAAATAATCGTGACACCTTTTTTAAAGTCAATACCAGCTGCATGCAGCTTCCCTTTTCATAAGGCAGAGATAAGCTCAGCATAAATCTCCATTAGTGGTGTCTTGCACATCCCTGAAATCCCAATTCTGGCAGTTGTACCAGACAGTACTCCTGTTGCAGCTCAGAACTGGCAAAAACAGTAATCTCCACTGCTGCAATTTGTTCCGTATCTTTCATCTCAGCCACACCTGGGATATAATGAAAGAGTATGTCTAGCCCATACTTATATTCTCTTTCATTACCAACAGCAAACTGCCCTGTGAGGATATATAGCTTTCCTGGTGATGCTGAGAGTCTTGCTATACCTCCAGCTGCTGCTGAAAAGGAAGAGCCTACGCAGGCTGCAACACCGGCAGAACACAACGCATGCTGCTATGCTGTGTGGTCACAGAGGGCATTTGTCTCCATTTTTCCTGGACCCTCCACAGTGCTGACCCCAGAAGTGGATGGCAGAGCCACAAAGGACAACTCTGACACCCACAGCCTAAAACACAGGTGCACCACACCAAGCTCCACCAAAATGCAGTAATTCACATGCTGCTGCGTGCCCCACAACAGCAGCTCGCTCTGCCAACTACGTGGGATGGCCCTGACAGGGCACTGTGCAACTTGTCACCAGCAGCGTGCAGGTACATCTAATTGCGTGTGTGGCTGCACCAAATATCTCATAAATTGAATATCCCTGCTAAACTGCCTCTGCACACTGATTGCTCAAGTGCTCAGGAACCAGGGACCAGAATCAAGTGGGTATTACTGCTCTGAGAATTAATTTATTTTAAACATAAGCCATTATAAAGTTTAACTGCAGCACCACAGTGCTAGAATACAGCAGTCTGTAAACTTTCTTCTTTTGAAAGAACCATAATGTCTACAATATAATGGGAGAATGAGAGGGTTTAAGTATGACTTTTAATATACGCTGTTATTATATAACATGTCACAAGCCTCTCAACTTGCCAGACAGGGTCTGAAATGGGTTAAAAAAAACACAGACCAGTTGCAATTCTACCTGCACTACTCTGGTATAAGGGCTCTGACCAAGCAAAGACAGACTGTTACAGCAAAACAAAATGGCAAGGGATTACAGGGGTTTGCTGCAGCTGCTTGTTGTTTAAGGAGCTGTCTTGAAAGTATCACTTACGGTGCTAAATCACTTTCTTTACCTATCGCGAATGAATGTGAACCTCCAATTTTCTTTTGTTTGCCTAAGAATAATATTCTGAATTTAAACAGCATTTCAGCTGACAAATTTCAGACATTTACATTTATCATCAATGGGGAATAAGACTTATTTCTATAGCTGTTTGAGGCAGGCTAAGTTAAAGGAGAAAGCTAGCAAACAGGGAGAAAAAGGATACAAGCTGTTCATGGATAAATTTCAGGATTCACGTCCAATTTTCAACCTGACCATCAGCAGTAACAGTCCAGAACCTCCTGTGACCTTACACCAGTGACACAATAATCCTTACCATTTGTAAGATGGAGCTTGGTAAGCTTTTGAAATTTATGGTTGGTCACAGCCCCAGGCTGGACTCAAAAAAATCCCTTCCAATTTTACATTCATAAGGATTTCACATACTACCCACACCTATATAACATCGAACAGTAAGGATGTCACATTTCCAAAAAGCTGGCAGTATGTATTTTCTTAGAAGACGGACATTAACAATTTAAGATAATTTATAAAAATATCTCCTGGGACCTGTCACTTAATCCAACCTCAAAAGCTGTGGGGGGCAGAGGTAGGTTTGGGACCCTCTGTCCCTTACTGTACCAACTGCTTTTATCCCTGCACCAGGTACCTGCGAGCTCCACACGGGGAGCTCCCTGCTTCCCTGGCCACCTCCTGCAGCACCCCTAGCCCCATCTCTGACTGCCCCGTGCCCTTCTCAATGTCGCTGTGGCCCACCTCTGCACAGGCTGGGCTGGGACATCCCTGCCACAGCTACTTCTCCCCTTAGGATACCTCGCAAAATGTGTAGGAGCGATTTCCAGCTTCTGCCCCTCACCTCAACCATACTCCCATGGCAGAAAAGCAGTAGCAGCAGACAGACCCCATGGCAGGATTTGGCCAGGGATGCGCAGTGGTGTGACCAGCACCCCTGTCCGCATGGCCACCTCCCACCAGGGAGCTAAACGTTGAGCATGTTTGACAACAGGTTCATGCCAGACCTCTGTTACCTGGAAGACCGTTTTCTTTACAGAAACTTTAGCCTGCCACATTTTATTGCTAATAGCAACAAAGCAATATCTGTTCACACAAAATAAAGGTACTCCTATATTGCAAAAAAAACCCCAACCTCTCAGATCTCAGAATAATTAGTATGTAGACATGGAAATTCTTAATAACATGTTAACTATTGTTGGGAAGATAATTTGTGGGAGTTCTCAAGCTCCCTGTCAGCACCGCATATCTGCTGGTTGGCATTGTTTAAAAGACAAAAAGTTTAAAGCCTTTCTGCACACCAGCCAATTTTTTATTCAATAAGTCAGCCAGTAGAGCCAAACTGAAAAACTTCTGCCATTTTATGCACCATGGAAACAAGAAACCTGTCAATCTGCAATTACCTATTCCACATCCATCTGAGATCAACTTTTACTGCAAGAGTATAGCCAAGAGGATTGGATCTACAGCCTGCATTTGTCCACGGGAGATAGACACAATTTATTTTTTGGTTCACTCCCAAATGTGTACAAATATTAAAACATAACTCAGATTGATGTCAAGGTGCATGTTAAATTGCATTACAGTCTAATAAAAGCTATAAACTTTTCTCCTCATGTAATTTCTCACAGCGATGTCAACAAGAGGATATAAAAATATTCATAGTGTTCATCTGTAAGTAAATTCCACTGTGATAAAGCTGCACACTGATTTCCTAAGTGATCTCATACATTCAGATTTTCTTCTAGAGCTGAAATATTGCTTGCTTGAGCCCTATGAAAGCTACTTATTTTTAACCACCTATACTAATTTTGTATTTTTTCCCATAAATGAAACACTGCCACTTTTTAAATTAGAGGTAATTTGTCTGATGGACTACTTTAGCCTGAAGGCTTATTGTGAGTGTTTAATCCAGAGCTTTAGTACCTTTCAAATGCTGATGCTTATTTGTGAAACTCTCAAAAATACATTTCAAAGTCCTCATATAGCAAGACTCTTAAATGTACTCATATGCTTAAGCATCATGTGCATCATATTATCCCATTCAGCAGGATTCCCCAAAGCCATACACAGCTTAAGTGCTTTTCTGTGACAGGTTTGAAACTCTCATGTTAATTAAGTGTGCTCCAAGCAGAATTAATGGTTACGACTGCCTACAGTGCTCATGGCAGCTACTAGGTTCTCTGAGCTTGGACTTGCAACTTTATTAAAACAGAATGAGCACTGACAGGACATTTTCAGTACATCCAGTGATACAGAATCCAGACAGAGCCAGGCGACACAGAGAGGGAAGGTTCAGATCCCACCTCCAGACGCAGGAGGATTTGGCAGGGCAGGTGAAGCAGGGGTAACTCTGCTTCTTTGCATGAAAGTAGGAGTTGAATGGGATATGTAGCTAGTTCTTACCAAATGTAAATCTCAGATTTCACCAGCATGCCAGGCAGTTAAAAAGCATATATATATGTATGATTGAACACACTGTTACTGTATTTACATAAGGCACTAAAACTGGGGGGAAAACTCTTTCCCATCTCCACTAACAACCTCCACACGACTGTTTAGTAAGTGGAGAAAAGAATCTGTGAGTCCTGATTATGTATTATTGCAGCTGTAACTCAAACTACCCAGAACCACTACTAATCATTTACCAGAGAAAACCATCATTGAAGAATTGTTAGTGTTCATCTCCATAGGTCTTTGCATCACAGTCAGGTACCTTTCTGGTGGACATCTTTACCCAGAACTAGTTATTCAGTTTTATACGGATGTAAGTGGGTGAAACAGGAGCTCAGACTATTTAATATACTTTCTTTTGGATTACAATTCATGACATTAATTGCATTTTAAAGATGCACTGACTGGCACAAAGAATACAGTCTCAGAAAAACTCTAATACTGATCAATTACATACCATTACCATAACGATATAGGAACACTGTGCGTTTTCTCCTTTATGTACTTTCATGTGATGTCTTAAATCCCAGCTGGAGAAAAATATGTCTTGTCTTCTGTCTAGTTCTACTTCAGGCACTACCGGTCTGACATTTTGCTTTCAGGTTCTAGTAACATCAGTATTGAGATCAGAGATATTAAAACTTAGAAAATCTGACATGTTATGTCAAATTACAAAGAAAGTATCTGAGAGCAAATGGAAGAACAGACTGAATTAAGTAGCAGAAAAAGGGAAAGAAAACACAATAGGAGGGAAGATGGGAACAAATACACAGAAGAGAAAGATTAAGCAAAGAGTATAGCGTAATCAGATGGGTAAAAATTAAATAATGTTGAAAGCACAAATGTAGGATATAAATTCATACATAAAACATGTAACTACAGATAGTATGGGCATGATCCGATTAACACTTCTGCTCATACAACCCTTTATTCACAAGATTTGCATAAGTTAGAGGGTAATACACATATGAGTAACATGATGTACAAGAGGTTGCAGGATTTGCCCTTTCACCATTTTTCCTTGTGTACATCATGCACAGCTGTAAAACATTTAAGTGGGCATTTAACTTTGAAGCAGACAAAACTTGAAAATAATAGGACCTAAGGGAAACCTTTACCATGAAAGCTGGTGGAACTGCAGCTCTACAAAGAACTGAAAGGAATACCCTAAAGACTAATTATTTGACAATACCACTAATGTTACTGTTCTGTTTGAAGCATAATAAAGTTGCATTTTGCGTAGATGTGGAATGCTCATTGGAAGAAAGCATGATTGATGAGAACCGGGGAATCCTAATTAACCCTCTAACTGCTATCTGCAAGGAGTCTAATAGCAACTCTGAAATGAGTGTAAGCGACTTATTCTTATGGGATTGCTTCTGCAGTTTAATGAGATGCTGCCTGTTAGCTTACCCCAACTGTGTTTATAATAATGAGACACCTTTACAGGGCAATAAGCAACTGGTTTGCCTAATAACAGCCTATGATTCTCATGAGTGATGGAAGATAAGTCAGATGCCTTGTCTGGGTGATACAGGTTATTGTCCTCATTCTACAGATAGGAAACCAGAGCCCAGTATGTTGCTTTCCATGATCCATTGGGAAGTCTGGTGAGGTCAGGAATGGAGTTTATGGGTCAAGGTCATTTAGGATGACAGCAAAATTTTTCGCTAGAGGATTACATCTGATACTCTATTGGGAATAGTGTTTTACAGGATGTTAAAAAACATGAAGTGTAAAAAAAAAAAAGTCTGTCTTCAGCAATACAGTAATTAAACTTCTTACAAAGTATTCTCACTTTGAAACTACAAAAACAACATTAAAAGCCATTAATCAACCAAATCAAAACCCCATGACTTCCCCTCTCCGAGAGTTTCTGCCTATGGATTGACAAAATGGTTCAAAATCTCAATATCATACATACAGGTGCCCAAAATATATGGAGTTGGAACTTCCCAATATTACTCTTATCCTGCCAGAACACCAGATTCCCTCTTCTCAGATGGTCTGGCAGGCTTCTAGGTTGTTATCCTACCATCTCTATCACAGTCAGCCCTGTGCCTCAGCTTCATTTGCAAAACTGGGAAGATGCAAAAAATATGCTTTCACAAAACTAAACAAAAATGAAAAACAACATAAAAGACATTATACTTTTAGAATAGTCCTCACTGAAGCTATATCAGTCTGACCTCTTAATTTCTGTAAGCTATCTATACTGCAAAGTCCACGCTAGAAATACTTCTACCAAAATCACTCATTCAGCACCATCCACAGCAATTATTTATACAGGACTTTTCTACAGAACACATTAGTTTTTCCTAAATAGTATGAAATAATCCATTATTTAGATTATTTCAAACTATTTATACAGGACTTTTCTACAGAACATGTTAGTTTTTCCTAAATAGTATGAAATAATCCATTATTTAGATTATTTCAAATACAACATCCAGAATTTGCAAACTATTACAACACACACCAGTTTACTTACAGAAAGGATGGATTTTAGGAGTCACAATATTGCGAGTTTTACAGAAAGGATGTTTTCCTTGAAACGATACTCGAATATCCCGCAGAAGGAATTACCTTTAGCCTGCAAAATACAATTTCTGGCAACACTCCCTGAAGTAGAACACGCTTGCCTCTAAAAATAAGGCATGGTGCTATCAGCGGCAGAGATTATTTTTTCCTGGCAGGGAGAGCCCGATGCATCCAGATACGACTCCAAGGGACGAAGACCAACTGTCCCCAGTCATCCTGGCTGCCCTGGAAGCCACCCCGCGCCATGAGGAGGCCACCATCCGTGCTGGCCCTGGCGATAACCCAGCCACACAGCCGTGGCCACCTCCGGCGGGTGGCACTGGCCACGGATGGCATGGCAGCGGGCTGGTGGCACGGGTGGCAGGGAGCCCTGAGGGGAGGGCAGGCCTGAGGCGGGGGCAGCGGTGCGGCCACCCTGGAGGGGCTGGGGGCTGGGGGTGTGTTTCTACCAGTGTGTCAATACACGCGTGCATGCGTTCGTGTGTATACATACATGTATATACACGCATGTCTGTGTCTCGGTGCGTGTCCTTGTGCCACCCCGGTACCAGCCCCGGGCAGCCGGGCCCCGCCAGCCGCCGCCTCTCCTGCCGCCCGTGGCCGGGCCGGC
>JAVJGI010000062.1:87558000-87626126 GCA_035590275.1 Ibycter americanus
AACATCCCTGTGTCATCAACGCTGTTTCCAGCACAAATCCCAAACATAGCCCCATAGCCGCTGCCGTGAAGAAAATTCACTCTACCCCAGCCAAAAGCAGCGCACAACTACACTCTGTCTTCTGTACTGGTAGCTTATATCATGCCTTTGTTGCACATTCAAGTAACATGTGGCCAAGCTACGTCACTGGAGCTGGAAGTGCAGTGTTTTCCATTAAAATA
Organism: Ibycter americanus; assembly: GCA_035590275.1. NCBI lineage: Eukaryota > Metazoa > Chordata > Aves > Falconiformes > Falconidae > Ibycter > Ibycter americanus. The sequence continues at coordinate 87,558,222 of JAVJGI010000062.1, forward strand.
TTTCACATATATTTGCACATTCCAGCCAGTGATATCTGTCATGCAATAGTGCTTTTCATTGATCTAGGGTATGATAATCGCATTTTAGATACCATTAATATAAAAGTATAATTTGTTTGGCTTTGCTTTCTTTTTAAGAGAACTAATTTAGGGTTGCTGTAACTTTCTTTGCGTCTTGGACACCGTGCAAAGCCAGCCATGCGACCGTGCATATGGGCTATACCAGAGGCCAACATGTACCTACCGACTGGTTTGAACTGGAAGTATGACTTTCCCATATCAGGTTTAGAATTTCCAAGGCAAACCTGAGTACCGAGGTCCAACGACTCAAGACTTCTTAGAGTTCTCAGGGCATTCAACAGTTTTTGATACTTTATAGAAACATATCTAGCAGAGGAAAACACATAAACTTTACTTGTCTACCCCGTGGTTTCTGTTTACGTCAGGACTACAAACCCTGTGCTTCTTAGCACTTTTTTTATACAGCACATAGGTGGTGTTTTCACATAATTTACAGTCCCTTCAAGTAATCAGGTTTGCACTTCATGGCCAATTAATCTGGGAGGGAAATGAAGAAATTTACAGAACATTTAACATGATAAAACTTTACAAAATCTACAAGTGTAGGAGGACATGAAGATACTGAACGTATAAGATACTAAGTCAGTAAAAATGTAGAAGACCATTTTGTATAGATCCTATACGGAACAATCAAGCCCAGAAAGGTCAGCAGTTCAGTTTACTCACCTTCTCTAATGGAAAAGAAGCTCTTTGGAGAAGTAGAAATGGGGGGATTGGAAACCTACCGATACTTTAACATAGGTCAGATAGGAGACCAAAATGAATGTGTGCCTCTATCTCAGCTGATTGAAGTTCTTTTGTCTCAGGCTCTCTCCTTTGACGGGATTTTGTTTCTGCCACCTATGGCTTGCCCTCAGTACTGCCATACCAGGGAGGATGGGTGCCGTATCGCGCTACTTGCGTTTTCAACTTCATTATTCTTGTGTGATCAGAGAAGCTAGAAATTCAATTGGAAACACTGAGGGCCTCTAAAATGAAAATTCAGGCAGAGATGCTAAGGTTATCGCTATCAGCTCTGTATGCTTAATTAGCAATTCACTGGCAGATTACCATTTACTTTACCAGTGTCAAAACCTTCATTAGAAATGAAACGGTGATGAAGAGGAGCATGTGGCAAACTGGGTCTGTGAACCGTGACTAAGGGCTGTTTATCTGGGCAACCATTGGGGAGAACGAGAGGAGGGAAATGCTGGGGCTGGCGTTCCACTGAGTGAGTGAAATGATGAATTTAAGTTGGTCCTTCTGTGGAGCTGTTGAAATGAGCTTTTTAGGGGGAGGGGGGAGGGAATGGTTTTCAAGGCATTGTGCTTTTCTGTTGCTGCCATTTCGTTTTTCCTTAAAGCAAAGAATTTAAAGACTGGACAGAAACAGTAGGAGTCCAATGTGGAACCAGTGCCCACATATGAACAGTGGGATGAAGGCGAATAATGTTTTGTGTCTGTGGGCCAGGGATGGAGCTGGGTGACTTTCCTCCCTACAGGGATGCTATGTTACTTTGGAGCCCTTGTTCTAAAACCTAGCTCCTCAGCCCCCCCAGTACCACACTGAGCTCCATTTTGCCTGTTCAGAGATGTTCATATCACCATAAAAAAACCCTCATCCTGAGCCTGAATTGTGAGAACGAAGGGGCAAGACATGACAGAGCCTTCCCAAGACTCGGTGAGCAAGTCATCCCAAAGTGCACGCAAAAAAGGCTGAGGCAGCCTGGCCCTGTTAGCTCTGATAACCACCGCATCTGCATTTTCACCCTCGGCTGCTGATTTACTCCAGTGCTTTTACATCAGATAACTTACTGAAATAATGCTAACAGACAGGGGAGGAGCAGTCACTGAGAAAGTTGTAATGGCTTAGGTAGGCAGAAGGAGATCTGTGGGTAAAGATATTTAAGGAAAGCAGATTTTAGTTAAAATCATTAACCACTGGATACAGAAAGGGGCGTACTGCCAGACAGTTTTCATTGTGTTTTTTAGTGTCTCTTCCATCTCTGGTAGATCTCTGGTGTATGTTAGCAACAGCGGGAGATCCCCATTTTCCCTTAGCGCAGGCTGTTAGATAGCGAAGCAATTCCGAACAACAGGAACCGCCTCTTGAAAATAGTGAGTGGCAAGAGCTGGGGGTGTGTGATTTGGATTTCAATTCTGCTCCTAATGCTAACGCTGCTACTAGCTTTAATGGAAGCATTTTAATGTAGACCAAAATAGAGGAGACAAGAGTTTTCTTCTGAGGGGAGCAGTGCAGGTGGGTGAAAGTCCTGCGGCAATGTTCTGGGAGCAGGTGCTGTGTGTTTTGTTAGTGTGAGCAGTAACGGCATTACTCACTCTCCTTGCTGCTCATTCTCAAAAATTAGCCTTTCACCTGAGGTTTGCTACTGAGGTTACTATTAAGAAATGTTGCCTCAAATAAGCAAGTATGTGTTACCCGGCCCTGTTTGGGGATTGCCTTTAGTATCCCCAAAGTGAATTATCCTCAGAGCTGTGGAGATCTAAATTTACTGGGGTTTTTTGCCACCAACTGATTTAAGCAAGCAAACTTACTAGATCCATGAAGTCCTTCTCTGTATGCTACTGTTCCCAGAGAAGGCTTTGGCTGCAAATGTGTCAAGGATAATTAGCTGAGGCCTGTTGACTTGCAGAGAGATTTGCTTGTTCCCTTTGCTTGTATCAGGGTGAGGAGGTCTGAGAAGAGCAGATGACACACCAAGCAGATAAAAGCCTGCATCCAAAAGCTGTGTCATGTCTTGGTGGTGCCTGGATAGCAATGATGCCCATTCTTTTTTGCAGGTACCCATGGCCTGATGTCATGTCTCCCCTCTCAGGACTGAACGTGTTTCCATCCCTAGATCAGCCTGTAGGTTGCACCCATCATTTCACGATGCTGACCTGTGTCTTGGTCATATAATGGATGTGCATGTGGCCATGTGACAGGGGCAGGCAGCAGAGCCCTTGGGGAAGACAGTGGCCAGGAGTTGGCTGATGACACCAGAACAATTCACCTTCCTACAGCCCACTCCCTGCCCCTTTCTGAAGGCCCTGCAAGAAAACAAGGGTAGTGGAAAATCATCCGTAGGTGGATGAATTGTCTTGACAGCTTGGCCATTGCCTGTGGTCTGTAGGTGTGGTGTAGGCTGATACCCTGGGCATCACTCCTCTCTTCGGCTTTTTGAACTTTCTGGATTGGCGGTGGTGGTGCGATGATGCTAGTGCGGATGATGCTGGTGGGAGGAAGAGTATTTTTTGCTGAACTCCTATCAGTATCAAAGGTTCAACACAAGTAATGTGAATAGCATCTGGTCTACTATCTGTTAACGTATTGAATGACTTGAATACGTTGGCAGTGCTTTTGGTATTATTGCCAGCAGCTTCTCAAACCTGACTTGATTTTCTTTTGGAACCCTCAGAAAAATATCCAGGAGTACCTTGTGGCTTATGTCGCCCTCAAACTGCATCAAAGAAGAGACAGGATCCTGCCCAGCTCTGGGATAATGCTGATTTAGAAAGGCTGAGTTACATTCTCAAGCATCTGTGAGCTCAGGAAGGTGCAGGAAGATGCTCTAGCCCCAAGAGACAGAGTAGGTAATTGCCTCATGCTTTATAAGCATGTCGAGTGGATGCCAAAGGTGTCAGCTTTGCTGGCGTGCCCCTCCTTTATTTGTTTGTTTATTTGTTAATTTTTTTTTTGTTTCTGCATGCTGCAGAATGTGTACACAGCTGGGACTACTAGGCATTTTCCTTATTCTTAGCTAAAAGCAAGCTATTTAATGAAACTTTAAATTAAATTCTTCCCTTTCCATTGGAAGTTTTTCAGTTTTTCTGTTTAATGAAAAAAGATCCCATATGTGGAGACGAAAACATTCTCCACTCAAAAGTGTTCGGTTTTGTTATGGACCATATATAGATGGCTCAAAAATTTTTTTAGACACAGATAATTTGTTGCTAAAAATGTGATTTTTCTTTATCATGTAAAATATCTTAGGCAAATATGTGAGCATGCTTAAATGCATGTATAGTGCATTTTATGGTTCATGCCCAGTAAAACTGGGGTTTACAGTCATCTTCTGTATTGCAGTAGATACTACTTGTCCTTGGTGGTAGTGTCATATTGTGACTGATTTGGTTTTCATGCATATTAACTAGCTACCCGGTAACATACGTATCCCATCAATGTTCTGAATAGCTCCACAGGGTTTAAAAATGAAGCTTAGAGCTGTCAGCCTTAGAAGACTGGAAGAGACTTCTGCAGTGAATGAATATTTTTTTCCCTAATGTATTTAAACAGTCCATGATATCTCAACTGGAGTTGTGGGCTGGTAGCAGTACTTGCTGAGTGAGTTTCTGTGGCCTGTGTTATTTAGGAGGTTGGACAGGATTGCAGGATGATGCTTTTGACTTTAATACCAAAAAATCTCTTCTATGATATAGCTTCTTCAGAAAGTTACTCAACTCTGCCCTTCTCCTTTGCAGAATTTCACGAATTAGGCTTGTATTATTGCATCCCACTGTTTTCATACAAGCTTTAAAAAGGCAGATTCAAGCGCAGACTGTGCTTTGAAAGGAGTGTTTGTATGCTTGTTACACATTTGGCAGTTGCCATGGTTAGTTATTGTCAGTGTAACTCAGTTTACAATATAGTGAGCTATTTTTGAGAGAAAATTCATTTGCCGCAGAGTGTGAGTCGGTTCGTATGAGCTTGTGCACACACATGCATGCCAGCATATGCTGGCACGTAACCATGTACACCCCTACGTGCTCCTGTCCCAGACATCCAGTTTTAATGCCAAGCTCAGTGAACCAGCCTGTTACTTTATGTGTACGTGTTTACAAAGGAAGAACATTGCTTGCTGTATTTGGAAACTGTCCCTATCTTACAGCAAGAGGTATTATGTAGCTCATGAGTACTTCTACCAGCATTTGACATAATTCTGTGTTATAGTTGATTCTGCATTGTACAAGGTAAGAGGGGAACTGCAACCCCCTGAAAACCCCAGATCATGCAGTACTAAGGGAAGACAGCTGAGTGACCATTATGCACAGCCAATTCATCCAGAATTTGGATAGCTTTGTGCTGGAGCTACTCATCCAATGCTGACTTCTGCGGAGCAGATGGGAGGCCAGGGCTATTTGCTCCACCAGAGCATTCATCTGTGTTGCTCTTCATTGCAGCTAAGATGATTTCCAAGAACCTACAGATCTAGGAAGCATTGCCTGTGCGGCTCCTGTGGAGGGATGGCAGCTTGGGTCTGGTTGTCTTGTTAGCTCCAGGTGCCCTTCTGTGACTGGTTTCAGCAGGAGATAATCTCTTGTCCTGTGCTTCAAGGGCACTCGTGGTGGGTGTCGTGCATTTAGTGGAGCACCAGGGCTGGTAGCTCACGTGGGCTTGGGGTGGCAGGGCAGAAAGTCACTTTGGGAGTCTCTGCATCTGCGCTACTGTCATTCTGAGATGGTTAAATGGTCCTGAAAGACTGACTGAACTTACAGAATGGTGGCTAAGCACTAGCAGCTTTGGACTCAGAAAGCCCATTTTGTTACTTGAGCTAAAGGAATGAGTCCATTAACTGTGTATGAGTAGTAGGTATGAATACTTTTTAAATTGAGCCACTGGAATGAGAGATGTGATCTTGTGCTTTAAAGCAAGTACAATACACAAAAGATTGCACTTTGGACTTTTTGTAGCATGCCTGTATTTCCAGAGCAGCCGTGAACAGGGCTTGTCTGAAAAACAATGTATGTAGGTGTGTTTGATGAAAATGTAAAAATTTTATTGCTGTCTAAATTTTATATTGGATGTTGTATGTTATATTAAGCTTTTTTAAAGAAGTAATAACCCTTCCTCTCTCTTCCTTTTAAAAAAAATTATAAAAAGAAAGATTTTGGTAAAAAGATTGATGCTGGAAACTAACTGGAACTTTGTGTGCCTCACCAGAATTCTGATTTCTTCCTTTTACATGGACTAAGTTTTCTGCCTGGACTGGATGTTACTGATGGTGCAAAGCTTGTGTGTGCCTTCTGTGAAGGAAAGATGTCCAGTAAAAGACCCCAACCATTTACATTTTCTTAAAATAAATTTTTTTGTTAAATCTCTTCCACAAGGATCGTTTTTGACCAGCAATGCTCACAAAAACATGGAAAAAAATTAGGTACTCCCAGGAAGAATTTCTCAGGGATTCCCTGACTGCAAGGAAAACTGAAGGCATCGTACCAAATAGTGCACAATTGCAGGAATGGGGTAAAGAGCCCTATTCCCTGTTTTCAGACCCTCTGGAGTACTTCAGAGGCTTGTGGATGTTATGTCCTGGACAGCTCAGATTTTTCTGACACACAGAGGCTGTTCTGGAGAGCATCCACTCAGTGATAACTGCTGAGGATCGTAGCAGTATTGTTCAGTGGAACATGGGTACAATTTGATCTGAACTGAAATTTCCGATCATTTTTCCATATGCCTGTTATAGATCATTCCACTGTATTGGTTAATTGTGGTCTAGCAATGTAATTGGAATTCTGGAAACATAAATTAGTGTCATCTTCAAAAAGAAGCAGAGCAAAGTGACATGTTTTATTGGTTATTCTATTTAGATGTAATGTAATTTCAGATACTTCTAGGTTTATAACATTGAGGCCTAATATAATAGAGTCTGTAAGTGGCTAGATTGGGTACTTGATAAAAATTAATATTGACGCAGGCCTCTCTTATTATTTTGGTCCGTGGCAGGAAAGATCCTCTCAGTTAAGTCTGAAGATTCCCCATATAGTGGTATTACTACTTCAGCAATCAAGCATGAATCAATCAGTATTTTAAAATTTGAAAAACTAAAAGAGCAATACAAACAGCTTAAATAAATGTGGGTTTTTTCCACTCTTTCTTTTCTTATCGTGGCACGTAGTCTGTGAGCTCTCAGTGTCCACTGGAATAGACCCCCGTGTAGTTAACTTAAGAAACAGAAGTTGCCAATCCTGCTTCAGATTCCAACTCAAGTTAACAAAACAGGTCATTATTTAAAGAAAAAAAATATAAGTGAACAAGCAGATAATGATGTTCTTTCCTCTGATTAGATTTCCTAGTTCCCTTTCTATAGTACATTTGATTGCGCTGTCCATCAGGCGTGATATGAGAAGAGAAATAATTGGAAATAAGAGAAGATGGGACCTGAGAGCACGGCATGCAAAGGTGACTGGCAGAGCCAAAGGCAGGGAAGTGAGTTCAGTATTTTCTTTGTGTGGTTCCTGTCAAGCAGAGTTCTGCTTAGCACGCTGCCGCACTCCTGACAGCTCCCAGGATTCTGCTCATTCTCATCCTAAATTGGTTTCTGCAGTTACAAATCCAAGAGGAAAAGTAAAGCTACTAATTGAATGTAAAGGCTTTCTGACTTGGCTCACAGCTTACTCCAGGGCTGCTGAGTGTCTACTTGCAGGCCATAAGTAGGAATGAGCTTTCTGTTTACAAACAGTGCAGTTGGCTTAGCCGAGACTGCCCATTAAAATAAATAAATAAATATATTGAAAATGCAGTGTTGTGACTTATTTGAAACATTAAATGATATGTAATCCATGCAAGCAACACTGAGATTTTACCACAGTTAGGTTATGCTGCAGCCTAAACTTACTGTGCTTGTTTTATAGGCACATTATCAAGGGAAAAAATGCAGAGTTGTTTTTAATCTTCAGAGCAGCAACTGTTTTCTGCTTCTAAGATTTACTGTCTTGAAGCCCTGAACAGTGCAAGTAGTATTTCCAGAGTTAAAACAGCTGGCTTGAAAGAATAAGATAACACTCTCGAAGTGGGAGTAAGAAGAAAAACAAAGAAAAAAACCCCCAACAACTAGCAATGAAAAAATAGGCATCATTTTTCTTAGTTTCACATGAAGAATAAGGTCTGATTATAGGTTTTAGGACTCCCTCTTCCCTCCATTGAAGCTCCCCTGACAGCCAGTGCCTGCCGCTGAGCCCTGTGTCCTACCATGGGGACAGGGGCTGGTGGGTGCTGGTGGAGAGGGAATTTGCAGGGCAGCTGCCCCTGCCCTCTTCCTCCCAACACTTTCCTACCCAGGAGCTGCTTTCTTCTTACTTTGGGGGCAGCAAGAGGCAGCGTTCAGTGCTGAGGCAGGCGTTCCCTATCCACCAGGTTGAATTGTCTCTCTGGGCAACCAGCCGGGGTCACGCCGAATTGATTTGAATGGGAAAAAAAGGTGCTATCTTCACGTGCCTCCAAGCTTTGTCCTTCTTTCTGTTTCCAGGCATACATTAACAAATCCTTAAAGCCCCCTGTCACCCCCATTTCCCACAGCCTGCTGTTTCCTTATGGACCTCCTGACTGTCCCGTGGATGGGCACGGGCCCGAGCAGTGACGGGCAGTTGCCTGTGATGCTCGAGTTGGCGTGGGCGTTGGGCACTCTCGGAGAAGTCCTAGGCATGGTTCATAGGTTAGCATAGACCAGAGATCATCACCCAGTGGCTATGTGTGGATACAGGCACCCTGTTTTAAGGGCTGAGAGCATTTAGCTGAATGCTATACCAGCTAGCCTTGAGGCCAAAATATGATTCCTTGCCCGTTTTATGTACCAGTATAGGCACAGCGGTGGGTTTCAGTCATCTAAGTGGCAGGTGACACTAAGACTTGTGCTGACGTGACTTCTGCCTGTGCTGCAGGAGAGGACTCTTGCGCTTGTCTTGGTCTGACTTGGGCTCTGACTGAAGTCATTGGTGAAGTTCCCTTTTGCTTTGTTGTGTACGCAAAGTTGTACCATAACCAAAAGCTTAAAGCAAAGTAGCACCCTCATCTGCTATGTTTGTTAGTAGAAAATATATATATATATATTTAATTCCAAAGGATTGCCAGGGTATTCTTCAAATGTGGGATAAGCACACTGAGTGGTGGTGAACACTGATGCTCAGCAAAACGTCTGAAACTGTCTCTGGCTGAAGGAATGCTTCACTTAAAAGATGGGGATTGGGTTTCTAGCAGTTTGGTTTGAAGCACTTAAAGCAGCAGATTAAGAGAGCATACAAGTGTGTCTTAAGCGTTTTTGTAAAAAACTCAGACTTCCATATTTAGTGCCAGCCACTTTTTACCTCTTGTGAATTTGAAGATGAAAGTTGTGTTTTCTTTCTGTGTGTTTACAGGGCGGTGGGGCGCACAACAGGGCAATAGAAAAAACTTAATAGCTACAACCAAACCTTTGGCTGTGGTGAGAGCAGTCATGTGTCTGGGCTCTTTGCTTCCAGGCAGAGGTGGACAAACTGGGAAGAGGACAGAGGAGGGTGGTGAGAAGGATCCTATCTAGAAAACAAAATCCCCAAGGATACGCTGAAAGAAACAGGGCTATTTAAAGAGGAGACTGAGGAGGGTTTGATAATGGTCTAAAAAAGTAGAAGAGAATACTACCACTATGATAAATGTGACAAATTATAGCAAAGACATTTCAGATTGCACATTTGGAAAACTTCCTATACAGTAAGTATAATGGAGCACCGAGGCAGATGGCCTAGGAAGGTCATGGATTTGCCGTCATAGGATGTCTTAAGACAAGAAAAGAGTAGAATGGGCAGGCATCTGTCAGAAGTGGCATAGGTAGAGTCAACTGCAGCTGGAAAATTTAGATCTGTCAGTACAGAGAAGATTAAAACTTTCTGAGCCAGGTTTTCACAATAAAAAATTAATAAATAGGTTCTATCTGCTGAAACTGTTATTCATGTAAAGAAGCGACCGGAATATGAAGATATAACTGCGGGAAATAGTGCTTAAGAATAACATTATTGCAGTTTTTATTTGGCTTTGAGTGGTTTTACTCTGTGGCTGTCTACAAAGAATGATTTAGATGATGCAGATAATTGCAAATGGAATTTTCTGCAAACTTTTGGCAAACCTGTTCATTCACTGTGAGTGGATTTTGCTGCTGAAAGGTTTTTCCACGTGCAAAGGGAGTTTATGATGAAAGATTTCTGTGTGAAGGAGTTTCTGCAGAGAGGCAGCTCTGTTTTTCTGTTGTGGGAAAGCTCTACACAGAAAGTGACTTCTGACAGTGAATTGACTGTGGATGCAATATGCATTAGAATTTCAGTGGATAAATCATTCCGGATCAGGCAGGTAATGTCAGCTCAGGGTGCTCAATGACGAACTGTGTTTTGACACACTTTCAGTGCTCCTCCATGATTTCTTTTGCAGTCAGTTGCCTCTGCTTGCCTCTGCTGTGATTTATAATTCACATCACTACACTTCTGACCCTTATTCTCTTCACATGTTGTGGTTGTCTACTTGCTTCTGTTCCTTTTCCATGGCCCCGGAGTAGCAGGCTGTGTGTCGCTGGCGTACCAGATGCCATGGCATCCCGCTCTCCCTGTTGCCTTGGAATTCCAGTGCTAGCACCTGCAGTCCGAACCTCAGTGGCACTGGACCTGGCTGTGAAAAAACCTGTACTAGGTGAAGACGACCTCTATGGTTTGTTCTGATGTTTTAAAGGTATAGAGGGCTCACTTGAAAGTTCAGTGGTTAGTTGTCAGTGGATCAGGAATGGAAGTACTAAGTAGGTTAAAAAACAGTGATTACGTATGTTCCTGTTCCTGCTGGTGTGCTTATGAGTAAATATTTGATTGTCTCATCATGAAAACGAAATATTTTACTTCTTGAGCTGCGGGCATACATTTGATTAAGGTGCCAATATGAAAGGAAAAAATAACTTTAGAGTCAGAAACAGAAAACAGATTTCTTGGAAGACAGAGGTTTTGGAAAAATTATTATAAAGGGCAGCAGATACTTAAAGGTGCTTTTGAGGCTGAAGATGTAGAGAAAACCTGCATGTGTGACTAAGAACAGAAGCAACAGCCTTGTGATTTTCTGGGAGTCTCTGGACACAGTATCAGTTATATGCTGTAGTATTAAACTAATTTGTATGTAATGGATATTTTTACTAAACCAGCTGCTGAAATTCTCAGTCTATGGAGAAGCTGAACTCCTACAGTCATCAGCTTAGAGTAGGAGCACAGTATAGATGCTCTCAATGCCTCTTAGAGTTTACCTCCTTCCACAGACTGTAGAGAAGCTAGAGATACTATTTGGACAGCTAAATCAGGTTTATGTGGTTCAGCATTATGTGTACACCTAACTGTTTTCTATGCACTTCCCCTCACTGGAGGTGACATAAATGTGAATTTATGTGCAGATCTGGGAAGAGAAAAGAAAGTTACTGTTTCAGCATTTGGCACTCTAATTATTTGTTGCTGCAGTCAGAACAACCCTTCTAGAAGGAGCCTAACTGTGAGTTTTGCTCTTGGGCTTCTTTCTGGGTTAGGGAACGTATGTGCTGCCCAAGGGATGCCCCAGGGCCCTCCTCTAGTTATATATAAAGCCCCTGCCCAAACAGCGCTTTCACCCTTTTAAACTCAGGCAGCACAGTGAATTGTGTGGGTCTGGTGAATTCACCAATAGATGAACTAATGTATAAGCTAGACCAAGTCTAGTCATACATTGTAGCTGCTGTTTTAAACCTAAGGCATACCCAAAGAAAATGTTAGCAATTTTAATGAAAACTCTTAAATAACGTTTTCCACAGATTGCAGTTTGAATAGTTGCCTCTAAACATTGTCTCCACTGATTGCTGCTACATTACTCATTGTAAATTTCTTTCTTTTCCTATGTTCTTTCAGAATGTAAATTAACTGAGACTATTAGAATCATTTGCCTCAGATCCTACCAATTAAAAAAAGAAGAAAGATGGAATAGAAGTATTGTTTTGCTAGTGACAATTAGATATCTTGCACTATCTTAGGTTGCATTTCTGTTTGTTTTCCTACTTTCCTTTGAATGCAGTTTCACGTTTCTCTTTCTTTTCACCTCTTTTATCTTTCAGGGGGATTGTCAGCAGAAAATTCTAATCTAATTATTCGTGGATCATGTTCTTGCCATGGAATGCCTTTCTTGCCCCAAAGCCCTTTGATGGCCTCCCCATGGTATTTCTGGCTGACATCTTCCTAGCCCTGGCATTTTCCTATCCACGTCCTGGTCATGTTATTGAGGAGAAAGTGTAAAACAACCTCTTTCACTAAGAGATCCATACATGTTAACTTTTGTATGGCTTGACTGGTGAACATGAAATGCTGCTTGTACCTGCATGCAATGCAAAATGTCAGAGGTCCACTATGGGCTTTGAACAGCCATACTAAGTAGTCAGGTGGTGGTCACACTGTTACAGCACTGTCGTGACTTACATACATTGCTGTGGTCATGCCTGCTAAATCAGAGCTATGCTCTTACGAAGCAAAACGTACAGCAGCTAGTGAAGCAAAGGATGCATCATTGCAGTAGAACCAAAGTAGTATCAGATGGTACGAGTTCTTGCAGAACAGGACGTATGCTGGCATGTCACCCCAGTGGTGGTGAGTTGTCTTAAGCAGCAGCTGGTGCAGAACAGAAATAACTTCTGGATGAAGTTCACGCTTGTTTAGTTCACCGTCCTCCTTATAGCCAGCAGCTTGCAGCTTCTGAGGAAATGCAAGAAATTCTGTAGGGTCAGGCATAAACACATCTTCTGACTGCTAGTGCAGCACTGGGTGCTTCGTTTGAGCTGGCAATCTGTGCATCAGCTTGGGCGGCCAAGTGCTACATAGCATCTTCCTGGCCAAGACCAGTGGCTGCACACTGTGGCTCTTCCCCAATGGACCACAGCAACAGAAGAAATACCCTGCAGAAATGAAGGAAATGTGTGTGCATGCAAGTCCTCAGCTAGGTTGGAATGGCATTTCTTCAACAGTCTGGGTTTTAGTACTTAAGGTTTGTCATTTTAGTAACTCAACTGTAGAGAACGCGTTAAGCTGTGAACAGGACATAACTGCCTTTCTTCTTGTTTCTGAAGGTGTAACCTTCATTATTTAATATTCTAGTTCACAACAGATTTTCAGCAAATTAGCCAAAGTTTTGATAGAAATGTTGAAAAAAATCTGTAAACATTAGATGGAATGAAAATCTCCATTTTGGAAAAAGCCTTTGTTTTCTTTTTTTTTTTTTTTGAAACAACAACGCCCAGATTCCTTTGTCAAAAGGACTTCTGCAACTTAGCCAACTGCAATAGAGCAATTTCTGGAATGTATCAGCATTATATATTACAGTTTGCCATCTCATACTTGTAGACAGCTCCAGTCAAATCGGACAAAAATTTTATAGACCCGGAAGGTAGGATCTAAAAAAACCTTAGGAGATTTTTTTACAGAGACAGAGACTAGCACATCAAAGATAAAACGTGGCATGTATCTGAAGCTAAGTCAGAGGTTAGTGACAGTGAGCACAGGCACAGGATATGTTGCTACCATTTGGACTTCGTAATATAAATGGCCAGAACAGTGAGGTTTCTGCTACAGAAAGAAATGTTTTGACCCACTATTTAATAATGATGAAAGCAGTAAGAATGCCAGTGGAAAACAAGGTCCTTCACTTGATGGAGTAGTCAAGGCTCCTCTGAACTTTATTCTCTTTCTGGCACACTCTGGCATCACAGCACCTGGGAAAGGATCTGTTGACCTGTCAATTAAATTTGGATCCAGTAAATTTATCCTTGGGCAGTGCTTCATCATTTCATCCTGGTCAGAGACTGTTATTTTTGTAGCTATGGACAAGATACAGCCTCCATACTCTTAGCCAAGGCTACTCTGTAAGAGTGGGGGTTGTTTTTCTGATAAATGTTTTTCCACTAACCACCAGGACTGCTCAGCGGATGAGTATTTATGTCACCACCTCTCACCTTGGCAGGTTTGTGATTTGCCTTCTCTTGCTACTTAGGTTGCAGAGGTCTCTGCCTAAGCTTTATTTACAGAGGTGTGCACTGAGGCTGTGGAAGGAGTGGGACAGGATGCTGCTTTTCGCCTGCACACACTGGAAAGAGAGAAGCAGTTCACATTCCCTGCTCCTTTTCACCTCTCCAAGGGTACAAAGCATCCCAATGGGTGGAGAAAGGGATAAGGATATATTCTCCACTCAGTCTCTCAACATATGCTGTAGCCATTGAGAAGGATTGACTCTGTGGGAGGTTAGATGTACCCCATAAATTTACCCTGTAGCTGTTCCCCAGTCCTTGCCTCTACACCCACCTCCCGAGTCAGTGTGATCCAGAGCCGCCTCCTTAACACTGCAGAGCTTTTAATGGTATGAGCCAAAGCCACCGATACCAGCAGTGAATCCCTATTGTTTCAAAATTAGTACTTTTATTAAGTACTAGCTGATTATTAAGAGCATTAGTTGCAGCACAGCACTGCTCTTAGTTTTTTAAAGTCAGGTTTTTTTTTACAGCCAACACTTACAGAAAGCATCCATAGGGACAGAACCGTTGCATTTCTAAAAATAAAGCAGGGCAGTAGTGGTACGTGATTGTGCCTACCTTGTTATTGGAACTAAAGTGTGCAGCACTGACAGTACAGTACTTGGAAAGAAAATTGATTGCTAAATATTGGCCTATGAGTTGTCTCCAATGTATTGGCTTAAGCACAATACCTAGCTAATAGTACTTAAACCAGATTTTAGGTCTTTAGATGCTTAACATTCAGTAGCCTTCCATACTACTGAAACCACGTAGAAACCATGCAAAATGGGGCCCTTTTACTACTGCGAAAGTGAATATGGTACTAAACCTTGAGAGAGCGAGCAATGAATTAAAAAAAAAAAAAAAAAAAAGACTAAGAGAAGCGAGCAGAGTTTCAGATGGAGGAGAAAGCAGCTCTTAATCCTATTTGTGGGCTTTGCTCCAGTTGGGCTAGCCGTATGGGTAAGGGAATCCGGATTTGGCACTGGGAAGCAATAACGCTGAAGAAGACGACCTGCGGATGGAGAGATGCAGTACGCAACAGCTAAACTATATTCTATATTTCCAGAAACACTGGGATGCAGAAAGCAGAGTTCCTCTCTCCAGCGTTGTGGTGCAGGAACGTGGGGAATACTGGCTGCTGTGTTGTGAGAGAGACTGAGAAATCAGGGAGTTCGGAGGAGGGGATTAAAAATAATTAACAAGTCCTAATAGAAAGGACTAAATGTGTATGGTTTGGCTAAATAGTGACTAATGTGGCCTGAGGGATAAAACAGCCCACAGATATTTGAGGGATGTAACTCCCCCAAAGAGGGAGAGAAGTATAATTATTCAGCGTAAAGGATGAGTTGTAGCTATAAGTAAATGGAGGAAATAAAACAAAGAAAAACTTAATCTGAATATTGGGAACAATTTCCTGAATGAGTGTTCAGTTATTACCCGCTGGAATAATCGTCCCAAAGAAGTGTGGGAGCCTGACTTTTCCCTGTATCAAACACTTGGCTGGAAAAATACCACACACACAACTGGAGCAATCTTAGTCTTAGTGTGAGAGAAGAGAGGAGGTCTGGGGGTTCACCACCCCGGGCTCTCTGAAGGAATAACCCGTTCCTGGACCTGGTTTTCTTCCCTGAAGTTTGGTGGGTTTTTTTTCTCTGAGAAGCCCCTGCAAATTTCAAAGTATATGGGCAGATATACCTGTATAGATGGAGCTGCCCTGGGCAGGATGAAGCCCTGGTGTCACGGCAGGCCAGCTGCTGGTTGCCTGGGGAGCCACTCTGCAGAAGAGGACCTGTGTCCTGCTGGGCAGTGATGTGCCCTGGCAGAGAGGGAGGGCACCAGCGTCCCGGGCTGTACTGACAGGAGCAGAGCTGCAGGGCAAGGGCGGTGAGCATCCCTTGGCTCAGCGCTCGTTAGACTCTGTCTAGGCCTGTGTCCCATCTGGGACCTGTGCAAGAGAGATGAACAAGCTGGGGGGAGCTCAGTGGGGGCCACCAAGGCAGGGGGATGGACTAGAGACCACCCTTCCAGCCTGAATTAGCTTATGATCTTATGCAGTATCAGTCTGGTTTTGCTAGGGAGAGTGATGTGCATCAGACAACCCTTAGGAGTTTTTGTCGGAAGTTTATGCTGGTTAGTTTTACAGGAAAGTATGAGATGATGTACAAGCTTAGGAAAAAGATGAAGAATAGTACTGTGGTTTTTTAAAAAAACCACAACAGTAAGTGTCGCTGGCACCTTGCACAACTATAATAATATGTAATCGAATTTGACATGCATTGAATCCTTGAGACTGTTCTGCCCATCTAAGCCACAGTTATGTCTAAGGAGTGTGTGTCTTCCCCATGTCCTGGTCCTCCCTTAGTGACAGATCCCTGACACTGCTTTCTGCACTGTGTCTCTTGGTGCTGGTGATGCCACTGGCAATGCCTTTCTTCTGAGCAGACTGTGGTGTGCTTGCTGTGCATGCTGCACACAGTGCCGTGCTACTGGGAGCTTGCACAGACGTACGTGATGCCATGCTACTGGGAGCTTACACAGATGTATGCGATGCCATGTTACTGGGAGCTTGCACAGATGTACATGATGCCATGATACTGGGAGCTTACGCAGACGTATGCAATGCCATGCTACTGGGAGCTTGCACAGATGCTATCACTTGAGGTCCCTGCAGCTGTGGGGAGATGGTGTGGTGCTGCTCAGAGTGTCTTTTTGCTGCGAGGAGGGCATGCTCTGCTTGCTCTGACATTCTGCCTCTTGTGCAAACATTTATACTTCGGCCAACTGAGGTTAAAATGCTTCCACATCTGAATTTTAGGCAGGTGTAAACAATGAGTTTGCAAGGTAGTGAAAAATCAGGCCTCAGGTCCTCAGGCCCTCATGGTGTATCAGCAACCCTGAGCAGGCTCCATTGTTAATTGAATAAGGAGACATGCAAGAGCGATTCTAAAATCTCAGGAGAGTTTTTGCAAACACGCTTAAATCAAACTGTAGTTAGAGGAATGAAATTGAAAGTCACATTATGGCAACAGCTGGGAGAACATTGATGGGCTGGGGGGAAGAGGAAAGAACGAACCAGGGTGGCACAGAAAAAGAGAGAGGGGACGCAGGGAATCACTCCTCATCACACATCTGCCTACGCCTTGAGTTCACACCACGGTTTACTGACCCCTCTCCCCCTGCCTTCCCCATGTGCCAGCATAGCTCTTCGTGGGTCCGCGGTGTCAATCGGATCACGGGTAGGCTAAAGAGGCAGCTCCCCAGGGGTGTGCTGGCTCCCCAGGGGTGTGCTGGCTCCCCGACACAACAAGCCGTGACCAGCAGGGCAGCAGAGGTAGGTGCAGTTCAGCTTGGCTGTTACACTTAAGACTTGCCTTTTGCACTGAAGTAATTGGACTTGCCCTTTCTACCAGCCATTCCAACCGCCCGGTTTTGCATGTATACAAGAGAAATCTGTGCTACAGCTATTTATGGGTACTTTGCTATGTAAATTATACTTAGCTCATTACAGAGGTAAAAATTATATTCTGTGCATGTGCGTATCGAAAAACAGTGTACATTTTAAAGGCTTAACGTCCTCAGCTCTCTGCAAGGGAATTCTTAAATGGGGTCCCAGCAGGTGTTTCCATCTCTTTCTGCCCGTCCCAGTTACACACACGCTGTGCATCTTGTTCTTTCACAGCCACACTCACAGGTTGGGTAGCACAGAAGAGAGAAACAGATGCGGTTTCCTTCAGAAAGCTGCAGGGAGAAGTTTATAACATGCTATTCAAACCCTCCTATAAATAAGAAACATATTGCTAGAGCAGGTACCGTGTGGGGTGGGAAGTTACCGTGGAATTCAGTCGAGATGCCTTCTCGGACGAAGTCTGTTCGGTGGTGGTAGTGTGTGCCCAGGGAACCGTGACTCTTCCGTTCCTTCTGGCTTTGCACCGTCACTGTGGATTTGGGGATCTTTATGGCTGGCTGTCTTCACCTCCATACTGTTGCACTTCCAAGAGGGAAGCTGCGGCTCTAACCAGGAACATCTGAGCAAAACTTTTTATTATCAGACGTGAAGAAAAGTTTCTTGCATTTGATTATCTAGCCATAATGTAGTAATGGTAATGATGGAATGGAAAGCAATGTAAGTAATGTGATTATAGCTGTTTGGATGGCAGATTGGAGGAGTTTTATTACCTTCTTTGCTTCTTCTATAACTTTCAATATGCCCATTTTAAAAGTATAATCAAAACAATATGTTTCCTTGGTTAGTCACTATGAAAAGTTCCTAGCATTGAGATATACAGATGTTTTTTCATGAAGGGAAGACTTAATATGACATGTGAAAGACGTGCCTAGATGGATCTTTCTTTTTTTGAATCAGCATACCGACATCTAAATGGATAAAAACCAGTAAAGCATTACATAACCTTTAGTAATATTCAGTTAACGTAATTTGCTATATTTATTTATATTTCTATTAGCTGACCTAACTTTTATCCTTTGATCTTCTTTCTCCTATTTTTAACAATCATTTGTGGATTAGGAGGCTTTTAGTTTTCTATCTAATTGGCATAAAGAGTGGGACAAATTTCAAGCTCTCCATGAACCAGCTGCTATGAAATCATGCAGAAATATGTGGAGCGACACTAACTTAGATTTCCTGAAAATTTGCCCCAGATGTGTTATGCACAGTTATATGTTAGTGCCTAAATTATGCTTTTTTTCCTTGAGGTTTGCAAGGTTTCGCTGTGGCATTGCATTTCTGGATGTGTACTACTTCTGGTCTATACACCTGAGCAGCCTTGGGAGAAGCAGGGAGTGGTTGGTTGAGCTAAAGCTCCACAAACCTGGGTAATGTCCACACAGTTCCTCCTTTAATTCTCATCAGGTTAGTAACTCAAGCTGTACGAACAACTGTTTTTTGGTTTGGCATCAAAAAAGAAAGCAACAAAATTCTGGTTTTAGTTAGACACAACATTCTTTTCAATCTGATACAGACAATTTTATTTCTCTTTCCTTGTATGCTAAAGCTTACAAAACCCCCATGCATATGTGGTTTTAAGGGACTGAAACGTTTCACTGGTCGTTTTGAAATTCCGGTACATCCCTTCATCCTGACCTGTGGTATATAGCCAATAACCACAGCTATTGGTCAAATTATAATGCCTAACCTAGAAACCTTAAGAAACTGTGGCCCATGTCCTGCACTGTGTTACATGTCTGGGCTAGTGGAGAGAAATGGTAGAGGGTTGTCTCGGCACCCGCAGCTCTGGGCAGTACTGGGGCACTCACAGGCTAAGCTGGGGCAGTGGCTAAGGAGCCAGCTGGTATACCACAGCCTTGAGAGACCCTTCTAAAGTTCTGGCTAAATTGTACCTAGATAGCTGATGCTTCACTCATTAGCTTCTGGGCAGAAAAGTGTTCCTTTCTTTGTCCCCTGCCTCCCTGAAAATGTATATTCCTGCTCTGAAGAATTCAGAGCAGTGTTAGTGGCTAGCGCTTGTAAATACCCCACACTGACTGCCCCCCTCATCTCTGAGCTTGCCATGTGCAAGGAAAGACCTATTTTCCTCTTAGCTTTGGAATGAGTTAGATATTATGCAGGTTTAATCTCCATGGCATTTTCTTCCTCTAATTCAACCTGCAAGGATTTATGTAACCGACATTATTACAGACTAATTAAAACTAACAGTCTTCAAATGGTCGCACATACTTCTTTATACTTCCTTTGCTTGTGGCAATGTGACAGACGGTGTTCAAGCATCCAGAATAACTGTGCTTGCTTCCTGTTATATAAGATGACTCCTTAAAATAGACTACTGAGAGATTTTTTTTGTGTTGGTGCCTTTTTTTTTTATTTTCCCTTCCCTCCAACCAGCTTCACAAAATCTCAGCACTGTCCTCATGTAAGAGAGTATGAGTACCCTTCTGTTTCTGCTGCAAACTTATTTAATCTTGGTAGAAAAGAACATGAAAACCAGCTTTGTTTTTTGTCATTCCACTTTTTCCTGTGGCATCAGATAGAGAAGGGGAGATGGCATGGTTGCATGCCTTATATTTCCTTATATTTATACTCCTCTAATTTCCAAATGTGTTGTCCGGGAAGTTCTTGTGATAGTGAGTTCACCTGCAGCAGTGGCAGCCAGCCTCTCTGTGCTTGTGAGCCAGTTTACTCCCAGCCAGATGTTCAAAGGCTGATACAATTCAGTCATGCTTGAAAAAATTCTGCCTCTTGCTTGGTAAATAATGATAGCGTAATCATCTCTTGCCCTCCTAACACACACTGTGGTAACTCCGGTTTGGCTGGCTGCCCCACCAGCCAGCTTCCCTGAGCGCCTCCGAACAGTTGTACTAACAAGCTCCGTTGCTGAGCTGGTGGTCTTCTGTTCCAAAATGAGGGTTCCTGTAATCTCCTCCTCCAAGAGGATGAGTGTTTTCCTCTTCTGCTTCCTTCAGAAGCAATACCGGGTGTGGCATCAGGTCCACAGACAGAAATCCCTCTAATAACTCAGAAAATGCTTGTTCCTGAAATCTGTCCAGCCCTGCAAGGTCCTGTAGCCTCCGCAGGAGCTGAAGGCATGCAGCACGCATCACAGGCGGCGCTTAGGTCCTTGCAAAATTGAACTTGCACAGCAAATTTATCATATGTTCAGAAACAAGTGATCTAAGATTGGCCTCAGTGAGCTTCAAAGCATGATCTTATCTCCTGAGATTCACTGAAACTGCCCCTAAGGTTATTGATTTGCATTTGCTGTGATCAGAGTGTGTCTCCACGCAGTGTTAGAGATGTGAAATATTACCATGCGGAAAGGCCCCGCAGATACGCGGTTTCTCCTGGTACTGAATGCTCTCTAATTACGTGTCACATAGTCCTTGGGTCTTCTTTCCACGTCTTCATTTTCAGAGGTAGGTATCTAGACCAGAAAATAAATCCAAAGGGGACTATAAATGCACTCTAGCCTGGGGAACACAATGGCAAATGAGTCTTAGTACAGAGGGTAGGAGCTAATAATAGAGTAAGGACGGTAACATCAGCCCCGAATGGGCATCAGCGTGTTGTCAGCGATGAGCTGGCTGCATTTCATCCGCCTGCTGCCTTTCCAATATTATTTGATTAAATGAATCAATGGGGCAGTAACCAGACAAAGCAAAAAATAGGTAATATGACATGTATGTGAAGTAGGTACAAGAGCACATAATGACATGAAAGAAAAAAGGAAGTCGGTGGTGTTGGTGACTGAAGGAGAGAGATCTGTGGGCTGGTAGCGTTGTCTGGCGCAGCGTGGTGCTGTCCCAGCTCAGGTGGAAGCAGTGTGATGATGTTTGCCCAGGCTAACGAGATGCCAGATTGACTCCCTGTCCCGTGCTCCACAGCGCTTCTGTGCCTTGGCTTGTGCATGCAGGGCTGGTGTGGGGGCTGATCTGCAGGGGGGAAAGTCAGCTGGCTGTGTTGCATGTGTGTGTTCATATATATATATATATATATATATATAAATCATTTTTTGTTGTGGGACATACTTCTTCTTGCCAAAATAATTGTATCAGTGCAGCTGCTCTTGTGTAATTGCAATTTTATCATTAGGTGGCACTTTACATCATTATATTCCCCATTCCCCTTGCTGTTGGGAATAAACTGTACCAGAATAAATACTTTCATGCTAAGAAGGTTATTTGCTATAACTAGGCTGCTGAAATTACAGTGGGGTAACTTATGCTTAGACATGGACAAAAAAAATTGTATTTATATGGCATAAGTTAAGGCTGGTCTGTCTATGTCAGCTTTACAGTGCTTTTGCCCGGTACACACACAGTGTGTGCCTGTTGATTTCCCACTGAAGCACCACATCAGGGAGAAGAATAAAATTTATATTTAGAAATTTAATGAAATATTTCTTGTGGTGTGAAAAGGTGGTCTTATCAGCTACTTTCAGCTAAAGTACTTGCTCCTCTCCCCTGCCCTCCAATATTTGTATACTTCTGCATTGTAACATCCATTCTTGAATGACTGCTTGAGTGAGGCTCCTTTGGTGATGCCTACAGTTTATGGTGATGCTGCAAGTGGACAAAATAGAAGACTTACTGAAAATAGCAGTTCAGAGAGTGTGGGAGGCGGTGCGGCTGTGTGCCAAGGTGTGCAGAGGAGTCCCCTGGCTGCTCCATCAGCCTCGCTCTGCACCGCGAGTCTGATGGGTCCTGTCAAAGCCAAAGGACTGGTTTTAAACTCTGTGGCGTGGTGAGAGGGTGCAGGGTGGGTGTTTTTTTTTGGCTAGGAGAAAGTGCTATGATACGCTGGTATCTGCAAGCAGCCTTTTAGAGAGGGCTGATTGCTATCTAAATTTGCCGGGTATTGGGACACAGAAAAAATCAGGGTGGGAGGATGAAGGGAGAGTCTGCCT
Source organism: Ibycter americanus (assembly GCA_035590275.1). Lineage (NCBI taxonomy): Eukaryota > Metazoa > Chordata > Aves > Falconiformes > Falconidae > Ibycter > Ibycter americanus. Next base: position 87,580,458 of record JAVJGI010000062.1, read on the forward strand.
GAGGCTCCGCAGAGAGTACTACATAGTTTTGTTTTGAGCCCAGGAGGCCTGAACTGATAAAGCTGAGCAGGCTTAAATAAGTCCCAAATGGATCAATACCTTACAGATAGAATGAAGTTTTCATTTTGATCTGAAACTTCAACAGGAGAACATTTTAGTCTGAAGGAATGGAGAGTTCTTTGATACAAGGAGGCAGCCCCAGACATGCCAGATCGGTTGGGCAACTTCATTTTAGCTACACTACTCACTCAATAAAGTTTCCATCCTCTCTTGTTTAAATCAGATACAAGCATTTCAAGTGAGAGCAGAGTCTCGTGACATACATTCCAAGTTTTATGTTCTGGCTAGCCGTTGAGCTAAGGGGTTGTTGGTTGTTTAAAATGACGAATATACTGGATGTGTCAGGGTGATCAGATTTTCAGAATGGAAAACCAAGGGCTTCTCTTGCTGCACACACAGGGTGAGGGAGCATTTGGACTCTTTGTGCCTTGCTGCATGTAGCTTTAGTAGGGCAAAAGGAATAAATCAATCTCTCTGTTATCTTCTGGTCTGGAAAGTATATTCAAATTTTTCTGTATGCAGGATGTGCTTTTCCAGATAATCAACAACCCGGACTGCAGGGCATCAACATCCACAATCGACTTTCTCAAAAAAATGTGAAAAGCTACACTGCTATAGTTCTAATATCAGCTGATGGTTTTGGGGGTCCTTCCCCAAGGCCAGACTTGATTCTTTGTAGTGCTCTAGGTACTATATACTCTAGGCCTTCTTCCATAAAGCTCTTATTCTGAAAAATGTCCCCAAAAGGTGAACAAACATTCCTGAGAGGAACCACAATGAAAGACATTTGACTAGAAAGCTCTATCCATGGAAATATGAGGCAACCTGAGCTTAGAAGATGGACAGTTCTGGAAGAAGGTTGCATCCATCTGCCTCTTGTAAGTAGGCAGAAATAAAATGCTTCAGTTTCAAAGGTCAACAGTAACATAAATTGTGCAAAACTGGATTGATTTTTTGAGGTAGCTGCATAAAACCATTTAAGAAATTTGATTCATAACCTCTTTGGTGGTGGGTTTCTCAAGCGTATGTTGCGACATCGTCTACCCTATAATGAGATGCATAAGAAGTCTTTGGTCAGTAAACAGCTTCATCATTCAACTCCATAAAAAGCTGGATACAACAGACCTAGAAGCCTCTGTGTGGTATGGAAGGACGGTAGGTGATAAGGTGACTTTCCCTTGGATATTATCCACTGTCTGTGGATGCACAAGCTATTTGCTGACCTCCTCCCACATTTCTCTAATTTGAGGTAATCCATACCATTCTTGGTATGACCAAGGTTTTGCTTTGAATGTGTTGCAGTAGTGCACAAAGACAGCTGTGAAATTTGGTGTTGTCTCTCATTCTACTACACGGCACTTGACAACAGCGTCAAGTTAAGCTACAGGATTTACTCAGGGGGCTTTAACAGGGTGCCTAGCTGATGCCCAGCTGCCTGCTCTGTAACAGAAGAAGCCACAGCACATGGCTGATTTTCAGAAATCCAGCTCAAGTTTTCAGCTTTGACATTACAGAGATAATGTTTTCTGCACCTTTTTAGGTGGTATCTCTCTCTCCCCTCCCCTTTTCTGGCTTGTGCATTTTCATCTTCAATTTCAAGGGCTGACTTCTGCAAAATGCATCATTGTACTCTCTTCATTGCAGAGGACTTGATCTACCACCACTGCATTCCAGACTTCTGATGATGTGTTCCTTTCAAAGCAGTAGAGATCTACCATTCCAAACCAGAGCATCACAGTGCTGAGCTTGTCATAGGTGCTGTCTTTCTCCAGTTCTTCTGCGCTCTGTCAGGTAGAAAAGAAATACAGTAAGAAATACAGCTTTTGTCTTCTTCTTAGGGTGCTATGTGACAGGGGCCAAATGGTGGCTGTTTGTTACAGAGAGCAGAGGTGGCAGGATCTGGCAGCAGGCTGTCCCTCACCTTCCTTTCTGCATTCATCAGCTTTTAATGTAGAGCAAATGGGAGAGCAGGGTAAAATATATTGTAGAACCATATAGGTGTACTTTGGCAACTATAGGAATTTCTGAGGTAGGTGTGCAGAGAAAGAAGAACTGGAAACTTTTTCCAAGTCCAACAGAAGAAAACTCTGTCCATAAGATTCGTAGCTTGACAGTTTGGTTTCCTGACTATGGGATATTCATTATGAAGCAGGTAGATGTAGCTGAACTGATTTTCCAGACCTTCTCACCAAAGAAAGAGCTTCACAGAGAAGTGACTCTGCTCTGATGAAGGCAATGCATTGGCCTGATCTCTTGTGTCAGGGAGCTGCATTACTGAGAGAGTTCTCTCGGAACAGTAATTTTCTTCCTGTTTTTTCAAGTATTCTCTGAGCTGTTGGTAATTTTTAGCCTACTGCTTGCTTTGATGATGAGGGCCAGGATTTTTAGAAGAATATGCTTTGTACCAAGATGCTGTCTCATAGGGGGTGTGCCTTTTGATAGGATTGCACCAAGCAGCAGGTGCTGTGGGTCAGGAACCTGTGGGTCGCTGGCGAGGGAGCAGCCAGGAGAGCCCAGCACTGAGGGAGCTGGCTTTCAGTAAACCAACTCTCCAGGAAAAAAAGCTTGAGGTGCAGACATCTCTGCGAAAGCTTCAGGTGTTTATTGAGCATGATTTGTCTCGTGAAAAGCAAGGAACAGAAAGTTTATCATTCTCCTAACCCTTGAACTAGAGAATGGTGGGGAGAGGCAATAGGATGGCAAGAGGAGGGTTCGCGGTCCCAGCTGAATGTCCCAGCTTGGGAAATGAGCTTCCATCCCAACTGCACCAAGTGAAACATTCATGCCTAGCTCTCATTAGAGCAAAGAGCAATATTCTGGCATGCAGACAATAAAAATATACCACAACAGCAAGGTCTGTATCTGAAAAGAAAGAAGACGATCAGTTTTGTATGCATTTTAAGAGGAGAAAAGATTTTTCTGGCTAATATTGCTGCTCATATTTGTCATACCTACCATGGACCCGTGAGACTCAGAGACTGCAACCCCTCTGGTGATCTGAAAGCAGATCAGACCCTGGCTAATTCCTCTGATTTCCCTCCCCCCCGTATCCATCAGTCCGAGCTGCATTTTATCAATATTTAACATGAGTTACTGGCACCTTATTCAGGTGGAACAGAGGGGTGAATATGGGTGTTATAAAAAATCACAAAAGAGGTTGGGATCCAAGTCAAATCAAACAGCAAACACATTTCTCCAGCATCTTTATATGTAACAGGATGCATTTAGAGGAACACTTTTGGCATAGCATTTTAAACCATTGTAAATAATTTCTTTCCTTTTTAGAGGTATTTTCAAAAATTTACTTTTGCTAAGAAAGAAAAATACATGTCAAATACTTGTTCAGTTTAGCAGTATGCCCAACTGCCTCAGAAGTGCCCTCAGAACTGGAAAAGAATTGGCTTTCACTGAAATTTGTACAAGTAATAAACAAAAAGCTGCAGATTAAAGGCTTTACATCTCTTAAATTCTGCTTGTCGGTGCCTGTGCCACACATCTCACTTCTTTCCGGCAATGTCTTACTACTTTGTGTGGTGTCTTTAATTTCATGTTGTGTCTTATTTCACTTTACTGGAAACAGAAAAATCAAGAACAAAAGATTTGTTTAAAAAATAACAGTAATTGCCAACAGTAATAGTGTTTTCCAGTTCCATAATTTTTCATAATAATTCGTTTTGTGCCATGATTACGGTAGGTTGCATACTAAGGTCAGCTCCCAGAGGAGGTGAGGTCCGAGCTAGCAGAATGCTGAGCATTCCTGCAAGAGGCTGGGCACGTAGAACTTCCCCTGCAAATGGCAGGGTATGAGGGCATGTAGCATTGTGTAGAATTGCTTCCTGAATCTCCAGTAGAGACAGAAGGTCTTATACTAAACATTGAAGGTGGTTTGGGTGAAATTTTTGTCAATTTTTTTTCCCCAGCCAGAAATGTGGATTTCATTAAAATTAAATTACTTCATCAGCTTCTGCTGATTTAGCTTATGTCCTTCCAGAAAGTAAACAACTCACAAGAAATTTTTAAATGTGTTTTGGTTACAGCCTTGCAAAAGGAAGTAGTTATTAACTTCTTCACTTTGACATTGTAGTTTGGCATTTGCTTCAATTCCATTTAAATTGATATTCTAAGAATGAAAACTTTAATTTTGGATTGAATGAATCGGTGAGACTGATACAAAGTGATTTTGTTGAAACTTTGCAAAGAAAAGACATTTTGAAAGGAAAAATAAAGCATAATGTTTTATTGCTTTCAGAATTGTAGTGACATTTCTTTCATAGCATCATTGGACCAGAGAGGCTGGAAGGGACCTCAGGATGTTTCTAATCCAACCCCCTGATGAAGAGGCACAGCTCTGATGTCAGACAGGTTGCCCAGGACTTTATCCGTCTTGGTCTTAAACCTCCCCAAGGACAAAGACTGCACAACCCTTCTTGGCTGTCTTCAGGGTGAAAACATTTTCCTTATTCCCTGTCCAAACTTTTCTTGTTTTGATGTATGCCCATTAGCTCTTCTTCTCCTTCCATGCCCTGGTTTGAAAAGCCCGGTACCCTCCTTGTGGGTACTGGGGGGATGCTGCTGGGCACCACCAAAGCCACAGTCACTATTTGTGTGAATATGCTGAGGAGTTCTAGATTAAATTACTATTTGTCAACCATTCATGAATTTCTTTGTGCTTCAGTATATCTCCATGAAGGTGGGATCATAATATTTCTTTTGTTTTGCTTACAAGCTGTCGGGGTTGGACTGATTTTAGCATGTGTGCAGTCTGTTAAGAGGAGGACCTCAGTCTCAGACCTTAGCCTATGTGACAGCCATGGTGATAGTCTTCAGTAGCTGAAAACAACTCGTCTCAATTATCACTAACTTATGGTGGTGACTTAAATAAGTACAAGTCAGGGCTAACAGGAATTCTTAGAGGAAATATTTTATACTATGACAGGAGATTGCTTGTCAGAGCCAGGCTTAAGTGCACTGAATTTTGGTGCATCTGCGTTGTCAGAATGATTTGCTATTTGTATGCTGGTGTTATTTTAAATGTGCTGGCTTCCAAAATATTGATGAGGCAAAAAAATCCTGTAAAGCTTACCTGCCTTTTGGCCTTTTAATTTATCTGTTTAATTATTCTGCCAACCAGAAAGTTAAACAATGACAAAACGGGCTGTGAATCCGTGTGCTGGCTGCTTTTCCTCCTGGTGTTAAGCGAGGGTTTTGCTGGATGGGACAGAGATGAAGCAAAATAGCTTTCCACATAGCGTGTGGTCAGGCTTTAGCATCCAAGGTAATAGAATAACTGTAATCATATAAGCTCCGTAAAACTTACAGTTAAAGAAATTGCTTTATGTGATTTTAAGGACTGTTATTAAATGGCCAGTGGTTTGTGAGCCTCTCATTGCAAAGCTGCTGTTAGTTTTTCATTTGTCGTGACTGTCATTACCTCTTGTTCACGAGGAGAGCTGGCCTGCGGCTCGCTAACCAGGAGTCCTGTCCCATGGTTTGAAGTTTGCCGGGTTGTCTCAGACATGGGGAAAATCTGTTTGCCAGCCGTCCCTGGCGGTGTTTCCAGGAGAAGGCAGTGTAACAGTACATCTATGCCCCTAATATTTTCCAGCAAACACTTGAAGTCTGAGTGATCTGTTGACATTTCTTGTTTCACACAATGACAGTACAAATATAAACCAGGGCACATCTCCTCGTTACTTAGTGGCCATGCCAGTGTCTGACCATCTAAATCTTTAGTATATACAGGCAGTACTTCTTAACACCCCAAGCCTGAACTGGATGGAGCTTGTTTCTGACCTTACCTTGAAAGATACTAGTGCTCCTGTGCTGTGCAACTGAAGTTAAGGCTGCTCTGGTCTGTGGCTGTCAGACTGCCTGTGCAGTTTTCCCATGGGGCTTGAAGATGCATTGCCAAGTAACCATGGCAGTAATTGGTAAGTGCTTACATTTGAATTCATTTAAGTTATAGTGAATGTAGCTGGTTTTCTTCCCATATTAAACTAGTGGTAAACATCTGATTTTACTTTAGGAAGTATAATGGCTCAGCTTGCTTCATGCATTAAGCATGCAGTGACGCATATCCAACTCATCCTCAGAGCTTTCCAAGAATGGGATAATGCTGTGAGCACTGTCATCTGACTACCGTTTTTTAATAAAAGCATTTTTCAGAGAGAAAAAATAAGCTAGATTAATAATAAAAACAACCTCTACCAACTCTTCAAAAAAAAATTGACCAGTGATTTGTCTTCTGTTTTTGAGTGCTGAACATTTTCTTAAAGTTGGGTCCTTCTGCTGGTCACTGTAATCACTCTTTTCTCTAAAAATGCAGGTTGATTAAGTGTGTCTGCAGTCAATAACACAGCAGGAAAGGTGAATCAGGTCATTTTTATTGTGTGTGTGGTGACCTGGATCAGTAATGCCTGAAATTTGGGAATAGTAATAAGAGAAGAGAATGAGGAGAAAAGGAAAACATAAAGAAAGGAAAGAAAGCAGAAGTGATCTTTCTCTAGCTAAACGTATCAAGTTATTGAGTCAAGATGTAGTTTTCTTGATGGACACTACTGAAGGGCAAGGATAATTTTGTGTAGAAAATCCAAATGTGATCATTCATTTGATTTGTGGGGGTTTTGGCCAGTGCTACCTCTATGCAGGAGAGCTAATTAATGATCCTGTTCCCAAAGACAGAAGGACTGTCACTGAATCAGGGTTTTTCAGGAACTTTTAGGTTAGGTAAAAAGATCTTTACTGGAATACAGTGGTACCTGGTGAAGAGAATCTTGTGGATCAAACAGTAATGACTTGAGAAGTGGTTTGTTTCTATCTTGTCGTATCCTTCTCTAAAGCTAGGAGTTTCACCCAAATGACAGCTGTGTAGAATATGAGACCTCTGCCCTGCAATATGTACTTGTGTAGGACTTTGTGCTTCTCATTAAGCTATCAGTCTTCAAACATATTCATCTTCATTTTGATGCAACCTGGGAACAGCCCTGCTGCCAGTGGATTGACATGAATTTGAACTTGATATAAAAGCAGACCTGAGCTGTTAATTTGGCTTAAGATTGCATGTACAACAAACCTCAGATTTTATATGACCTGTCCTTAATGAAGTTTGAAGCCCTATTTTGACTCTGTTAGAATTAAATAAGTTAAAAATAATGAGTTTCTGGACAGTTACAATACAGTTCCAGGGGAAAGCACAGTCACTAAGGCGCTGTGGCCAAACCATCTGAATTAACCACCCAAGAAGTGAAAGATTGCAGCCTGGGACAGCTTTATTGTTGCTATGAAATTGAATGCATGCATAAAAATAAAGAGAACAATAAGGGGCAAGTGTTTACTGGGCATTAGAGAGATGTTTATTATACCTTCTACAGCCTAAGCAGAAAGCTCAAATTATCTCCAGATTTTAAAGGCATTGTAAAATAATTAAACACAAATACTAAGAATCTTACTGGAACTACAAATCCAAGAAATGTTCCTCTGAGGATTCTTATTTCATTCTTCACATGTCTTACTATGCTGCAACACCACAGCCCTGGGTTTGACCACACAGAGAACTGAAGTGGAATAAAGTTGCCCTGGTTCTCGTTCGTAGCTCCTAATTCCTGCTGGAAGGCAGGGAATGTGGGCTGGGAAGGGACATGGCAAGCCAACTGCAAGATCCGTCTCTCTGTCTTTTTGCTTTCAGGCTGGGTGAGGAAAACTGTCCATGTAGAGATATGAGAAAAAGCCCCTGGAGGTTGTTCTCGCTCTGCTTCTCAGGTGGTACCCCGGGTTGCAGCAGATGGTGGGGAGGCAGCCCGGCCCCTCGCAGCAGGGCATGGCTGTTAGCTTGTTGGCTAAATGTCCTATAAAGCAGCTCTGTTCTCTTTATTCATCTTTATGCACCTTTAGAAGATGCAAAGAAAGGCATGGCATAAAGGAAGCCGTGGTTCCTGGCCAGATCATCACCCCCCAAATAGAAAAATGAGATTCTGTGTGAATTTAATTCCGCGCTTAATACTACGTGCCTCAGATTTAATGGTCAGGGAAGTGCTTGCCATAGTAATTCAGGCATATTAGCCATGTCAGGTAAGTGTGATTTAGAGCACCCTTATGCACAAGCCGGTTCAGGAGGTTAAAGCAGTAGCAGCCAAGGCAAAAAATGTGAGGGAAGAAGCAAGGGAGAGGAAGGAAGTATGCCGACAGGTATGGAGCCCCCCCCACCTATGCAGGCGATTGGGAGGAAGGGAATCACTTCTGGTGGTGATGATTCAGAGAAGCTAGGTTAGATCCCTATAATTAGAAAAGGTGAACATCCCATTCAGTGCCCCGTGTCCAGCCTGTGCAGGCAACACTGACATAATTCAGTCACCAAAGATTCTGGCAAAGAAGAAACTGTTGAGTGACCCTGTGTAACCAAAAATCAAGACTAGCTTTTCTCACAGAAAATGGTTATAATTGTTATATTGTTATAATTTTGCTGTATCCCATTGGTTTTCCTTACAGCTACACGGCAACCTATACAATATGATGACTCATTTCATACAAACATATTTACCCAACACAGAAAATACACCGCGAACCCACATTTGTGTTGGAAATAATCAAAACTAATGGCAGGCTTCCAGCATATTTTTGTCTGACATTCCATCAGTTAACCAAAATACCGTGCAGACTGCATTTTACTTAGTAGGTGACAGTCAAGAATTTCTACTTTTTTCTACAGGAAGAATTATGGCTGGGGTTTTAAAAAAAAAAAAAAAAGAGAAGTCATCGGTAAGGTTTTGCTTTGAGGGTGGGGCTGGGTAATGGTGCCTTTCACTTTCAGGTGCCCAGCCTGAGACCATGGGATATGAGTGTCTCGCGCTGGGTAGATGTATTTTCTAAGGAGTGGTATATCTGCACAAGTGCGCTTAGAGGGTTTGTTCAGGAGACTCATTTCCAAACTGAACTTCCATCTGTTTTCCAATCCAGGGCTAAGACACAGCAGCAAAGGCAGCTTTGGATAAGTAAAGATAGCATTTTAATTACTAGGGAACATCATTAATCTCCTTTGGGCTTGTCAAACCAGCATATCCCCTGGTAAGCCATCCCTTGCACATATTTAAAGTTCATACCATACTCCTTAAGCGGTGCACCCAGTGAAGAGTATTTGTCTTATAAAATGAAATTTATGCCTCCAAATAACTAAGAAAACGAGATTTTTTTCATTTAATGAAAATTGCAAATACTTACACCATTGAAGTTAGCTAGTATGAGACTGTTTGGCCTCCACAGCTTGAGAGCCGCTTTCTCTGTGGCGAATACGGTGTGAAAGTGAGCATAGTTTCCATTTTTATTTTGACACAGAAACTGATATGCCAGCTCACTGGCCCCTAAGATCTGGAGTTCTGTTTCCAAGGGTGATAAGTAGTGGGTACATCATAGTGTAATATGAAATTCCAGTAATGAATAATCATATGGAGATATACAGCCAAGGAAATTCCTTCAGGTGTCAGTGGTGAAGGGGCATCAGGTACTGACGTGTGAGAGTCACTTTTACTTATCAGTTATGATCTTTGCTGACACAAGTGTGAATAACATTTTAAATACTCACTTAAATGTCTAATCTCCTTCTGAACCTAATGAACCTGCTGGCCTCACTGACCTCTGCTTTGACAGTGCGTCCTAAAGTTTTAATTTTGCCTTGGATGATGTGTTGGTGAAAAAATAATTTCTTTTATCAAGCTAAATGAATGTCCTTTGGATTTTATTAGCAGCGTCTGTTTTCTTACTTAAGTGAGAGGAAACAAACATGCCACGAGTTGGCATAGCCAGGCTCACTGCAGTCCATGACCGTATGCGAATTTATGCCAAATGAGGTCCCAATGCACTTGGTTCGAGTTGGAGGCACATGAGCATTATGTATCGCAGGGAGACTTTATTTATTGTTCTTTTCTTTAAGTGCTGCATCACATCATTTTGTTTGGTCGATTTTTTTTTCTCCCCTGACTATCGCTTAGTAACAAATGGATGTATAGATTTTTCCTCCGTTTTTGAAGTTGCTTTTTGCGAGCAGCCAGAGCTGTCTCTCTAGACAAGTTTCCAAGGAGCATACTTTGCCTCCCTCGCATCTCAGAATTACCTCTAAGCTGGCTTACTTCCATTTCTTCAATGAACCCCACAGAGGATCTTCAGCTTTCAGAAAGTTCGTATCAGTCATGAATTGGCTTCCAGTGTAGGGAGTTAGCTCTACAATGAATGTGTTTGAAAATCCCAGCCTGCCTGTGGAGTTTTAAGGGAAAAAGTGTATCACCATTTCTGTGTAGGTGGGAGGTGAAAAGTGTTCTGACTGCCCAAGGATACACCTTATTAAACTTCAAAAAACAACAAGCAAAGAACATCCTTTCAAGAAATGACCTCAGTCTTTGCTATGGATCAGGTGGACATTCGAAGTAGGTCCCCTTTCCTGCCAGCAGTCCATCGATTTTATTTGTATTGAACTCTAATCAGCTTTCTAATGCCCCTCCTGCAATCTCAGATCTTGATCTCGTGATGATTTCCTCTGCCACAAATCTTGAAAGATTTCAGAAAGTCTCCAGCTGCTTGTTTACATAGGGACGCTCAGGAAAAAAATAATTCACATTAACTGGAGGTGTGAATCCGAAGTATATTAGCTAAATGGGATTAAATATATGTTATTGTGGAAGATAATTCAATAAAATGGCATTGCAGCCACTTCTGTTGTGAATGAGTGTGTCCACACGGTGGTCTAATACAGTTAAAATGACATATTTCAAAAATTTAATTTGGATCCAGTTCTTTGTGTGTCTCTGTGGTCACAATCCCTGCTGCAGCCATACGGCACACTGTGGGAAACTGGTTTGCATTGCACTGGAGCCCACTGGGCACCCCACATAGTTCATGGCTGGTATCACTTGGCTCAAGCGGGATGTAACGTAACTTGGGAGTACGAGCAGTTTATTGTCGATACGGAAAGCCATGCTGCCATCATCGCCGTTACTGCAGTAGTATGTACAGTCTCAAGTGGAAATCAGAGTCGTATTATACTAGATAATAAATGAAAACAAATTAGCTGGCTCCTGTACAAAAAGCAGAGCCTAACATCTGTTGGCTGGGCTGGGCAGGCCAGGAGCTGCAGCAGCGTCAGGTCTCCCAGGTCTAGCCTGGTGCTTTGCCTGGGAAGTCTGGCGATCCAGAGGGTCTGCATGGGAAAGCTAGGCATCTGGCTTGCCTTGGAAAGTAAAATGTGAGAATTTCTAACCTCCTGTGCTAGATCGCAGGGCCAAATCAGCATCAGCTGGCATGACTGCCTGCGTTCAGAGCAATGCTAACCACCCGAACTGGATGATTTCACTTGTGCAAATGTGCTCGCAAGAAAGCCACGCTGTACATGTTCGTGTTGTGCTGCAGCCTACATCTGTTTAAAATATCTTTCTCTCCTCAGTTAAACGCCATGGGAGTTACCTGAGGTGTATTGCCTTTTTGATCCCCTTCAAAATTCAGTCAAGTCTGATAAGGCTTGTAAATGATTTTCTAGCCTGCCATGCATTGATTTTTCACTCCTTGGGCAAAAACAGAAAACCTCATAAAGTTTGGAGAAACAGTTCATTGCTTTTTCATACATTTTGCCAGTCGCCGTCCAAAAATATAAAGGAAAATGCAGGTTCGTCCATTTGAATGCAATCTCAAAGGTTATAACTGTCAAACTAGATGCAGTTCCAAAGTTTTGAAAAAGCCAGGTACCTCCAACAACATTTTTTCTTTAAGAAAATGCCAGATATGGGCTTGGTTGGGTCAAGAAATGGTTTGTGTCACACTATCAGCTTTGTAAAAGGAACAGCAAATGCTGGAGAAGCATTTAGTGGCAAGATGGATAATGGCTCTGTCAGTCAACTTAGAAAATTGCTTTTAGGAAACGTATTTTCACCCAAGATGAGTCAATGAGACCAGATCTGTGACCAGAGTGGGTGGACCCACTGTCTGTATTTAAGACTAGACTGCTGAGCTTGACCACAGACGTAAATTTTTCAGTGTGTTTGGCCAACATGAGTATTTTTTATTGTTGCACAGAGTACACGATTTTGTTTAAAATAATTTTATAGTGAAGCTAAGACATAGAGAAAATCTTGATTCAACATGGACACCTTCATAAAAGCATTAGTGATGGACAGCGTGAAAGCTGAAATTGAACCCTCTCTAACCATTGAGATGTTGCTAGGAAAAGGAAAAATTGGTGCTTTTTGCTTTGGTTTTGACCAACATATTTTGATTATGATATGAGAAAGAAAGCAGACTCATACAAGAGAGGTCCAGGTTATGAACTGCAGTCTTTAGACCAGAGGGGAGGGGAAGGACAAGGATAAGGAGGTGGTACAGAAACTTCTGAGTCGTGATTCTGTGTCAGGCCAATTAAAATCTCCTAGCGATTTTCTTTTATTAAAAACTAATCTATCTGGAACTGCTTTGCACTTGCTGTAGGCTAGAGGAATACATGCTGGCGGTGCACACAGTGTGCACACGACTGGCTGACATATGGCAACTTCATGGCCAACAGTAATTTGTTCACGTGTCTGAGACATCTGATGCAAACACAAGGTACTTGCATACTGATATGAGTGTGTGTGTATATAAACAGCTATATATCTATATTCAATCTTCTTTTCCTGACTCCTTGGGATAAAATAATGTAATTACCTTTGTAAGTTCGACGTTGGATAGTATATCCTGATACCAGTGTAATGAAGCTAAAGCTTCTTAAAACTCAGGAGGATTTAGAATTATTGGTCTTGACTGTCACACTTCAGCAAAGTAAGGAGAGCTACTGTCAGCACAGACTACTTTTATACCTACCTTAAGTCATAATTTGTCTGTCAAAGCAAACAACGTGAAAGTAGCCTCAGGAATTGTTATATCCATCTCTTCTTTGAGGTGCTGCTCCAGTTGACCTGCTCTGTTTAAAGTGCTCGTTTTACAGAAGGGAAACCGTGGGACAGCGTGATTAAGATGAACATTATCCTTGGGCAGTGCAGAATACACAAGTATTGGAACAAAACAGCCACAACAAAGGCTGAATGTTGAATTGTTGCTCAAAACAAAGCATTTTGCAAAAGAAAAGTACCGAATGTTTCTGTTCCAGAAAAGCTTAGCTTTTTAATCAAAGTCTATACAAACTTCAGCATTCTTATCTAGCAATAATATAGTATTAAAAATAGTCTTTATTGTCTTCCCTGCTTAGTGATTAATGCAGCTGTAGTTGGTATGTGTCTCCATTGCATTGCAAACAGCAATATTTTCACTGGTCGCCGTTTGTGCAGTTTTTAGATTGGCTTATGTTTTAAGAGGTAATAAAAGTTGAAAACAGCTAGCGCAAGGCTTCTTACACCTCAGCAAGTTCACCTGAGCATTTAATACTAGTTAACAGTGGCTGCTTATGTCCAAACATTGCACAAGTATTCATTTTCTAATCAGAGGCTTATGAATGAGACACAATTTTGTGTGAACCATTTGGTGACTGAACTTAATTTTAGAACAGAAGTTGCCATATAGCACATATTTAATGGGAAGTTTTGGAGCTTTCTTGGAGGCTGAACTGTTTCAACAGATGAGAGAGTGACAGAGGCCTGATTGGGACCCTACTTGATTAAAAGTGTGTAAATTTGGAGCAACTTTATGAAGCCAGCAGCTTTAAGCTTGTAATAATGAGTGAAGAATAAGAATTATAAAACTGTTGGGATCAATGAGGTCAAACCTGATATTCTACATAAATAGTAACCTGACAAATACCTTTATTCTTGACTGCTTGTGTTGGTGAGTTTGGGGTTGTTTTCCCTTACTCTCGTCATTTTTCCCACAGAGCCGCTCAGAAATTGAACCTGTCTTCCAAAAAGAAGAAGCACAGGCCTTCTGCATCATCGGTTCCTGAATCTCCTCTCTTCTCTACCAGCTTCAGCAGCATCCTTCAGGCTTCCCCACCCCCTGCACCACCATGTTTGCTGAGGGCAGTCAGCAAAGTGAAAGACACCCCTGGTTTGGGCAAGGTAGGCATTGGAGCATCACTAAAACGCTTGTTTTCTTTGGGAAAAGATTTTATCCCCGTGCCAAACTTTACGGGAATTGGAAGACCGTGTCCTTGCTCGGTTGGCTTTGCTGCGGCTGGTCCCTGAACATGCGTACGAAGGTCTGACAACATAAGTTACTTAATGCAAGGGATCTTCTAACAAAGCTGAAGGTGACTTGAACAGAGCCAGACCTAACTGTGCAGCAGTAATACGCTTTGAGGCCCCGCTGGGCTAAACGCATCTGTGTTGGGACCACAGTGCCGCTAGATGCTGGTGGTGCCCATGCTGCCAGGCTTCTGGAGGAGCTGGTCTCGGTGGTTGTGTCTAACCTGCACAGCAGTCGCTTGCTGTGGCGTGTTCTGGGTTCCTGCTCCCCTTGCTGTCCAGGCTGGTGTCTCGGCTGGACATGCTGTGATGTGCTTCTGGCCCATGTTCCCTGGCTTTCTTCCAGTACAGTCAGGACAAGGCTGGGCCGGGTACCTGAGCAAATCCTCTGCTGATAATCATGAATTGCTCCTTTTTCCTTCTGTCATGTTATTTCCTCCCACTCTCCATAATCATACCCTCTTAAAATGCTATTTAGGTGCATTCTTATAATGGAAAATGGTTGAGGTGGTGGCGGAGGGAGCTAAACAGTTTGCTGTTGCTTTGTTATTTGTCTGAGTGGCCCTTTCTTTTTCCCTGCCACAAACGGAGAGCCTGGCATATTACATCTGGGAATACACGCACGCAGTTGCTGAGGACAGCAGTTTGCTTTAATCAAGGTAGTTTCTTATGCAACCATCTGTGTGCTTGTCCGTATTCACTGAATCCTAAGCAGCGACAATGAGTTTGGTGAAAATCTTTGTGTTTAGAAGAGAAATTGTAATGTGTGATCTGGGAGCGCTGACCATAGGATGGCCTTCAGAACTTTAATTGCTGATTTTGGATACTCACTTTCTTATATTGTGCAGTTCCAGTTTGTTGGTTCGTTGTTTGGTTTTTTTTCCCCCAATGAACAATGGCATTACTTTCACGGATGGTTTAATGCCTGTTTGAACAGGGATTCTCTCCACACAGGGCTCCCTTCCTTTCCTCTGGCCTGGCAGGTGGGAAGAAATGTACAAATCTGTCATGATCTTATAAAAGTTAGCAGTGATGCATACTCTGACTTTAGTGGGAGAAGTAAATTTGAACCTGTACATGATTGCAAGAAGCTGCTATGGAAAATATTTACAATAGAAGCCATCCTGTCTGGATCCTTAGTTTTCTGTGCTTGGGACAGGTTATATTGGGGAAAAAAATAAAAATTCCATTGAGGAATAATGAAGTGTGTGTTCATGAAAGCAAGGGACTAATCTCCCTTTTTGAACTGTGTGAGCACTGTTCCTGGCTATCGGTTTTCAATCTTCCCAGGAAAAGGGTCCGCACATGCACAGAGACACACGTAGCTCTGTCAAAACATTGCGAGCTTGAGCTGAACCTTCCTTGCTTCCCGCATCATTGGTTTCCAGTGGATAGGGCTTGGGAAGCAGTTTCACAATATGCCCAGGCAGACCTATAGTTTCCTGCTTCATCAATACCATGTACCAGAACTTTCCAGGCTTTTCAGCTGTGTAAGTAAAACTGAAATTTTGCAGTCCAGCTGATGAAGAAGGATATTTCTTTTCAGTTAAGGCTCACCATCCCGTAGCTATCAAAGGATATGAGAAATAGCTAAGAGGTTTTAAAAAATCTTTTAGCACATGCTTCTCCAAAGTAGTAAACCAAATTAGGTCAATTCATGCAGTCAAAATAGAGAAAATTCTTTTTTTTTCTTTTTCCCCCACATTTCCATTAGCAAAAATATGTCTAACCTGCAGTTTCTGGAATTCAGCTTCATTTTTCACCTCTTTGGTTTCCTCTAGGAGTCACCCTATAATTATGGCCTGAAGCTTTTCTACTTCCATCAAAGTTTCTTATCAGTTTGCCTCTGTAGCACAATTTTCCTTCTAATATGTCAGAAATAGGTGCAAGGCATAATGAGTAAATAACTGCAGGAAAACAATGTAATTTATCTGTCAGGCTGGGAAAACTTCAGAGGAGGTAATGGAATTTCCAGCTTGTTTGCTTTTGATTTTTATTGTTTTTATTTATACATGCTCTGTTCAGTTTGGTTGGCATATGTTTTGATAGAAGCATGCTAAAAACAGCATTACTTTTTTCAGCGTTTTCTCTCAATATAGTGTTTTCTGGAAGGATGTAAATTTATAAAACATGGACCCATGTGGAGGAAGCGGGTTCAGGGAAGCTAAGTGTTATTTTCAGTCACTTAGGGCTTTTTCTGGTTTGTGTTTAAATAGCATCTCACCAGCAGTCCCAGTGCTGGCATTTAGCGCTGAAGAAATTCTTGTTTCACATTGGGTTTCAGTGGGCTGGGCCATTTCTAACATGACAGTTTGTTACCGGCAAGTCTGGTTCACCAGTACTGGAAGGCTGGCTGTTGCCAAGGATTCTGGATTTCCGAGCCTGCCGGGAACAGCTGTGCAGAGACTGCCCTGGCACGGGCTTCCTGGAGGGCAGGCTCTTTGCCCGAGGGCTGGGAGCCCCGGCGGAGATGCTGGGGGTTGCTGGCTCGCTGTCAGCTTGCGAGCTGTCAGTTTAGCTGTCAGTTTGCCAGGGCAGGTGGGTATCCGAGATGCAGCAGGATAGGAAGTCAGGAACGTCAAAGCTTAGACTTTGAGGTTAAATTTCATTTCACAGTTTTCTAAAATGAACGTGCCACCAAACAGTTGCCATTTCATATTTTCACTTCTACTAGAAATTTCAAAGATTCTACTTCTCGTTGCAAAACTGATGATGATCTATTTAAAACTGTCGAGTTTCTCGGCTGTCATGTGCGGGCATATAATTTTTGTGAGTTAAACTTGGAAGATTTCCTATCAGCAACATATTTAAACATTAATTAGCAGCTCAGTTAGTATAGATATGGGTACAACTGAAGAGTCTAAACTGATGAATTCGAGAGTATGTATTCAGGTGTATGCTTCATACCTTTTCTTACAAAAGGCCTTGCAAATCAAACTGTACCAGCCTGGAATTGGGAAGAAGTATTATTTGAAAGCTAAAGCTCAGCATCGCAGAAGGAGGAAGATGATATTAATAATAAAATGTCAGGACTGCATAATCAGCATTTTACTTCAGTGTTAGATACACCGTTGAGCCTAGCAAAAATACAGCAGTGTCAAAGTGAAATGAAGTAGTAAAGGACCAGATTCTTTGTTGCTCTCATTTCCAAAAAGCTCTCCCTGATGTAAAAGAAAAGGTTTGTGACCATGTCACAATATATTAGCAGTGGTGCTTGTACGGCTCATAACACACACGTGTTCTTTGGGTTTGCATTTGCTGGTGGAGGGAGCTGATCCCAGGTAGTTGTGCAGTATCCTCAGTTGTTTCTTGAGAGCAAAGAGTTTTCTTGTGGGCTGAGCCACAGTTCTTGCTCCCTAAACTGCCACAGCTTGAACATCACTTTCCTTCTCTCTCTGCTGTCTTTGAATCATCATGTTCTGGAGAGTGGCAGATTGCTTTTGCTGGGTTTACACACGGAGAGTGCCACTGGCCTGAATGACTGTGTGTACAGTCTCCCCAAGTCCCATCATTTTCTGCAAGATACCCCTCAAGTCTGTTTTGTCCTTCCTGAAAACGAGCCAAGAAACAGAGCAAAAAGGCTTTCCATGCAGAAATAATGGAAATAATGGATTATTCCATGCCTGCACTCAAAATAACTACTATAAGGGCATCCTAGTAAGATTTGCTTAGATTTGCTCTCTAATCCGCTTCCCTTCTTCTTCCCCCTGCCCCTGCCCTTGCATTTTCTGCCAAACAAAACCAAAACTAGACCAATACTTTTGATGAAAAACTGAACTGTTCTTTCTGTGAAAGATGTTGTTTTGCAGAATCTCACATTACGCATGAAAAACAGCTTGAATGAAAAATTTTCTGCCAGCTTTAATAAATAGGTTGTTTTCAGGCGGCACAGGGTTTAGGATGAATGGATGTGGTCTCTGTGCTTCCTTTCATTTATTATTTTTCTGTGTGTAGTCTTATAAAACTCTGTCACTGAGAGGTATTTGTTGTGTTTGGGCAGGTATTAGTTTACTTTTCCTTATATATTATTTTTTGGTGTGAATTGTTTGTCGGTACTAGTTAATCTCAAAATCAGAGATGTTTGTGCATTAAAATCATCCCTATGAAAAAAGTTTCTACCAAGGAGAAACACAGTATCACTGAACCTTCTCTGGGCAGTCATGTCAACCTATTAGCAAAAGGGACTGTGAGTTGTGATACTGTGTTTTATTTTGCTGTGGCACCAGGACTCCTGTTTGCAGAGCCTAGCCCCACTTCGTTAAATTATGTATAAATTCAGATACCCCCTGCCCTGTTCCTGTCCCAGGGCACTTATAATCTCAGCGCAGGGAGGAAGAGCAGACAGACAGAGAGATGGGGAGCAAGAAGAAACAATGAGGTATTATCGGTCATCTCGATAGTGGTGTCCTCAGCCCATCAGCAGTCTAATATTAGATACCCCTTGTCAAGCTTTGGTAGGTGTTGTAGAAGAGGAGATTATTAAAGACTTTGAAGGGCGGGTAATAGGTTACACTGCAGCTGCTTCTGAGGAGCCCTTTCCACGTGTGTAGGGCAGGGTAGGAAGCAGCACAGAGACAGGTTTTTGAGAGTCTAGTGAGTGAGAGATGTGGGAGCCGGTGTCCTGGCAGGGGCTGAGCATGGAGCCTGGCTGGGAAGTGCTGGCAATGGCAGCCGAGCTATGGCCAAATGCCAGGAATTCCCACAAAATGCTGGTAGGAGGTTGGCGGTGTGATAGACATTCCTGAGTCATACACCTTTCTCCTATAGATCCGTGTCACATACTAAAGAAGGTTCAGTTAAAACAATTTTTCAGTGCCTGGCTGTAAGAATTTAATCTTCCATTAAAGCACAGTATTTCCTTGAAATAAGTCTAAAATTACTATTCACTTTACATTAGCCTGCAGCTTACCTTTTCCCACATTGATTTGTGTAAAACACTGTATCTGGGAACATCAGAAAGATTTTGTCTGACCTGCGAGTGCATCCACCAGAGCAGCGGAGGATTTTCAGAGGCACTCAGTGGTGTCATTCCTTTGACTTTTTGTGAGTGTCACTGGGAGCTGGTACCCACTGCCCCACGCCCCACTGAAGGTCCCACCGTACAGGCTAGCCGGTGAGTGTATCGTTCAGCGAAGAAGATCACATTTGTGTGGGGAGAAGTGTAGCAGTCCTTGCCTCTTCGGAGGCAGGAGGTCCATGAAGGCAGAATGCCACTGATGATCAACAGCAGAGTCTCATGTCTTTGGCCTAAAAAAGGCAGCGGTAGTATCATTGTTAAAAATCAAGAGATGGTGTCATATACCTGCGTGTATTGATCGTATAACATGCTACTAACCCTTTGATCCAAGTGGCTAGTCAAGATGCAGTGCTTTGCAGATTTTTTCCGGATAGGGAAAGAGATTATGAAGGGAAATGGATCATAGAATCATAGAATCGTTTAGATGGGAAAAGACCTCTAAGATCATTGAGTCTGACCGTTAACATAGCACTGCCAAGTCCACCACTAAACCATGTATTAGGATACATGTATAAAGGCATTCTTCCTTCTTATTCCACCAGGTCTTTTCGCCTAGGACTTCACTGTCTCATTCCTTCCTTGGTTTAAGGGCATTTCTTTGTCCTACAGTACCAACGTTTGTTCGAGTTCTTCTTCTCCCTGTTGTTCTTTCTGTCCCTGCTTCTCCATTTGTGCTGTTCCTTGTTTATACATACCCCTGCCAAAGGGAATGGTGAAGGAAGCCCTACTGCCCAAGCAGTTCGGGTTTCTGAGTAGATTCAGGACTGTCTTTTGGGGGCAAGAGAAGTGTAAACCAATGCTCTGGGTTCACAAATGGCTAGTGTTTCAGCTATCCATTGCCTTAAAATAGTTTATTGGACTTTTCACTAAGTAGGGCAATGATTATTGCACTGGCCTTGACGTGTTTCAATCCAAGCTGTAACAGCGCGATACAGGTGTTAACAATGAGTAAGTACCCTGCTGGCTATAGCCTGTGTGAAGCACGATTTGGATAGTCTTTGTTAAAAGATGTTTTCAGTAGCTGTGTCAACTCTGTATCAGTGCGGTGGAAAGTAAACTGATATTCTTGGGCTTATGTGATTTACTGAGTTGATTTGAAGGCAACAAAATTGATGCACATCTTGATTAAGTCCAAAAAATATAGGAAACCACCTTTTCTACCATCAGAATGTGGGTTTTGACTAGCTGATTTGTGGACGGGGGGACTTTTTTGGCAACATGATGATAAACATTAAGCAGGTGTTTATGAAAACCTGTGTTAAGGTCGGGGAAAAAACAGGCACAACTTGTAAAATATGTTCTGTATTTCACTGCCATCCATCTTGGAGGCTTTTCAGAGAGAATCAGAAGAGGTTTGCTTTCCTTCGTAAAGCAGAGGTTCTTTCTCCTTCATCACTCAGGTGTACATGGGGAAAAAGTTAACAGGGGACAAATGTGATTTTAAATCCTTCATCACAGAAAACAATTTCTGAGGTGAAAGCTGGTTTTGCCCAAAGTTACCATGGTTACTGAAATGGGGGGGGGGGGGGGGGCGGGTGATCCCTTGAGGCCTTTAAAGGAGACATATGTGTTCATCTTTGTCAACATGATTGTTGTACGAATTAAATAGTTAGTTCTACTTGGAATGAAATCCAGGTGACCTTTTGCCCTCCAGAGTTCTCAGAACTGAGATTTTTCTCACCAAATGTGCTGTTTGGACCTGGTGGAGCCTTTCACGCTCTTCGGCAATATTCCTGCTAGGCTTTTCTGGGATGAGTTTTAATACCTTAAGCTGCTTTAAGAAAAAGGTGAGATTAATAGAAGTTAGAAGAATTGCTATAAACAGTCATCGCTTACCTCCCTCAATTGTATTTTCTGTGCATACTTAGTTTGTCTTTCTCCAAAGTAAAGCTTTTCATGGATGTGGAGGTACCAACCCAGGCGTGCCAGGAGTCTGCATCTTGGTTGCTGGGAGGCTTAAAGACAGACTTCTTTTAAAGAAATTTCTATGCAGTTATGTTTCCACAATTTAAAGAACAGCTGTAATTGCTGTTCCTTTCCTTGGGGAAGTGCAGAAGCTGCTAGAAGCACATATCAGCCAAGCCTGCTAAGGGAAAACCTGGCCTGTTGCCTAAATTTTGCACCATGCAAGAGAAGATTCCTGCATGGAGAAGCAGGGCTGTATTTCTGCCATAAGATCTAGCCAACCCCTTTAAGAGGAGAAGATTAGGGCTTGCCTACCTATTAATGAGCCAATTTAAGGACAGTGGGTCCATTTTGGCCCACCTGCAAGCTGTTAAAAGCTTAGGAACTGGCTCCATAGTTTCTGGGCTGACAAGCTGTCATTCCTGGTAATGGGATTCCTGAGGTCAGCTGGCAAGGAGCAGACCCCAGTGAGAGGAGCTCGTGGCAAGTGGTTATTAACCTAATGGTTTCCTGGAGCATTGCAGATGCAGGCAAGTAAATGCAAGTGGACACCGAGGAATAGGCTTGCCTTCAAACTGGGAAAATGGAAGGCAGAATGCTGCTGCCGTCCTTACCTCTGACTCCACAAAACAGAGCGGTTCTGCTGCGTGGCACTGGGAGTGCTCCACCGATCTGGGCTCCATGTGGGTAAGCGTGATACTAAGGTATCTTTCTCTTCTGTTAATTCCTTCACCTCTGCTGATTTTCTGTAAAGTCTTGAAAGATAGTAGACTTCTCCCTTTTCACTGTGTGTGTGTGTGTGTGTGAAAACAGCAATACAGAAAGTGAGTTTTTTCTAGAGAGTAACTTACAGTCCTTTAATGAAACTCTTGGCTTTGGGGAAAAAAAGCATCTCTTCCCATATGTCACAGAGGAAGAGTTATAACCTAACCTGAGAACCAGCTGTTGTGATAGCAAATATGGGTAAGAGACCGTGGCTCAGTAAATTCCTTTTTTGCTTCAAAGAATACAAAAAATGGTGTTCTTCCACTTAGTGACATCTTTGTATGTGTATTCATAAATTGTACTGATGAGTGAGCTAGTGAGCATGAGAGGATGGAGGAGATTTTCAGATGGAATTGAACTGGCCAGACAAAATAGGAAAAAGGCTGTCCCTCACTTTGATAACATTACTTACTTCTGTGTTAGAAAAAGCAATCATTTCTGTGATTCTTTTGTAGTACATTTCACCCAGGGAAAGAGCTGTAAAGCCTGGTTTTGTATTGTTTACCTTGATCTGTTTTCATTAATTTTTCTGTAAACATAGAGGATCAAAAGAAAGTTAGCTTGCCCAAATCACTTCGGGCTGGTGCTAGTAGGGTTTGTACATACCTATGTGACTTTATTTATCCAGTGCCCTCTGCATTGTCATAGACACATGATTTTATATATATAACATATATATATAAACATGTAAATTTATACATAATAATATACATATTTAAACATATAAATATATAAGCCTATATATATATAACATAAAAACTACAGTTTTTATGTTAGTTGACTGTTTTCTTGATTGAAGTCACTTATTGGCATGAATGACCATAATTTGTAGACTTCTAGTTGCCCATGAGCCTTATACATCATGGGTCAATTAATTTGACTGTTTCAATGTTGTCAACCTAATGAAGCTGCAGAAATGTTTAATATTCGTCACTTAGTAAGTATGCTTTAAACATACTCTGCTGTTGTTGAAATAGTATGACAGTACAGTGGCCACATTTTAAAAATCTCTTGAACATTGAAGGTTATGCAATCTGAATGAAAATTACTGGATTTTTCTAGAATATAAAAACTTACTGTTTTTAACACTTTGATTTCCTCAAAGTTTTACTGAGCTATTGTATTTTTATTGCCTTTGCTTTCCAATTTAGGCTGTACTGCTCGTTGATTTTTTGGGACTTTATGGTAGTTCTAGTTAATCTCTTCTGCTTCATTTTAAAAACTTTTAGTAGTACTTCTTGAAATGTCCCCTTCTTCCCCGTGTTCTCCCCCACACCCCTTACCCTATTACATGCGTTTTTAAATCCATGAAGAACAGGTTAGTATGAATTAGGAAAGTCAAGATGAAAGAAAATGAAAATTACAAGGGTGTTTGCCAGGTGATGCTGAGGGAGGAAATTCAGTGCTGAATAGTTTGCTAAACCTGGGATCATGGTAAGTTTTCTAAGATCTTATGCGAATTGCAGGCATTGTACTTTAAGCAATCACCTGTAGGCCTTATTACAGTTCTTTTTTTTTTTCTTTAAAACTTCCTAAAGCTCTTCTCCTCCTAGCCTTTTCCTTTTGTGTTTGACTCCTCTCAGCGTGTGCCCGAGAGCAGCGCTCAGCGGCGCAGGTGGGATGGTGGCACCGCAGGTGGCTTCGCTACTGCACTGCTGAAACCTCACCGGCTAATGAGTCAGCTGAGCCTCTGGATTCAGCTGCAAGGTTATTCTGCTTTCCATTAGCCTAAAGGTCTGGGCTTTCCCTCATTCCTCTGGTACAACATTGACTTAAATAGATAACCAGGTCAGCTGAGGAAGAGCCTGGCGTGAACTGTATTTTAATACTGAGAATACCATTAGGCATATCTCTTCTCATTCACCATCTTCCCCCTTTTCTGCCTTTTCCTTTAGGAATCAAACCCATTTTGGGGAATATCTCTCTGAAGACATTTATCCATTTTGGTGCTTTTATGAGCAGCCTGTATCCCCGTGCTCCAAGTGATTACCTCCCCATCCCCTTCCTCACTCTTTAGTGCCACCATTGTTGCACTCGCTGAGGCTGCTGTTCACGTTGCCAGCTTCAGTGAGCTGATTGCCGTCCTTCTGAGCTAGGCTGGGCATACGAATTCCTCCCGTGGAGGAATGGAGAAAAGTGCTACCTGTATTAGCATGGGCTGACTTGCCTACCATTTGTTCCTTTCTTTTTCAGTTGATTACAGAAGCAACCTGGATAGCTGCCTTAGGATGAGGTATCTGTGTTTTGGCTGGCTCAAGTAAGGTGAAATGAATCTCTCCCTGAGGAGGAATACGGTCTTGTGTTCCGCTCAGAACCTTTAACTTTAATAGTAAATTAGCTCCTGGGAGATGTAGTAACAAGATGGTTGCAGAAAGTTCTAGGTACTTGCATCTCTTCTGCAGTGGAAGTCCGCATCCTCTGCTTTCCAGCCTCATCAGAGGCTCGCTATAAGCACCCTGCTCTGCTCGAGCAGACCCGCGTAGGAGCTCACAGGCTGCGTGAAGCAGCCAGACCTCCAAGGGAAAGGACCAAGCAGGCTTTGGCACATGTGGCCTTATGCAAAGCACAGGAAAGTTGAACGGATCTTTATTGATTTAAGGACCGGAGACATCCAGCTATACTTCTGCTAGATGGCTCTGTAGAGCGGGTCAGTGTGCACCCCCGTGGGGTCGGAGCCTCTGGCCCTCAGGCGCCCCGATTCTCATCGCTCATCTGATGCCAGATCATCAAATCTGTGAATTGCTTCCAGTGATGACTCCATTGAATTGCTTCCAGTGATGACTCCATCCCAGAAGGGCAGGCGGTGTGGCTTGGGGTCTGAGAACATTTCGTTAGTGGATCTGGATTCCTGATACCCAAACGCCATTTCATTTTCCAAATGTAAATATACTTGTTCTAGATTGTTGCTGAAGTGATTAGCAGTTAGAAGATCTTTCATTGGACAGTGAGATAGAAAAAACAATACTTTAATGTTCTGATTTTTCTTTATGAAAGAGTCTTTCTATATTTTAAAGGTAAAAAAGCTTGAAATCATTGACCTGTTTGATCTTAAAGAATCAGGAGGTAGTTTAATACACTTTTAAGGCCTGTGACCCTCAAATCCTCTCCTGTAGCACTCACAAGTGAGAGACGGAGTGGGTGCGCTGCTGGTGGGTGGATGGGTGGGTATATGTGTAATTCACACGATACATACTGTGTGTACATTTGCACCTAGAAATATATATAGGTTTGCACATATATATCTGTGTATAAATGTATTCATCTCCCCCTCCCCACCAGTACAGTGGGAATATATACAAAAAAGCTATATATGGAATTTTGAGCAAGTTATCTGAAAAAATTGGAAGGCTGACTAGCTACAGACTTGCTCTTATTTATAAATTAGCAGATTTTTTTTTTTTAAGCGAGATCAACATTCCGTTAGCACATTCCCAGCAATTTCTCATGGATTTTAATCAAGAATAATATCCTCCTTCTTGCTTAGCTCAGTCCTTCTATACACTGCATGATCTTTTTTCTCCTATGAGGTGATTGAAAATGCTCACATAAATAGCAGCATTTTACATTAAATTCTCTAGGCATCATTGAGGCTTTATTGCATTGGTGTAGATCCCAGTTGCTCTTATCCATATTATTTGCTGCTGGATTTTCCCACAGATCTGCTCAATTTACAGTGTTTGTACTGAAGGGGAGCAAAAGATGTGGTGTCACAATTGTGGTGTGTGCTAAAATACCAGGAGGAAATCTGTACAGTAACCTTTATAGCATCACATACTCCATTACAGAAACATAGATGTGGGAAAACTTAAAAACTGTTGATCCTTTCTTCCCTGCCACCTTTTCCCACAGAAAATATGATATATGTATTTCAAACTGTATAATGTGAGCATCATTATCTTTGCTTTAATGTCATGCCTCCTTTCTATCATTCAGTATTGTTGGAGGTTTATCCAAATACAAATCCTGATCTGCAATTTTCTGGTTTTTTTTTTTCAAAATTGCAAAATATTGTTTTTTACTAGCTCGGCCACAGCACCTAAGCCCAGATTCTGGAAGCAGTGTGGCTAGGAAAGCCGCCCTCCTTTCCCCACACACCTTCAGCGCTTTATTTGTGACAGCCATGAGGAGCAGTGCTAAGGTACGTGCTGGCACGAGATCTGACAGAGGCTGCCGGGATGCCTATCGCCTGGCCGCGCAGGCGGGGGGGGCATGCACCCTGATGGCTACCCACGTGTGCAGATGTGATAAACATGAGGAGGCCCAAGCTGCTTTTGGGAAAGGGAATAGCAACACGGAGGAGGAAACGGGATTCCCCCAGGGCCTCGTACTCCGTGAGTGGTGGGAATCATGAATCTCCTCGGATGGGAGGGAGTTATTCATCATAAAGGCTATTACACTGTGCAAGACGATTATGCTGTTGCTGAAACAGAACACCACCAAGCTATTTCCTATCTTATCAGGGTGTATTAATAATGCAGCAGTAATAATAGAAGTACAAATTAAAAATAACTGGATAGGCAGATAAGCAGAGTTCTTAAGATTAAGGGGATCGGGAATTGCTTCAAACAGTTAATTGCAGAGCAGCACATAGGGGAAAATTTGCCTTGGCTGTTTTGCCTTTCTTATTTTCTTATTCTCCATCTTATCTCTGTGAGCATTATTTTTAGGGCTTTTACACAGACACTAATAGACACGATATTTCCTGAAGATTTCAGGCTGTTCTTTTTTATCTCAAAAGAAATGAAATATCTTTTGCTGATCCATCTAATTCAGCAGGGACTAATAATGCTGAATAAGAAGAGTATTCTGATTATTAGCCTTCCTCTACATAAACCTCTTATCATCTTCTCCTCCCACTCCCAGCCCACAATATAAAGGCAGACAAGACATTACGAGTGCCAAATATGCAGGCTTCAGGATGAATTGATGCCGACTGTTCCCTGGAGATTTGTAAGCTCCTGCCAGGTTGCAGTGGCATGAAATCCCCAGCATCCCCAAGTCTCTTGAGGTGCAATAGCTAGGCTGGGCAAAGAGAAACGTGAGTATCTGGTTCTCTGGCACTGGGTGACTGTGCTCCCCCCCAGTCCTTTCTTGCACCGCGTATGTCTGTCAGTCAGTGACCTGGCAGGGCTTTCCCTGATTTGGGGCCTCTGCATGGTTCCTTTAAATAGAATTAAAAGACTGACTCAGAACTACACTTTGGTCCCCTGCTGTGTACCAAAATGTGCCTTAGTTAGGGCACGAGACTGCTGTCACTTTGATTTCAAGTTCTATTTGCTAAGCAATCATCAGGACACTCAAATTCTGCTCCCAGTGAAATAGGTATTGGAGCTAGTGCCATGTGCAGCTATTTCACACAGCTCCATCCAAGCAACGCTGGCCCCCTGAGAGATAAGGCTATCAAGGGATGCCCATTTGATTGAACGCCCGATACACTGATAGAGCAGAAGCTTAGCAAAGAACTGCAGCACAACTATTATTCCACCGTTTTTGTGGAAAGCAGCATCGTTTGTGAAACCAACAATATGGGAGCTCAGTGTCCAAGACTGTAAATCATATGTCATCCTGCTTTTACCATGTGTTTAGCAGTCCAAAAAGCTTCTCCATGTAATATTGTTCTTACTGAAGAACTCAATCTACTGTACAGAATGGTTCATCACAGTTGGCTGCCACAGGAATATCCTCTGTAATTTATCAGATTAAAAGGGTGGAGAAAGCTGTTGCTTAAATATTGATTTCTTAAGTGACAGAGGAAGAAGAAAGCCCTTTGGAGGGGAGGGGATAAGAGAGAACTTGCGATGAGGGTGGTGAGGACAGACAGATGTATCATCTGCACACTGATCCTGGGCTTTCTGTGCATGCCATTAGTGTCAGAAGTGTTAATGATGGTTAACTACTGAAACAGAGTGGTGCCCTGTTGGCTGGTCACTCTTCATCATTCAGCATGTACTTCCAGTAATGTAAATGGTGTAGATGAGAGCATCAGGCGTGAATTCACCAGCTTTGTGCTCAAGGTGAAGCAGTGAAAGTAGGTAAACTACACTGGCCAAATGAGAAGTGGGCAGGCTCCATTTACCTGTGCTTACTCTTGACAGCAGTGGAACACTTTCGTCTCATGGACTAGGTGACTGAAACGCCCTGAGCACATGAATTCATGTGCATGGTGGAACTTTCAGGATTCATAGGCGTTTTTACAGAACCTGCCAACAAACTGAGTATCCATGATACTTATAGCCCATGATGATAGCTGCTGTCAGGCTATTAAGCCTATCAATCCAAATCCAGATTCTTTTCCTTTTGTTTCCTTCCCAGAAATGCTTCACAAATGTTTTCCATCCCCCTATCCATGTCTCTGATGTGCATTTTATTGTCCCTAACTGCCACTGATGTCTCTTGTTTATCTCAGTTTTGCACCTCTGTTAGCTGGGTTACTCTTCTCATCATCACTGCATCCTCAGGTCACCTCTCCCCTGAACCTGCAATCCTTCTACCTGTGCCTGGTCTGGTCTGAGCACTGCATCTTAAATGCCATCATTTCTTCTCATTCAGGAAGGCTTTTCTTTTTTTTTTGTTTTTTTCTCCTGATGTGATTTACATACGTATCAGAAAATGGTTTGCTTTTATGTTGCATCTAAAGGGAGACGAAGGGGAAAAGACATGCAATCAGTTACCGAAAACTAGAGGTTAAAAGTACAAAAGCTGGAACTGCTTCTCTCATATGTCTGGGTCTCCCTTCACTCAGTTCTCCAGCAATAACCACAAAATAACGATTGATGAGACAATCCGTGTTTTCAGGCGCTGTTGGCACCCACTGTCTCTCAGGGCTAGGCTGTGGAGACTTGGTCAGGGGACGAAGCAGATCCGCAGAGTACCATGACGGCAGGCTATTCATATTTTCTTACAGATTTCCCAGTTACTGTCTAGACAGAAAATATACAAGGTCGGTGCCTGCCCTGCATTTATTTTTTTCCCCCTCATTTTTTCAAGGAAGGTTTGTAAGAGCTGAAAACGCCTTCTAGGCTCTAGGAGTTTTCATAGGAAGCCTTTTATATCTCAGTGGGGATTTTGTGCTTTTTTCTGCTTTTTTTGGTGTGTTACACAATGATCTCTGTCAATCTCTTACAGGGTAGTCCTAGAGCATATGGAAACAGGACAGAGAGGATTTGTCCTAGCTAGCAAGCAAGTCTCAACCCCCAGACTCTGCACAAAGCTCAGCTTTCCTTTCTCTGCAAGTTACACTTACCTCTACCTCTCTCAACCACCCTCCCGCTTCTATTTAACTTGCTCCCTCACAGTCCAATTCTTTTTTTATCCTTTATTCTCAGCTTCTTTTACTACTGTGAGATAGAAGAGTATTTACCAAATTCTCTGCCCCCCTCGGAAATCTTTTAAAAATACACTACTAAGTAAACATGTCTGTTACTTAGTCCAGAATCAAATGACCTGACAAGACAGATAAAGCAAAGCCGTGGTAACATGCTCTCGCCCTCCCTCACTCCTGACACCTTAATCCCCCAGCACTGCTGCCCACCCGTACCCCTCGACCGCCTCCTTGGAGGAGCGTTAGCATCTTCCTCCCAGCTGGCAGAGGCGAAATGCCCACAGCCTTACACTGCGATGTGCTTACTTGTTTTGAAGTAAATGTTTCAGGTCCAAATTGGTGATGGTGGTTCA
The DNA here is from genome assembly GCA_035590275.1 of Ibycter americanus. Classification (NCBI taxonomy): domain Eukaryota; kingdom Metazoa; phylum Chordata; class Aves; order Falconiformes; family Falconidae; genus Ibycter; species Ibycter americanus. The sequence continues at coordinate 87,610,023 of JAVJGI010000062.1, forward strand.
AACTCCAGCTGTGAATAGTTAAAGGCTGGTAATTGATTTCGATACCTTCCGGAGAGGGACCTTTCATACTTTTTAACAAGCTAAGTTTTAGCAAATTGTGGAAATGCAGCAAATAACTAAGATCTGAATCAGAAGCTGAATTGAGTATTTGGCATGTAAATGTTACCATCTGAAGTGGATTTCTTTAGAACTAAATATTAAAACAAGATTTTGAATGGGAGGCAAAGGGTTGTAAGGCTCTGTAGGAATGACTGCTTTCTGAAACCATATGAACCAAATTCAGCTACGACTCTCACAAGCAGAAGGTAAATCCTGGATTAAAATGGTTGTTTTGTGAATGCTGTGTGTTCCTGCTGCTGGGATTTTAAGAATGGAAAGAGAAATTGTACCTTGCTTTTGCCTGGCTGTGCAAGCCTAGGGGGCTGTTTGCAGATCTGCTGCCCTCGTACCCGCCCTGTAACACCACACTTAAGAGCAACATGTGTGATCAGTGGAGCCCAAGCGTTATTTGGAACAGCAGGGACCCCTCTGGCAACTGCCTTTTCCTGTGTGGACATGTGCAGGAATTCGGGATTCTCAGATATATGTTATGCTGGAGAAATCAATTTTTCAAAAAGACCATGGGAGCTGGTTTCATTTGTATAGTTGGTATTATATCCCCAAAGAGAAGCAGAATAGAGAGATACTTTCTTAAGGAGAGTTTTAGGACCTGGTATTTTCAAAATCCAGATGGCTAGAGATTCAGAGCAGTGAAGGGAAGGCTGTTGGTGGTCTCTCAGTGAACAGACAAAAAGATCAGGAAAACCAGTATGTGAATTAGCAGTCTTGACTGAGAGCCCAGGATTAAACGGGCACAGGCACCGAACGATCTTCTTGCCCCTTGAAATGGCCCTATCAAACCGAGCTGAGGTATGTTAATAGGTAAACTGAGCTGGATACAGTTTATGCAGTACCTGGTCTGTTTAGAGAACAAAATTGTCAACATGGCATCTTCTGCAGTTTTTAATTCACTTCATTTAACCAAAAAAAAAAAAAAAAGATGAAAATAAATCTTGATTTATGCACATTGCGCAGGCAGTCCCAGCAATCATGCCTTCGGTTCACATCCCAGCCTGTGCATGCAGGAGTCAAACAAAAACGTGTCTGTCATGCGGTGGTGCCTTTTAATTTAGGCAAACCAAATAGCTGCCAGAGACCACATCAAGTTCAAGAGTACAGGGAGGAGGAGAAAGGATGAGAAGGATTAGAGACTGGCAAGGAGAGCTTCATATTAAGTGAGACGTTAATTTGCATTTGCTGCTATTTAGTTGAGCTTGAAAGTAAAGGCTGTTGCAACCCCATAGTATAAAAATGCTTTTGCTTGTGCTTTTTTGCCCAATTAAGAAGCCAATTTGTCTGTGTTGTACTGATCTTAGAGATAAGACAGGTAAGGAAAGAACTGAACCTTCCTTTCAGTACAGACTGGAAAAAACCCCAGTGTTACTCCTAGCTCCATCTAGACATGCCTTTGTCATCATGGTTCAGATCTGGTCCCTTTGAAGAATTTCCTTTGAGTAGATGTTAAAAATGTCACAAAAGAATGAAGGAAGGAAAGTAAGAATGAATTGGAAATTCTTAGACCTTGCCTGGCTCGGAACTTTGCCTTCACAGAAAGTACACAAGGTGATAGATAAATCATTATCACAGATTAAGCAAGAGTTTTCATGTTGTTGTGTAAATTTCTGTATTTTATCAGTTATGTTCATCTGACCCTTATACTTGTGGATCTGTAAGGATGTCACTTGCAATTCATGGGTTTTCTTTCCTTTGAATTACCAGGCAGCGCAAGCAGGTGAGACAATACTAAAAAACTTAACTGATAATAGAAAGTAGTGTCATTTAGTATAAATCAGATACAAAACACAGTTTAGAGTTTAAAGCAGAGTAATGTGATTATGAAGAGTCCTTTGCAAAAGAATTCTTCCTTTTCTCTTGTTCATATGGGTTTTTTTCCTCTTTAAAAATAATTGTAGTTAATACAGCTGATGAGGTGCAGAGGGAATACAGGCTAAGCAGAGGAGCCTGACAGGAGCAGTATCAAAAGTGTAAATGGAGGTGCGTGAGGACCAGTGTGCTGTGCTCATCTTCTTTGTTGTTTTCAGCTACTCCATATCACAAATAACCAATTTTTTTTGTGTGGTTTGGTTCGGTTGTAGAGAGGATACAAGGATGCTTCTGATGTATTTGCATTGATTCTGCCTTAAGCCACTGAATATTGTTCTTGGGGGACACGCATTGCTATGTGCTGCTAAGAGACAAAGAGAAATAATTTCCAACTGAGAAATAAGTGCTCCTGTGGACTAGCCTTTTGGAATAGTGTCTGCAGCCAGAAAGGCTAGCCGTCCAAATGATAGACATGCATGGCTGACTTTCCTCTTTATGCAGCCTCTTTGCCTGTTTTCTCAGAAGGCTTGTTTGTGCAGGACCAACAGGTCTGGGAGGCCCAGGGTACCTGCAAACAGAACAGAGCCAAATGTTCACAGTGAGGACTGCTGCTAGTTATACCCAAACAAGAGATGCGATCACCTCCTGATGAAGTGAAATACGGCACTATCTTCTTTTCATTCCATTTCTGATATAGCAATTTTGTCTGTGGCCACTGCAGCCTCTTGCCCTCTAGTTTTCTTGCTTTTTATCTTTTCTATTTCTGTTGTTAACTGACAGCAGCTGCCAAAACCGTATCCCACTGCGCTTCTTACATACTTTATAGTAGCTGCACAACAAGTATATAGTCTGTGGTATGCAGGTCTTCTGATCTGTGTATCTTCGGATATAATTCACGGTGGTGAAGGCTCTCGTTCTAATTGCTTACAGTCTCATAAGCAGAAATGGTCTCTGCAGTGAAATGAAGAGGCAGGGCATCATTACCGCAATGGGTGACAGATCTGAAAGGATTTATGATTTAATTTCACTTCATTAATGACTGTGATATTTAACTCTTTCCAGCCTGCCCTTTTACCAGCTGTGTCTAGTTTTCTGGACTGCAGTACCACTCTTACTTTGTGGACTACAGCCCCTGACTACAGCCTGCCCTTCACTGCCTTATGTCTTTGCTTCCAGGAATACGGTCCATCCGCGTTGTCTTCCTTAGTGCCACTTTTTCATCCTCCCACGTTTATCTCGGGGCCGCCTTCCGTGTTGTCTCCCTTTTTTTGGAATCTGTATTTTCCTCTTCCACCAGCCTGTGTCTTCACTCTCACCTGGCTTCCCCCAGCTCTCCTGCTGACCTTCCTCTGTTATAAAAGGGGAGGAAGGTGCCTGAGCCACAGCAGAAGACAATGATCGAGTAGATCAGGGCAGAGGTCTGTGAGAGCAGCTCTGCTGATCAGTGCTTATTTACATCTCCTAAAGATCTGGTGCCTAAAACCTTAGGAACTTGCACCTAATTCATCATGTCTTATTTTCTTTATAGATAGAAGAAGTAGATGAGTACTCGGTTTCACTCTGCTCACGTGCAAAGAGGTAGACGAAAAAACTGTAATTGGTCCAGATGCCATTACTGCGATATCAAATGTCTGTATTAGCTGATGTTTGAGAGATTGCTTGCTAGAAACAGCGTTTTAACAGACTTCCCAGAAACAGAATCTTCACATTCTCTTCCCTCCTGCTCAGCTAATGCTGCTGCTCGCTCTGTGTGGGCCAGAGCTGGGCTACCAGCTCCCCCGTATCCTTCCTTCCCGACCTCTCTCTGCTGCCTTCTAATGTGAGGATCTGCTACTATTTCTCCTGTAATGCTTTTTATTTTTGCTGATGCCATGAACTATATTGTACCTTTAGGAAGTATTTATATGTTATGAATTATATTTTACTCCCATGCTGGTTTTTCTTTTCAGAAACAAGCCTTACAAGAATCTCTGCGTCAGGCAGTTACATATAAATTTGATCCTTTTGTTTTGTTCACAGAGAGGATAAGGTAAATGATGGATGGCATTAATAAAAAAAAGTGTATGGCTGTATGTAAACTGGTCCCTTACGGTATAATATCCCTCTCTTCAGACCTGTATCAACAATGTGTTGAACAAGGCATTCATTTAGAAAAGGGGAAAAATATCACCTAGCCTGAAGGTTCAAGCCTAGAGTTAGTACAGCGTGAGGGTTAGTGAAGCATACAGACGCTGCTTTGTCTAAACAGTGTGCCAAGGAGAAAAAGCCCAGAAATGACCCACCTGGAATGTGGAAACTTTGGGACCATAAATGAAGAACCTGATTTTCCCTTTAACAAAGAGTGTGTTTAGAGGTATGCTCATTATTTATTAGTATGTTCACCCAGAAAGCAACACAAAAGCTGAATAGGCTGTTCTGGCTTATGCACACAGTGGGACATGGCAGAGTTCTCATGCTGTTCTGTTGAACAGAGCTGTAGATGTTGTGTCAGGATGCATGCTAGTAATCCTAGAGAATAATCCAGGCAAATCCTGGCCTCTCCCAGCCCACCCCTCCGTCAAGAGAACTGTTGTCATGTGAAATTAAACTACTCCTGAAATGACTTACCATGGCTGTTATATCATGTTCCTATTTGCAGCTCTCCGGAGGTTATCAGCACAGTTAATTCACGTGTCATGGATATTCTTGAAGTTAACATCACAAATCAAAGTATATTTATAATATTGTTTTAGAAGGGAGATATTTAGAAATGTGTATATATTTAAAAAAGAAAACCTTCATCGTTCAGCCAAAAATGTAACACTGGATTTTCTGTCATTAAACTGACAGGACATTATAGCTGCTGTAAATAAGTGACTGCTAAAATCTTTTGGCCTCCCCAGTGTACAAATCAACTAAACACGGATTAACTAGTTTTCTCTGATGTGGTTTGCACTAATCCAATATCCTCTGATAACAGGAGAAGGCCTTTAATTAGACCATTTTGCTTTCTCTTCTGTGTATGCTGTGGCTTCTCAGAAAACACTCTAGCTTTGTGGAGTTCAAAGTCAAGTAAACTTTAAAAATCTGTTACCTGAATGGGGCCTGGGGACATCCATGCAGGGCTTTTGCTGGGATGCTGGGGCTGGATGCATGTGCCTTGTGGCTTGGGTGAGAAGCAGTTGGGACATCACCAGAAACAAGATGGACAGATTCCTCCTCCCCCTTCCTTAGTTTGGAAGGTCTGCAGATGGATGGTGCTGTGCCACATCCTCGGTCCCTCACGTGCTTTGCTTTGTACAAGAGTGATGTGAGGGATAACAGGGGCTGTAGGTGGCTCTTGACCTTCCTTGCGTGTTTGCACTACCTTTTGTTCTCAGTTGCAGGAGCTGAGCAGCTGCAGGGCTGCTCTTGGCGTGCATTTGGTGGCTCTGCCAGCAGCCCTGGCTTTTGCCTGAGAGTTTTTGGAGTGGTGCATGCTCCTGCAGCATTTCCTTCACTCGTGGCATGCCTTTGTCACAGGGATCCCATCTGGGGCTGGGAATACAGATTTCGTAGAAATGCTGCCCTACCTTGGGAGCCCATCACATTGTGGGTATTGCATGAATATTGTATTCAGCAGCTCAGTGACTTTGTCATGCTGCTGCAGAGAAACACACAAACCAAATCGCTCTCAGGCTGACAGGCAGACAGGCTGCCAGCAGCCATCTGAGCTGAATGGTTTCGTTTTCATGTTTTAACAAAAAACAAGATGAAAGTTGACGGTAGTAGAAGACAGGTTCTTTGGCAATCTCTGCACTTTCACCCTTCCCTAGATGTCATTATGTTCTTCAACCAGTAACCACTTTACTTTCTGGTAGTCACGTTTGCTTTCTTCTGCCCCTCTTGGTCATCAAACTTATAGCAAAATGATGAGGGGTGGGAGGGAAAGAGATGGGGAGGGAGAAGAAGAGGCTGGACGGGAGAAGCAGCAGTAAGTTACTTCACTGGAATACAGGCGGGCTGGTGGCTGTATGGCTTCACTGAAATGTTCTTGTAACAAACCAGAAAACTGCCGATCAACAGGGATGCCTGAAATACCTCTGAGTTCTTGCTGAGGGTGGGGGGATGTTTAGCATCTAATAGCTAATATAGTCTCAAGAACCTCAGAAGATGACTGTTACGTAGCTTGTGTTTGGGTTTGTTAGCATTTTCAGTGTGTGATTAGCTGAAGCCTTCAAAGGTTGGTGTTCCTGGAAAACCAGGCTTACTCTTATTTAGCAATTCTATAGGTTTTCCCCACTTTGGGAGAATCAACAGCTGGTCAGGGAGCACCTTCACATGGCTGCAGTGCCAGAGATGTGCCAAACAATTTTGATGGGGTTTAAGATTTAAGCAAGGTTGTCGGGTCCCACGTGAGGCTGGCTGCAGCTGAACCTCATCCCAAGCTCCCCTGTGGCCGAGGGTGCATCTCCTAGTTTTGAAGCCTCATTCATACCTTCTGACCTGCCGAGTGATGTGCTAACTGGCTGTGCTTGGTGTGCTTCAAGGAGCAGGAGAGGTGAGGCTGGAGCAGTACTTGTTTCACGCACTAGCCCTGGGGCTCTTGCACCACACGGATGGATGTGCAGCTGTCCCGTGCGCACAACCTGCTGGTATGTGTCTCGCCACATGGAGTTTCATGCACTGGAACAGGCGAATGATGAATCTAACCAGACATCTGGTCTTGACTCCCTCAACAGACATTTTACGCCTTCAAGAGGTACATTACACCCACGTGGGTTTTCTCTTGACTACCTCAGCACACACTTACAGTCCTTCACCGCCTAAACCAGCCTTCCACATCAGTTGTGGACTTGGCTCTGGGGCAGAGCAGTAATGATTTGAGCAGCTGGGAATCAGAGAAAGGAGGAAGAGTAGGAGAGAAAAGGAAGCGACATCTCTGCCTTAATGAACACAGGCATTTTTAAAGACTTTACTGGGGAGAAAAATATTTACTTGATACACAGTATTTTTGCGGTGTAAATTATCATCTCTGGTGAACTTATTCTAAAAATGACCTCTCTGTTTCTTCCCTTTTTTTTTTTCCCCTTCAGTTTTAAAATACATTTGGATCTTTTGAGAAGGCTGTGTGTAAAAGTGTTGAAACTCACAGCTTGGTGGAGAGAACATTGATTTTAACATTTTGTATAGACACATGCAGGCACAGACAGAAGCCAAGTCACTGAAATAGTCTGTAACAAATGGATAAGATCCAGAAAAGTCTATGTAATTAGATTAGCCTTTGGCCTGGCAAACACTTAATAAAGTTCCGTTAATACAATGTGAGAGAGCTAGTAAAATAAAGAGGAATTTATCATGGGCTGAAGTTGGAAAAAAATAAAGCAGCCCTATTATATTTTAATTTCATGGCAATGAATCCACTGGCTAAATATATTTATCGGTTGGTCACAACAAGGGTGTTAAACAAGGAATGCTCAACCAACAATCTCCATATTTTTTAGAGCAGTATTTTAAAAATCCTTACAGCACTCAGATGAGACAGGTTTCTATTCCATCATGCACTGAAACACCGAGCTTTAGTGCAGTTGTTGTTGTTGTTTTTATCTTTGCCATCAGTTTGTTCAGTGTTGTTTCAACGATCTTCTCTTCTAAATCAGACTGGAAAAACAGATGACATATAGGACCAGGTTATGGACGGGGTCCAGATGACTGGAGAAAACAGAGTCTGAGCTGTGGCATAACACATGGGTGAGAGAGCAGGAGCTTTGGCAGAGCACAGCAAGGGCCCACCTCTGTTCCTGTTCCTCTAAAGGCACCAGGAATTTTATCACTGACTTCAGTGGCAGCCTAATTAGGTCTCTGAAGGCTTTTGAAAAATCCCCCTTGACATCTGATGGCTGTTTTCCTGCCGTGTCAGTGGAAAAGTATGCATCTTCTGTCAGTGCAGAAGATGGCTCCACGTGGAACTTTTTTTTTTTCCCCCCTACTACAAATTAATATTATAGCACTTCTTTTGTCACCGTGTGGCTGAAGTGCAGCCTTGTCCATGAAATACAGCGTGAGTTTGTTACGAATGCAGACGAACGGCGCAGTAGGTTAATGCAATAGTCTATCTCTAGGCATCTGGGTTCACACCCTTGCTCAGACCTTGTGTAAAAATGAGTTTGTAGTCTCAGCGGACTCTTTAGCACACCTCATTCACAGCACTCCTGCGTGTTTTGGCAGGTTTCCACCTCTGGCCAGAAAAGGCTTAGGACTGGAATAGCAGTAGAGCTTTTCCAGGTGAGAAATGAAGAGCGCTGATAGAGAACTGCAAGGAAACTGTTCAGACTGTGTCTATGGCGGATGAACAGAAATACCACCAGTCCCATGCAACATTTTTGGTGCTTGTTTGGACACTTCCACAGTGCCATTTGTTCCAGGCCGTTACAGTTCTGCACCTTCATGCCCTCCCTGTGTGTCTGAATGGTGCTGTAAGCAAGGTGAGGTCCTACAAGTTCTCTGACTACTTAACACTTACTCAGTAATTTAAGGAGTAATTTTGAAATTTGAGGGTATATTGAGCAATGCCTTACTTTAAAAAAAAAAAAAAAAAAATCCATCAAATTTATCAGGATAGAGTAGTATTTAGCCTGATTAAGTGTTGGATTTGTTGATTGTCAGATGCTGAGGGCAAAGAAACTGATCTTGTCTTCTCAAGACACTGGAGTATCATGCAAAGTAATTAATAGTATGTACCTAATGAGTCATAATAATAAGGCCCAGAGAACTGAGTTGTATATGAATGTATAACAGAATGGAGGGAAGGAGGAGAAATTCTGCTTTTGAAGGCATTGAGCGCAGATGGAGGTGCAAGGACATTGGATAGATCCATACAAATTCATGAACATGCCTATGTGTATTTGGCAAAGATTAGGTCAGTGGTCTATACAGTCCAGTCTCCTGCTGCCTCTATCGAAGGCCGTTGCCTGGTGATTTAAAGGATATCTTAAATTAAGCTGCAAGCTGTACAGCAGCATTGGTGGGGAAAAGGAGAGGAAGGATTCTTTCCTAATACTGTGGACAATTAGGTGACATGGTGTGATAGGAGGTTTGATTGTTTGAAGCATCCCCTTGGGACAACAACTGCAGAACAAATCCTGTAAAGGTCACACCATCATCCAGACACTAAAAAAAAATAAATAAAAAAAAAATCCAGTTACAGTGTTTACCTTAATAGCCTTATGTAGTAGAGTGTGCTGCATGTTGAAGAGAAATGCTTCGTATTATCATTCCCCCTGTTACTTTCCCTGCTTGAGAATTCAAAGTGAATTTTTTATTTAAACATTTATCATGGGATGTTAGAACTAGAAAAGCCAGCTTCACCTTCCTGTCACTTGTAAACCTTTCCCTTGCTATAGTCCCTAGTATTTCAACAGCAAAGTTCCCAAGGTACGGAATGCAGCTGAACCTGAACATAGGGATGGTGTCCCATTTGGGGGAATTATATTACTGGCTACACTGATGCAGAAAGTGTTTCAATTGCTTGGCCATGTGTAGGCTTTCTTCCTTCTCTTCACCCAGGGCATAAGCAGAGTAAAAGTAGCTGGCTGTGTTCAAGCCCTGGGGAAGAGCTCAGCCCTCGTGGTGGTCCCCAGCCAGCCGTCCTCTTTCTCTTCCCAGGAAGAAGGTGGTGAGTTAGGCAGAGGAGGCTCAAAGGCGAAGCCCAGCCCCTGGTGCCCAGCCCCAGGTACGCTCCTCTTTCCAAAGAGCTTGACTATTCCTCTGAATAGTTTCCTCTGTTGTGAGTCACCCACTTTTTTGGGTTAGTGTGACCATGATCTCCCTTTCTTACATTTGTTTATTCCTTCTAGTGAAACCTTTTCCTTCCAGCCTGACAAGATCCCGTTCATCTTCAAGAGTTGAATGACTTAAATAAGTCAAGGTCCTACGATTAGCTAATCTGTCTGAAAGAGCTTGTGGCAAGTCGGTGGGGCAGGATTTCATCTTGCATATTTTGGCTTGTCTATGAACAAATCTTGATAAATATCTTAGAAACATTTTAAATATCTACCCATCACTTTTCTTTAGAGCAGTTCTGCATACTCCTGCTCTACATTTTTATTCTTATGCAAGAACTATTTGCAAGAGGTTTATGATAACGATTTCTACATGTTTTTCTATGTTTATACATGAAAAGCGTTCCCGCTTTTCCTTCACAGACTCTACACAGAACATGTAGATACAGGACAGTGTGCCATGTATGCCTACAGAAACTTCAAAGTTTTCTGCACAAAAATGTGTTGGCTTTTAGGCTGGATATTGGGGGTATCTTCTTTTTTTTTTTTTTTTAACACATTTTGTTTCATATTAAGATAATGAATTGGTTTTAGTAATGTGGAAATGTGGTGGATGTATGTAGACTGCTCTGAGTGAGCATCTCTAGAGAGAGAGTAACAAAATACAGATTAGCTCTACAAAATACCTGTTACACTACTTGAAAAATATAATTGTCTGATTAGAACTCTTTATAGATACCAATTTGTTCAGTCTTATTTTCCTCAATGTTATGGATTCTCATGTAAAGGTTTTAATTTTGTTTTTCTACTGGGATTTTATTAACTCTTTCAGTACTTAAGTGTTTAATACATAGCCATTTAGTAGGTCTAGTTCTACTAAAGCAACAACTTAATTATCTAATATCATTTTTGTATTAGCAGCTATATTTCAGGATAGCTGCTCCTTGTCAGGTCATGCTAGTTCCAAATATTCATTTAATGGTATAATTTTAAAACTGATGGAATTAATTGAAAATATTCAATCAGTTTTTTTTTTTTGTCTGGGGTTTTTTGTTTGGTTGGGTTTTTGTTTGTTTGTGGGGTTTTTTCCCCAAAATACAAATTTGGGTTGACAGTACTCCATAGTTATGGAATATTTTAATTTAAAAACTACTTTTTGTTTATGTAAATCATCATATTAAAAATACTTTGAAAATGTAGTTTAAGTCAGTGAGAAGAAAACTCTTTGGTTTACTGACAGACTTTTTAAATTAATCCAAAATAATTTCAGCATTTCTCAGAAAATTTCAGTCCTGCAGATTTTAATTTCTATTCAAAACAAAATCATATTTTGAAATATCAAAGTTTCTGTCCTGATATAATAGAAATTCTAAATGTTGGCTCTTTAAAGATGTAACTGAAAGCTGTCAAGTTAAAATGTATTTGTGACTTCTTGTAACCAAAAGAGCTTCAACTGTCCATCTTGCAATAAGATACGAATTTCCAGTGTAGATGTATGTGTGAGTCCTTCTCTTACTAAGGGAAAAAGGCGGCATTTTGCAAAATACGCTGGCTTATCTGAGTTTGGAATTTGAACTTCAGGGAAAGAAATCTCTATTGCAGAGGTTCGGCAAGGCGGGCTTTGACTTATCCGCATCCTTTGGGAGAGAGGGGACTGTTTTAATGCCTTTTCTATGTATTTGCAACAGTGTCAGCTGCCAGAACTGAGTAGCTTGATCCAGTTGAATCTGTACCGTCTATAGGGGCTGAGCTCCATAGGATCTAGAATACCTTCTTCGCCTACAGTGTCTAAGATTTCCTATTTGATGAGCTGAGGTTTGCTTCAGTCGTCAGAGGTAATTAAAGGTGATTAAAATACATCCAGATAAGACGTTTTGGATTCAAGTGGTTTTTTGAGGCTCATGTTAACATAGCAGTCTAGATGTAATCTGCTAGGTATTAGAAATCTCTCTCCTGTGTTAGGGCTATAGATAATAATGGCACCCTGAAACAGCAAATAAACCACCTTTTCCTGATGGAAATCGCTGGAGGGCCAAGGTAGCTGACGCATAAAGCAGATTCCATGTAGCATATTCAGGCACTGGTGTTCGTTAATGGTAGAAACTTTTCTGCCAGGTGAGCTGGTGGGAGAGATTCTGAGTTACTCTTATCTGGAAGTCATTATAGATTAATGACATTTTCTTCCTCGTGCCTTTGTCCATCTGGTCACTTGCAATATTTCAGAGTACATTTCGGAGGATGTTGCAGTCCGTGGGTGTTCATGCAGTAAGAGACACAGTAAATTAGACTTACTGTGCGTGTCAGTGAATGATACAGAAAAGATTTGAACCATAGACCAAAATAGTTTGGAAAGAGTTATTATGATCCGTCAAGTCAATAATTCACATTTTAGAAAAACCCTCAGTATAAATTTACAGTTTGGATTCATTTTACAACCCATCAGGCCATTAATCAGGGCTTTGTAAGGTCCCCTAGTGCAGTTTTATATAATCTGTATTTTTATGTTTTGACATGATGGACTGTAACGGCTTAATTAAAATAATATTAAGAGGTTTACTGAATCCCACGCTATCTGAGGACATCCAGAGATAGTCACTCCATTGAAAATGTACCCTGTTCTATCTTGTTATTACACAGAGAATGGGGTATGACCTGAAGCATCTTGACAGAGCCCATGTTTCTTGCAACATCTACGCAAATTGGTAGAAATGAATGACAGAATTAATTTCCTTTACTTTGGCAAGTTCTTATGAAATATTCACCTTACCAACACTTGTATGGAATATTAGCTAATGTGTGTTTGCGTGCAGTCAGGTAAGATGTGCAGCATTTAACAGATATACAGTAAGAGCAGTGGTATAGGCAAAGTTGCGCGTGAACCATGACACATTACTGTTTATTAGGCTTTATGTTATTGAATAATCTGAATCAAAAGCCAGATGTAAATATACCCAGATCTGAGATGCACGCTGTCCAAAGTAAGATCTGCATCCCAATTTTTTCTTTGTATAGTGAAAATACTATGTAAGAATGAAAGGTACTTGGCTACTAAAGAGGTGAGCACTGAGCTGCATGGTTTGCGGTGCCCACAGCTGAGCGCTGCTGTGAGGATAGTCCTTAAAAAAAAAAAAGAAGGGCTGTTGTACAGCTGTAGTACCGGGCGACAAGAGATAAAGGCAGCTTTAGAAATGCAATTAAAACCCCACATTGTTAATTTTTCACTGTAATAGTTGTCGTTATGCCTATGACTGTACCTGAGGCTTCCCAGCCAGACAGATTTGTGGTCCATTCTGTCTAAATGTGGTACTGTCAATTCCAGGAACTATTTGGAAGGATTTTATGTACTGAAAGAAGTGAGGGAGGAAAAACCAAGTCGATGCAAGTTAGGGCTTTGGCTCCACCAGTGAAAATCTGAATATTGTTGTGGTTGGCATGACTCTCCTTTGGATTCTGGCCTAACCCTGGCCACACTCACTTTCCGTGCTTCTCACATGTCATATTGATGTATATGATCGGCCTGTACTCAGGCAGTCCCACTTACTTCAAGACATACCTTTTCCAGGTTTTGTGGTGTAAAACCATCCTTCAGCAGACAGACAGGCAGTGAAGCTGTCTCCTTCCCTACCACGCAGTGCTGGTTTAGGCTCATGTTTAGATTCAAATTTTGAATATTTCATCAGGCTTCATTCTGTGCCACACATTAAAAATCACTCTGTAAGTGTAATTTTTTCTGGTATCTTCTCCCTTTTATATTCTGATATATTTCATCTTGCTTATTTGTTCTGCCTGTGCTCTAATCTACTATGGGAAGATGATTCTAAAAAAAACAAAAAACAAAAAACAAAAAAAAAAAAAACAAAAAAAAAAACAACAAAAAAACCTCACCCAAAAGTGACCACCAAACTGGAAATCATAAGATTTTAGAGGAGATGACCAAGGTGGAAATCATAAGATTTTAGAAGAGATGAAGCAGCCAGCTCTGTTGCCCACCTCTGAGAGGGACAAAGGCTGGAGCTGTAGAATTGCTGCCTGCCCAGCCTCAGCAAGGTCCTCTGCTTGTTCTTATCCCCCACCCGATCACTCTGCCTGCCTGCATCAGGAAAGAGAGAAATCACATTGCCAGTGTAGTTCAGGCTAGCTAAGGGTGAAGCCTTCTTAAGCAGCTCCTAAGTGATCAAGAGCTTGATTTTTAGAAAATAAGCTTGTGTGGCTGATGCAGTCCCCATCCTGGTGATAGATGCAATGGAACGAGCCTTGCTTGGATATGTAGAGTCCGGAATGAGGTTATTCTTAGCTATTTAAATAACATGCCTAGAAAACTGATCACACTAGACTTTGGATTTGACAAGGAGGGATCACTTTGGCACTTACAATGAAGTTTTTAAGCTGTGTGGGACTAAAGCAAACTGCACTGATTTTCTGTTTTCATCATTTTGTTCATATTTGTTGATAGTGATTATAGCCTTTAATTATTGCTACTCTATTTACCGCCAGATGTGAATTACCAGCAAAGGAGCTGGAGTTGCCCTGTGCTTCTCTGTTCGATCATTCATTAAGGAACGTAAAAGCTTTCCAAACCAGTCAAAACTGCTTGCTCCTTTGATACGTGCTTCACCTAGATATCCAGAAGAGCTAAAGTGCTTACCATTGTCTGGATTTGTGATGTTTGTCCAACTGCCTTGTTAATCTGAGGTTCTGAAATCCAAATACAAATGCATTTTTGCATTTGCATTAAGCAGCTCAGCCTGTCTAGAGTTACGGTGAGGATTGTTTTAAAGGTGCACCTGGAAACCAAGATAAAATAATCCTGGATAAGTAGCAGCTTAGGGACAAAGTACTATTATGGCAAAGTTTTAATTTAAAAAAGCTCTGGTAATGACCATTGCGTTCATACTCAATAAGTCCCTATTTTGTGTTTTGGTCATGGAAAGAGCTAATTATACTCAATATAAAAAACATATTTGCAGGACTCAACAAAGTTCATTTTTATAGTTCTTATAGACAGCAGCTGCAGGCTATCAGCCTGGACCCTTGATAAATGGTTTTGACATTTCCTACAGACACCCCTCATGAAAAAGGCCTTTTATTTATTCTCAAATGTTGAATTCTGCATTATTGATCAGGTGCCATTCATTAAAGGCTGCTACTTGCTAGAAGAATTACACAGTCTCTAAGCTACACATAACATAATGAATTATTCTGTTGACAAACAGCAACGTTAAAGGAATGTTAAGGTTGCATGGTTAAGTGCTCAAAAGTCAGGAAATGGCAGCTGAGGTTGGAGACGATGGGAATTCTTCCCGAATTAAGATTGCAGAATTACAGCTGAGGGCATGTACAAAGACCGCTAACAAGCACTGGATATTTGTTCTAGGACAAGTGGTTTGCTACTGGGTCTATTCACAAACACTGCTGTTAGTTATTGCAGTGTTTAACAAGGCAGCAAGCAGTGGATGCAATCGTTAGTAGCAGGGGTCACTAGGCAGATGGGCATTTTTTTGGCTGGTTCTCATTGCTATAGAATTGCATTCATCAAAGAAGAGGGTCAGTAGCAATGTTACGCTGTATACTACAGCCGAGGGTAAAAGTGAGTGGCTCCCTGTGACACGAAGCAAGTTTAATTTGTCAAAGTACTGTTTCCATTTAGTTCTCACCTGGGGGCTCCTGGTTACTTTTCTTTCTGCCTTTTTCATTTGTCTGCCCCTCTGATTTGGTATCATTTTCTTCTGTTATTTAGCTAGTTATGTTCAGTACAAAAAACACAAGAAAGCATTACAGTCCTGATATCTCTGTTCAGTGATCAGACAGACCAGGATCAGTGCATACCATACCACCTTCCTTGCCTGCTTGCCTGGATTTCTTCCCTTGGGAACAGAGGATGCAGTGGAGATGAGCTGCACTGGACCTGGAGTCAGATGCATACCCAGGAGCCAATACCACAGCGTACACAACACAGAGGCCATTTGCACCAGCAGTGCAGGGTTAGCTAATACATCTTTGGAGTCTTCCAAGTAAGTAAGAACATCCTTGTACCACCAGAGGCTGCGTTTGCCGATCTCCAGCTTTTAGGAACAAATTTGCTCAGACATATGACTTCCTTGGATTTACTTACCTTCTGGAGTAAGTCAGGTTGTAGTGCTTTCTAGAGGCTACTGAAAATCCCAGCACATTGTTCACTACTGGGCAGAAAGCAGTCGAATGTTAGGACTGGGGAAGGAATTAAATGAAAACCAAAAAAAAAATATATATATATACACCAAGAAAAATCTGAGGAATTACAAACAACCAGAGCCTCAGCAACAGGTTCTGGAAGAGCTGAGAGAGGCAGCTTTGTGTGTGTATGTACCCACCAGAGACCTTTCTGTGGCATTTCCCACCGCTTAAAGGAGTGACCACATCCCACAAATGGCACTATGAACACGTCCAAGCCCAGTAATGTCCC